>OY735236.1:29488856-29816356 GCA_963457665.1 Thysanoteuthis rhombus | reverse complement strand
ATATAAATGTTTTATTTTTTAAATCCCTGAAACAGTTACATGGTAAACAACTTATGATCCCAATAAGAGACAATTTATTCTTTGTACAATAATAACAATGTATAAGGGAAACAGATAAAAAACACTTTGGAAGAATACATAGATTGCATTGACAGATATTGGGAAATGGGTGACAGAAGTGATTAAAAAAAATCTATTGAAAAATTTTTCTTGATGTTTAGTGTTTAAAGCTGTTAGGCTCGCAAGACAATATATATATATATATATATATATATATATATATATATATATATATATATATATATATATATAATCATTACCATTATCAACCTGTATAAGTCCTATGCTTGGAAAAGGCCTTTCTTATCTCTTTCCATGACGAGTGCGATTGCGCCCACCTCTGCCATGTCTAACCAGCACACTTTCCTATCTTGTCTTTCTACCTCGTCTTTTTCTACTATTTACTGTCCCATGGGCACCAATCGGTCCACTATTTGCACCATCTGTTGTTCCCTTTTTTCAATAACTGCCCTGCCCATCTCCATTTTTGATACATAATAATTTGAACAATATCCTCCATCCTGGTCCTCCCTCAGATCTATATTGATCTCTTTCTATAGTTAAGGGTCAGTCCTAACATTGTTCTTTCCATAGAATTCTGTGCTATTCTGAGTTGGTTTTAATAGTGATCATGTGAGTTTCCAGGTTTCACACCTATATGTTGTGATATTATGCATTGATTGTATACTTTTTATTTTAAGCATATTGGTAATTGACTGTTCAGTTTATCTGTATTTTTACCAAATGCTTTCCAGCCAAACATTATATACTGTCAATTCATTTCTGTGGTCATTCTTTAGGCTCAACACCTGACCTAGGTGATTACATTTCTCAACTTCTTTTAAAGCTACACTATAGATTCTTATGGTCTTTGGGGGGGGGTCATCATTGAACATTACTTTTGTCTTTGCTTTTTTTATCATTGATATTTTGGGGGAGTTTCCTCTACACAGATCACCGAAAAGGTTACAACACTCGGCAGTCTTCAACTCAATATGAGAACAAAGAATTATATAGAAATGATGAAGCATACATATGAAAATGGCTCTGCAATAATTATACATCATAAAGATACTAACAAGATAAAGACTTGAAAAGGAGTGAGACAAGGGGATTAAATATCAATGAAGCTCCTTACAGTAAGCCTTGAAAGCACCTTTCAGGGAACAGACAGAGGAAAACATGGGGATTAACATAGATAACATCTTGTGGTACTGGATCGGATAATGGATAGTCTATAGCCACACTGAAGAGTTGTAATACAACGAAACAGCTGTCTGTGGATGACACAATTATTTAATTATTATCATAATTAACACTCCCTTATTCAGGGTTGAGCACTCTTTACGTGAGCCAACTTGTTCATTATAAGTTTATGCAATGATCTTCCAACTTGGGAACAGAGTACTCTGGTGGATGGGGAATTATGTTTGAGTGAATATATCGCTTAAAATCAACCTTACTGATTGTCCAGTTCTGCGTAGGGCAGAGGTAAGATGCCTGCCTCTGGCCCTTAAGCAAAGGTTTCGATCCTACCTTGTGGTACTAGGTGGGATAATGGATTGTCTATTGTAATACAACGAAACAGCTGTCTGGATGACACAATTATATATATATATATATATATATATATATATATAAAGCCTTCTAGACTATATATGCACATACACTGTGACACCTCATTTAACAGAGACAATCCAATCCACAGATTATCTCACAAGATAAAAAATTTCAAATAAATATTTAAACCTACGAGATTTCAGTGATTTGTTCAAAGCAAAAATATTGCATCACTAAAACCTAAATAATAAGCTTGTAAATAATGTATAATGTACTAATCTTTCTGATCTACTTTCTGAATAATGTATAAATACTAATTAACACGTTACTTTGATTCCCCCCCCCAAAAAAAGTCTTCCTTCTTTAGAATAGTGGGAATGGTGCTCAATTCACTTTAATACACAATTTTCTTCTAGACTTCTTTGACGGACCATCTGCAGAAGATCTCTTACGATGCATAGTTTGATGATTATTGCAAGAAGAATAATGCACAATAACGCGATAGTTTGCAACAAGCAGCGTGGGACTACACACCCACGGTCTTCTTTGTTCCTGTCTTCAGACTCACAGGGTTTCAAAATATTTTGTCATAGATTTAACATCAACATTTGCTAAATTAACTTTTGTATTTTTTTTCTTTTCCAAAAATATTTCTCCGAGAGAATTATTCTAGGGGGCAATTGTAACCTGTCACTAAGTGAAATTTCATTGTAAGACTCCTTTGCTATGAGTGGTACCACTACGTTTGTATGTATATGCATGCATATATATATATATATATATATATATATATATATATATATGTGTGTGTGTGTGTGTGACGTGATGAGAAGAAAATTGACAAGCTGGAAAAGAAAAGACTTGAGGCTGATTGATACACCTCAAATTCTTTATTGGTTATGATAGCAGATTTGATAATTCACACTGTTCGTATTCATTACCAAATTCAGCTTCTTGAATAAACCAAATCTTCTGATATTTTCTCATTTCTTACATAGCAAAACCCACTTCCACCATTGGGCTTTGCTTGATGTTCACTTATTGTTCCCTCATACCATTCTTTGTCAGAAGCTCTGGAAAAGTTTGAATTTCAGATGAAACATTAGCTATCATAACCAATAAAGAATTTGAGATGTACTAATCAGCTTCAAACCTTTTCTTTTCCAAATTGTCAACATCTTGTAGATATATATTCATTTTTCCCTCACACTCATGCATATTAAATATATAGGATTATAAATTGCGTTATATCATACAGAAAGTCTATAGAATAAACAATTAAAGAAAATCAGGCTGCTGCAGGAATCGAACCTGCGAAACAGTCAACAGTAATACAAAGGCCCAAATAACTGTTGTCACTCCAAATTCTCATTTTGTTTATTCTCAGTCTATAACTGTTCTATTCATTTCTTTCAATGCGACAGTTATGTATTAAGAAATGGATATATATATATATATATATATATATATATATATATATATATATATATATATATATATCTATTTCTTAATACATAACTACTGTTCGCTAGTTCAATTCCTGCAGTAACCCCATTTTCTTTAATTGTTTATTCTATTTACATTGTCTAGTGTCCTAGTGATACATTAACTGCGTAATGACAGGGAATCATTTCAAATAAAAGTTTCTGTGTAATATAATGCTATTTATAATCAATCTGTTGGATCATGTTTATCCATTTCTTAATACACACATATAAATATATTGGATGTTGGATAGTCTATAGCCACACTGAAGAGTTGTAGTACAATGAAACAGCTGTTTGTGGATGACACAATTATTAATTATCATAATTAATTATTAATCATATATATATATATATATATATATATATATATATATATATATATATATATATATATATATATATATATACATATAATGTGTACTTTAGAGAGTGAGATAGACTCGGGAGTGAAGTTTTTGGTGGTAAGGTTTATTAATCCTTACATGTCAATAGTCCATACATGTTTCGGGATTCTTCCCATCATCAGCGGTGTGTGCTGTGTGAGTGTGTATATATATATATATATATATATATATATATATATATATATATGTATATGTATATAATCTGTAACTGGATAATCTGTAACCAGAATATTTAATCTATTTAAAAGTGATTGCTATGGAGCAGTCCAGTGTTTTTTAGATAGACTGCTGCCTTATCAGAGGCCATCCATTGAAACCATCGACATAGATTTCTTCATTTTCAAATTAGTCTGGCTGGCTATGTATATATATGTGTATGTATCATATGTACCCTATGTGCAGGCTTCTCGGATGGAACTAAAGGGCTGAAAATGTAAACATTTACTTCTTATCATTTTTTCTGCCAGCTCTTCGTAAGCATCAGGAATATTAGTTTCCCATGTTATCCTTTAAAAAAACTAAACTGGCCGCAAATGCAATTTGTGAAACTGAACACAAAATAGAAACCTGAAAGGTTAAAAGGTGAAGGTTGTCAGGTAGGGATAAGCAAATGTAATTGAAAGGGTTAAAGAGATTCCTCCTCAGAATCTATTTTGTGAGGAGAAATGACATTCTCCATTGAAAACCAGCCAGTCTGTTATTAGGTTTATATTTCCCTGAAAGGTCAAGGGTTGTTCAAATCAGCCATTCCCAACCACTTTTGGGTCATAATTCCCTTAAGAGGTCCTCTCCAGTATCAGTGCCTCCTCCCTTCAAACAAGAATACAACAAATAGATAGACAGATATTCATTTATTATTTCAGTCTATATACGCGTTTAGATGTGCCTGGGTCCCCAAGAGGACCATATGGCCCTTCCGATGAATGGCTGGTTTAGATGAGTTGGACTAATAGCTGATTCATGTGTGTTTTAGATTGAGGGAATGGTAAGAGAAGCATATTTTGTTCTCTATGATAAACTGGCTCATATCATAAGTAGGATTTACCAAATAAATATATAAAAAAATTCATGCTGTAGAGTAGGAATGAAACAATAATCAGTTATTACACATTGATCTATTTAGACTAGAGTTCTTATCTTGGTTGTTATAGTCACAAAATTTTGGCTACAATATTCTCAGGCCTTCTTTAGGCATTCATCACTGTGATTATAATGACCAGGATTTGGACACCATATCTTTTCCAGAGCTAGTTAAAAAATGAGCTAATTAGAAAATAGAGCAACCATTTTTTTTTAAAAGCATGCATCTGATAAGAATAAAGATCAAAATACTGAAGGAGCAAATTAAAAAATAAAATCAGTTAACAAGACAATATTTATTCCCATTGGTTATGAAAACTTTAGTGGGGAGGGGCAAAAAAGCCTAAAAACACCTATATGCCACTAATTCTTTCTTATTTTTTATTTTTACAGTATTACCTTCTTCAGGAAATGCTGTAAAAAATCTGAAAACTTGACTCCCAGTATCTGGAACCCATTTAAAAAGATATGCAAAACTGTCATTTTTCTTGAATGATCTATCTTTTAATCTGGAACCCAACTAAAAAGATGTATGGGTTAGGGGTTAGAGTTAGGAATATGGATTTCGTTTTTGTGGCAGGAACTAATAATAATGGGGTCATACTTAAATATTATGTGCATTAGCTTTTGGTGGGGACTTAGTCAAAAGGTCCATCAATTTTACCAAGAGATAAATTTCAATTAATTCAACTAAAAAAGGAAAAAAAATCAACGCTTGCAGCGATTGAAGCAATAATTATAATTATTTTATCATTTCTGTTCATCAATTCAGTTTTTTTGCCAATGTTTTTAGTTTATTTAGGAAAAGGTATAATTTGAAAAGTTCCATGTGTAACTGTCATAAGAGCCAGATCTGTCACACACAGTATCAAAAGCAGCCATCGGCCCATCTCCATCCCTACTCACTTATTAAACTATCAAACTTTTCTCTCCTCTCCTTTCCTACAATATCTCTCATATAGCATCAGTAGCAGTCATCAGCTGAACCTGTAGTTGAACACTTATGATACCTATTGGCAAAGCGACGTGTCATACACTGGTAATAATACTACCCCCATCTTAGTAATTAAGACTGAAATTTGAATCCCATATATGACAGCAAGGTTTGTGCTTCTCTTATTGCCTCTCCCTTCTGCATCGACTGAATATTTCTGATGGTAGGAGGAAAATTAGAACTTTACATTTTACTTTAAATTTGTGAAGCAAATTTCGGCACTCAGTCTAAAGATTGTATTTTGAAAATCGGGCAAAAAAGAATTGTCAGTGGTGAAGAATCAAGGCAAACATTACAGACAAGATGGGGCTATTATATCCATAATACAAATGCGTTGCCATTTTACGATAAGGAAAATATGATTTTAAATGGTCAAGAACATATGCACAATATGAATGCGTTCTGAATGATTTTATTACAGAAATGTATTGCGTGTAAGTTTACTATAGATATCGCATTGCAAGTAATTTCACGAAAGATATCGCATTGCAAGTGGTCATGATTCACTGCAAACATTAGTGACATATTAGGTATTTTATATTTATAATTATATAGATTGAATCAAAATGGCCCGACCAACTAGCCAAGTGAACTACCAATTCTTCCCTCTTTGAGTGCCAGTACCTATTTATTTTTCTATTTGCCTGTGTGTACCCGGGCATATCTGGACACATTTTTGGGGACAGCAACCTTGAAAATGAGCATGAACACACAACTATAGATGTTCCCCCTACCCACAAAGTACTTTTTTTAAGTCTATGGTCACTTTGGACCAACAATGTCCAAATCTTGCACTTAGATTATTTTAGATAAAAGATCCATTTTCATCAGTAAATCTTGGAAAGAAGATACATTTTTTAAAGATGATTTTCTGATAACGGATACTTTTTTTTTTTAGATATTCACTTAGATAATTAGTTCAGATAAATGTGTGATGTATCCTACTAATAGTCATCTATGGAGCTAAGAATCTAACCAAAAAATTGACCCTCAAACTGAAAACCATGCAATGTGTACATGAAAGAAATCATGTCCAATCTCACGTGGAAAGATCACAGAGCCAGTTAGAAAACTCAAATGGCAAAGGGCTGAACATGCCGCAAGAATGGCAAACAACCATTGGACATCACGGCTCACAACATGGATTTCCTAAAATCAAATGCGAAACTGTGGCTAACAGAAACTAAGATGGCATGACTAGATAAATTCATAAAGCACTGGCTCCGCAACACACATGATAGAGAGGTCTGGCAAATCTTGGAGAAGGTCTATGTCCAATGATGGACACTAACATGATGATGATGATGATGAGGATAATGGATATTCTAAATCATATCAATCAAAAAGAACTAGTATAGATAATTATCGATCAACAAGAAATACAAAAATAATGAATTTGATTCAATGTCATTTGCAAAATGAAGAAGACACTTGAACAATTCATTATTAAAATGAACAAGTTGCAATTATCTTTATAAAAGCTTCAAGAAAATTGAAAGTTTTTCACAATTCATAAAACTGTTTCCTGCTGATCTTTCCCAAAATGAAAAGAAGACAATGGACAAAGGAAATAAATAAATGGAAGAACAAGAAAATATTGGAGGATATATTCTTACCGCATTGATATTCTTGATATTATATCCAGCATGGTCAAGAATGTGAATTGTGCCATTGTGTGTGCCTAGGGCGAGGAACTGGAAATACAATCAATAACAACATATAAGGGTAGGGAAGATGTTGGGGGAATAGGTAAATAAGTAAATAAATAAATAGATAAGAGAAATGAATGTTTAGAGAAAAAGGAGAGAGAGAGAGAGAGAGAAAAAGGAGAGAGGAAGAAAAAGGAGAGAGGAAGAAAAAGGAGAGAGAAAGAAAAGGAGAGAGAAAGAAAAGGAGAGAGAAAGAAAAGGAGAGAGAAAGAAAAAGAAAAAAGAATGTAGAGAGGTAGGGAAGGAAAGAGAAAGAACGTAGAGAGGGAGGGAGGGAAAGAGAAAAGAATGTAAAGAGGGAGGGAGAGAAAGAGAAAGTCAAAAGAAAAGAGAAAGGAGAAAAATGAAAAGTGGAAGGAGAGTGTGTGGAGAGTTAATGAAAAGGGGGAGACTAAGAATGCGAGGTGGGTAGAGAATGATAGAATGAGTGAGTCACGGATAGAGAGAGAATGATAGAATGAGTGAGTCACGGATAGAGAGAGAATGATAGAATGAGTGAGTCACGGATAGAGAGAGAATGATAGAATGAGTGAGTCACGGATAGAGAGAATGATAGAATGAGTGAGTCAGCCATAGAGAGAATGATAGAATGAGTGAGTCAGCCATAGAGAGAATGATAGAATGAGTGAGTCACGGATAGAGAGAATGATAGAATGAGTGAGTCAGCCATAGAGAGAATGATAGAATGAGTGAGTCAGCCATAGAGAGAATGATAGAATGAGTGAGTCAGCCATAGAGAGAATGATAGAATGAGTGAGTCAGCCATAGAGAGAATGATAGAATGAGTGAGTCAGCCATAGAGAGAATGATAGAATGAGTGAGTCAGCCATAGAGAGAATGATAGAATGAGTGAGTCAGCCATAGAGAGAATGATAGAATGAGTGAGTCAGCCATAGAGAGAATGATAGAATGAGTGAGTCAGCCATAGAGAGAATGATAGAATGAGTCAGGGATAGAGAGAATGATAGAATGAGTCAGGGATAGAGAGAAGGAAAGACAGAATGATAGAATGAGACTGAGGGAATGAAAACGAAAAGGGAAAAAGGGAAGAGATGAGAGAGAGAGAACAAAAAGAAAAAGAGAATCAATTCTAAGGTAAATAATCATTCTATTATATCCGTAGTTAGAATTTTCTTTATACTTTTCTAATCACATTCTCATCAATCAAAAGTTCAGTTTTTTATTATTCCATCTTGTGAATTTCATTTTAGTTTGATCAAATTTCTTACTTTTGAGTCTAACCTAATAAAGAATACAATATAATGACAATAATAAAAACATTTTCCATAAGAAACAAAAGAAAATAAATGTTCTCTTACGAAAGATCATATCTCATAGAATTTTCAAGTAATCAGTTTGAGCTAAAACTTGATATTTTCAATTTTCTTTCCAAAGTACCAATTAAATGATTACTGAACATTTATATTACAAAAGAAACCAACCTACAAACTAGTATTATTCTTGAATTTCTATTACATAAAGCATTGTCAATTTTTGAGTAGTATTTTCTAGATATGCACCAAAAAAACAAAAACAAACCCAACTTACCTTGGCATGTACTGCCATACAACTAGCAGCATCTTTACTCAAAATAGCAGTTAAATCATTTCCGAGACGTTCATACTTTAATTTCGGTTCAGCATCCTAAGGAAATAAAAAAAAAAAAATTAAAAGTCAAAAACAAAAAAATCTGATCAATTCAAGTTATAAACAACATGGAAGTAAATATTTTATGAAAGTTTAAAATTATCTGATTTTCTGGCGTCGAACACCTATTTTTTCCCCTTGCCACCAAAACCAGTCTTGAAAATTTCACCTGTGTTTTACAGGCCAAAGGTCACATTACTTTTTTTTCTTAAGCCTATTCTATTTTCGTTCAGTTTTTTCTTCAGAATTTTGCAAGTCAAATTTAGGGTGCGTCCTTCAGTCTGGAGAGTCCTTGACCTTGGAAAATACAGTGAATAAAAAAAAAAAACTCCATTAGAGTTACCCCATCTGTGCCAGAATGCTTTGTTTTCATAATTAATATCATTAAAAAATTTCGATTTGAATGCATTGAAATCAATAAACTTGTATGAATTTTTCTTTCTAATATCGATATTAGCAATTGCCTTGGAAATCTTGAGATATTTTTGTTCGGTTGCCAAAGTTTATAATTAAAACTGAAGAAAGTATTGCCAACTGGCCTCAACAAATTAAAACTTTATCCAAAGATTATATGTTATCAAAAGTACTATATATCGGTTGGCTACCATTCTGATGATGTCTGTGACCATGAAGAGATGGACATAGCAACTGGCGCGTGAATTTTTGGGAGGGTCATGGCACAGAGATGATCCAGCTGTCTTAACCTCAAAGATTGTTTTCCAGTTTTTCAATGACACATTGCAAGTTGCGGCCTTTTTGGCTTCAGAGGTTGCCAGAACAGAGATAGAGTTTACCACTAGTCTGATCCACTTCTGGTTTGTTTTCCTGTCAGAGTTATTGCCTCTTGATTGGATTGCAATACAGAGCTTCAATCAATAACTGAGAATAGAAGAGGATTCTTGCCTTTCCCAAGGGCATTAGAGCAAAGTGAACCTAAGCAGCCTCCTCTGAAACTTGAACTCAGTTTGCTGATTCTGTTTTCGGTGCTAGTAACTGTTATGCCATCCGGCAGCTCCATTACAAGTATTTTGCAAGTAGTTCAAAAGGAAGGGCTACATAATCATTTTTCAAGTCACCTATCCATCTCAAATGTTCATAGACCAAAGACTTCTCTTCTTTGTAGAGTTGAGAATAACATTATTTTTAATGATTACAATTTGGTTCCATGAACTCAAATTTTAGGTGAAGTTGAAAATTAAAAAAAAATTGCCATCAAGTCAATAATTGAACAACCATAGTATCTGAATGTGAGGTCATGTAAAAAAAAAAAAAATTCTTTCGAAGTATAAATAAGGTCAAAATAAATTCTATTTATGACAGCTGGCATTGAATATCTAAAATGGAGTAAAAAAAACAAAAAAACCCCAAAAATATCTAGACTTTGTTGAATCTAGATGTAATTGATAATTCTGTCAGAATAAATCCCCAAGACAGTCAAAAGAGTATTTTTTCGAAAAAATAAGAAAATAAAATTTCTTAGAAGGGGTCTAGTGGAGTGCTGATGCCAATTTTCTGTAGATAAATCAGTATGGCCAGGAGCGCTAGATCACACACCAACACATATAAAAAAAGGATAGAAACCTTCACCAACTTTGATGGCTATCATTGTTCGACTCAAAATAAACTTATACAGAACAAAGCAGATGTCTAACCAGGTGGTGTACACCTTATCAAAAATGCCTGGGACTAGAAGTGTTTTGTATTTTGGAATATTTGCATATACATAATGAAATATCTTGGGTATAGGGCTTGTAAGATAATCTTTCTCTTATCCTTGTTACTTATAGGGTTATCTGCAGCCTTTTTTAAAATTTTCAACAATATCTTCATACAGATATGGGACTTATTTCACCTTTAACCGTTTTTGATATAAAAATAGTTTTACCACAAAGATAACCAAGCTTTTACTGGAGTCAAAATGAGTTAAATTCATTAGAAATTGGTCACGTATCTCATCTTTGAATAATATTACATTGAAGTCAGATGTGTAATTTTCCATTTGTGCCGTCATGTTGGCTTTTATAAAGTTTTAGATGTTGGAACATTTCAGTTTTTGTTGTTTTAAATAAGGGATATCATATCACAAATAACAAATGCACAGCAAGCTTTAATTCAATTAGACGATTTATTTAAGATCTATATGGGATCACACCCAACTGGGGGTTTGTAGTAAAACCTATGATACTACGCTTAAAGTCTCATGCTTTACAACTAAGTTATATCCACAAAATGAGACTGACTAATTATTACTTTTTGTTCGTACGTAGGTACATACCTATAAATCCATAGCTAAATGATAAAAAAAAAACCCCAAAAACAAAACATTTTTTACACAACAAATATTCATTTTTTTTTAGCAATCTCCTCCCTTGTCAATGCACTCAACCCAATGCTTCTCCATAGAGCAAACATTATGCAGTGACAATTTCAGATCGAAATTCAGCTAATAACTGTGTCAGGCTGTAGACTTATTGTTCCATCCACTGAACGTTATTTAGTTCTAAAAATAGTCTGTAAACCAAATGGTCACTTTCTAATTAATTGTTTCATATATGAAATGTTTCATCCATGTCTATTCAATAGGCACAGACACATTTGTCCATGATATTTACAATTAACATAACAATAGTCTATCAATAATTTTTGTCAGAATTCCTGAGATGAGAAACTATTATTATTATACACTGATTTACTCTGACTACTGTCCTCATACTGGTTATTATAGTCACAACATTTTGGACGTTATACCCTTTGGCGTTGCTTATGTATGTTTCATAGCTGATAACCTTCTAGAAATTTCAGACCAAACCTTTTATTCAGTCCATGTGAGTACATTGCTTACACTCTGTTGTCCATGCTAGAGGATATTTCATAAAAGTTAATTCTTCCAAGTTAATTTGTCCTTGCAGAGTCACTAGTCAGCCTCTTCCACTGAACCTACGTATAAAAATTTTTTTTGTATTACCCAATTCTGGGATTGAACTCATAATTGCCCGAAAGGATATTATATACCCTTAACCAATGCTTTTATCTACTTGTCTCTGTGTCCTGCACTCAACCCAATGCTTCTCCATAGAGCAAACATTATGCAGTGACAATTTCAGACCAAACCTTTTATTCAGTCCATGTGAGTACATTGCTCATACTCTGTTGTCCATGCTAGAGGATATTTTATAAAAGTTAATTCTTCCAAGTTAATTTGTCCTTGCAGAGTCACTAGTCAGCCTCTTCCACTGAACCTGCGTATAAAATTTTTTTTGTATTACCCAATTCTGGGATTGAACTCATAATTGCCCGAAAGGATATTAGATACCCTTAACCAATGCTTTTATCTACTAGTCTCTGTGTCCTGTAGAAAAAGTTGAAAAAAAAAAAAATTTAATCATCAAAATACGTGCCTGTAGAAATTTAAATCTAAATCCAAGTGTTATTAAATCAATTATCTCAAACGCATGTGTTTCAGCTGTAAACGTACTCCATAGAATTATTGGTACTCCACTAGCATATTTCTGTTTGCAAGCAATAACTGATCATATCCAATTAAATAATTCAATTTACTGTCATAGTCAAATGTCCAAATAACCAAATTTATGATTGAATAAAATCATAATCCCAGCGGGTGAAGATTGTGTCAGAGTTTTTGAGCTGGAAATTAATTCTGTTCAATTACAATGGGAGATAAACAAATATCAGAAAGACAAAACCAAAGCTAGCATGAGATTCAATTTGTGGTGCTGTCACAAATTCTGACATGAGATTACAATAAGTAACGATTCAATATCTGGGCAATACAGACCAAGTTGAAACAGGTATTGGTAATCTGGGCTTAAACTTTTCTGAAGATGTCAATTTTAAAGTGAACTTGCAGAATGCTTGGCACTGCTAAGACTGAAAAGTAGCAATGAAGTGCCCGGAATGGCCTTTAATGAAGGCATATTTGGCATAACGAAGCACTATTAGATTTCCCGTGAATCTCCATGCCTGAAATTAAACGTATTTCTACTACGTTTATAGCAGTCCGGCATCTAATGAATTCTTCAAATTAGCACATCTTAGAGGTACTTTGGTTCAATACCTCTGGCTATGATGCACAAACTTGCTCAAACATATATTAGTTATAGAACAATGATTGGATTATTAATTGTTATATTATATAGGAACTTATTTGAAATGATCTCATGTCGTTACAAGGTTAATTTATCACTCGGCCAAGAGAACATAAGTAGAATAAACAATTAAAGAAAATGGGGCCGCCACAGGAATTGAACCTGATGAAAGATGATTCTGAACAGACAGATGTTCAATCTATGAAAGTAAATTTGAATTTTCACTATGTTTTTAAAATAGTATTTTGGTACTCTGTCAGAAGTTGGTATTGAGCTCTATGGTAGAGGAATATGCATCGGCTGAGCAGTGAAATAAAATATGCATTTTTTTAAAAATTTTGGCCTTTTTATAACATAAGTTACAGTTTTCAAACTAGCTTAAAATCAGCCTTGATGTTGAGATACCACTGAAATTCACCTTTTCTTAGTGACTACAAGAGAGAAAAGAGAGCAAGAGAAGGAAAGCTTATCTGGATGCATTTCTTAAGGCATATGTTTCCCCTAACCCTAACCCCCCCATCCCAAGTAAATAAGTACAGGTTGTGATCTACAGAAGAGTTCCAACCAGATTTAAGATACCTAAAAACATCAATAGTTCTCTACCTTGAAAAACTAAAAAGGAGTCAGAAAGAGCACACCTCTGCCAATCCCGTTGTCACTTTGGGGAAAAAAAGAATTTAAAAAAAAAAAAAAGAACTAAGATTGACTATTAGTCAAATTAGTATCTTAATGTCTTCATACAAACACAAACAGTTTCTTATACAATCCTATACACTAACTGATGAAGATCAGTTCATACATAGCTTTGATAGAAGGGACTTGACCTCGCAACATTTGATTTTTCATATTTCGGACTATCACGTTAATAAATGAAAAATATCTCTCGATTGAAAATAGAATTCTTGGATCTGCCCCCCACTCATAATTTAATAGATTCTTCCTCAGCCCACAGCCTATCCTTACAAATTGTCTTTGAAATGCATCGAGAACTTTTGGAGATATTGAGCAGAGAGACAAAAGTGGATACATAAACCTCTTCCATCAATGTTGGCAGAAGTAAAAATAGGGTTTCTTTCAGTTTGTGAGAGATTTGAACCTGGAATTCAATTCGTAAAAAAAAAAAAAAAAACTATTTTGTTGAATAATGACGTTAGAGCAAATGTGTATTTCAGCTCCAAACAATTGTGCACTGTTCAACAGATGACAGCAAAAATAAAAAATTTAGAAAAAAAAAAAAAGGACAAATTTAATCAATATCATTTGTTCTGTTTTGCCTACATACAAGGCAAGCGGGAATCTTTTGCATGTTTTCTTTACCCAGGTAGATTGCATGCAATCTAAAGCAAAAAAGAAACCATAGTTGATAAAAAATAAATAAACAAAAGATTTCAAAAAAAAAAAAAAAAATCTTTAGAATACTGATACTTTAGAAGGAACAATAGATGCAGGCCAATGTAGGGCATCTACTTGTAATTTTATTATACTTATATTTTTTTTATCTCCTACAGAAAAAGTAAGAAAATGGAGAACTCATAAACAAATCTGATTCTAAATCCTGGAGAGTTATAAAAAGCAAAGAAAATGGAGAACTTATATACAAAACTGATTCTAAATCCTGGAGAGCAACAGAGGATAGAAAAGAAAAGAAAACAAAAGAAGACTGAAAGGACCCTTTTGGAAAGTATAAAACATTTATTTAGATTAGCAGTATTAGCACTCAACTGCTTCATTACACTTGATCAACTTTCCCTGAAGCAAGAAAGCAATTCAGAAGCATGAATAAGTGAAGATAGTGGCAGCAGAAGCTGAAGTAGTGGTTATTGTATTATTGTTGCAGGAACAAAGTGTCGACAAGATAACTTATTACTGCCACAGGCAGAAGACAACCTTGCAAACCTTTGTTATCTGACAATGGTAGCCCTAAAGCACAATTGTTAACATTTCTTAAAACTCAAGCAACATTGAAACTATTCTTTAAAAACACACATAAATGGTATTTATAAGATACTATTTCTTCGGTATGGATTTCAAAGATGAATATTACTATTACTATAATAATAGTTTGGGTAATTTCACCAGCAGCCAATATCAGTTTGAACAAATACGTCTTTCACATCAACTGAGCTAATTTTCCCAAAGAAAACCACTTTGAAATAGATTAAATTAGTAGCTATATCAAGATGAGAGGAGGCTTATCTTAACATGCCGAGTTACAAAAACAGAAGTATATATGAATGAATGAATGGCTTGACTTTATGGACAAAGATTTTTGAAATAGATTACTATAGTAGTGGGCCTATAGACAGCAGGGCCTATGCGCAGGTTTTCCCCTCGAGCCTGAGCAATATTCCATTAGCCTGACGGCTATTTCACACATCCTTCTTGCAGGTCACCTGAAGGCCTGCAACAAGACATGAGAAGCCCTTCTAAACAAAGCCAAACCATAATTATATATACATATATATATACACACATACATATGTATACACACACACATGGAATAATTCACACACACGCACATGCGCATATATATACATATATATATATATTGACTTTTTTAAGGAGGGGTTCCTATATCCGTTAAAGGCCTTTGAATGAGCAGCAAGACAGACGTGTGGAATAGCCCTCAGGCCTGCACGTGACTGAATCCACCCTTTAAACCATAGGTTGCAAGACCATAGATAATTTTACATAGCAGCCATTAAAAAATGTCTTTGGACACAGAGATATGATTTGATAACCATTTCCTAGAAAATACAGAAAATGGCTGATAATGATATCTATTGTAAGAGATAAATTAAACCATGTCACACATGACATCATGGGTGGAATTCATCAAGTAAATATGTCTAAACTTTGAATCACTTGAATGATCACACATACATATATATATATATATATATATATATATATATATATATATATATATATATATAGTGACATGCTAAACATTAAAAAATATAAATAAGCAACTAGAAGCCAAAATTTATCACGTAAACAGATGAAGCAAATATCATCATCATCATCATCATCATTGATCTTTCATCCTCCGTTGTTGGACATAGACCTTCCCCAGGATTCGCCACACGTCTTTAACATGGGCGTCACAGAAACAAAACTTTCTGAACCTGTCTAGGTTGTCTCTCCATCTTAGTATTCTACCGGCCTCAGTTATACATGTGATCCCTGGGGATCCATGTTGTGAGTCGTGATGTCCATCAGTTGTCAGCTTTTCTTGCAACCTGACCAGCCCGTTTCCATTTGAGTTTTCTAATAGATTCTTTGATTTCTTAGAATCCGTTAGAAAGCTCAAATAGCAATGAGCTGTTTATTTTATGCTCAATGTTATAAAGGCAATTCTCATTCATTAAAGTTAACTCAATATATCAGTTAACATTTTATGATGAGAAGGTATAAAATAATTGAGAAGTCAAATTTAAATGAGCTATGATCAAGGCAAAGTATTATTGCAGGCACCCCTTACCTTTGCCGTCAAAAGATGACAGCAATATTTAAGTAATTTGACAATTGCATTGAACATATAAGATATCGAAAACATCATGTTGCTCAGAATTTTCTTGTTTAGGTAGAATATTTCTTGAATATTAGACTAAACTAAAGATGTTATTTGATCATCCTGTTTTGATCAGAGAACTCTCAGACCTTTCCCCAATGCACTTGGTCAAGAGGGCCTTTTATTTTGCTCATGGAAATACAGATTTCCCTCATTATTTGAAAGTAGAGTGTTCCTATTTGCAACATTTGTAAACCGAAATGAGATAAAATGAACAAGCGATCATCATTTATTTACACTGGAAAATTTCCATGGCATCCCCGAAAGATGATGGGATGTTAGGCTTAGTTGGGTATAAAAGAGAGAAAGAAAGAGGGGGCATGCTGCCTCTGTAACAGCTTGCTGCAAAACTATTTCTTGAATGTGGTTTTCACTATATGACTATTCTTTGTATTGATATTTGGACCATCCTCATCTTGGTTGTTTTTCATACAACGTTTCAGCCGTTGCACTCTAAAGCCTTCGTCAGGTATCATCTGGTAGGTGTGGGGAAGTAACGAACCGAACCCTTTATTTATCCGTATATTGACCGAATTACCCTCTTAGCATTAGTAGTATTGTTATACTGTCTCGCACAAGGATCGAACCTAGAACCATCAGATTACTTCACAGTAATTTGTCTGATGCTGTAACCACTGCGCTATGTGTCCATGTGGACAACAGATGCTAATTTTTAGGAGCCTTAAACCTCCGGTGACAGTTTTTGATGTTTTTTTTTTCAGAGATATAATGACTATTCTTTTTGATAAAAGCGAAAGTGTCAAAAAAACATACTTTAGAAAAGCATTGGATACCTGTACATTCTTCCGTCTCTTCTTTATGGACACTATCGTTGTTAACTATTTTCATTTTCACATCCAAAATTGAGGCAAAATATTCTAAAAATATCTAAATTCCCTAGAAAAAAATTTAAAAAATAATCCATAAATATATTATACGTTACTAGTCCTTCAATCAAAGCATGATTAATCAAAATATAAATAATAATACTAAAAATTCATGAAATAATAATTATATTAAATTGACGATGTCACTCACGTTAGCCAGAGATAACTAGTTGGGTAAAATCTAGGTTAGCACCAGTCATAAATTTTGCATTCAAAATACTGAATTATATTTCTTATATCTTTAAACTCCTTAGAATCTTTACAAATCCCAAGCAGATTTTACAAACTTGCATCAGGAATAAAACTAAAAATACTATTCCGAATGCAATATGATTTATTTCATCTATATCATAGCCAGTGAATTCTTAATATTGAGATTTTTTTCAAAATAATCTAAAAATATCAAAACCTTATTTGAAAAAAAAATTTAAATTTACATCAAAATGGGAAAAAAATATTGATTTAGATTTAAGATATACAAAACTGAAACACTGTTGGACACATCCAGCATTCTTTTGTAGAGATTGAACATGAAACCTTTTCCTTTCTTTCACTGCTGACTTTTTCCACTCCAAATAGGAGAGTTCACAGATTTCAGCAACATAGGTTTAATGCTATACTTGTCCCTAAAAACTATGAACAATCCTATCTCAAGTGAGAAAAACCGACAAGATAAGAAAGAAAAAAAAAGTGAACATTTCAAACCAGTTTCAAATTTTTTTGGCGGGTGGGGATGATTAGGTCTTGCGGAGGAAAAAAAAAATTTCCATATTGGAATAAGTTCACCAAATACAGAAAATAGTTGTGAAAAGGCTTAAGTTAAAAAAGAAAAAAAAAAGTACCATCCAATATTTACTCGTTTTCTTTCAAAATTTTTCTGAACCAACTTTCTGATTTATTAGTTCCTGTGCTTTTCTTAATGTCTATTGGTTGCAAATAGGCAAAAATCAATAAACCTACGCTGAAACAAGAAGCTAAATTATCCGAGGTTGTCATGGTTATGGTTGGTCAATATTAGGAGAGAGAGGAAGAAAGCCAATGAAACCATTTCAGGGAGAGAGAGAAAGCAAAAACATAAAATGACAGGTGATTAACTTGAATTTACAGAAAGACATTGATTTGCAGGCATAAAATTGAGTTGTCTGGAAGCAACAGAATTCAACAACATTTCTATATCAAGGTTAATTTATTTAACTCTTAGTTTCATATAAGAACATTGAGATGTTAATTACAAGGGGAAAAAAATATTGATCAAAGTTGTTTCTCTTTCAAGTTGAGTTGAAAATTTTGTCGAACTCTAGTAAAAAAAAAGTCTTGAGTTGACTTTAGTTTTCCTACTGTAATAAGAACTATCTTCATCAAAATGAATGGTATAAACAGATACGTAAAATCCACACTCTCCAATGAACTCACAACCAACTGATTGCCAGGAGGCTGTCTTACTAATTTAGCTAGTTAGACAAGTCTAAGATATGAACAAAAAGTTATCATATAGACGTGAAGTCTCACTTCATTCTAATAAATAAATATATTTTAACAAAAATTATAGATTTTTTTCAATTTGTTATATATGAAATACAAAAGTTTTTGTAATCATCTTCTGTCAGAATAGGAGTGGACTTTGACCCTGCAGCAGTCAGCCTTGTTTGTTTATTTTTCATTCAATTTGACAATAAATTCATCTTTGCTTCTGCTACAGAAGAGCTCCACTATCGATTAGGAGTGGTTTGGAGCAATTCATGATTGCATGAAAACTTAAAGAAAGAGCAATAACAGCATATTTATGGATTCAAATATCAAAAACGTCAATTTATCAATAACAAGTCCATGACCCATTGCTTTATTGGGGTTTATCATAAGTGTATATTAACTAGCTTGGCTGATGGCAGCTACTGATACTAAATGTGTGACAGGCATGTTCGGAAGGGAGAGGGTAGAAAAGAAAGGTAGTTTCATACAAAGATAGGAAGGGAGAGGCAAAAAAAGAGTTAATAATTTCATACAAAGGTAGGAAAGGGAAATGAGAAAAGGAAGTTAGGTAGTTTATTAGGAGGGTCAGAGGGGAGAATAAGAAAGGTAGTTTAACAAGGTTGGAATTGAAAGGAGCCGCTAATACTATAAGTGTAATGGAGATGGCTTTCGATTAGAGAAAATAAAAATATTGAAGTGTTTGTTCAAAAAGTCCTATCCATACTATCACAGGTTAATATAAACAGCTACATACCTGATTATTACAAAGTGAAAAAAAGTTTAAAAAGTGAATTATGCAATTTGTGGTTGTATGAATGAAGTTGCTGACTGGAATCAAACAATTTTCAACAATAATTCAAAATACTTCAATCCTTTACAATAAATGAAAATACATCTAAGCGATGCTTGTTACAGAAAGAACAAGAAACCATAATAGCCATAACGAGTATCTGTTCATATATGCTTACTTCATTATATTGAGACCATTTTTTTTTTTTTGAAAACCTGATTTCTGTATCAATCTTGATCCAGTTGAAAAAAAAGTTATTCTGAATTATAATTTGAATATCAATAGACGAAGATCATTCAAAGAAAAAAAAAAAAAAAGAAAGTATAATAAATAAGCTTTGGCATATTGCGGGATATTTGAAAACAAGAAACCAAAAGAATGAAATTATTATGTTGGAAGTTACCAGAAGTAAAGGATATTTCATTCATTTTATGAAAAAAAAAAAAAAAAAAAAAAAAAGGATTAAAAAAAAATGAGAAAAGAAAAGTTACACAATAAAAACCATCACATGACTAGCATCTTTTGACAGCATGCTATGTTGGGGTTGATCAATTAAGAATCAAATAAGGGGTGATCTATGAATAATTCTCTTCTCTCACATTTGCTTGGATAGTGATCACTAAAAAGTCTGAATAACAAGCGGGCACAAACTAAGGGATCAATTTAGCATGAACCTACATTGTATATTGAACACCCTACTGAAAATCTGTTCATCAGGGGAAATTTTCAAGAAACATCTTTTCTAGACATAATAGAGGGTAAATTTCCAACCCTCTAGTTCCATTAGTGTGACTTGCATGCACGATGTATACCCAGTCAACTAGACCAACTTAAAAACTCAAGAAATCTATGTTGACAGTTTCTTGTAAAGCAGAGATGAGTATCACATTAAAAACAAAAAATTAGATGCTGTTATCTCACAGAAAAACATACATGATTTATGTGATATCAAGAATAAGTTATGATACTGAATAGAAAACACAAAGGTAGCTACGCGCATGAATCGACACCTGACAGGAGAAAAACACGCCAAACTCATAAAAATCAATTTTATCATTGAAATCTTTGTATCACTAGAATGAATAAAGATTGAAGAGAAATCTGATATAAAAATTATTTGTGTACACTGTAATGCACAGAGGATTTTAAAAAAAAGATATTGCAACGTAAGCAAAAAGTTATTTTTACAATGTAAACAAAAAGTCATTGTTTTGGGAAATTTTAAAAAATTTTCTCATGGAAAAAACAAATTTCAAAATTAGCTAATAACTGGATTTTATACTTATACTTCTTTAGTAAAATACGATTTTTTTTCGTGCGATTATATCCAACCCATAATTCATTTGATGATTTAAATGTGATAATTTTGCAAAATAATGAGTTTTACACATATTGAAAATAAGTCCATGGAAAAATAAATTCTGTTCACCTTTATAAAAGTTTAATTCTTCCTTGTGAAATCTCAAGATTAAAAAAAGGGAAAACAAAGTAAAATATTGCTCTTCTGGGTAACTTCTTATTTTCATTTGCTAACTTATATTTCAGGATTATTTTTGGTAAGAAGAAAAAATATTAACATCGAAAATTTTTTTACGGATATTTTCAAATATTTGATTAGATTATTTTGAAAAATTCATTTCATTCTTTCACAACATGCAAGAGATAGATATTTTATAATCAATCAGGTTTGTTAATTGAATATGATGATATGGAAAAAACAGCTCAGCAAGTATTTTTTATAAATTTTTTGTTTCTCATTTGATTAGAAACTTTTTGTAAGTATGGAAACTAAGATAACACAACACAAAACTACTCCATTTTTCAAATAGTTTAATGTTCGATTGATAAGAAGAGTCATTCTTGACAATTCTCAGCACAGCCTTTATAGTGACTTTCAAGAGTTTATCACAGTTATACTTTCTTTAGTGCCGATTTTCAACATCAATTATACAGAATATTTCATTTTATTACTTGTGACAGAAAATTAGAAGAAAATATTTGAGATTAGGTGTTCTCACCATTGAGATCAGAGTTACAGAATGAAGTTTTTGAAAACAACTTTTTGTTTTCACAATAACCAATGAGCAAAAACGTGGTTTTACTCTTTTCGCTGATTTAAAAATTCATAGGATCAAACAGTTCTGAAAATAACTGTGTTACAAATGCATTGTACTTATTGCTTCTTTGAACGCCATATTTTACGGTAGCCAAGTAAATTTATGTCAAAATTTTTGTACTAACAATAAAACGTAATATTTGCAATGAAAGTCAATATTGATTTAAAAATGATTCTACATTATGATTAATGAAAATTTATTTTTCTTTTCGTAGACAAAAATTTGGACTTCTTTCTTCCTAGCAAAAACAAGAAAAAGCTGTTGTTTTTTAAATGAAGTGTTGAAAATTTTTCAGAAGTGCTCGTATATACCTACCAGAGAAGAACTAAAAGTACCACAGAAATTCCATAACCATACATATTAACCTAATAAGATGAAAAACAAGCCAAACAGGAAAGTACTTGGAGAGTGCAATACCTCTCTCCCAACGCCATTTCACTGAGAACTCCTGGTGAAATGAAGTGGACAGAGCTACAATGTAGGGGAGGTAACTATGCATGGATACACACAAAAATTTAATCATTCCTTCAGCAGCCTATTGGCCACACTTGCACAAAATTTAATTGAAATTCATTGAGAACTTTCAGAGATATCGTGTGGAGAGCAGACGGAAGGAATGATGAACAGACGGACACAGAATAATCCATACATCTCTATCAACTCGGTTGACTGAGGTAAAAAATATTGAAAATAAAATTTTCTATCAAACGGCACAATCGATTTTCTTTTTTTTTTTCAAGTTGTATCAGAAGGAGGAAAGAGCATTTGTCGAGTGTAAATTTCAGAATTCAAAAACATCTGACAGGACAGGGTTAAAAAATAATAACAACTGAGTGCATCCAATTTTTGCTGCTTAGTTAAAAATGTCAGGAACAGAAATTGCCTTTGGATATTATGATTCAAAAGAAAATTAAAAAGAACAATTTTATCTGAAAATGACTCTTAAAATAAACAGATCTGGTTATTCACTCAATAAAAACTATCACATGACCAATTTCTTTGGGCAGCAAGGTCTTGGGGGTGATCAATAAAAAAAATCAGAAAAAAGGGTGAGCAATGAATGTTACTTTTCTTGCCTTTTGTTGGGCAGTGATCACAAAAAAAGTCTGAATTCTCAGAAAAAAAAAAGCATGAATGCTGCCAGACATAAACTTAGGTACTGATTCAGCAAAAAATGACATGGCAAATTGAACGCCCCCCCCCAAAAAACCTAATCATGGGGGGAATTTGAAAAACAAAAAAACGTTTTTTCTAGATTCAATAAGGAGTAAAAGCTGATGTTTTTAGCCCTCTCTTCTATTAGTATGGCTAGTATATATGATACACAGCCATCAGCTAAACCAACCCCAAAAACTGAAGAAACCTATGTTGACGGTTTCTAATACAATGACGCCTTCAACGCGACAAAAATCACACAAAAGTATTCCCAGTGTTTCGAGGTGCAGTGTGGCCTGACAGATAGCAACACGGAAAATGTAATCGGCAAACTGAGTTTGAGAATGGGCCGAGGTCGCTTAAATTCACTTTGCACTAACACCCTTGAGTAAGGCATGAATCCACTTCCTTCCCCCACTGTGGATAAAAAGCAAAGCAGCTGGAACCCCTTTAGCTCTGGAAGGCAGTCCAACTTGAGCCTGGGTAAAGGAAGAGGCTTAGGTATGGGGCAAGCCTCTCCTGCCTCGTAAAAACCTACTTGCTATAGAAATCACAGTAGCATCACTCTAGCGATTGTCTGCTGTTGTGGTGTGGTTACAGCCCAATGCTACACAAGAAAACTACAAAACAATTCCAACTGTTTACATTTTGAATTCACAGCTCAACAATTTTAAACCCAGTTCTCCTTAAAGCCATTTTAAGATTATATCACGAGACCATATAAAAAATTTTTGCAAGTAAAAATTATGCACATATCTGCATTAAAACCAAGCTTCTGCTCAAGTATTTTCTTCAAAGGGTTTTTTGGGGGTTTTTTTTATGTGTAAGTGTTGTATTTCTTCTTGAAGTTATTCACCGTTTTTATTTCTAGCTTATTGGATTGTGAGTTCCTGTCATTTATAATTCTTAGAGAGAAGACATTAAAAAAAATATATATACTTATAAAATGTGTTAAAATAACCAATGTTATTTGACGTATGATATATTTTATAGTATCTTCCGCAGATTAAAATCCATAGCTTAATAATACAAAATAGCATTTATCTTACACAAGTATTTTTTCAACATAATATCCTTCCTTATCAATTCACTTAATCCAACACTTCTCCATTGATTAGTTGGGGGTTATCATTGGACATAGTACAATGAAAATTTCAAATCAAAATTAAGCTGTTAACTATGTCTGGCAAGACTTATTGATCCACTCATGTATGGTAAATAATTCCAGAACAGCTATACATTCGTCAAAAATAAAAATATCATTCGTCAAAAATGAAAAACCTCAACTCGAAAATTTAATAAAAACTGAATTAACTTTCAAAGAGAAATGAAACAACAGAAAGTTTTTCTTAGTTTTGCTTTCATCAGCAAAAAATTAGGTTTTGCTGATTTTTTAGCAAATGAAAATTCAGACTGTCTGATTATTAATTACAGTCTCAAATGAATTTCACACTAAATATAGAAAACAAATGCAATTATCGACGCTTTTGATGATTGATTGTCTTGAAATTTTCCAAGAAATTCTCAGAATGTCATACAGCAATCTCCTGGGTAGATAGTTGTTAACAGAGACAGTCGGAAAGACAGTCGGAAGGACAGCCGAGAGGAGAGGTATAAGAGGATATAGGACGACTGTACTCTGTGTAACACTCACATTTTGACAGAATTCAGGGAAAAATATACTCTTATATATTTTGTTTCTATTCAAAACTGCTTCTGACATAAACAATATGCCTCGAACCAAAATAAAGTAATTGAATTTGGGAGAGATGATTTATGACAAAAATAGTGAATTCTGTCATTTCTGCAGTTCAGAGATAGGTGAATACCAGTGACAGAAATGGCTTTTGGGAACTAGCTAGGTGCAACTAGGATTTATGCTCAGAGATCACAGAGCGGCCTATCAGGGATGGGTGAACCCATGCTGGGGTTTGCACAGTGGTGTAAGCCATTGCATATTATTTTTTTTTTAAATGTGGCATATTTCAGAGCCATTTTGAGACCATATAACCAACACTTGAACAGTAGGTATATGCTGTACTTCCATTTACACAACCCTGCCATTTCAATTACTGGTGAATACTATTGGTCAATGGGCAGGCCACGTTGCAAGAATGAAAGACAACCGATGGACATCATGTCTTACAACATGGATCCCCAGAGATCACATCAGAAATCGAGGCCGAAAGAACACAAGATGGAGAGATGAACTAGACAAATTCAGGAAATACTGGCTCCGCGATGCCCATGATAGAGAAATGTGGCAAATCCTGGGGAAGGTCTATGTCCAACGAAGGACGTTAAAAGACTGATGATGACTATTGGTTAAATGCAAATCTTTGTATGTTAGGTCCAAAGGGTAACAAGCCATTTTAAATATCTCAAGAACCATTTGCATCATCTTCATGTTACTTGGCAATAGAGAAGATATTACTGTACAAGCATTCTCCCATAGAGACCAACAATGCATAGCAACCAGTGTGTGAATGTTATTG
The DNA here is from genome assembly GCA_963457665.1 of Thysanoteuthis rhombus. NCBI lineage: Eukaryota > Metazoa > Mollusca > Cephalopoda > Oegopsida > Thysanoteuthidae > Thysanoteuthis > Thysanoteuthis major. Next base: position 29,790,821 of record OY735236.1, on the reverse strand, counting down.
AAGTGGGAGAGACATTGCAAAAAGGTGATTCAACCCTCAGGGCCTCCAGTCATTTTCCGGGGCTACAATGAGACCTCACAACTGGCAGCCTTTTTAGCTGCAGGAGTTGCTTAAAGGGGGCTTGAGTTTATGACGGGACTGCTTTAGGGGCTCCACGACCGGAATGTTTCGCACAAACACTCCTTTTAATCCTACACCACCATGACTGATATTTCCTTTAACATTAACATGGTTAATGATATCAGTTGACAAATTATCTGTGTATAGTCCTGATGCACAAAGTCATGAACTTGCTTGAAAGGTAATGACATTGAAATTGAAAAACTTACTACATATGCTGGTATATGTTGACTTTTTAAGCATTAGATCTTATTAGTCTATTTAGACCCTACTGACTTGACACTCTGATATGCACAACATTGCCTTATATTACGGAGTTGAATTATCTGTATTGGACTAAATTGGAATTGCTGCCTTTGTTTTGGAGCAGACTCATATGCAGGCATGTGTGGTAAATTTCTGCCTTTGTTTTGGAGCAGACTCATATGCAGGCATGTGTGGTAAATTTCTTTGACATTTTAAAATCTAACAATGAAAAAAAGGATTTACCTCTTCAGATTCTTCATCTTCATCTCTGGTACTCATTTCTTCATCTTTCTCAGTCTGGAAAAATAAAGGAAATTCCATTGTAACTATTTATAAAGGGATTATGAAAGTTTCCTAAATAAAAAATAGTTGGGAGAATTTAGCAATATAATGCGGGTGGGTCATGGACCCAAACATTTTTACTCATGTTATCACTCATTCATTTTGAAAACCACAAATGAAAGTGAAATTTCATCAAGATTTACTTAATATGAAAAAAAATATTATATCCCTTCAACTTGTAATCAATTAACATAATTACAATTTACACATAATCTCTGTGATTTTGTGATGAAAACAACATCTTTGCTATTGATGAACTCATAATTCACTTTTGATTACAATGCAATGAGCTTTTGTAGGACCCAAATGCTGGTGTTATAAAGGGGGATAACTGTATTTAACAACACGTGTTGGATTGCTCTTTATTTTATTGTTTTCTTTCGTGGTTTTATCAGAAGATAATGAACGGATAAATAAAAACATGTTACATTTCTTTCAGGAATTCACCAAGTATTTTTAGAGATGCCTTTAAAAACCTTATACTTGAGGTTATACAAAATTTATTAAGATGTTATTTCTGACACAAAATAAAGTTATTGATGAGCTATGAGATTCAAGGTAGTTTAGGTGGATACATTTCATGAGAAAAATTGCACTATCCAAAATATTTTGAGTGTTTGCTATTCCTTAAAATTTGAAAAAAATTGGGTTTCAAATTTTTTTTTGTCAAACTACCTTTGATATGAGAAAAATAACAAACAATGATACGTGGGAAAATCTAACAAACGGGGTTATCCTTGTATACTGTCTTCCTTAAAATAAACATTTGCTCAGGCAGAATGGGGGTATATCATCCTTTAAATCAATGCATCTAGTCAATGATTTAAAAATATATCAATTTTGATAAAAAAATAAATAGATAAAATAAATAAATAAAATAAATAAACTTTCAAAATATTTTGAAATTCCATCCAAGCACAAATAAAGCTGGTAGGAGCCGACCATCTCATGACTACAAATTATGTTACAATAACCTGGATGGTAATTATAATTTGCTATATACGCCTTTTCTTCTAAATGAAGGATCAACCCAGGATGGCAAGCCTTCAGTAGAGCAAAATCAACTTTCAAGAACAAGAAAATCCCATTAGTCCTAAAATGAAAATGACTGATTCACAAAATAAGAAGCACACAACGTGCATATGAAAGAATCATGCTCAACCTCACATGGAGAGATCATGAGACAGCACAATATATTCAGGAAAAAACAGGAGTCCGAGACATCATGGAATCAATTAAAAAACTCAAATGTCAATGGGTTGGTCATGCTGCAAGAATGGCACACAACCACTGGACATTATAACTCGTAGAACCCCAGAAATCACATGCGAGACCATGGCCGGTAGAACTAGATGAGGTTAGAAAATGTTGGCTCTACAACACCAATGTTCGAGAGGTCAGGTAAATCTTGGGGTAGGTCCATGTCCAACGACGGATGATAAAAGACTGATGATGATGGTGATAGATACCTTTTGGAACCTTATTCACATCGTCATATAAAATTTATAAAGATCTTATTTCAGACACAAAATAAAGTTACTTATAAGATCTAAGATACATGTATCCTATGAGGAATATGCACAGAATAAAATGACACTTGGAATTTGTGAGAAAAGCAACAAAAAAAAAATATTTAGTATTCATTTTATACCAAACTACTTTGAATGAAGACCAACAATAACAAGTTTAGTATAGAAAAACAAAAAACTTGCTCAAGCCCATTTAACTGTATGCATGAAAATAACTATAATAACCGATCAGAAGAGGGATCTTGCACTTATGACCTATCAACCCATTTAATCAATTACTACAAAATATATCAATTTTGACAAAAAACGGTCAAAATATTTTGAAATATAATCATAACACAAGCGAAGCCCTTTAGAGCCAACCATCTCATAAAAACAAATTCTATTACAGTAAACTGCTTCATATTTATTTCATATCATAGATGCCTTTTAAAACCTTATTCACATGGCTATATATAATTTATCAGGACATTACTTCTGACATGCAATAAAGTTACAGATAAGCTATGAGATTTGAGACAGTTTGCTGGATATATTCCATAACATGAAAGTGAAAGCTTAAAGTTTTAGTGTAATAAAATAGAAAATATAAATTTAGAAACATGACACTTGAACAATACATGTATACTGGTTTGGATATAAAACTAAAAATTAAATATTGGCGTCAACATCAGGTTTCTGAAAATCTGAATTTCTGGCTGTGGATGTCTTTAAAAACGTTATGTTTGTTGCTATATAAAATTTATCAAGATGTTATTTCTGACATAAAATAAAATCACTGATAAGCTATAAAAATTCAAGTAGTTTTGTAGGTGTGAAAAAGTGAAAGCCCATGAAATTTCAGTGCAGTAAAATGGAAAACATAAAATTTAGACACATGATACTATAACAATACATGTATGTACTTTTGTATACATAAACTAGAAATGAATTATTGGTGCCAGCATCGTGTTTCTGAAAATCTGACTACCGGCCACGAGAGAATCACCAGCAGTAGATCACTGTGGCAACAGCATTAAACAAGCAGGTACTTCAGTGTCAGAAGCGAACAGGCAGTTGGATAAAATTCCACAAATATACAATGAGAGAAGGTAATAACTGAAGCCTTCAATTGAATAAAGGCTAGAAGTAGAAAGCCCTTAGAGAGTGCATACCGCTGCCAATGTAATTGTAACTAAAAACTGAATGAAGATCAATTCATATATAGCAACGATGCAATGGAGGTAATTGTAAAAATAATTCCAGGATCTACCCCCAATTTCGAACAATTCGGCCTTAGCCCATGGATTTCAGGAAATCTCATTGAAATTAACAGCTAATGAAGGAATTGTGTGAACAGACAGACAAAAATAGAATTGAATACATATAACTCTACTAATGCAATTGTAACTGAAAACTGAATGAGAATCAGCGCATATATAACAACTATCCAGGGGGGTAATTTGGAAAAAGAAAAAAAAATTGTGGATCTATCCCAGAATGTAATCAACTTTTCCTTAGTCCATGGCCTGCCCTTTCACAAAATTTCATTGTAATACATAGAGAATATCTGCAGATATTGTGTGAACAGAAAAACATGAGTAAGTACACACGCCTCTTCAAACATTGTTGACTGAGGTAAAACAGGCAAGTACTTTAGCGGCAGAGGGTGTACACGCAGTTGGATAGAATTCAGCTAAATATTCAATGAAGGAGCAAGGAAAGGTGAAGAAGGAGGAGAAAGCTGCGAAGAGAAGAGATGTGTCTAATGACAACCAGGCCTGAAGGGAGATATGGGCCCCATTTTAAACTGCACAGTATTTTCATAATCAGTGCTAAATACAAGATTTGCAAATGGGTATAGAACTGAAACAATTTATACTAGCAATTCTCAACCATTTGGTTGGGGGGGCTATGGCCCCTGAAGAGATCTTCTAAGGTTATAGGGCCCCCTGCCAATCAGATATACAACATGAACAGATAGACAGAAATTAATTTATCATTTCAGTCTACGGTCCCCTTCAAAGACTTCAGGGCCTCTGAGGGGGGCATATGGCTCCTGTTGAGAATGAAAGATATACATGGAAGGTAATGGCAAGTAATTTTATTCAAAATGTACGTTAGTACAGTACTGTAATAAAAGGCAGTAAATGCATTAGTACCAGCCTCTAACAGGGGGAGTAGGCCCCCTAAACATTTCAGACCTATGTTAACTGTTCCACTTGCAACCCCCCCTCCCCTCCCCAGGACCCATTCTCCTTCTGTGGCAAAGAAAGGTGAAGAGGGAAGGTAAAGCTGCCAAGAAAAGAGTCGTGCCTAATGACAACACATAGATCAAAAAGGCAGAATTTTAAGCCATCTGGTTATTGCTAGGGGCAACCAACAAACTATTGATTCTATATATTTCTTCCTCTTAGCCAAACGACAAGCTGAATAGACAGAACTGCCTGGCAGCAAATACAGACCTTGAGCGCCTCGTATTTAGTACAAGATTAATGCTGCATCTTACCCCCTCCAATCCCCCGGCAACCAACCCGGAGGCAGGGAGAGTCAACTAGGATGCGGAGTACATGTGGCACATAAAGAGGAATTTTCCTATTCCCATCTTAAACTTGAATACAAACTCATTTACAGAAGAAGCTGTTTATCATAATCATGGATGATATTAAACGGTTAATGTTATCAAAATCATTCGCTCCGAAACACATTCTTTAAAATCAATTATAAATTCTATCTTATTTTTTTTTTTATAATATCTTATCATGTTAAGTGGTTTATAATAATGAATGCAAACAGTTCCGATCTTATTCTCCTTTGCCTAATGTTATTAGCTGGTTATTGTAATCTTAAAGACCCTGATGCTAAATGATCATGATGAGCAAAGCGGCTTCCATTGTATTTTCATAACAAAAACATTTTTAACAAGCCTTAAAACTATAGAATCCGTGAACATAGGAAATCTAAAGATTAAGAGTGATATACATAGCCAAATGTATAAGCAAAGATTTTTTTACGCAAATTAAAAGAAATAAATCACAAATTAACAAGATGACTCATGAAAGCTCAGAATTTCATAAACCTTTTGAATGAAGTGAATTCTAATAGGTTTAATGAAAGTCACACACTTATAAATGAAAAGCCATTTCAAATTTATAAGGAAACAAATATTTATTCATCAGGAATAAAAAGACGTACAGTAGTCTATATTAATTATATGCAATCATCAATTAAAGAAATATCATTGATTCTTTTGATTACAATGAAAGAACTTTCAAAACAAAGAGATGGATAAATAAGGAAGAAGTAAAAAAGAAAATAAATAGTGTATCAAAAAAAAAAGGTTTTAAAAAATATGAAGAAAAATGATTTTTCACAAAATACAAGAGAAAATAATACAGATGGAAAATAAACTAAGAAAAAAAGAAATAAGAAAATTGATGAATGCTAAAAAAGTGTTAATATAAATCTTCAGGAAATATGTTACTCAACGACTTAACAGAATATAGTCTGAAAGCAAGTATGCAAAAAAATCAAAATCAAAATCAACAATAGCCCAGTATTTAAAATTACCACCTTGCCAAATATTAGTGAATGAGTAACGTATATTCGAAAAAAAAAGTTAGAAAAGTGAAGATGGAATGAATGACCCTCAGGCCAAACTGTTAGACAGAAGAAAACTCCATTAGAAAATGTCAGCATAATTCATGTCTGAGCTTGTCTGTCAGTCACCTGGTTGTGGCATATCAATGGTATAAATTGATGTGACCCTGTGTAGTTTCAACAATGGAGAACAAATGAAGTGGTAAGAATAAGTCCAAGACGTGTCATAGTATACAAACCTTGACAAAAACGCAAGCAATTTAACAGGAAAATACATTATCTTCTACATTGAAACCGGCCCAGACTCACAATATTTATGCTTTAATTGATGAGGAATATTTTCAAGTAAAAGGGAAATCTATTTGGAAATTTAAAAAAAAAGTAATTTTTTTTTTATAAGTGGATGAAATATAAGTCGGCCATCATTCACTTTTAAAAGATAACTTTTGTGTTTTGAAGGGAAAGTTGTAAAAAAATAATTCCAATTTTGAGGACGTTGTCATATTTCAAAAACCATAACATAAATGGCTGAATTTTATCCCACTAATGTTGGTCTTACGTGAGGATTACTAAGTTAATGATTCACAACCTATTTGAATTTATGATGAAAAATCAATGCAATCTGAGTATAAAAGATGAAAACCAACAAAAATTCAATTGAATCAGAGTAAAAGTAATAAAATGCAAAAAAAATTCGATGCAATCTAGTAAAAATTATCAGGGGCGAGAAGAATCAATGGAATCTGAGTAAAAATTATGGAGGCCAAAAAGAATCAATGGAATCTGAGTAAAAATTATGAAGGTTAAAAAGAATCAATGGAATCTGAGTAAAAATTATGAAGGCCAAAAAGAATCAATGGAATCTGAGTAAAAATTATGAAGGTTAAAAAGAATCAATAGAATCTGAGTAAAAATTATGAAGGCCAAAAAGAATCAATGGAATCTGAGTAAAAATTATGAAGGTTAAAAAGAATCAATGGAATCTGAGTAAAAATTATGAAGGCCAAAAAGAATCAATGGAATCTGAGTAAAAATTATGAAGGTTTAAAAGAATCAATGGAATCTGAGTAAAAATTATGAAGACCAAAAAGATTCAATGGAATCTGAGTAAAAATAATGAAGGACAAAAAGAATCAATGGAATCTGAGTGAAAATTATGAAGACCAAAAAGAATCAATGGAATCTGAGTAAAAATAATGAAAGCTAGGAAGAATCAATGAATTTAAGTACAAGTCTGATTTGATGAAATGATAAAATAAACCTTAAAAGGAATCAACGAAATCTGAGTGAAGATAATACAAACCAAATGGAATCAATGAAATCTGAGTAACAATAACCAACAAAGAAAATGAATCAATAGAATCTGTGTTGAAAAATAATAAAAGCCAAAATAAATCAAGGAAACATGAGTAAAAATAATAAAAGCAACTAGGAATCAATGAAATTAAGTAAAAATAATAAAAGCTGAAGTGAATCAGCCATCATTCTTTTTTTTCTTCTGCAAACTCATTTCAGTGAAAAAGATAGCTCTTTCCCTTTACAGACTACACACCTGAAGTAGGCTGTAGAATGAATCAACAAGAAGGTTTTGGAACAATAAGGGTAACACAAAGAATGAGTTGAATAGTTCTACCAACCCTTAGAGTTCTTCCATTTTTTTTGTCAATTTTCATTTTCAGGTAATAAACCTGTTTTCCGCATTTGTAAAATACACTGTAGACCTGATATAATGCATAATTGCTTTTAGCACTGTTTGAGTATGAACTCCAATATTCAAAACGTTCAGTTTTGCTCTCAGAATAATAGCTAAATACAAAAATGGAAAGACCCTCACTGAATCTAATTACACCTACTGTAGCGAAGGAAATGAATTAGACAAAAACATTTTAGTAGTCAATAGACAACATCCATTGCCCCTTTCCCTTTTATCTGTTGTTAAAAAAATTACCGTGTATTGTCGAACTCCTATTCTAGAAACTTGCTACATATGTATCTAAGTTTTATCGAAGTGTAACCCACTGGTGAGGTATCATGATTAAGAATTTTCTTCATATTTATTTCTGTCTTCCTGCCATACTAGCCTCACCCAATACTCATCCCTATAGTTTTCTCTTCATTTCTGTGCAAATTAAGAGCGTCAACCTTGAAGAAGTTGGTGTGTAAAAATGGAAAATTTGTTACAATACAGACTCACTCATAATGTGGTGGAAAATATTGGACCTTGACTTCCAGATTATGATAGGTCTACAGTGTATATATATATATATACTGGAGTTGACAATGTAAAAGTTACTCTAATAAAACTTTTTTATGCTTTACATAAATTTATTCTTTGAATAGAAAATTTCTGACCGATATCATAAATATTTTCACAGTACATTTCAATTGTCTTGCAATCAAAAAGGTTTATTCTGAATACGGTACTGTATTTCAATTGAGTCTTAGTTATAGAAAAAAATTTTTTATCCACCTGAAAAGAAAATAAGAGATGGAAAGTCAGATTTATAGGTCAATAATTCTAGAAATATATTACAGCTCAACATTATTATATTTCATGATACCAATAATAGAAGTATTGAATTCAATCACCATGGACATATACATTACAAAATATATTAGATTTTTTATTTTATTTCAAATGAATAGAGAAAATTTACACAAGTCACTTATAATATGCTGGATAGGATTAAATTAGAACTGGTTATTACCTTTTGCAAAAATCTATAAAATTTAATGTTGGGGAAAAAGACATAAAGGTTTTTTGCTTTTTTTAACAGCCTTGTAATAAAATCTAGCATTCCAGTTCATAGTGAAAGTCAACAGAACTGAAATGTCTGATCGGAAAGGCAACATCAGTATTAAACCTGAAAAGGAAAGTATAAAACAGGAAATTTTCCACGAGAACCAAATTGAGGACCTCCAATAAGAACATGGTATCCATAATACTCAATGAGTTCAAAACCTGGAAACTTGAGACCACAAAAAAGAAATTGGACAAAAGAAAACTACCTAACATCATGAGAATCAAATGGATGGACTTGAGTAGAAAAATAATCTCTAGTCATTGTTCGAACCCGGCTAGGAGCTGAAGAGTAGATAAACAATGCCGATAGTCACTTATGGGATTGAAACATGGAATCTAACCAAGACCTGCAAACTGAGAAACATGCAACACGTGCATGAGAGAATCATGCCCAACCACGCATGGAAAGATCACAAGACAGCACAGTACATCAGAAAGAAAACGGGAATCCGAGACATCGTAGAATCTACTAGAAAACTAAGTTAGCAATGGGCTGGTCATGTTGCTAGAATGGCAGACAACTGATGAACATCACTACTCACAACATGGATCCCTATAGATCACACGTGAAACTGAGGCTGGCAGAATACAAAATGGAGAGATAAACAAATTCAGAAAATACTGGCTCCATGACACCCATGATGGAAAAATGTGGCGGATCCTGGGGAAAGTCTATGTCCAACGACGGACGATAAAAGACGGATGATGATAATGGATCTCCAGCGGTGAATTTTAAACAATCACACATTTACCTTACCAAACATTTTTCTTCCTAATCAGTTAATTAAAATACACATGATAATACTGTCCGGAGTCTGATAGAACTATAGCAAATTAATTTAATACTGCATCTATTCAGGACTGAGTGCCAAATCAAGACAGATCATGATAGCTCTCCATAGGAACCATCATTTGCAGACAGCTCCACCTCTGGTAGTGGCATTCCTTGAGGCTCCCAAGGAGTTGCAAATCAGGCCATTAGATGAATTCCAACAAGCCAGAGAGGGAGAAGATATCCCAAGATATGCTGGTGCCAGACAGTGGAGAGGGATTTCTGACTGGTCAACAGGAGGTGGAATGACACCCGAAGATTGTGTGTGGCACAACACAGGCGTGACCGAGTCAGAGAGTAGTATAAGCAATTTCAGTTAAACACCATCTTTTACACTGAGTAATTCTTCTCTGAAATACCGCTCAAGATTTTAATGTCTCCCAGAAAACCTTTCACATTTGCTTTTGTTTTAAACATGAAAATGAATTCCAAACAAAGTTTTTTTTCTTTTTCTCAAATAAGAACTTATTATTCATACAGCTCAATTAGGGTCATCCATAAGACAAATGAAGTTTTGCTTCAATGACAAGCAAAGCAAGAAGTGCCCTTACGCCGGCTATGACTTCAGCTGTCCCTACTTGTGTTTCACATATCATATTACTATTTACTATGCCTTTTTGCAAAGAACGATTCTTAACACCTGGATATGAAAAACAAGAAAAAAGAACAGACTGTTCAAAACCTATAACATTGTACACACAATTTTGGCAACATTTATTTCTCTAATAAAAATATTAATATCAAGAGAGATTTGTTTCCAATTGATTTTTTTTCAAGGTAATCTCTGTTGAAATGTCCTAAACAAAAATAATCATTGCATTAAAAATAGAATGAAAAATATTGTCCGAAATGTGACATAATAATTGGCAAAGGACAAGGTTACATGAAGTGTATACATTAGTTATAAACACTGCTTGGTCTTCCTTCTCTTCTTAACTTCTTTCATGTATTCTATTTTCTCATCTCGGAAATTGATTTTTTAAAGAGAAATAATATGATGTAGTGTGTCAGAAAAAAAAAAAAATTTCTTCTCTCTCTTACCAATATTACAGCTTCCTTCTTTTGATAGGATCACTGTCTACCTCTCTTTAGCCACTCTCTCTGAGTCACTAAATTTTTCACAAATGCTGTTAACCTATGCAAATCTAGTCTTAACATGAAATTTCTGCCATTTTCAAAACTGTTTACTTACATCACTTGGAAAAAAAAAAAAAGAGAAAGAGTACAACCTAGTAAGCCTAATGGGTCTAACTAATTTTTGACCAAATTTTAATTCACAAGGTTTCTTCAGCTTAAAGGAGAGTTCACCTACTGCACTTTTACTAACATTGTACAATAGCAAATCTCACTAAATGTTGGGGCTTCTGAAAGAGCCAGGCACCCCTGGCCCCCAGATCTCCAGCTACGTCCAGCCCTTGTCTGGAATGTTGAAATTACTTCCTGTAAAGTGCGTGTATCTCTCCTATTGTGCATGTCATGTCCAAACAAGGAAAATAGTCGAACTAAACCGCACACAATCAATGAAATATCCCGTCTAACAAAATTCAGACTACAGCTGAGAAGATCATTTGTTAAAAATAGAATGAAAAAGGTTCAAAAGAGAAGGCGAAGAAAAGGTCAAAATAAGTTGCAATAAAAGAGAAGAGAAGAGAAAGACTTTTGAATGAAAAGAAGCCAGCGATAAAGAAACTGAACAGAAATGATTGATAGAGTTTTCATGTTAGCTCGTATTCAATTCAAGAAACTAAATCTAACTTGCCTAAAGCTGTGTCAACTGAATCAGTATAAAAGTAGAATACTTCAGTTCTTCCAGAATCGATTTAAAAGAAAAATAAATTGTAGTCCTCACTACCAATTCTTTTCAAACATTCCTGGCAGATAAAACAATTATTTCATTACTTTTATTAGTTGAAGTATTATAAATCATTATTATAAATTTTCTGCGACTATTCACTTAGTATTTTTGCTTTTTTATTACTTTAATCAGGCTACTAATCTACTATGAAGGGCAACTGAAAATTTAATTATCATCAGTCTTTTATTATCTGTCAATAGACGTACACCTCCCCCAAGATTCGCCAGTCCTCTCCCTCATGGACATTGCAGAACCAGTACTTTCTGAATTTGTCTAGTTTGTCTCTTTATCTTGTATTCTGTCAGCCTCGGTTTTGCATGTGATCTCAGGGATACATGTTGTAAGTCATGATGTCCATCAGCTGTCTGCCATTCTTACAACATGGCCAGCCCATTGCCAATAGAGTTTTCCAATGGATTCTATGATGTTTGGGACTCCTGTTTTTTCCCTAATATACTGTGCTGTTTTGTGATATCTCCATGTGAGGTAGAGCATGTTTTTTTCCCGTGCACGTTCCATGCTTCTCAGTTTGAAGGACAGTCTTGGTTAGGTTCCATGTTTCAGTTTCATTGGTGAATATCATGAGGATGCATTCTTCTTTTTAGAACTAATGGGATTTTCTTGTTCTTGAAGACTAAGCTTGTTCTGCCAAAGGCTTAACATCCAAAAATGATTCTTTGCTTGATTTCTTCTTCTTTTGAGTATTTTATGGAGATTCATTGTCCTAGGTAGATGTACAATCATGATACTTTGAAAATCCCTGCTCTAGAGAACACATAAGGATTTAGTCATGTACTTGGATTTCAGTATTATGAATTTTACAAGTACATTTTTCCTAAAACAGTGCCGCTTTATTCATGTAGCTAGGCCAATAAAGGTCATGTAATAATAAAGTGATAACACCCTCCTTAAGGAATCACTAATTATGCACATCTCATATTTTTAAAGCATTAAAACTGCTAAAAGATTAAACAAATACATTTCTATTTCTATTATTATTCGGACTATCCTCATCTTGGTTGTTTTTCATACAACATTTCGGCCGTTGTACTCTACGACCTTCATCAGGTATCATCTGGTAGGTGTGGGGGAAGTAACGAACCGAACCCTTTATTTATCCGACAGGGGTATATTGACCGCACTCCCCTCTTAGCATTAGTAGTGGTTACAGAATCAGACAAAATTACTGCAAGTAATCTGATGGTTCTAGGTTCAATCCCAGTGTGAGACAATAATAATACTACTAATACTACTAATACTTGATTTCCTCCTCTTTTGAGGATCTCATGGAGATTCGTTGTCCTAGGTAGATGTAGTGGTTTACCTTGCCGAGTTTTGCATTTTCTATCTTGACAGTTATAACTATTAAAAAACTCAAATGGCAATGGGCAGGCCATGTTGCAAAAATGAAAGACAACCGATGGACATCACATCTCACAACATGGATCCCCAGAGATCACATAAGAAACCGAGGCCGACAGAACACAAGATGGAGAGATGAACTCGACAGATTCAGGAAATACTGGCTCTGCAATGCCCATGATAGAGAATTGTGGCGAATCCTGGGGAAGGTCTATGTCCAACGACGGACGTTGAAAGACTGATGATGATGATGATGATGATCTTCTCAAACATATCCATGAGGCAAATCTGTTTCAAATGCTTGAACCTTTGAGAGCCATGAGAAATTCAAGAGTTGGCTTGTGATTTTGTCCAGATTAAAAGAGGTGCTGGACAATCAGTTCCATGGGTATTAGCAGGAAAAAGGTGCCAAGACTAAACCTCAGTGTCGTCAACTCAAAAAAATATTTTTGCGCAAGTCTAACAGCCAAAAAGCTCTAAAATTTTTTAAATAACCAATAAGTGCCAGAAAAGCATTACAAGCATAATGAGAAAGAAATGTAGCCAAAAATGGCTAAATCTTTTTTTTTTTTTTTAGTATTTTTGTTTAAATCATAGGATCACATAATCTTTTTGTTGTTGATGAAGATTCAATATCCCTGCCGTTTCTGGAAAAATCAGTGATATACCTGTAGTCATACTTATCAGCATTGGCTCAGTGATTAAATTCCCGTTTAATTCCAAGATAGATACGGTTCCTTGGAATAACTCATCAGGAAAGGAGAGAGAGTAATGATTAAACAAGAGAAAAAAAAGCTTACTCCAGTAATTAATCGGGTATTTGTAAAGACTTAATTGGCATCGATGTTAGCCTATAAAAATAATACTAATAATGTCTAATTATAATTAGAGACTGACATGTTTGAAAGGCACTAATGAGCTGAACGATAATCTGGACTCTTCCTTTTTTTCTTAAACTAATGAATTTTTAAAAAATAGAGAGAAATAATGATGTGTCTCAGGAAATTCAGTGGTTAAACTTAGAGCACTGGACTAGAGCTTTTATATAAGAGTATTGACGCAGATTATATGAAGCATACTAATCATTACAGACAAGAGAAAACTAACTTCAAACCATGATAATAGCACTAGCATCGACATTTATAAAACGTGCTATATATATATATATATATATATATATATATATATATATATATATATATATTCTTTAATTTTTTTAAGAATACAATACATCATATATATATACATATGCATACACACATGATGTATTTTTCAATTTGTAAGAATACAAAAATAAACTGAAAACAGATTGCAACTGTTGTTGATGATATTCGATACTGAAAGAGTGCATTAGGCACTTTATGTTGACATTCACCAGATATATATCCTTGTAAGTCTCATATATATATATATATATATATGTTGTGTGGATGTAAGGTAATCCAATAAAATGGAGGTAATAATTTGACAATGTGGAAGAGAGAGATTTTAAAAGAAGGTTTGTTAGATCTCAAAAAATGTTCATCATCATAAAGATGAGGCTTAAAAAACTCGATGCAATTTGCCAAAAATGAACAATGTGCACATGTATGTCTTGTAGTATTTTGCATACTACATGTGATGTACATGTGCATATTCTTGATGGTTTTATCTAAGGCAATATAAATAGCTACAGCAATGCACTGAACTCAGTTTCTGCCTTGATGCATTGAGCAGAGAACGTGCTTATTTTGTTGCAGTGTGTGTTTCACCATCCAAGGTAGCAATGAACGTGTTGATAATTACCCCTCAACTAGATGCAGTGACAAGGAAGATTAGATTGAAAAATAAATATTAATTGCATAAAATAAGTGCTATTTTCATCAATAGGTGCATCGGTAAATCAGTAGCTTAAGTGTGGATGTGTGTGTGTGTGTGTGTATACATACATATATATATATATATATATATATATATATATATATATATATATATATATATATTGCATTATATTATGTAGAAACTTATTTGAAATGGTATGTCATTACATGGTTAATGTACCACTCTCTCTAGACAAAGTCAACAGAATATACAATTGAAGAAAATGGGGCTGCTGCAGGAATTGAACCTGCAACCGATAAGGTAACAGCTCCAACGTCGCGTTGCTCTTACCATTGAGCTAAACAGCTGCTAGTAATTATGATCAATCTTTTAATGTCCGTCGTTATAACACAGACCTTCCCCAGGATCCGTCACATTTCTCTGTCATGGGCATCACTGAGCCAGTATTTTCTAAATTTGTCTAGTTCATCTCTCCATTTTTGTATTCTGCCGGCCTCAGTTTCACATGTGATCTCTGGGGAACCATGTTGTGAGTCATAATATCAATTGGTTGTCTGCCATTCTTGCAACATCACCTGCCCATTGCCATTTAAGTTTTCTAATAGATTCTATGATGTCTCAGACTCCTGTTTTCTTCCTAACATACAGTGCTGTCCGGTGATCTTTCCATGTAAGGTTGAGCATGATTCTTTCATGTGCACATTGCATGCTTTTCAGTTTGTAGGTCTGTCTCTTGGTTAGGTTCAGCTCCATAAGTGACTAACAGGAGGATGCATTGGGTATATACTCTTCTTTTTAGAATTATTGGGATTGTCTGGTTTTTGAAGGTTGAGCTCACTTTGCCAAAAGCTTGCCATCCTAGAGTGATTCTTCGCTTGATCTCTTTTTCTTTCGTGGGTTTCATAGAGATTTCTCGTCTTAAGTAAATGTAGAGGTCTTCTTTCCCCAGTTTCGTATCTCTGATTTTGACAGCTATGTCCTAATACAAAGGCCTAAATAATAAACAAGATGAGAATTTCTGAATGTATTCAAGTTATTTGGGCCTTTGATATTGGCCTCTGTTCAACTCAATGTTAGTAATGCTACGCTGAAGCAGTTACCCTATTGGTCACAGGTTTGATTCCTGTAGCAGCTCCATTTTCTTAAATCGTTCATTCTATTTATGTTGTTGAGGCCAAATGATACATTAACCATGTAATGATAGGAGATCATTTCAAATAAGAGTTTCTAAATGTTGTAACGCAATTTACAATTATAAATACATATATATACATATATATATATATATATATATGTATATGTAGGTAAGTAAGAGAGGAGAAAAAAGTAAAGAAATATGATTATTCTTAATAACTTGCATATTTAGTAAAGAGATATTGTGTTCATAGATATTTTTTTTTACTTCTCTAGTACATTGAAAATCTACAACTCAAGAGAAATCTTTTCTTGGAGCCGAGAAATACAACTATGAACAGAAAATCTTTTTACTAAACATCCAATATTAAATATAAAATAATTTCCAAACTGTGTGGCTTTTTCTTACTTCTCATCTCTTACAATTATTGGACTCTCCGGTGTATATGTATATATCTTATTATTTATATTGAAAAGGCAAAAACAAAAGAATCATGAAAACAATAACCTATTGAATAAGTAAAATAATTTTCTGCTCCACTAAAAATATTGAAATTTCTAAAAAATCAAAATCTATAATTCATGGTTAAAGAACACTAGAGAAATAATCATTTTGAATAGAATTTCAAATAACAGCTCATTGAGTAGTTGACACAAAGAAAAATCAAAATATTGAATTTCTTTCTTCTATCTGACCTTGCGAAATATAATTAAGAGTTAAATCAATAGAGAGGGACGCAGTGAAGGTAGTCCCGATTGGAATACAGCTAACATCATGCAGGCAACAAATGCAGTTACTATTGACCCCTTAAAGAAGGGAAAAATCTTTTGTTCCCTTTTGACAACTTCAAGGAGGGGGGTACTTTTGACCATTTTAAAGTCTGTCGTCACTTTTGACCCTTTACAGGGGGAAAAAAGCATCCCTTCACTTTTGACCCCCCAAAAAGGGAGGGGTCCTTCCATTTTAGACCCATTAAAGAATTATGTATAAAGAAAAATAAGAAATGTACATGGATGGAAAGTAAGGTTCCACCTCGGCATTAGTTATAAAGTAAATAGAACTTTCTTCTCTAAAACCCTTGAAATTGTTTTTTTTTCTCTCAAAACTTTACATTTAAAAACTTTCCCCTAGTGTATTTGGATAGGCTACACCTATGTTTAGGTGTTTTTTATAGCATGAAAGACAGTGTCACACCTCTCATAGAAATATATAAAAGATGTAAGAGCAGTGTATCAGCAGCAGCCATCAGACCCCTATCTTCCATCACTCTACTCTCCCTTCCTATCCTTTTATTTAACTTTCTTCTTTGCCCTCACCCTTACTACCCTCTTATCAAACTATCTAACTTTCTTTCCTACGCTGCAATTCAACTACCCAGTATTCATTCAGTGACTCTTTTCTTACCACTTGAGTAAACTACTCGACTTTACTTCCCCTCCTCTTCCTTCCAACTGCGTCTGCCACACTTATAGTATCAGCAGCAGCCGTCGGCCAAACCTATCGTCGTACACTCATGATAACAGCAATGGTTCATAGACTAGTAATAATAATACAGACTGAATTTCAATGTATGATCATTCTATAGATATGCAGGAAGCATCTCTGGTCTAAATAAGATATCAAGTGCCACTTCTTTAACACAGCTTCATCATATTTATTTAATAAATTGGCTTTTATATTCTTCATTATGAAGAGAGATATCAAAGCTAGAACAACCATTTTGAAGGCAAATGGCCTGCCTTAAGTCTCTTCTCGATTCTATCTTGATTGTCAAGATCAAATCTAAAGTATTGAAGTTTTTCATGTTATTATGCTAACTGCATCCACATTGTGAGTTCCTGGGGATAATCAAAATAATCTGATGATTATTTATTCTCCAGAGATCATTGGAGCAGACATAAACATCTTTACTGCTACAAAGCAAATTCCCAAGGTAAGCAAGTAGACATCAAAGTTTTGTTTTACTTCATTTCGTATTTCTTTACAATGAACAAGTATAGCCAGAGTTAAAGTTAGAAATGTTGGTTTTATAGTCTGCAGTAAAGATTTGATATAAATCCTAAAGCAAATACTCGAGATCAAAGAGACAGCACACAAGCCAAGTGAAGTGTATTTTATAGAGATGACTCAGTTCAAATTCTGATACAGGGTCCATGGAGATTTGAAAATCTCCAACAAGATACTCATAGTTAACTTCAGACAATTTCTTTTTAAAAAAAATGTGACTAGAAGAAAGCTTATGTGTACTTTTAGATCAAGCCCAGGAAAAACAAAACTTATTGTTTTTGTTTTAATTCTTGGCCAAGAAGGTGTTGGAGAACTCCCCAGCGTATAAAATGGAATAGCCTAGGTATATGGTATTGATGGGTTATGTTTACAGCTGAGCATCCTGAGTTACTGAGATAGACTGATCTAGTTTGTATTATAATAACCATTTTTCTCAAGAAAAAACTGGTTTATTTTCCTCTTTTTTCATGGATTTGACACCTGACACAGGTTGAAGAACGGATCATGAAAACATTGTGGTAACATGATCAGGAATATGAAGAAAGCCACAGATTTCTCAGTCACATTCGGAATTTTAATGACTTCTTAAAGTTATAGATTAAAAAAAAAATTTGTCGTCTTCAGAGTAACCGACTAATTCTAATCTTTGAGTGTAACTTAATGCAAAAAAGATCAATTTGTAACCACACTACCTCAGAAAATTGACATGTCAAGTGAGTTTTTGCTCCAAACACCAAAAATTAGATTTATTTTTCAAAATTACAAGAGGGCTATGACATACACCAAAAAATTTCAACATTTACCTATGTTTACCAGTTCATAACTCTGATCTCAATTAATGAAGAAACCTGGGGTTTGCACCATTGTGAAGAGATAACTCAACCCTAGAATAGTATTTCAATGCAGTTTTGTCTGAGGATGTCCCTAAAAAAGTTGTCATTATTTCAATATTCAGGAAGAGGAGTGAGGGAACCCACTGCCTATCACAATCCAGAAATTTTTCTTTCTGATAAACTGCCCCCAGGTACCCTCATCTTTTTTTTTTGCATTTTTTGTTCCTTAAGGGTGAATAAGCCTTCTGATCATTACTTAATTTAACAATTGATCCTAATTTCCCACCCAAAAAATGTAATTAAATGGCTATAACTCAATTAAGTTTCCCTTGAAAGGGATCGCTCACCCAAAAGGCTGCCACATCAATGAGTACAACTAATATTCTTATTATAGTTACCAATTATAAACTACGCTAATTTCCATTAACATATCTGTCTAATATGGAACTAAAAAATAAATCTTGATCTTTAAAACATTTTTCCGATACAATCAAATAAAATAATTCCTTTTTTTATCACAAATCTATGAACATGACATAAGATTTATCTTCATAATTTTCGAAGGGATCGATGTACTCAGAATATATCCCAAATGATTTTCCTCATCTATTTCTAAAATAAATGAAGTGATTTACAATTGAAAAAATTTCTAATTATTAGTTAATTTTCAGAAGATTTTTAAATGTATAGTTTATTTCACCCAAGGCTTCTCTCAAAAGTGCATATATATATATATGTATATATATATATACACATATATATATATATGCAACAGGGGTCCCTACTGTATGATTGTTTTGGAGGGGAGCGGAATACAATAGAAAGCTTATCTTATTATAAACTAAAATAATTTGAATTAGCCTTCAACTACCATGCAAATCGAATTTTTGTATACGCTATTTGATTGTTATGATAAAAATTGTTAGCTCGTTAATTAGAACCGCATTCATTGTGGGTTTTCTTGAATTACAAAAGCCAATGAAGAATATACATTTTCCTTAAATGATTTAGTCAAGTCATTTTGGATTAAGAGAGTTTCAAATTCAAGACAAAAGATGAGCGTTCACTTCAGCGATTGGTAAACCTCTGAGGTTATTTTTTCTTCATAATATTCAGAATAGTTTTCACATTTAAATTGGATGAGTATTGAAGCAACCATTAAGGATCATCAACTTCAATGAACGCGACATGTTTCCCAAACGTAGAACAAAACACTCCAGAAACAAATCATGTATTCCAAACTCAAAGGAAAAAGAACAATGGCTGGTCAAAGAAACAAAGATACAAGGATCAACTTGAGGCTACCCTCCAGAAATTTGACATTCAACCATTCAATTGTGAGACATATCTGCACATGATCGGCCAATATGGAGAAGTATTTGCCATCATTGAATGAGAATCTCTTAGACCAAACACAGATCAAATGCAGCAGCCAAACGAGAAAACATGTAAACAACAAAAAATGAATCATCAAACGGAATATCACAGGGCAATTTCCATGCATTGTGGACGGAAAAATATGCCTTTCAAGGATTTGACTTAGGAGCCCTCAAAGAAAATATTCTGGACATCCTCTCGATGATGAGAATCGCCAATGACGATGATGACGTATAAAGAAGAATGAATCATTTCAGTAGTGCTTGACTGTAAAATACTAAGAAGTCTTGATCATTACAATGAGACAGGCGGTGCATATTTTGCCCAGATATCTGATCTGATCATAAAAAAAGGGAAAGCCATACTGAACAGAATTATGGAACCTTGAAATCTTATTAGGAAATCCGAAATTTGGATAATAGATATTCAGATACCTAGGGTTTCTCTGTAAATGAAAGACAATTAACAAAGCTGACCATCTAATTTTATGAACAGACCAGTTATGAATGGAATTAGATAATTATAGAAGCCATCTAACCAGTCTTCCTACAAGAAATGGTAATTTAAAAATCAGCATATTTTGTCATAAGTTGACGACTCACAGCACTCTTTCACAGAAGTGAAAGGGTCAACTTTTATAATTAGGCCACATTATATGAGAAATCAGATTTTTTTTCTTTTTAAATCAATGTAACATTCAAGTTTATCAAGTTGTTTGAATTCTGAGATGCGATATTTTCATTATTGATTCTTGACTGAATTATTTCACCTTTTTGTTACTTTTTCGTCACAAAGTTCAAGATCGATACACAATCTAATCAACTCTGATCAGCAGGAACCAAATATACTTGTTGCGGCTGAAAAATCAAACTCTTTTTACTGTATTCAAAATGTACTAAAACCAATTGTTATATATTTCATATTTGGAGTAGAAATATGAAATTTTACCATGAACATAGTACAAACGGGTACATTTCTTTCCACTAAGTTAAAAACCGATAACTCTTGGAATGAGCTCCACCGAAAGATTAAAAATATGAAAGAAACAGATAGCAAGTCATTTTCAGATATATCTCTAGGCATTCCATGTCTACTCCAACGTCAGCGTTTTCCATATTTAAAGAAGACCATGAATGTTCAAATGTTGCAGTAGCCTGTCTGCTCTGACATAGAACTTCTTTTTTGATATCTTTGTTTCGAAGACAATTTTTCATTGAGATCATTTCATCTCTTTTCATTCAAAATATCTTGATTTTATTAGTTCATAATAATTGATATAACATGATATTCTTTTGTCAATAAATACTTACATAACTTATAAAAATTGACTGTTCTTATTTATTCATTCCAAAGGTGACCCAAATTCTTCATTAAATTTCTACAAAGAAATATTCTATGGAGAATACATCTTTACAAGGCCAAACAAACCATTAAAGATTACCAGACCAGCATGCCTTCACTAAATTGGTAATGTCCTTCACTATACTGATAAAGAAATCAGTAAACAACTTCAAGAATGAATACAACAAAAATATAATACATAAAAAATATTTAAAAGATATTTTGAAGTAAATAACTTCAACAGGCAAGATACAAGCATATATATCTACATCATTTTTACTCACAAAATCTTTACATGATTTCATTAACCACTCGGAAGGAGCCAACAATATATTTTACAAGGGATGTCTTCATCTTGCATCTCTTTTTCTGATCGCACCAGATAGTCAAAACAATCTTTCATCATCATCATCATCAGTCTTTTAACGTCTGTTGTTGAACATAGACCTTCCCCAGGATTCGCCACAGTTCCCTATCATGGGCCTTGCAGAGCCAGTATTTTCTGAATTTGTCTAATTTATCTCTCCATCTTGTATTCTGCCAACCACAGTTTCGCATGTGGTCTCTGGGGATCCATGTGAGTCGTGATGTCAATCGGTTGTCTGTCATTCTTACAACATGGCCTACCCATTGCCATTTTAGTTTTTTAATAGTTTCTATGATGTCTCAGATTCCCGTTTTCTCCCTGATATACTTTGCTGTCTTGTGATATCTCCATGTAAGGTTGAGCATGATTCTCTCAAAACAATCTTTAGATGGTAATGAAGGCAGTAAAAGCAATGATTGTACTGACAAGATATTTGACTGTTATGACTGAACGCAAAAATATCCCAGTCTCAGATGGAGAATACATATGCAAACATCCACTCTTACGTGTATTTGGGCAATAACAATTGGGCTCATTTTTTTCCAGTTTTTTATACATAATTTTTATGTGAGAGTACTACTTCTTAGCTGGATTTCTTTGATAAAAAAAAAAATAAATAAAAAAATTTAAAAAATCTAATTACTGAGAATTATGTTTTATAGCCCATGTAATTCGAGCTAAGTATTTGAAAAGAACAAGTTCACCATTTAATATGCAATTATTCAGAGAAAAATGTATCATACTTCAGATATGTCCTTAAGATTAAAAATGTACTTTTCCTAACATCAAATCCAGCTGAATGTCAAAACTATTGATAAAGATCTCATAAAGATTATCAATTAATTAAATAAGTGGCTTTTATTATTCCCCGTATTTATAGCATTTCTTAATCATCGGGAAAAATAACACAATTATGATCTTTAATAGACATTTTGAAATTTGCATTTGTATTTTGAAACATAAATTGTGAGAATTTTGATTTGAGTAAATTAGACATTATACACACACACACAAAAAAAAATGAAGCTTTTCCTTTCACCTCATTAGGAAAATGAGAGAAAGATAGAGATTCATAATGATCATATGGATAATATGTCTACAGGGACTATAAATATAGTAATGTCATAATTTAAGAAATAAACTCAATTATTGCAATGTATCTTCACATTAGATCATGACAATTTTGAAAGTAAAAAGCATTATTAAGTAAGCGAATTTATCTTAAACATTAAGATCTACTATGTACATTTAATGACTTCTATTTAATTATCAGCAAGAAAATAAAATGTAAAATATAATGCTTCACGCTGGCGACAAGAGACCAGATCTGCTTTGGGCTGAGCTATCAATAATTTAACACTAATTAACAAAATAAAATAAATAGCTTTCTTTTTTTTTTATGTGTGTATGTTTTTAGAGCAATCAAATCATAATTTGTTATTATTTAATGCTTTTGCAAAATGCATTTAGTCTGGCAAGACAGAAAGATCAAGGTTCAAAAGATAAGTTCATACATGGGGAAATCAATTTATTTAGATTTCACTTCATATTAGAGACAAAATTCCACAAAAGAATTTCTATTATGAAATAAAGACGAAATGGGTCTGGTTAGCCACTGAATGAAAACTGTTACCAGACCAATGTTTTTTTAGAAGCATGCCATGTTGGGGATGATCAAACAAGAAATTGGAAAAAGGGGTGATCGATGAATAAGTTACTTTTCTCTCCGTTCGCTGGGCAGTGATCACTAAAAAAAAAAGTGCAGATTTCCCCAAAACTAGCAGGAATGCTGCCGGACATAAACTAAGGGACCAATTCAGTAAAAACTTACATTCTTAATTGAGCCCCAGACTAGATACCCATATAAAAAAATTTAAAAAAACCCAACCTCAAACAAAAACATTTTTTTGTAACATAATGTATAAAATTTAAATTTATTTATTTTCAAAATTAGATTTTCAGCCTTCAACAGAATTGGTACGGACTGTACGTACCATTCATATATAAATAGCCAGATCAGCTCAAAAACTGAAGAAACCTAGTGGCAGTTTTGGTTTACTGTTTCAAATTATACTAAAATACGGCAAAATTAAATGAATAAAAATACCATTTGCAGACTCTTTGCAGGAAAAGCAAAATCAGGAATAATTATCAAGTTGCCATTGTTGGAATCTAAGTGCTGGAGAAGAAAACAGGAATGCAATGGCAGCTGACCCCCCCCAACCACTTATTTACCTCCCAACAACACTTTGCATTTATTTACGACTGAAGGTAAGCTCGATGGCTTGTTAAATGAAATGGAAATTACAGTGAACAATCAAATCAGCAGGTATTTTCTCGGAATCAATAGAATTATAACATTGTCACTGAAATAAGTGAGGCGCCATCAAATCGCAATCAGCTAATGCGAAAAGTTAGATATAATTGCAGGTTCGGTTAAATGCAAGGAGGAGGTTGGGAAGCCCACAGCAAAGAAACTCTAAGGGGTGTGAGAGAAAGTCAAGAGAGTGCTCAAATAATTCAATTAACTCAACATCTTACAGCAAAATTTATCTGGTTTGCCTCACGTTCTGCAGAGATTAACTCTTTTTGAATCGACGGTCTATTTTGGGCTATCATTGAAACTCCAACTCTCAGAGACTTTACAAAAGTCTGATAATAGAATATTATACACATGTGCCGTGGACAAAATACTAATCTTACTAAGTTGAGTCTGTTCTTGGTTCCTGTCCAAAAATATAACAGAAACCCATGGATAAGGATATTGGATATCCTTGGCAATTTATCACCTGAACAAGACAAAATAAGAAACACTATCAAAGACAAGATTCACCAGACTCTTGAATAGAATTTCTAAGCAGAGAATCTAATGTCGCATTTATATGCGACTACTAAGAGTGACTCAAAAAGGTAGGGACCTTTATTTGAGTACTAACACTGTATCGAATGAATTGTAAAGGTTAACAACCTAATGAACTTGATGAAGAATACATACTTCCCAAGTTATAAGAGTACAAGAATACATACATACATACATAACAACTTTGGATATATAAATAAAGAGAAACCTTTGCATTGAGCCATCAAGTGAGAAATGATGCAGGAATAAATTAGAACCTTACGTGGGTAATGTTTCAACTTTTCTTACAACTGATTACAACTACTACAGTTTGTTTTAGTATCTTCACAAAAATAACTTAATATCTCTAATATTAAGATTTTTAAAATAATTTATTATAGTACAATAAAACAAATACTGAATGGACAGAATTATACTAGAACCAAATAGTCTGATATGAATTCCTAATTGAAAGAAGGATTTCTTAAGTAAATTAATCATGCAAATGTTGAGATTAAAAGATATATATATATATATATGAAACGATGGATTTGCTACACAAATATGTTTATGCCCTTTTGTGCTTCCTCAGGCAGAATCTGAAGAAGCCCAAAAGGGCAGAAACATAAACATGTTTGTCTAGCGAACACATTATTTCACTATATCTAAAGTTCTATTTTAACTTTATGTTGAATGTATACAACACTTTATGAAATGAACCCATCAAATATCAGATATTGAATTACTGATTTTGAGATATATATATATATATATATATATATTGCAAAAAGGCAAAGTCTCAAATAACCGCTTCGTATCGACTCCTCTCATCTTGTTCATTCCCATTGCCATGTCAGTTTTATTGCTAATGCCGACAATTATATCATCAAGAAATAGATTAGGTATGAAGCAGTTATTTCGGTCTTCGTCTTTCTTTATAGCTGTTCAGCTTAATGGTAAGAACAACACTACATTCAAGCAATCAGTTACAGGTTCCATACTGCCACAACCCCATTTATTTTTCATTGTTTATTTCTAGTCATACTGTCTAAGCCAAGTGACTCATTCTCCATGTAACAACAGGAAGTCGTTTCAAACAATATAACACATTCGTAAATATCCTGTTGGATTGTATATCATATATATATATATATATATATATGCATGTTATTGAGAAATGGATATATGATCTGATCCGAGGGAATGATTACAAATTGCATTATATTTTATTTACATTGTCTAGGCCAAATGATACATTCACTAAGTTAAAATGGAGATCAAATCAAACAAGAAATTCAATATGATATAACAATTTATAATCATTCTATCGGATCATGTATCCATTTCTCAATAATATGATTGTCGCATTGAAAGAAACAAATATATATATATATATATATATATATATATATATATATATTTATAAATACACACAAATATCAAGTTTAGATGTATGTTCAAGAAAAGAATAATTTAAAAGGTAAATCTTGCAAGTATGATGCCAAAAGATAAGAGATTAATTTACCCAAAAAGAAGTTTTCTTTCTTTTATACTTGTGGAGTTTTTCAATCTGATACATTCTTCAACAAACCTTAAAACTTCTTAACAATTTTAGGAATATACTAGTTTGTACTGCACAAAGATTCTTTCATTACTAGTTTCCTAGTCTTTGTCATGTTTATTATGATGTTTTGATGCCATACCGGCCTTTCTCAGTAACGCAAAAATTGTTGAGGACAAAACAAGTCTGAAAGTCAGTCCATAGATGGGCCAGTTCAATCTTTGGTGCCCTTGAAAGCTCATACTTTTAGAAGCTCTTACCTTTAAAAATCCTCACTGAAAGCAACTCTATCTAATGCTAATATCGTATTAAAATACTATTCAATTTATGCCATTGATGCCTCTTTGTCCTCTGATGTAGTAAAATAGAAATCCATGTTCTGATGACATAATAAGAAAATGTCACTTCAGCAACATCAGATTATGAAAAGAGTGAGAGGGAATTTCATGTAGATTGTGCAGGGAGTTTGCTATGTCAGATTGTCAGTCAGTGACAGCTATAGATGTTAGTACATCTGAAAACTGGCCTCGAAAAATCATCGTAGAATATTAACATCATCTCTCCTATGAAATTCAGACAGAAACATACATTAATTTGTTTTGATTTGAAATAGAAATT
This sequence comes from Thysanoteuthis rhombus, assembly GCA_963457665.1. Classification (NCBI taxonomy): domain Eukaryota; kingdom Metazoa; phylum Mollusca; class Cephalopoda; order Oegopsida; family Thysanoteuthidae; genus Thysanoteuthis; species Thysanoteuthis major. The sequence continues at coordinate 29,764,254 of OY735236.1, read as the reverse complement.
AAACATTGATCTTCCAACAATATTTGATTAGTCATAATTATTGATACATGAAATCTTATTATACAAAAGCTGTTGTCATTTTTTTGTTTGTATGTTGATTTTTGTCACACTAAAGCAAATAGAAAGTGAAGGAGGTAAAACGAAGCTTGTGTCTGTGTGTTCATGTAAGCCCAAGTACACAACTATGTGCGTGTGTGTTTACACTACTATTGACACTGCTGGTATCTTGATGATAGGACAGGAAACAAATATAAGCATCTCTGATTTTTCATGAAAGAACTGATGCTTTTTTTATATTAAAAAAAAAACTATACTTTATCCAATTTCATTATCTAATTGTTTTAAAATGATTAAAAAACTGGCCTATCACTCGACATCTTTTGGCAACATGGATCTACCAAAAAATTAATCACTTTTTCTGTAGCAGATAGTCCATGTTTCCACGAAATTTCATCGAAATTCAGTGAGAATCTTCAGAAGTATTGTTTGGAGAGACCGGGAACTTTTGGAGATATTGTGTGATAAAGGTAGATAGGTACGATGTAGGGAAGTTACTTGGGCGTTGATCCACACCACAATTTAATAATTTCTCCTGTGGCTTATTGCCCACTTTTCAATAAAACTTCATTGAAATACATTGAAACTTTTCGAGATATTGCATGAACAGACAGGGAATTTTTGGAAATGTTGTATGGTGCAAACGGTTATCTATGATGTAGCAGAGGTAACTGTGCGAGGATCTGCTCCAAAATTCAATCTCTTCTGTAATCCATTGTTCTCCTTTCAGAAGATTTCTTTAGAATTCGTTCATAACTTTCGGAGATACTGTATGAACAGATGGACAGAAAGACACCAAGTAATACATATATATCTCTTCATCTTTGCCAGCAGAGGTAAATAATGAATTATTATAGAGAATAATTAGTTTTTGAGAAGAAAAACCCTCACATTACGACATACAATTGCAATCTGCAAGAATAACTTGGTAGTTACAGCATACAGCTGTGAGCCAGGATGAGGTTGAATTTCTAGGCATGTTTTGTTAATTCATTGAGCTGAGAGAAATCTCTTCATAATCATAGAAGTTTATGCTTTTCGGCTATAAAAGTAATCATCTGGCAACAAGCAACGGCAAATTATCCTCGTATTTTGGTGATATGCCCTTGGAAAAAATACTGAGAAGGGAGAGGAAAAAAAAAATTATTTCCACTAATAAAAAGCAATAAAAATAAAAATCATCTTCAAAGATAGTTTTATTGAATAAAGCAGATTTTTGATGGAACAATCAAATATTTCCACTCTAAGAATTACTTTCCTGATATAAAAGCAAATTTAAGATAACCAAAATACAAAAATCGATGAGCTTATCTGTGAAGATCAAAGTTATTTCGCTTCCAGCTTGAGGCGAATTTTAAAAATTTTCTTTTCATTCTACCGAAAAGTCAAAGACAATACTGCACTGACAGTCACAAGTGACTCAGAGATTCCTCTTTTGTTTTTATTACAGTCCTTTTGTATAGTGGAGTGTGCGACTCCATTCTAAATTTTTCCCACTATAATAACATGACTTGGGGTGTACTCAGTTAGCTGCTGAGTGCACGGGGAAATTTTTTACTCATGAAGAGTTTTCCACACTCTCCATTCATACTGGGAATCGAACCCGGATCATTTAGTATGTGAAGCAGATATGCTAACCCTTACACCATCTGAGTAGACTTTTCTATCAGTCATAATGATTTCAACAAATTTTATTTCCTCCACTAAAGAGTTCCACTATCAATTAGGGGCATTATCAAACGGTTCATGAATTAAATAGTTAAACAATTCAAAAGGTGGTGGTGGTGGTGGTGGTGGTTGTGATGTTGATGATGATGATGATGATGATGATAATTAAAAAAAATTTTTTTAAATGCTTTTTGCAATAAAACTTCACCAAGGAAGTGATCTTCAAAAATGGTAAAGCAGACAAAACAAAATATAGCCATCTTAAAAATAGTCGGACTCAAGAGCTTCAGGTTAGATTCAAATTAAATGATTAGAAAGACACTCAGAGAGAAGAGGTATGCCCTTAAAAAAAATTACTGAGAAAGAAAAAATAAAAATCAGTCTTACAAATAGGAAGCAGATTGATAATTCTTGAAAGATTGTTTTCTAAGGAATAAAGCAGATTTTTTGAAGGAACAATCAAATATTTCAACTCTAAGAATTACTTTCCTGATAAAAAGCAAGTTTTGGATTATCTAAATACAAAAATCAATGAGGTTATCAGTGAGTGTACGAGAATATCTAATGAAAGCCGTTTCACCATGAAGTAACACTCGGCAAGCCAGTTCCACAGACCATGACTGTTATGAGTTTGTTTTGCTCCAAGTGCCCTACACTCGTGGCTTTGAGCCAGACTATGCTAAGCTAAAGAAATACCTATTAGGGTGGTTTTGTCATAGTCAGTGGATAGTAAGCTAGTCTTGCAGACCATTACAACAGTGGCCTTGTGCCAAACCAAGCTTAGTGAGTTTGATTTCATGAGTAACAGAGATAAATGAACCAGACGTTTTTTGCTTGCCATAGAAAAATGATATACCACAGAGGGCCGCAAGGACACACCTCAATTTCAATTAGTAAAATTTTGAAGAAAAAAAAAATGTAACTTAGAATTATGGTCTGACCACTTTCACCTACCTCATTGAAATTTTTTATGGGTGTCTTAGCGACATGTAGATCCTAATCACCATTTATAGTTTGCATTTTTTTCCTTTTTGTCTCACAAAACAGAGACAGGGAGTTTACACCCCTTAGATTACCACAACTAATCCATTGGATTATCAATCGTAGTATACTAATACAGGAATTATTTTTTTCCGATTTTGTAGATCTTATTTTTATATTAGTGATACTTTTGGTTATTAACTATTTTATACTCAGTATGATTTATGAACTCCATGAGAGTTAATATACTGGAGTTCAGATTACTGTCCAACTTAAATTCCTTCCTCTGGGATTAGGATCAGCTGATAATAAAAGTGACCTTTAGTCTGCAGGACATGGTGAAATTATCAAAACTAATTTGGTGTGGGGATCTTCAATGCCAGGGGAATACAATTAGTATTTACCATGGAAATATCATATAACACTTATGAAGAATTTGCCATCAGTCAATAATTGAACAACTGTAGATTCAAAATTTGGTGTCATGTAGAAAAAAATTCCACCAAAGAATAAATATGGTCAGATTAAATTCTGTTTATGACATCACTGATGTTTTCCACTGAAAAACATCTAAGATAAAGAGAAAAAAAAATTCTGGAAAATCTAGAAGTTATTAAGAAATATAACCATCAAAATGAGGCCCAAGAAAGTTGAAGACATTTTTTCCAAAAATGAAAATATTTTTAGAAGGGGTCTAGTGAACAACTGGTACCAATTTTCAAGTCTGAAGACAAAACAATGTCACCAGGAACATTGGAACACAGTAACACACACATATATATATATATATATATATATATATATATATATATATATATAAGGATAGAAACCTCCAACACCTTTAGTGGCTACAATTATTCAATGTTACTAGGGTTCCATTTCTTCAAGGAATGCATGTATTAAACTTATTGAGTTGATATGCTCATGAACTTTTGAATCTTTGAATAAACATGGAGATCTTGCAAGTGGAGATGCTAGCAAACAGAGTAAGATCTGCTTTTATCTTAATGTCATTTCAGGGACCTGCTATCATATGGGGTTTGACAATTCAAACTGATTCTCATTTCTTTGACACTACATAAAATACAACAAAGAAAAAAAAACAATTACATGAAGGTTCATGAAAAAATACATAAAAAACGTGTCTGGTTAATCACTCAATAGAAACTGTCACGTGACGAGCCTCTTTGGGTAGCATGTAGTGCTGGGGGTGATCAATAAAAAAAATTGAAAAAAATGGGTGATCAATTATTAGTTACTGCCCTCGCCATTTGTTGGCCAGTGATCACCAAAAATGAGTCTGAATTTTCAAAAAAACAAACAAAAACAAGCATGGCACAAAACTAAGGGATCAATTTAGCATCAAGTTACATTACAAACTGAGACCCCTTAATACCTATTAATGGGGGCGATTTAAAAAAAAAAAAGATAAAGAAATGGTTTTGTAGACATCATCATCAGCCTTTAAGTATCCATCATCGGACATGGAACTTCCCCAAGATTCTCTTGATCTCTCTATCAGGGTATCATGGTGCCAATACTGTCTGAACCTGTCTAGTTTGTCATGCCATCTTATATTTTGCCAATCACAGTTTCGCATATGATCTCTGGGGATACACATTGTGAGTTGTGATGTCCATTGGTTGTCTGACATCTTGAAGAAGTAAATGTTTGAAATTTTCATTCTTCTAGCTCCATTAAAGACAATAACAATCAAGACAAGGACACCATTCAGAGTCAATCAGAGCGTGTTTCCCTTTTTTTAAGCAACAAGAGATACTCACTTTATTGTCTAATCAATGAGTAATTCTTTGTCAGGCAATATATTTTGTCTCTGATACAAAATACTCTCAAAATCTTAATGAGAACAAATCAAGAATTAATTAAATTGATAAGACTGACTGCTGCAGAGTCAAATTCCACCCAACGAATATTCCGACTGAAGATGATTACTGAAACTTTTGTATTGTATATTTGATGAATAAAAAGTTGCAAATATATACAATAAATCATGAAAATGGATATAATTCCAATCTTTCTTTTTGTTTCAGTGTTCTTCGACATTTCAGAATTCTTTAAATTTTGAATTTTAAAAACCTCAAAAATGTTTAATTTTTACAAGTGTAGGTCCGTCTAGTGTATTGTTTTCATTGATAGAGGCCTTCAATATATACTATATGTATAAATGTATTTATTTGTTAGAATGAAATAAGTCTGTTCATATCTGTACGAAAAATTTTTGTAAATATCCAAGACTTGCCAATTCAGCACAATCAGTAAGGCAGTCTGTTGGCAATCATTTGGATATGATTTAAAATCAGTTCACACCCCTAATTTTGGTGAGGATTGTCCTTGTTCTTCTTGTGGTGGAAAAATAAAGTCAACTCCAGTTTGGGAATTTGAAAATACTTCATAACTAAGGAAAAAATATGTGAGAGAGAGAGAAAATAAGATTAGTCACAAGTTATGTTGAATAATTAAATTCTACACAGATCATGTGGCTCAGTGGTAGAGTACTTGTCTCCAGTTTTGTAGGCCATCATTCAATCCACTGACAAGTTATATACCAAAGACTTTAAAAATGATACTCAATGCCTCCCAAATAAGCTATTAGCATAGGGGCTGGGATTGAGGAATCCTCCCCTTCAGGCTAGGGGTTTACAGCCAAATAATGTTGAAGAGCTGGTTTTTCTAAGATCACAGCAGGAGTTGAGCCACATCAAGCCTGGTCTGGAATCATTGGGGAATACTAAGGTGTCATGAACAAAACAAAACTTTGACTGACTTGGTAAGCCAGAAGTGGATCTTACTAATAATTGCCCATGTGCACCTCATCCCATCACACGCTCTATGAAAGTATAGGGGGAGAACAATGATATATGTATACATAGAAAAAATTGCTGACAAATATTGATTTTGGCTCATGATCAAAAAAGTAACTGTTTCTCAGACCAACCCGGATATTCCTTCTTACTGGTCAGTTTCTCTCTGATGTCAGAGGACATTATTCGTTATATTTCCACATTTTATAGGCGTAATCCTGACCAAACAGAGGTGTGGGTGGCATAACTGTTGACACCACAGAAAATCTAATTGTTTGAAACAGTTTGCATTCAATTTGCAATAATGTTTTTTTTTGGAAAGGCCTGAATCCATCTCTTCTCTCTGTAACTAGGGATAAATAGCAAGACAGACTGGAATCATCAGCCTTGGTATAATCAGTCTAGGAGAATGACAACTCTGAATTCAAACCAGGAGAGTCCAAACCCTCATCCAGAGTATGAGAAGCTGGCAAAAGAGAGTGTAGAAAATGTATCCCTCAAAATATGGTTAAGAAGGCTCTAGTGAAGCTTCGACAAGCTAAATCGACCTCAAAAAAGTTTAAAAAATGGCCAAAACACACTGAGGAATACATTTAGCAATTCTATGGCCATTTGAATAGCTAAATATGGCTAAAATTGTTAAAAATAGCACTGAATGTTGAATTTTTGTGCTGCCAAAAGATGAACAGTGCTAAAATGGCAAAACTGTTTACACACCTCAATAACAAGAACTGGTCTGGTTAGTTACTCGATAGAAACCACATGACCAACATATTTTAGCGCTATGCTTTGTTGAGGGCAATCAATAAAAAATTGGAAAACAGAGCCATCAATTACTTCTCTTGCCTTTTTTAGGGTAGTGATTACGGGAGAAGTTTTTGGAAAATCAATATGAATGCTGTTTGTCACAAATAAAGGGATCAATTTAGCATAAACTTACATTGCAAATCAACCCCACACTATCTGGGAGAATATTTTCAAAACACAAATAAAATGTCTTTTCTAGACATAAGGCGTAAATGTTGAAAATTTCAGCCCCTTAGCTCCAATGGTGCAGCCTGTACATAACCAGCCAGCAAGACCAACTTGAAGACTGAAAAAAACTTAGTTTTGGTGGACAGTTTCTAAGAAAATAACTGACCAAATATTACGAAGTTTTAATGAAATGCAGGGTAAAACTTTGAGAAAAAAAACAGAAATATGAAGAGCAAAATTTAGGAATGACAGAACAAGAGAATTTACTTGGAGAATAAGCAGAACTGAAACCAACATTTTTCAAGTAGAGAGAGGTAGTTTCAACTTCAAGAAAACAACTTCAGCAGAAAAAAAAAAACAGAAGACAAGTAGGGAGACTTAAAAGTGCAAACAGTCTTTAAAGAAAACGTGAGAAGAAAATGATGATAACACTGTGCAACGTGATTTCTGTTCCTGGGAGGTAAGGGTTATTTTCTGATTGCTTATGCGTAAAAAGTGTTAAAAAAAAAATTGGTTGGCATTCCATCCAAACTTTGCTCTTGCAGCCAGAATAGTGATATTCATCATCTTATTCTCTTTGATTTAAAATGTGTAAAAAAGCTCATTGTCCAATTAGAAATGAGTAGATTTTAATTTTTCATTATCCTGGTCACAAAAGCAAAGTTTAAAGGAATAATTGACAATTTCTATACTTTATAGACATAATTAAACAGGATATAACACTTGTAACCTAGGAACAAAAGATTGCACAGTATAATCTGATATTTTAGATAATATTTAGCAGTGCAGAAAAATGCAATAGAGTAAAAATATTGTGTCCGGAAAGCAAACAACAATCACAAAAGAAGCAAAAGAGACAAACTTTTGAACAGAAGAGACAAAAAAACAATAGAACAAAAAGAAAAAACAACAAACCAAAAACTACAGTAATTCTTCTGAATAATCGATTAACCAATTTGGCTATTTAACTTCTAGCACTCTGCATTATTTTTCAAGGGTGCCAAGAAGTTGCGCATTTAGTAACTTTGAAAGCCTGTAAATGTGTGTCTGTTCTTGAGTGAAATTGACATGACAACACAACTGCATAATTCAAACACTATCGTTCAGTGATTAGATTTGCCTTGAGCGGCAAGAATAATTTTTGGCTTGCAAGCAAAGTCACCCACAGAGTGCTAAAGGTTAAGGTAAATGAAATTCTTATCCACTGCAGAAAGTATTTTTGCTCTCATAATCACATTCTATAAGTCCATCATTAAATTAAATTTGTAAGTCAATATAACAATCTCAATTATTAGGGGGGGATAAAGCTGTGATTGATGCTTTTTGAAGTAAGTTTCACACCAAATAGAGTTATAAAACCCACTAGCTCTCAACTAAGTATATTTTGTCATTAAAACATATCTATCAACTAGGTAGTAGATAATAAACACATCTGAAAACGTCAGAAGGCTGTAAACTTAAAATGTCAATGGATATATCAAGAACTTAGGACCAGAAGTGGTTATGTCCGTTTTTGATAAAAAATGATTAACTTTTAATTTCATAAGTGAAAATTCAAATGCTAAGAATGAGGGGAATGACTGCTGATCAAAGTTACCTCCCAAACAATTTTTTTTCCATTTTGTTGTCCCTTGCACTATTTCTCTCCAAAGTGTTTATGGAAATACCCAATCAGAGAGGGCCGTTTAAGAGCATTATAAAAAGTGTACCCCCATTACCCAAATGACTGTTCCCAACTAGAACTGACTATATCCAATTAAAACAGTTCTTTAACTGATGGGCATGACCACTTCTGATTGTTAGTATGTAATGTAAACTTTGGATAACTAAACTAGATAGTATTAACAATTTTGTCAACTGTAAAATATAAAGGATAATCAGTAAACAATCTAAGAACTCAAGTCGACAGAGGATAATCATAATATCATAAAGTGGGAAAATTATTTCTCAAATTTACTGGAAAATATAATATTTTTTCAATTTTGATTAAATAAAAATGAGTTACATTTTATTGAAAAATCACTGACTGTAGGTAGGCATAAATTACTTAACCCAGTTTAGTAATTTAGTTATAGTTACAATACAAGCAATTTTACTTTTGTTATCAAAACTTAGCAATTACTATTTTGACTAATTTGCTTCACTTTTTCTCAGTTAATAATCATAAGGCACATCATTTAGTTCAGATTGGAATCTAGCCAAAAGGTGTGTGTGTGTTCTTTTATCTTTTTTTTAAAGCAAAAATGTTACAAGTAAATATATTTTCAAAACTTGTCCAAAGTCTGACTAAGTATTTTTAGGCTTAAATCATTGTCCAAACAAATACTTTTTAGTTATCTGGATTTGAAGTCAAGTATTTTTCGACTGGTGCATAATAACAAGTTTGATGAACATATTTAGAAGATGGAAATATGTAAGTTGCGACTTTTGGTCTAATGTTCTTCTACTGAGCTATCTATGCAAATGGCTCTCAGCGAAAAAAGTGGTAGAAGCTTCAGTACATTATAGCACAAATAAATCAGAATATTCAGTCAAATGGGCACTTTTTTCAAGATCCTGAATCTGATTAGCTCTTCAGTGTACAAACTGATCATCTTTGTAGCAAGTGGATTTTTATGGGATGGGATAGCAAACCCGACAACCCACTTTGTTTTGCTATTTTTATCTAGAAGGAGGAGTGGATTCATAGTTATCTTTCTTCAAGACTGGTTGACAAACATGGCTTAACAGCCCAGTTTGACCTGCGATTTCACACATAGCTGGGAAGAGAAGAGATAGATTCACTCCTTTCCCAAGGGCATATATGCAAAGTGAGTGCAGTGCAAACAGTATTGGTTGAAATTTGAACTCGACAATTCAATTTTCCAAGCCGGTAATTGTTACGCCACTCCAACCTCCACTTTTAAGGAAATTATATGACTATGAAAGGTTCATGAAATTTTTCGTAGAATTATCTAGAATGAGAACTGCAACAGGAATCACAGCTGAACGAGGGGCATCAAGGAACAGGATTGTAGGTTTATTTCAAGTTAATGGTTTTCTCGTCTATTCTGAACATTTCTAAAGATCCACCCATGAAGAATATATTCAGAATGGCCAACAGGAAAAACACTGATTATTGCCAGAAAACATGACAAAAAAAGAATCATACCTGGAAAAACCATATCATGACTGGCTAAAAAGAGATTGAGAAAGAAAACAATACAGTTCTTTATTGTTTCACTCACAACGAATCACTCATAAGTAACATTGTTATATCAGTGCAAGTCCTAAGAGGCAAAACACCTTGACAGCTCAACAACTTTTAGATTAATTGATGGCAGGCAGGGGATAAGGAGAGTGGTACGTATTTGAGAAATCTACATATATCAATAATAATACAGTAAATTAAAAACAGAAATTTTTATTTCCAAGTAACAATCATTCTTTGTGTACATATCATTATCATTAAGAGCAATACCATCTAATCTATCAAATAATGAAAAATAAGTTTAGCTGATTTAGAGCAGAAATACCTTCTCTTGTGTATAGGAGATTCCTAGGTTATAAACGAGTTCTGTTCCCAGGTCTGTCTTCAAGTCAAATTTGTATGCAAGTCAGAACAGTTATGTACAGTGCATTTCAAGCATTCATCAGTCAAATGTTTGTCTGTGAACAGTGGTCCCCAACCTTTTCAGATCTTTACCCACTTTTATCAATAAGATTACTAGCTATCCTTCCTTCAAGTTGCAACAAAGAATAATTTCAAACAGTTATTTTATTTTGCATATAATTAGACAGCTTTATGATAAGAATTACTTTAACTATATACACCACCTTGCATTACACATCCCCACAACCATTAAGCCAAATACATTCATCACAACTTTTTTTTTTTTATTATCTAATAGCCTGTCAACCCCCTGCTTGAACTATCTGAATTGCCCTCTTTTGGGGGAAGAATACCGCCCTGGTTTGGAATCACTGCCTTAGAATATAGTATATATTTCATCTATCTACGCATGAAAACTAAGAAAAAAAAAGAACCATCAACCCCACTACTACTACTACTACTAACAATAATAATGATTGTATTATTATTTGGTACAAGTAGCTTTAATTCAATGCTATTTGGATTGTTCATGTTGAACAAACATATTGAGCATAAGTACTGGCCTTGTTCTTTCCTTCCGTGGCAAGGTTATGAGGATATAATGAATATGAAGTTACCAACAACCAAAATATGATAACCCACATGAAATATAGTATTAGTAGCAACTATGATACAACTTTAAATGCTGGCTACATGATTATTCCACAACTGCTGAAGATGCACAATGTTTTTATAAGAAAAGTAGTGTACCATGTGTTATCATGAACAGTTGCGGGTGACCCAATAAAAGGAAAAAAAAAGGCTTTATGACAGTCCATTTGCAAGTAAAAATTGTCCGTAATTCACAGACTTCCTTTCCTATAAAATACTACTAATACAAAGTCTCCATGCCAGCAATACTCCTTAGTTTAAAAAAAATCCATCCTTTTTGTTTCGAACTTTCTCAATATATTTCTTCAATTAACAAGTGGTTCAGTCTAGAGCAGTGATTCTGCAAAAAAACATTTTGAGTACCTGACACAAAAAAAGTAATGCAACCATCTTCATATTTTTGTAGCAATAATTAACTCAATTTATTTTTAGCCCACCATCTCAATTAGCCCATTTCCGAGTGCTACCTTAGGTATTTCATATTGCATAATTGACTTGAATTAATTTATTCTTAGCACACTATCTCAATTATCTTTTTTGCGAGTGCTACCTTAGATATTTCATTGAATAATTGACTCAAATTAATTTATCTTTAGTATACTAGCTCAATTAGTTTATTTTTGAGTGTTACCTTGGATATTTTGCATTGTATGATCGACACAAATTAGTTTATTTTTTGCACACTCAGTGAGCTTATTTCACATTTATGCACTGGTTTTAAAAACAGGATTTTAAAAAAATACTGACAATACAAAGAATATCATCTACACTCTTCATTCAAATTAAAGATCTTCTCAATAATTCATATGCTCGTCGTTCTAATCCAGAACTTAAAATATAAGATATGGGGGGGAACATCTAAGCTCCTTGTTCAAATCCCAGATCTTCTCTGTAATTTATACGGAGGAACATCCTCTATGCAAGTCGCTCTAATCCAAGATCTTCTCAATAAATATAAGAAGGAATATCTGAGCTCCACATTCAAATTAGAGATCTTCTCAGTAAAATGTACATAGAAGCATTATCCGAGCTCCCCATTCAAATCCTAAATCTTCTCAGTAAACTATACGAAGGAATATCCTTTATTTCCTTCATTCAAATCCGAGATCTTCTCAGTAAACCATGACGGAACATCTTCTATGCTACTCATTCAAATCCAAGATTTTCTCAGTAAAATATACGAAGGAACATCATCTTCAACCCTCATTCAATTCTGAGATCTTTTCAGTGAAATATAAAAGAATGAAATCAATCGATTGTTACAAAATTTCATGTATCAAGAAGTTAGATATACTTGGCCTTTTTGCTTTTAATCAATTTCTTCCAGTTCAGAACTCTTACTTTGTCGTGGAGATTACGCAAACCGGTTGCATTATCTTAAAACCCAGATTAATGTTCGTAATCAAGGAAGAGCAGAGGGACCAAACGATAAACGATACAGGAAATGGAATCGGCGGGCAGAGTTCAAACCCTGACAGATACAGAGTGGCGAGTTCACTTCACATTAATTCACTTGGAAAAGACATGAATACATCTCTTCTCCTCCTAACTATGGTTGAATAGTAGGACATACTACGATCTTCTGCTTTGGTTGGCAAACAGTCTAGGTGAAGGACAACTCTGATTCCAAACCAGCCTGAAGAGGGATGTGCTCCCTCAGATTATCCCACCCTTGACACACCCGTAATAAAAATCAGCTTCAAGGCCCCAATGACTCTGCAATGGGTTAGGGGATGGTTAATAGTAAAGGAAATCAATACAATTGAATTAGTAAGAAAACTTTCACTTCTCTTAGTATAGAAAATTTCAAGCAGAAGTAATTAGAACTTTCATGAGTTATTTACAATTGATATAATGCAGGGTTGTCTTATTTGGCCTCAAGGGGAGATGACCCGAGCTTCATCTCAGAGACTGACCCAGCACAGGTACTGGCTAGGTGTCAATAGTGTAAATAAAGTCTGGAGGCAGAGTTTTAGTAACAGCCTCTATTACATGTATTGGGTAAGTTCATGAAATAAAGTTTGGATTATCTCCCCTTCTGGCCAATTCTGGCCACCCTGGAATAATGTGTACATAAGGTTTGAAATTGTATTGAAACATAATAGGCTTTTGAAATTGATTTTAAAAGCTAAGAAAGAATTTCTAAATGTATGTGGTCCCGCTGCATTCAATTCATCCTGAGGTACTACATAATGAACTACAATAAGAGATAAAAATAGGTTACATTTTATACAATAGGCTATACACATACATTTAAAAGACAACAAAAACAAACAGCTGTACGCTTACGATGATGCGAAAAAGAAAAAAAAGTCTGCAGCCAGACATGTATTGATTAGCAGAAATTTTCACAGTATAATATTCGATTTATGTCAATAATGGAGAAGCACTGAGTTAGAGTGAATTGACAGAGAAGCAGACAGGTCTGGTTGGTCACTCAATAGAAACCGTCAGGCAACCAATATCTTTTGGCAGCATTTGGCGTGATTAATTAGAAAAATTAAAAAAAGTAGATGATCAATGAATAAGTTACTTTTCTTACTTTTTGTTGGGCAGTGATCACTGAAAAAGTGAATTTTCAAAAAACTAAGGGGATCAGTTTAGCATAAACTTACATTGCAAAGTGACCCCCCCACTACAAAAGTCGGGGAAGGGGTGATTTTTGGGGAAAAAAAAAGTCTTCTTTCCTAGACATAATAAGGAGTGAATGTTCAAATTATCAGCCCTCGAGTTCCATGGTAGTGGCCAATATATGTGATAAATATATAGTCAGACCAACTTGAAAACTGACAGAAACTAATGGTTAACGGCTTCTGATGATGTTGGAAAATAGATAGAGGTATCCCCCACAGTCTAACAGTCCTTTTTACAAAAGATCCTAAGCCACAACAGATATGACTTGTGCCTGAAAGCAACAGTGCATAATTTCCATTTATTTTGGGCATCTGTCGGCAAGATTTGACCCGAGTTATCAGAAAAGCCAAAGAGAGCTTGTAAGAGGGTTACGCTCAACATAAAACCAGCAGGTCATTTTGGAGGTCTGGGAACGCTCAAAAAATTTTCCTACATGAATCAATGGTAATTGCTACTTCACCTTACGCCATTTCAACTTCTGAAAGAATTTTGTGGGAACACAACTTTTGGATGTGTAGGGAAACCTGTATTTGTCATGTTAAATAAACGTCTTTTTTCTTAAATAATCTGCAGACGTGTTGCTGTACTGGCATACATTATCATACATACAGATCATGCACTAAAAGTACACACACAAACATGTATAAGAGAGAGAGAGAGTGATATCCAGCTATAATTCACCAAATATCTGTCTGTATGTGACAACATAATTCGGCAACCATATCCCCATGAATTTTTCTCAATGTACTAATGGGACTTTCAGGCATGTTTTTAGCAAACAGGCTTTAGGAAATTTGAAAAAAAAAAAAAAAGAAGGATTTTAGAGTCAGCATTTGCACTCACATGAATATTGATATTTTCATCTTTTCATTTTTCAGCCTATCTTACTATAATTCACCCAATATTCAAATTATATGTGATCCAAGAGCTCATGAATGTGATAATTTTCAAAAAGGTGTGCTTCAATAGATACATATCTCTAGATGATTTTGAATTGAGGCTCCCAACCACCCCTTCTGCAGGAACTAGCTGAAAAAAATCATAACCCATAAGGTGGGTTTTCAGCTAGTAACACCAATTCCTGCTTGATTCTGAAATTAAGATTGAACTGGGTTAATATAAAATGCCCATTTGATTATTCTAGATACTATGAATAAGAAAGGGACAGAAAACTAATCTCAAGTTTGGTAAAAAGCACCAACAAATCAGTCTTATATAATATTCCATATTAGTATTGTACAAATATAGAAATTGAAAATGATGGTATAAGATGATCACAAAAGTTACTAAAAGATTATCCAATAATTTGCGTATATACATTTACAAAATGTATCAGAAACATGAATACTTTTCATTCCGAAGGTTAATATTAGTTCAGGATTTCTATTTCATAAATGATGAAGGACTAATGGGAGATAACTACAATGGGACATTGCCAACAGAGATTTTACTTACCCATGGTTGGCCCAATTTAGATGTTTTTCATCTAAATCTAGATGTTTTTGTTTGCATCCAAATGTTAAAGATTTCGATTACTTTTGATAAATAATCTTTTTATCTAACTCATAGTAATAAAATAAGAACTAATTTTAATAAGGTAAGTGAGAACAGTTGAAGTCATACTTAATTCATTGATAAGAAGTAACATATTTCCTAGATTTGTGATATATCAGTAAAATCTATATTTTTCAAGATTTTTTTTGACTCAATTTTAGAAGTAACTCGAGAGAAATTCCTGTTAGTATATATGGCTCACTATGATCCGTGATTGTCACTATCTGCGGGTTATTCTTGAAACCCATCAACCGTAGATAATAAGACCTACAGTACTTTTATTGGGCGTCTATGGATAATGTGGTACCAGAGAGCAGTTTAAAAGAAAAGAAAGAGAAATAAGAACAACAAAATACATATCAAACATCTTCATGAAAATAAAAGAGAAAAACAAACGTGCTTCATCTCATGTATTGAACTTACTAAAAAGAGTGAATATGAAGGGTTCCATGACGAAACACATTACATCCAAGTTTCTTGAAATGAGAAAATAAAAAAAAGGAAAATGTCAATTCTGTATAATGCATTCTTCAACAAAATGCAATTTTCTCTCAATCTGTACGAAAGCTTAAAATGTGTTTCGCAGAAAAAGTAAGGGGAATATTGATAGATCGTACTCTGGGGAAGGGACCCGGGAAAAACTCATTTTTTTCAAATTTGGCATATAATGTGTTTTGCCATGGAATCCTTCATATAGTCTAGTATACAAAACAAACATTAAAAAAATCAAAAAAAATCATTACAACAAAATACCATCATTATTTTTCATATTTCTTTCATCTTGATTTTACTTTTTTTTCATCGCAACTACTCAGACCATCAGTCTACAGCCATTATCATAGATCAGGAACAAAGGATGAACTTATGTCTTGGGGAGGCCGGTAATCCATATAAATAACACAATCAAGACAATAAAACTACTTCTAATACTAGTAGTGTAAATAAAAACAATAACAAATATGGCATCTAGCAATCAAGAAAATGAAGGTTGTCGATACATTAGATTTGATCTCTGCCAGCCATAAAGGCCGAGCGGCTGGCATGAATAACCAGGTTTCCTGAGGCAAAAGGGATATTAGTTAGAATCTCGAGAATTTATGCTCTTTTCCTGATCCACACAGTTTACTAATAGCCATAGACTGTCCATCAAAGTAGTTGCGATGAAAAGCAACAAACATTAAGATAAAAGGAATACTAAACAAAAATTAGTAATGGTGGACAACACTTCATGCAATAAAAAATAGAATCAAGATAACATTATTACAACAATGAATACTGTATATAGTTTAGAGAAGGGTCATTAACATTCAAAGAGTTTTCCAGATGATGTACCTTCCGCAACTAAATGAGGACAAGGTATGGAAACCCCAGCCCATGAGGAAAGAAAAAGATGTCACCAAATCCAACACAGTGTTACCATTGAAAAAATTCTGTTTATCACCATCACATTTGGAAAGTGCACCTGAAGAAGGCTGTAGAATGGATCCGACGAAAAGTAATATTGACCATGCAAGCAACAAGAAGTTCAATTGTCCCAAAAACTCTTTAAAACAATGAATGCTTCATAATTACCTGGAGAGGGCAGAAATAAAGGGATACATAGAAAAAGACGTCATTTTATGAACTATTTCAACAGTTATACATACAGAGCAGTTATTTAACTACTTCTCCATGTGGTCAGAATGTGATATGAATTCAGTTTAATATGGGGGTCCCATACATGTATGTGTAGGCAAAGAAGAAAATTGTCCAGTCATCTTGACTAAAGTCACAAAGGTGTCAGAAGGGTTGTTCCACCATCACCCTTAACATACATTGGGGAGATCCTTCCCAGGGGTCAGAATCCCAAGAACTAGGCATTGTATATTTTTTGAGGGTAACATGACAAATCCTAGGCTAGATAAGTTTATAAATAACCAAGATTAATGTAGTGTGAGTAAGGTAGTAATTCAAAGAACACAATGCAATTATTGCAATGGTTCTTAACTTATTTAAGTTCATCAGATTTGCGGATGACATTATCCTTTTTGCAGAGAACCTACACAACTTCCAAGTAGTGCTAGATAAACTGAATGAAGAAAGCAAGAAAGTAGGCCTACACATGAACTTTAGCAAAACAAAGGTCATGTGTAACAATCACGTCGGAAATAAAAACAACGACCAAAATTGAAGATGTAGAACTGGAGAAAGTAGACCACTACATCTACCCAGGACAATGAATCTCAATGAAATCCTCAAAAGAAGAAGAAATCAAGCGGAGAATCACTCTAGCATGGCAGACCTCCAGCAGAACAAGCTCAACCTTCAGAAACCAAAATAAATTAGTTCTAAAGAAAAAAAAAAGAAGGAGAGTATTTAATTAATGCATCCTCCTGATAGTCACCTATTGAGCTGAAACATGGAACCTAACCATGAAACTGACCTGCAAGCCGGGAAACAGGCAACGTGCACATGAAAAAATCATGCTCAACTCCACATGGAGATATCACAACATAGCACAATATATCAGGGAGAAAACTGGAGTCAGAGACATCATAGAATCCATTAAAAAACTCAGATGGCAATGGGCTGGTCATGTTGCAAGAATAGCAGACAACCAATGGACATCATTACCTACAACATGGATCCCCAGAGATCACATGCACAACCGAGGCTGGTAGAATACAAGGTAGAGAGACCAACTAGACAGATTCAGAAAGTTGGCTCCACGACGCCCATAACAGAGAGGGGTGGAGAATCCTAGGGAAGGTCTATGTCCAATGACAGACGTAAAAAAAATGAGGATGATGACTAAATTTATCAACATAAATTTAAATAATTATTTTTAAAGAATAATTTTTTGACATGGAAAAGATGTCAGAATGAATTTCTTAGAGATAATAATTTTGAGAATAAATTACGCTGGTGATTTTCTGTTAAAGCTAAAAATTCCCAATCTAATTTCTTTTTATATCAAAGCAAGTCAAATATCAATAACAATCATGGAACCTTATAATTAGAGCAAGGAAGTATTTCAACCAGGATTAAATGGTGTTGATTAGAAATGAAGAATGAGCTTCAGCTGAGACTCAAGCATTTTTTCCCAGTCAAAGAGAAGAAGGCCTGATCAAAAGTTGTGATTAAAGCAACCCATAAATTGGAATGAAGGTAAATGGTAGTCAAAAAATTAATAATAATGGAGACTCTGAAGTTTATTTCATAATGAATACTGTACAAGTAGTCTTTGTCAACGACCTTGACTTATACATGTTAATCTTTGTTTCAAAATATCTTAGGGATGATTTTTGAAATTTTGATGGCCATAAAAGTTTCAAGCACTAAATTGGAAATCTAAACTTTAGAAATGTAATACTTTATTAAATTAGGATCTTGATATTTTTTAGTCTTTTTTTATTCACAATACAATAAATATTTGTCAGCATAAGATGTCTTCTTGTCTGAATTTTGTTAGACAGGATACTTCAATCATTATACCTGGCTTAAATAAATAAATAGAATTGTCCTGACACTAGCTATAGTGAAGCCATTCATCTAATGAATAAATAATAAAAATTTTGAATCTTTATTATTGACAACTGATGAAATTCATTTAAAGAATTTAAATTCTGAGTTGGTCTAATCATTAATTAGAACTCAAAACAAAATTGAACTGTAAGCGTTCACATTAGGGTTAGTTTACTGCTGACAGTGAAGAATAAGCAAAAATCATTATCATCAAACTCCAAGAGTTGACTTATTAGCATGAATTCATTAGACTTTATAATTTCAGATCTCAGAATTTCAGACATTTTGAAATTTAAGGCATGAATAAGGGAAAGAAGGAAGAATGATATTATGACATCATGTGGTGTCAACTTGTGTTTGTGAGTTCTCAGTATTTTTTTGTAAACTTTGGTTTTCAGTTATGAAAAAATTATTTTTATAAAATAACAAGTATATATTTTATTCAATATCCTTTCCGGTGAAAGACTGAGGATGTCACTAAAACAGTCAATATGATAACATAACCATAAGACAATACAAAAACATAAATTTTTTAAAAAGGCTGTATATCTATCAGTGTTGTTAACACATGTATCATTTATGATCACAAATAAATTCCAAATTTTCCTTAGCGTTTTCGTGACTCAGTGGTCTAAAATGTTCTGCTAGACACCAGTAGATCTTGGATCAAATCTAACTGGGAGCAACACATTTTTTTCTTTCTACCTTGCCAACAAGATCAGTGGTGGATTAAGTATTATGTTGCATAGGCTTTCCCTTTCTTTCCTCCTTGCTTTTGAGGATAATGGCGGATCGATCATTAGGCTGAGGAGGCTTTTTCTTTCTTTCTTTTGTCAAACTCCTACTATTAGGTTTTGACTTCATTTTCATATGTGACAACAATAATGGATAACAATAACCAGACCAAATAACAGTGACATATCCAAAAACTGATGACTAATTCACTCCCACTTTTAAAGCCTAACTCAGGTTAACTTGTTTTGCTCAAGTTTGCAAATCCCATTTACAGGAACTACTAATAAAGGAGTTGAAATCAGACACATACTTTTAGAATGATATCGTAAGGAGAAATGAATTCTGTTTTGTTTACCTTTTAGATTTTAATGAAGCAAGGGAGTTTGACCATAGCACAGCCAAGCTTGTTTCAATTCAAAAAGCATTACATAGTTATATGTTGGATTCAAGGTTTTTTTTGTTAGTTTTCACTAAAAGCTCACGTCAATACTTTTTAAGAATGGAGCAAAAAAGAAAGATCAAGTTACATTTGTATTTCCATATTCTTGTCAACTAAAATCTCAATTTGGGCTCAAATTTCAACAGTAGTTTCCACCTTTCTCTCGAACCATCAGTCCCGCACATCTTTTTAGTTGGGTTAGAGATCAGTCAAGTGGTCAGATTTTTACAACTTCGCCCAAAAAAGAAGCTAATGTTGTCAGAAGTTTTAAATGAGAAGAAATTTGTAACACTCAGTAAAAACCACCAAATGACAAATATCTTTTGTTAAGGGTGATCAATTAAAAAATTTGAAAAAGGAGTAATCAATGAAAAAGTTACTTCTCTCACTTTTTGTTGGGCAATGATTGCCAAAAAAGTCTTAATTTTCAAAAAACAAGTATGAACACGGCTGGACTCAAAGGACAGATTTAACATGAATTTACACTGCAAATTGCTCCCCCATTGAAAACCTAATGCAGGGAGAGGGTTAAAAAAACAGAAAATATGTTTTTTCTAGACATAAGAAATAGATGTTGAAGATTTCATCCCTCTAGCTCTACTGGTGCAGCCTGTATGCGTAATACATAAGCAGCCAGCCAGACTAACTTGAACACTGTAGACACCTATGTTGACAGTTTTGGTTGACGGTTTATAATACGGTAAATAGCACTTGGTGGCTTTTTTCAAAATCTACAAAACCAGTGGGAACCAAGATGGACATTGAGGTTAGGGTCTTCATTTTCATGGTGGGGATGAACAAAAAAAAGAGTGAGTGTTTTAGGTCTTTTTCTGTGAGTTGAAAAAAATTCTGTTTAATATTGGGGGGGGGGGGCTTCTGCACTTTGAAATTATAGACATTAGTTTTTGGCAGGGACTAAAAGAAAAAAACAACAACAAAAAAAAAAACAGGTATTTTTCAATTCATTTTATAAATACAAAGGAATTCAGATATATGGATGCATAGAACGATATGGTCCTAATAGTAATAACCACATTAGTATTTGATTTTTACACCTTAAGAGCAATGATAGATTATTTAGTACATAAAACAGATTAAGAAATAACAGCCTCAGTTAATACTGTGTCAGGGTAGTTGCCATTTAGGACTTTCACTTTTTCATGGTTGATGCTTGATTTCAATTCAATGTATTTAAAAGTTTAAGGTGAAAAAAATAAATATGATGCAAAATTCCACTGACCTTTCTTTGTTGAGAAATTATAAGAAGAAAGACTGAAAGTTTTACACTCACACATAAAATTACAAAAGAAGAATTTTTTAAAATTTTTTACCCATTTTGTAAAAATAATCTTGACCAGTTTTATTTGCCTTTTATAAAATAAAATAAATGAACAAAACTTAGCCATAAAAAGATAAAAATGATATTCAAAATATCAAATAATGAGTATATTTTATGTGATTATTATAGATTGATGTTATGATTTTATTCAAATTTTAATTAAATCCAGTTATTCATTTTAACTTTTAAAAACAGAACGAGGTCGAAATATCTGTGGCTGGAACAATCATTTACTAAGTCAACCACAGTTTTCATGTGTAAATTAAATATTTATTGCTTCTTTATAAATATGTATTTTTTCAGGGATTTCAATCAAAAAGCAATGATTGTAATTGAGTATTGATATTTTTAACAATTGGATTCAAATATCATGGGGGGTGGGCTTCCAAGAAATGGGTGGGGTATCCCAAAAAGTCAATGGAAAATATTGGCACATGATTGCATAATATTTAAAGTTTGAAAAATTATGTAAAAATGTACGTCTTGAAATGTTCAATATTTAGCTAGAATTTCTTATATCCTCTAATAAACATTCACCACAAAATATCTTGCATAAATTTAAAATTCATCACATAGCTAAATTAATGTATGACTAAAAACAATTTTTCAATTTTCAGTGACATTTTTGTTGGATTTTCTTATATATCCTTCAATAAACATATACCACAAAATATCTTGCATAAATTTAAAATTCTAAAATTCATCATCCAGGTGAATCAATGCATAGCTGAAAACAATTTTTCAATTTTTAGTGACATTTTTGTTAGATTTTCTTATATATTCTCTAATAAACACAAACAACAAAATATCTTGCATAAATTTAAAATTCATCATAAAGCTAAATTAATGTATGACTGAAAACAACTATGTTTCAATTTTCAGAGACATTTTTACTCCTGTCTTGCACACATTGAGTTTTCACAAAATCTTAGAAGTAAGAACAAATATTCTACCATTTTGCTAAGAGAAAATATTTTTTTTTTTAAATATAAAGATTGATTCATTAGTTATTTGAGAAACCATATTTTCTTGAATATAAGATTTTTTTTTTTTGTAAAAGAGTTAGTCAGGTCACAGGTTAGTAGGAACTTTTGCCTATGACAAATACAGCATCATAAAGACTATATATATATATATTATTGAACAATAATGCTTGTTGTTTCAATTTAATTCATTAGCATGGTATTCTATGAAATGCTATACAGTTAATATATGATGCATATTGTGTGAAATCTATCTAATATAATTTTTTTTGAGAAGTATATACCTCATCACTAATCAGAATTTCATTTTTACAACCTGAAAACAACAATTAAGTCGAAGATGGAAGAAATTCATGTTTCAGTGACAGCTGACAAAGTGTCATTCAAGGTGTATTCATAAGAAGAGAATATCTTTCATTAGGACTTTATGGAAAAATAACAGACTCAGCTTATATTTGAGTTGATTTTCGGAAATGTTATATTCAATTCTGAATGCGTCATATACTTATGGTAGACTTATATTCAAGAACTAACGGAAGTCATTACCAGTTTCTTCCAAAGTCAATATGGTTAGACTACCACACAGTATATAAAAAAGCAGAATAAAAAGCTAAAAAACAGAGCAAAGAACAAAAAATAACAACAATAAAAGTCACAAACACACATTAAATGCAAAAAATTCCTCTGAGAAAAATAGGACCTAAGCAGGCTTCTTCAAAGTATGGGTCCCAACCCATTAATGGATCATGGGTCCCGACCCATTAATGGGTCATAAGGCCCTGCTGACTGAGTCGCTGGTTCACCATGAATAAATAAAGAGTAACTGAAAGATACATTGGCAACAATGAAATAATTAAGATTTGAAAAATGAATATATCTAATAATCTCACTATTACCTTGGTATTTGATAATTCATTAGTTAAACTTATCAAATCATAACTAATAGTAGCCTTAGCATGATTGAAAAATGACAAAAGAGCTTCAAGTGTGTACAGTATGACAAGTACGTTTTGCACAACTACAGCTTTGAAATGAATTTGTTATATTAGGACCGCTCGAGTGTGGAGAAGTCCCTTCTTTTTTTAGTTACATTAAGCTTAAGCCCTAACCCGCAATAAAATGGACCATTTATTATATGTCTGTGGGTCGTGGGGTTATTGCATAAAATTAAACTGAGTCACAATTGAAAAAGTTTGAAGAACCTTGATCATACGGGAGTCCAGCTGGTCATCGAATTGGAAAGAATGTAGTGCTCAAAAAAGACAAATGAAATGAGAAAAACAAAACAAAAAAAAATAAATATATAAGCAGGTCTGGTTAGTCATTATCAGTCATAGAAATAGTTATGCAATCTAAGTCTTTTGGCAGCATGCTATGTTGGGGTTGATCAATTAGAAAAATTGGAAATTAGGGCGACTAATGGATAAGTTACTTCTCTCACCTCTTGTTCAGCAGCGATTACTAAAGAAGTCTGAATTTTCAACAAAAAAATTTTAAAAAAGTGTGAATGCTTAAGGATCAAGCTAGCATAAGCTTTCATTGTAAATTGCTCACCCCTGAATCCTGTATGGGGGAGAGGGGAAGACAACTTTTTTTTCCAGACATAATAAGTAAAAGTCAAAATTTTCAGACCATTGGTGGGGCCTGCATATGTGATATATATACATACATAGTCAGCAAGCCAGACCAACTTAGAAACTGAGGAAACCAAAGGTGACAGTTTTGGTTGACAGTTTCTAATCATGACCTGCTGATAAAAATTTGGGGTCTAAAAATATTCACATCTATTGGTAATTCAAGCAATCAATTGATTGCTACTATGATATTTTTCCTGGTGGTGCAGAGTGGTGTAACAGTTACTGGCATGGAGAACAGAATCAGTAGACCAAGTTCAAGTTTCTGCTCATGCTCACTTTGCACTAATACCCTTGAGAAAAGCATGATCCCCGTCCCCCACTATGGGTAGCAGAGCAGCCAGAACCCTTTAGCCCTGAAAGGCAGTCTTTATAGGAAGGTTACACAGACAAAAAAAAATTTACAGCTCATCAAGTCCAGATAGAGGAGAAAGGGATAGCAAATCCACACTATAGACCCTGGTCGTGGCCTAATGCTCCACAAGTCTACAGGAATAAACAAACATCAAAAATGATATTTTTTTTTTACAAGAAAGGAAATTTCCCTTATTGTATGTGTAAAAAAAATTCTTAATTGACATTGAATGACACAAAGTAAGAAACAAATTATGTTGTCCTAATTCAACATTTCGGCCAGCTTCAGGTGGGAGTCATGAGTGGTGATATTTCAAAAAGCTGAGACAAGAAGTTGTTGCCGTCAAAGCCTGAGGAAGGAATGTCCCCATTCCTCAGTCTAATTTTGGTAGGAAGCAATTGTTAGGTCAGAACAATGTTGTTGACTGTTTATGTCGTCATGTCGAATGATTATGCCTCATCTAAAAAATTCAGACAGAAATGAAAAGACAAATGTTTCAAATGCTTATTTAGAGTGTCTCTACATGTTTCTTTAACCACTTATAACCAGCATATTTCTGCATGATGTCATATCAGTGAAACGTTTCATCAACCACTCCAGGACAGTCATTACTATCACAGCCATCTATGAATTGTCTTGAATCATTATCCGATTCATAGTCAGAGTAAGTAAGACCCAGAATAAAGAAATCTATCTCAATTTAGATTGTCAGCTGCTCTGGGCCAAAAAATTTTTTTGTAAGATATCTCATCAGCTACTCCCAGGTGGCCAGGTTTGATTGAAATTTCCACAAAATCACAACACTCGAAAAATAGATTGTTAAACATTCTTCCAAATGTTGTAGTACCCTGCCAATGTTCCACTGAATCTGAAAGAAGACTTCAATTAAGAAGACATATTCATCTAACCATACAATGAGCTTATACGCATTTTTTTCTGTTCATTTGTTTGTTTGTTTGCGCTCAAAT
The DNA here is from genome assembly GCA_963457665.1 of Thysanoteuthis rhombus. NCBI lineage: Eukaryota > Metazoa > Mollusca > Cephalopoda > Oegopsida > Thysanoteuthidae > Thysanoteuthis > Thysanoteuthis major. The sequence continues at coordinate 29,739,363 of OY735236.1, read as the reverse complement.
GGGATGATCCCATTGGTCAATTGACCCTCCTATTATCTCAGAGAAATTCTTAAAACTTCATGTCTGATCATCACACATTAAAACAGCTGGAGATGATGAGATAAGACTTTGAAAAAAAAATTAGAATTAGGACACTTACATTATTGAAAATAAATTACCTCATAAAACAGGTTTAGGCTCCTTGGTCTTAACCCATACATGAATAAGTGTCATTTCTGACAGGTATACTCTAGTTAATTTATGAAGACTATACGAGGTCTAGCCGAAAAATATCAAGTCATTCTGAATATCTCAAGCACCCATCGCACAGCCTCGATGCAACTTGGCAACCAATCAAAATGGATCTTACAGTGCATGCATGAATATACACTCTCCTCTAGAGTTACTCAGTTGGCAGTGAACTTGTGTACTGAGTCGCTGTAACATACAAATTGACCAAGCAAGTAATTCTTCTAGTCTCATGCAGGCATCACCCAGGTCTGTCAGCCCCACTATATTCCAAATTTGGCTGCTGCAACCTATGGCTTTTCCCAAAGAAATTTCAGATAGTGCCTGAAATTAGAGGAAATGAGACTGAGCAGCCAATGGCGATCTGAAAAGAGGATTTTGCAAATTGAAAAGTGAGAAAAGTGTGTGAGATCCTAACAAGAATACTTTGATGGGGACCAAAGTGCTATTGCCCTAGACAGGCTATTCTTCATCAATATCAAATGGCTGGATACTTTCTGGATAGACATCGTATGGTGAAGTGTCCAGACAACTCCCAATGGAGTATGGAGGCCAGTTCCATGTGTCAGCAATCCTGCAAGTTTCAAGTTTGGTACAGACCAGGACTTTATTCCTACAAGATCATCCCATGACAGTATACAAGTCCTCTGAACAGATCATCATCATCATCAGTCTTAACGTCCGTTGTTGGACATAGACCTTCCCCAGGATTTGCCACAATTCTCTATCATGGGCGTTGCAGAGCCAGTATTTCCTGAATTTATCTAGTTCATCTCTCCATCTTGTGTTCTATCTGCCTCGGTTTCTCATGTGATCTCTGGGGATCCATGTTGTGAGTCATGAGGTCAATTGGTTGTCTTTCATTCTTGCAACATGGCCTGCCCATTGCCATTTGAGTTTTTTAATAGTTTCTATGATGTCTCAGACTCCCGTTTTCTTCCTTAGATAGTTCTACCCTAATCACACAACTTTGAATGCACTCAATTAGCAGGGGAATTTGTCCAACCGAAGAGTTTTCCACCTACTAAGCTCATCCTGGGAATCAAACCCATGACCTTCTTCATGTGAAGCAGATGTACAAACTATTACACTATCCAAGCAGACTTGAGCTGAAATCATCATTCTGCAAGTGTCCCTACGTTTCACCATATCCAGATTCTATATATTTGGTCAGGAGGATTCAATTGGTAATAAAATATTTGACCAAATCATTCCTGGAGGTGACGGGTGAGGCGTAGGGGGTCATTGGTCAATATTGATTTCATTCCACAGTTGACTGAATCAACATTTTTGGTACATAAAGTCTGGATAATGGAGAAACAGGCATCAAATTCTCTTATATTGACATCAACACGCAAGAGTTTCTCTTTATGTTATTGAATAGAATGATATATTTTGCTCACATTGATTAACATGAATATTATATATAAATATGGGAATGAAATCCTACACATCAGGATAACCCTAAAGAATTTGATTCCTATTTTTGCTTCCAAAGTGATGTGTCTGATGGTAGTATATCTCTGAATTTTTGAGATGAGGTATTATCATTATTTCTATTATTATTCAGACTATCCTCATCTTGGTTGTTTTTTATACAACGTTTCGGCCATTGTACTCTGCGGCCTTCATCAGGTATCATCTGGTAGGTGTGGGGAAAGTAACGAACCGAACCCTTTATTTAATCAACGGGGGTATATTGACCGCACTCCCCTCTTAGCATTAGTAGTATTATTATAGTCTCACACTACATGGACACATAGCGTAGTGATAACAGAATCAGACAAAATTACTGCAAGTAATCTGATGGTTCTAGGTTCAATCCTAGTGTGAGACAATAATAATACTACTAATGCTAAGAGGGGAGTGCGATCAATATACCCAGTCGGTTAAATAAAGGGTTCAGTTTGTTACTTCCCCACACCTACCAGATGATACCTGATGAAGGCCGTAAATGTTGTATAAAAAACAACCAAGATGAGGATAGTCCAAATAATAATAGAAATAGTGTCTATAGGGACACCACCAAAAACATATTTAGTACACCAATTAATTCATTAATGGATTAACTAATTAATAAACAAAGTCTCCACACACTTATTCCTGAGTCTGTTTCACTTCCTATTGTTCACATTATATATATATAAATATATATATATATATATATATATATATATATATATATATATATATATTTTTTTTTTTTTATTAGTGAGCAATAGGGCATGAGACAAACTCAGAAGCAAAACTATATGGAGACTTTATTAATTCATTCATTCATTTATGAATTAATTAGTATGCTATACATGTTTCAGGAAGGGTTCCCATCTTCAGGAGCATGTGTGTACCTCTTAGTGGTTAGAAGATCAGATTTCTACAGAAAACAAATTCAGCATCAAGTGTTTTGCTTTGAAATTAAAAATGAGGATTCATGAGAGGCCATGGTAGCGATTTTGGATTGTTTTATGTCTGTAAGAGAATCTGTGATTGTTTGGTTAGATCTTTTGTTGGAAGTAGTAGCAGCAATTATGGGTACTTCATTGATTGTGCTGATCAGAGGAGGTGGGCATTCTTGAGAATCAGTTGTCATGGATGTTCGGGAGCTAGGTTATGGTTTAGTGTCAAGCTATTTAGGTACTTGGTAAGGTGGGGGTAGAGGCTATCTCTAGTGATCAAGTATCAGTTGGGAAGTGCATATTCTGTATCCTCAATGGTCATTTTGGATATTCCGATAAGTCAAATAGCTTTTAGTAGTACAATCAAAATGGACCATACATGGATGTCTGTAGTTAGGGGTCTTGGTGACTATGTGAAGTTCCCAATGTTTGGTATACATTAGAGTTAGTTAGGGATAGGGTAAGATAAGTTTGTGACATTGACTATACATAGGTGGGGCTAAGTTAGTAGTAGAGCCAGTGAAGGTATTGGGGAGCTAGATTTTGATCCTCAGCAGAATACACAGATGCTATACTCTGATCCATGGCAGAAGGTCGGGGAGCAATTCCTTGATCTTAAGTAGAGCACACAGATACTTGATCCTAGGCAGAAGTTCAGATCCATGTGTGCATAATCCAGTCAATTTTTTGGGGTGCTGTATCTTAGCTAATAAATAAAGGAAACCGACACGTAATAATGATTTACAGCAGTGGTTTTGAAACTTTGAAAACTCAAGGTGGATCCTTTCTATAAAAGGTAATATTCTGGTGAACCCTTATTTTCTGCCTTTAGTTATTAATAAAATACAATAAAAAGCAATTTTTGACCTTTAAAATCATATACATTTAAAATGGATCACATATATTTGAATTTCAATATATGGTACAGGTCTGGTTACAATAATGTTTTCAATAGTTATGCGATGGATGATGTTTCTCAGCCATCAGATTTGCAATGTCAGGTTCAGGGGAAAGACTGTTGCAGACCCCCAAACCTCATTCGACACACCCCTCAGTGGTCCGTGGACCCCAGCTCTGAAACCACAGATTTACAATATCAGTAAACCACAGGTCAACTGATAATTTCAATATAACATGAAAATAGCTCTTGTTGGTCATACAATGGAAACTGTCACATGACCAATGTTTTCTGCTCTGATGGAACTGAACAGGCCTTTCAGGGGCTTCTAAAGATGTTTAAACATTGTATGTCATGAAAATTAAACATCTGTGATACAGACTATTAATCACAAGATATACAACAAAGCATTTAACCCAACAATCCCTCAGTATGTGACAAGATATATAAGAAGATATTTTGTCTGTAACTCTGAGAAGAGTAATTAACATAGCAACTTTTGTCTAGACATTCTAATCTCTTCTTCCCATCTTTGAACTTAACAACAATCCAGGTTGATTCATTCTACGGTCTTTTTAAAGTGATACATGTAATATCCATAACAAAAAAGAGTCTCTGTTTTCCAGTGTTGCAAAGCAAAAAATGTTTTCTCTTCTATGCTCAACAGAGATGAGATGGGATTCTTCGTTTAATAAAGAAAGAAAAATGAGAACCTTTCCTTATTTGAATTATGGAACGAGCTGTACTGCACATGTTGTCAAAAAAGAAGAACTTACTAACTAGTGTTAACCGTAAATTTTCTCTTTGATACCGTTTTTTTACTTTGCATCACAGGAGAAAAAGACGGATAGATGAGACCCTTTCCTTACGGATATCATATATTACATCAGAAGTAAGCCACGGAATGATTTTGCCAAAATAGCTGTATCAACATCAAAGATGGAGAGAAGAGATTAAAATGTCCGAACAAGAAATGGTAAGATGATCATTCTTTGGTCATTTATAGACATAACTTTTATGGCAACATTGCTACTAAACTGGCAGAACCCTCTCTATTCCTCAGAAGTTAAAAATTTATACCGAAAAGATTACAGTGAAGTTTATAGAGTCTTCCTTTTTCAAGTTTTAATTATAAAAAAGCAGAACGTCTATAGTGTCTTTCATTAGTCTCGACTACACTCAACTAATTATAGCTATTACAGCTTACCATATTTATGTTCGCCCAGTAAAAGCAAATAAAAAGAGTTAAAACCCCAACATAAACTCACCATTGCACAGACTGACTAAAATATTAACTCATAACCCTAGATTATTAAATCGATAATGGTTATAGACCATAATTACCGAAGGGTTTCGTGATATAGGAAGCAGAAAAACGCCTTTTTTAGGGTTAAGCAAAAGATAACATTCAAGAATTTTAAAGTACGAAAGGCTAAAACGGCTATCTTGACAGAGTGATTAAGCAAATTTCCAATATGATAAAAAGGAAAGATTACAACTCAGCGTTTTTTGTTTGCTAAATAAATATAAAGAAAAAAAATGCTCCCACCCAACACAAACTAACTTTTGCCCTGAAACCCCTTGACCCATACCTTCAGTTATTATCTCGATATCAGCCAAGAAGTCAAAATATCCTCAACTTTTAAAAATCGTATCAACATCGACTGGAGAATTCTTTTTTTTTTTTTTTTCTTAAAGAGAGAATCCTTGATTTTCTAAGTATGATTTTAATAAATCAAATTTACTACTTATTACTTTGAAAAATACATTCTTGGTTTCAAGTGTGATCATTAGAATCTTTAATAAAAAAAACTTTCGATACTGACAAAAATAAAAAAGTTGGAAGTAAAAGAAAGCTTCGGGTCAGTAAAAGAACAGAAAATTTCCGGTAAGGAAGTACCAAAATCTATTTAAATGACCGTGAATGAAAGTTGAATGAATAACGAAACAGATCTTATTGAAACTTACGTACATACCAATTTTCCTCAAGTAAGTAAACCAGTTGATTGAGGGGGGAAAAATCTGTGTCAAAGGTTCGTAAATATATCGAATTTGAAATCAATCAGTCAGCGGCACATTTGTAAATTGAACTTATTGATCACCCAGGGTGCTTCACAGAGTGGCGTCATACGAAAGAGCTTTTTGAATATGCAAATTTTTGTAGTTTTCCCCCGAATATTAATATTACATATCTTAATATTAAACGTGCATAAGCATCGACATTATTATTCCGTTCGATATGAAGGTTAAAAGAAGTAACAGAATCAAATCAATGCACTTGAAGGTGAAAGTGCAGAAGATAGGTATATCTTTAAATTTTGGCACAATATACGTGTAGGAACACGCCCATTTATTTTCCAATTAAACAGCTACTTTAAATTGTGGTACAATTTTAAATGCAAGGAAGGTAGTCCCCGTAGCAAAGTTTCACACCCTCACTCACTCGGTGTTAAAAACGGCGGATAAGAAAACAATCTCAAAATTTAATTTATTCAGAAGGCAATAACAATGTATTCACGTCTGTTTTACTTATTCCTTTCATTAATTCTCATTTCTTTTTATTTCTTTGCTCCGTTTTAAGATCGACCACCATTCCTACCTTGTGACAATGGTTGAAGTATCTTTTTAATCCGGAGATGAATGGGCGTGTTGCTCCAACCAAGTATAATGAATGGTCAATGGACGATATAAATAATCATAATAATAATATACCAGAGCACAACACAACAGGAACCGAACCTATTGTAATAATCTTCATACTAATATTTACCTACATATTCATTCTTTAGTTGTTGTAATCTCAACTCTTGTCTTAACAGATTAAGATGAAAGTAATTAATAGTCAAAAATTAGAATAATAATGGCTTACAATACTTCATGATAATAAAGAAGAAAAAAAACAATTATGAAGAAAAGTCTGTTGTTGTAGTCTAACAGGTGGTCATCAGACAGCTTTGTCTATCAACTATTCAACAAAATAGATAGAATTTATTATGTTCTTTAGTTTATGAGAAACAAAAAAGATTTACCTTCTTCGTCGAAATAATCTTTAGCGTTAAAATACTTCAATAATTATTCATTTAATTAAAATTAGCACACTTAACACTAGCAGACATGACGTAAGGCTTTGGTGCTTGTTGATCATACGAACCAACACAACGATAAATCAGATAACTACCCAGGGTCACTTATCATCGAAATCTATATATCACTAAATATCAATATTTAAAATTCAATCAGTAATTAGTTTTAAAACAAATAACAAATTACTGTACCTCTTCAACCTGGCCTGTATCAGCATCCGCCATTTTGATAATATTTGCATCACATGATTTCAACTTCCTGTTTAGCTTTTAGTAAACTTCCGGTTTCGTAACTTTCTCCTCTTATTAGTGTTGACAATTTGGATGTTTTAAAAAAATCTAAATCTAGATTTTTTAGTTGCGTCTAGATGTCAGAAATTACATTTACATTATTTTTGATAAAGTGAGTTATGTTTTTATTCAATTCTTAGAAATGAAATAGGTAATATTTTTTTATAAAATCAGTTATACAATAATGAAGTGAATACTCAAAATTGATATCACGTATGATTTTTTTTTATGCATTATATTTTCTAGATTCTAATCATAAATCTGGAGAAGCTAAATGTGTTTAGATGTTTTTAGATTCAATTTTAGCTGTAAATATCAGACTAGATTTGGCAACACTACTCCTCCAGTTAGTTATTCTTCAAGTTGGGGAGAATTTCTTAAATATGGGAGGCTAGATTCTATTTATACTATAGTGGCTAGTTTCAAATTGTGAATAGGTTCAACATTCATTACGAAATTTTTATACTATTTCTCAAGTTCATATTGCTTAAGTATGAAAAGTGAACTGGAAGGGCGATATGATTATTTTATCTTATTTTTCAGAAATTAATTTTTGACAACAATTAATTATCTTCATCTTAATTTTTTATAACTTGGCTGGGAGCGTCAATCTACAGTAATGAATAAGAAACTAAAGGCGATAGTTTACTTACGGAGAATAGGGTATTGTTTTGCCTGAGAAAAGTTCTTATACTTTAAAAAAATTATCACACCATTTTGACAACAAACTTAAATTGTAATTGACAATACATGAAGTCACTTGAGTTTTTTCGGGGCGCTATTGTTTATTATTGATCTAGATTACCATTCAATAAATTAGTTGGGTAAAGAAAGAAAAAAGTGTTCTGTCCAGTAGTGTCCGCTTGAATAAACTCATTTTATTTCATCTAAAATATTATTGTGGTTTGTTTTAAATTTTATAGTTGTCATATTCATTGCGATTAATTTTTACTGTATTTCTTCAGTGTTTACTTTTTATGTTTAAGCTACATTGTGTGTTGAGATACACAATAATGCTTGAACATGAAAAGTAAACAAGAAAAGCGATAGTTCACTTACTTTCTAGGGAGAAGGCATTGTTTCACGTTAGAAAAGGATTTTTTTTCTTCAATTATCTCACCATTTCTACAACAAACTTAAATTCATAGCACGCATCATTTAAGTGATTTCGCCCTCTTGAATTGTTTTCCCGGGGTTTATTTTGTATTTTGTAGCTATTTATTGATATTACAATTAGTTAGGTAAAGTAGTGTTGGTCTGCTTCGAAAAACGGTGCCCTCCCAGCCAGCGTCACTCCTCCCCCCCCTATTTTATTTTTATTCTGGTTCTTCTTCCACAAGTCCTGTCGACTCCATAAGTGTCAGTTAATAAAACCTCGTCCTTCCGCTATCTCTATCTTTAATTTTAAATCTGGGGGATTTTTACCAAGTGCCACTCGAACCTGGCTAGTAATCTCTTTCCCTTCTTCCACCGGCGAATTCAAACTCCTCAATCAAGGTAGGAGGATTAATCTAATATTTATTTATGACGGTGCGTCATTAACATAATTTATTAATAAATGCATGTGCGTATGTGGTGACAGGGGAGGGATGTGAAAAGTGAACACAAAGTCGGTGATCAATTTGGAATGCTGTTTTAATCGCTAATTGGACCCCTACTTTGTAACCACTTGGTGTGTTTATGTTTTGTATCTGATTTATTATTTTGTGTGCTGTTGTTATTAATTTTCAACCCAAAAATGATTGTTTTTAAGGGGTTTTTTTTAAAAGAAAACTTTCGAAATGATTTTATTCTATAATGGTTTCTCTTTTAATAACATCATTTATTGGTGATTTTTTTAATGTAAGAATTTATTTAATTGAAAAAAAAAAGATATTTTTTATGTGCATTGTATGAAATGAAAGATAGTAAGATTTTGCTGTACAATATTCTGAAAATTATCAATGTCATTTTGTATTTTTTTTAATTTGAGGGAGGGACCTGGCGGAAAAGTGTAATGTATCAGAAAATGAAAGTTAGAAATTTGAATAAGTTAAGAGTTAAATTTGAAACAATTCTTTAGAAATTTTGCCCACTGAGTTTTTACTTTCAGGTTGAATTGACAACTAAATACCGCGAGTTTTTCCAAGTTTAAAAGAAAAGCTTTCATTTGACAAAGAAAACAACATTTATTCATTATTGCGCCGATTATTATTGAAATTGCAAAGTAAGAACATTATCATAATTTATATACAATGCGTTGCAATACCTTTTTAAATCCTTCAATAAATTACTACAACTGAAGTGTAGTCAGTGCGCTGAGTTGAGGAATTTGAAGCAGTAGCAGAAAAGCGATGGTCTCAGGAAAACATTTTATTTTGGATTTGGAATCGACATTTTTTTCACAAGAATGCTAAGAATAAGTTGTCAAAAAGGGACCAATTGTTGAAAATTTCATTCTTTCTAATCTAAAAAAAAGGATGTTTCTTTTTCTCTTCTTGTATGTGAAGCACGTTCCTTTTCTTCTTTCCAGTGACTACAAAAACAATTCATTTCTGGTTGGAATTACTATTATCTTACTCTTATTACTATGTCTCATACTGAGAATACGTTTTAAAACTTTTGCTAGTATTTAGAAACCCATTCAATTTTCAAAACATTTTTATATCTTCAGGCACTATCTAGGGAAGGTGGTCTCGGTCTTCAGCAGAGACGATGTTTTTAAAACGGCTCACAAATAGAAAGAAATAAGAGTTTCATTTAAAAAACTAAGTTTTTAAAAAATGAAATAAATTCTCATTATTTTGCCTCGGTTCATAAATTTTCGACAGATCTCATGTCCACGTCAGGTCGGAATACTTCCCTATTGTACCGATCTTCTTTAAAGGAGACACCACTACATCAGTTCTTTCTTCATAATTGTATTATTTTAATTTAGTTTTTCTTCCGATTAATGTGACCACACTTTTTTAATTCTATATTTTTGACGACCTCCCCAGCAGACAACTTGGAAAAAAGTGAAGATCTCGCGAGCAATTTTCAAAGTTGTTGTTTTTCCCTATTTTTCAACAGAGTAGCTTTTTAATTTACGTTTTCAAGAACTTGTGAGAAGGTTCAAAGTGATATTCCAACCTGTGGAAAGCGGAAGTAATACCAACTTAACTTTTAATGAAACTGTGAAGTAAATCTTTTTAACTTGATGATTGCTTCTGCTGTCTAAGTTGCCAGTATTTAATTATTTTTTTCAAATGCGTTAACTTTTCAGGAAAATTTATTTTAATGTCTTACATTTTAAAAAAAGCCAGGTATTCTTGCAGTTTCTCTCGTTAAATTATTACAAGTTGTTTAAATGGTTTTAAATTGTTATACGCAAGTGTTTGAATCGAAAAACTTTCATTTTGGGTTAAAATGAAATGTCAGAAATGGCATTAATTTTTTTTAAAGAAAACTGAAAGTTTCCTGCTTATCTATAGTTCTTTCTTGTAGGAGGAGAATATCTGACCAAAATCTTTTCCACGAAATAAAAATGTGGTTTTCATTTTCTAGCTGTTAAATATTTACTCCCAATATGAGATACGTTAAGAAGTTGCTTCTTATTGTGGCTGCTCCGGTTACAAAGGCAAAAGGGATCTGTCAATTGAACTTGACCGCTTTCTGCGTAATTGTAAAAATGAAAGTAGACTTGCCTGACATGACATTCTATTAGATTTCGGTCTCATTAAAACTTATGTTGGGTTTCCTGTTACTGCGAGTAAACACAAGATAGATTAATTGTAAGTAAATATTTATTTTTCTCGTTAATTAGTGAAAACATCTTATGATGTGTGTTCGTGTTTTGACGGTGGTGGGGGTTAAAGAAAAAGAAAAACAATCGCACGTGTCAATGTTGTTTTGTTTTTGCTGTAATAATGAATAAACAAGGATTAAGGAAGAGATACTTATTGGAAGAAATTGTTAAATGTCGGGAAATTGTTGTAAACGAAAAAAAAAAAAAAAAAGAAAAACAATCTGTTGTATTGAATCAGTCCTTGTTCGCTCAGGTGTGTAGATTAGTTTCTTTAAAGTTTTAAAACTTTTTTTGGCTCGAATATCTTCGTTTTTAGTCCACTTTTTCTTCTTTCAAACTTAATTTAAAAAGAAAACGATTTACTAAGGATACGCGTCTCATGTACTTTGTGACCATTTTATATTTTTAAACTTATTTTCTTGGTACGAATTTGAAAAGATTTTGATTTTAAGGGAATTTCAAAAAACAAGTATTAATCTTCGGTTTTTTGGAGGTTTGAATGATCAAACTGTAAAATGCTTTAGAAAATTACTGAAATTCTACTTTTCAGATAGAAGTTAAAAATGTTGTTTAAAATTACCTTTTTATTAAAAAAAACAGGATAAAGTTAATATTTGTTCTTAGTGTCAGTGTGGGTGTGACTCGTTCGAGTTTTAATTGATTTTTTATGCTAGTAATAAAGTTGCATGAGATGTAATTATTTTTTTCAATTTACACCTTTAGCTTAATGCTGAATTTTGCGCGCGTGTATGTGTATGTGTGTGAGAGAGAGACAGACAGACAGAGACAGAGAGAGCGGGCGGTAAAGAGAAAGAGAGGAGTAACAAGAGCCCTTTTTACGCAATACGAATCCTAAAGTTAATTGTTTCAACAATAAGACGGTGGACAGAAATCTGATTCGCTTGAGAAATTCACCTTTGATCTAATACCGCCTGTTACGTCACGGGTTACATTGAGGTAAAGTGACTGTTTTGATTAAATTTGAACTACGTATTTTTTTTTTCTATTTTGTTTATAAAAAAAAAAAAAGTAAGGAAAGAAAAGAAGACCAATGTAGAGGGAGTGGGGTCCCGGTGGTGAATAGTTCTACACACTCGCTTACTCGATGTTAAAAATGGTGCGCAAGTGAAAAGAAATGAGAAAATTGATAGAAACCATTGCGTGACCAAAGTCTTTTGGCAGCACACCGTGTTGGTTGTGATAAATTAAACAATTGGAAATATGGGTAATAATGAATAAGTCACTTCCTCCCGCCTTTTGTTGAGCAGTGATCACTAAAAAGTCTGAATTGAAAAAACAACAAAAAAAAAAACATGTGTGAATGCTGCCGGACACTAACTAAGGGATCAGAATAGCATAAATTTACATTTCAAATTAAAACTTCCAGCTGAAAACTTATTTTTACTAAGGGGAGATTTTAAAAAAACAACTTTTTTTTCCGACATAACTGGCAGAAAATGTTAAAATTTTCAGCCCACTATCTCCATTGGTATGATCTGTGCAATACATAGGTGCATAGCCAACTAAACTAACTTAAAAACTGAAGAAACCTATATTGACCTTTTTGGTGACGGTCTCTAATAAAAAAAGATATATAATTTAATAACTTTGTTTCAAGTAAGTCCTGAACTTACAGAAAATTGAACAACTGTAGCCATCAAAGATGGCGAAGGGTCCTATCCTTTTTTTATAACTGCATGTGTTTGTGAGTTTGCTTTTGTGTTCTAGCGTTCCTGGCCATACTGTTTTGTCCACAGACTTGAAAATTAGCTTCAATACTCCCTTAGACCCCATCTAAAAATGTTCTTTTCATTTTTGGAAAAAAAAGTTTTTTTGGCCCTATTTTGACAGGTTTATACATACCATCTAGGTTCTCCAGAATCTAGATATTTCTTTACTCTGTTTCAGATGTTTTCCAGTTGAAAACGCCAGTAATGAATTGAATTTATTCTGACCATAATTATTATTTGATTGAATTTTTTAAAAATGACTTCAAAATTTGATGCTACGGTTGTGTAATTATTGACTGCAATAGCAAGTTTGATAAATTCTTAGTTGTAAATATTCTTTTATTTTACCTTATACTTTATCACCAATCTAAAAAAATTTTCTTAATATTTTTTGAGTTTTCTCCTCACAGGAAAATGAAAGAGTATGCATATTATAAACCGTCAATCAAATGTGTTAGCATAGGTTTCATCAGTTTTAAAGTAGTTCCAGCTGGCTAAATGTGTATTACTTATACAGTTTGCACCAATGGAGCTAGAAGGCTGAAATTTTCAACATTTACTCATGTCTAGAAAAAAAAACATTTAAAATTTTTTTTTAACTAAATAGGTTTTTTGTGGGGCGTCATTTTGCAATGAAAATTTATGCTAAATTGATCCCTCAGTTTGTGTCTGTGCTCCTTTTATTAAAAATTCAGACTTTTTAAGTGATTATAGCCCAACAAAATGTGAGAGGAGTAACTTAATCATTGATCAATCTCTTTTCTGATTTTTAATTGATCTCTCCCTACACTGAACACTTCTGAAAACTGTTGGTCATGGGACGGTTTTTATTGATTGACTAACCAGAACTGATGATAATGAAGTATGCTGATTTTCCAAGTTGCTAGCCGAGCATCTTTTTTTGTTTATTCCTGTAGATTGTATGTGGAGCATAGGGCTGCAACCACTCTGCTGAGGTTTCTATAAACAAGTGGGTTTACAGACTGGAGTTGCTAGCTCTCTGCCCAAGCCTCCTCCTCTTTTACCCAAACATGGAACTAGCTATGGTAGCTGCCAAGCTGTTGGTATCTTCTGTCAGAACAAGGTTCTCTTAGATAGACTGCTTAAGGGTTAAAGGGCTCCAATTGCCTTGCTATTTACCCATAGCTGGGGGGAAAAAGTCGATTCATACCTTCTCAAGTGATTATAAACAGTCTTGGCTGAAACTTGGGTAATTGTTTGGTTTAGGTTCACAAAGCAAGGGAGGTAGCTAGTATAGACGCGGTGCATGGTAAAGTAAAGCGTAAAATAATGCAGACAATTTAGAACGAATAAGTGACTATTTACTTATTTACATGAGTTAGTGTGGAGGAATACTGTTAGAAATGACAAAGTAAATTTATTAGATAATTTATTTATATTTCAACTGTATATTTATTTTAGTGTTACAGACATTAGAAAAATATTTAATCTTTTTTTAAATTATAATCTTAACCCTAACCCTAACTCTAACTCTAAACCATAACCATAAATTTTATCCTATGTAGTTGAATTTGATGAAATACAGTTTACAATGGTCAAATTTTCTGCTTTCATTTGTTTTGTAAGAGGTTAGTAACAGCAGCTAAATAATTATCGATTCTAGCTACCTCCTTTTTTTTGCGAACCTAATCCAAACAATTACCAAAGCTTGAATATGGTCCATCAATCCTACTGTTATGCCACTCCTCACCTCCATATATGCTGAGGGTCAGTCTAAAAAAAGGAAAGAATGCTTAACTAATAGAAAGACTTGGGGCGAAGTAAAGCTTATTGATTTACGTCTCTCCATTTAGAAAAGCCACACTGAACCAGTGTTACCAACTTCTTTCCCAATGTTTGCATCTAAAATTGAGTCAAAAAACATCTTGAAACATCTAGATTCTCAAGATCTAAAATCTACAGAACATATTATTTATAGATTAAATGTAGCTTTAATTTTCAGCTCTTATTTTATTAAAATATTACTCATTTTATTATTATAAATGTAATATAACTATTATTTATCAAAAAATCATCTAAATAGTGATTTCTGATATCTAGATGCAACTCAAAATCTAGATCTAGATGAAAGACATCTAAATTAGAAACTCTGTATTGAACCCACCTGGACACATATTTCAACTAAGCCTGCCCCATCAAACCTTTCTCCCAACTCCACAGGATCTGTTAAAAGCTATAGTAGAGAAGAAATAGAGGGTTCCCCTTTTTTTTACTTGAAGTGCATTGCATCGTGGGACAACCTCTGATTCAAACAGTTATCATTCATCCCTGTCACTTCTCTTAATCAGTTTGCACGCAATGCATTATGGGATTAGAGTTACCTTTATAAAAAAGATAACTACAAAATTGTATAAAATTTGGTTCTATCATCAGAATCTTTATCTCATTAGTAAGAACAAAGATTGGGGATAAATCTGAGGAAGAATTATATGTGTACACTTTGTAGAATGGAAAATATTTTTTTTTTAAAAGCCTGAGCTAGAATTTCTTGGAAATATGTATAAACAAGTATCTGCTGTTGTTACTAATTTTTCATTTGGAAATTTGTGAAAAATTTAACATGCAAACATAGCTATATATTCTAAAATTACTAAATATCAACCATTCATTTGATTTTTATGAAATTTTCACTACTTATCGGATAAAAGAAAATATCAAAGTATTTTTCATTTTCAAGTAAAAAAGCTCCAAAAACCAGACAATTCTTATTTTCAGAATTCAGATAAGAGAATGTCTACCTGTAATAAAGCTAAGTTGGGTGCTTCACATTGAGGTATAGATTGGAGAGCTAGTTTCATAGACTATCACTACTAAGATGCGTTTGATCTTCACCAGGGGTCTTATAATTGTAACAATGTGCATAAGCATCTACGGGGGGGGGTAAATGGGGCGTATGCCTCCCCTATCAGGCCTAATCACTGAAGGCAAAGGGGTTTTGAAAGTTAGAACCCTATGGTCAGTAACTGAAAATGTTGCAATGCAATTGTTTTATGTAAGCTCTCTTTAATGATCACATATAAAAAGACTGTATTATTAGTCACTGGTAACAGGGTTACCACTAAGATATATTCTGAGTATACGCTTTTGCACCTGCTACACCTGGAAATGTATCCTTTTCCCCCGTCCTGAAAAAGTGGCAGAAATGCCTACGGCCATGTGTTAAGCTTAGTAAATAAACATCAGTATAGTCTGAGCATTTTGCAAACTTGTTTTGCAGACCATGATTGAAATGAGCTCGATCATAATTGGGTGCCCTTGACACTTGTTACCTTGTGCCAACCTAAGATAAGATGAATAAATATCAGATTACCTGATTACTTCTTTTATTCAAAGAAAAATCCTTTTAAAGTGATTGGAGTTGATTAGCATTTCAGAAATTTTGATGAGCAGAATGTTTTTAATTTGGAATTAATATTGCTTGGTCCTTTTGTATGAAAAGGTTGGTTTTTGAGATTTCTTGTTTGAAAATGGAATCTTCAATATTGCAGAATATTTCACCAATAAAAAAGAGAAAGTCAAGTTCTCTTGTGCTTTAGATTCTTTTATTTGACTGAAAAACATCATTTTAATCCTAAATTGACCTCTGGTGACATCCAAATACCCCTGAGGTCAGCAGAACCTATCATCATCTTTTTCTCTCCAAGATAACCCCAGCTACCAATCTTCGTTCAAGAATGTAATAGTTTGGCTGCAATATGGATGGAAAAAGTATTTTAATCTAGTGTTGACCTCCGATTACCTCCAATGACTTTAATGGTCAGCAGCGTTCACTCAAATTTGACCTTACCTGCTCTACCATTTTTGAGAGCAAAAACATTTTTGTATTTCATAGCACACTCAATATTATGCTGGAAATTGCTTAAATTGGCTAGAAATTACCATGAATGACCTCTGGTTACCTTGAATGACATCTGAGGTCAACATCACGTACCCTATGATCTTCACTGTGAAAAGATGTAGACCTACCCCAAATTTCTGCTTTGTAGGTATAAAATTGTGGCCTACAACTTGGAACAGAGAGATACATACTCACGCACAGACAAACTTACATTGACTTTAATACTTGAGGATAATATGTTTATA
The DNA here is from genome assembly GCA_963457665.1 of Thysanoteuthis rhombus. Lineage (NCBI taxonomy): Eukaryota > Metazoa > Mollusca > Cephalopoda > Oegopsida > Thysanoteuthidae > Thysanoteuthis > Thysanoteuthis major. The sequence goes on along the minus strand of OY735236.1, from coordinate 29,722,867 downwards.
TTATACATATGATATTCCAATTTTCATTTAAAAGAAATCTTTTTCTAAAAGTTTCTGAGGTTATAGAATTTGCACTTTAAGAAAAAATAGATAGATAGACAGACAGATATAATAGCTCTTATATCAGTATCGCTTGTGATGATTTATGGTCTTTAAAAATAACGTCCTTATTTCTCTATGCATTTCTACTGTAAAATAGTTATGATACATATGTTTGCCATATTCTGTCAGTTACACTTGTCTCCATTTCTGACCATGGACACTTCCTTTCTTCATTATTTTCAGTGCATTTTGATAGTTGAATCATTAGCAATGCACATAGCCCCATTTTTATTTCATAAAAGTCTGTATCTAAAAGTTTCTGATATCACACACTTCTTCCCTTCTTTATTTAGAATAAAAATAAATGATGTAGTGAAAATTGCTGGTCTGATTTTTATTACTGAATCAAAATGGGTATATTAGAGGATGAAAAATATTTGAATAGAATATATGATAATAAGTTAACAATGTGAGAAAATAGTTGTTTTTGAAATTAACTAATAATAATAATAAGTTAACAATGTGAGAAAATAGTTGTTTTTGAATTAAATTTATCATACTAACACTATTATGTTATAATATTGCGAAATGTTATTACTTGAAATAAACAAATGTTTCAAAATTGCATCATTCAAAGTTGCAACTTTGGTAAAGTCAAAGAGGGAAATATGTAAGTATAATAAATCTAATTTAAATATGACTATTTTTCCTGACTGTCGATATAATACATATTAGAGAATGAGAAATTTTATGTGAGAATCTTAATTTCAATGGCAAACATATGCATTATTTATTTGCATTAGATGAAATATTACAATTCATCATTATATATATTTAGACTACTATTTACCTCCACCTAAGATGAAACAAAAACTTACTCTAAAACCTAGTTTCTACTGTTTCTTTCAAAATGGTCTCCTTAGGCATGTGTACAGTGATTTTATAGAGGATGCTGTTTATAAAGGGTAGCAGCAAATGTGTGTCTTACATTTGGTTTGTAAGTACAGTTTGAATTCCCTAAACTTATGGCTAGTTCCTCAAGTAAGTATGCTTGTATGTATGTATGTGTATTTTGAATTCCCTAAACTTATGGCTAGTTCCTTGTGTATTTATGTATGTATGTATGAGTAGTTTGAATTCCCTAAACTTATGGCTTGTACCTCAAGTATGTATGCTTGTATGTATGTATGTGTATTTTGAATTCCCTAAACTTATGGCTAGTTCCTTGTGTATTTATGTATGTATGTATGAGTAGTTTGAATTCCCTAAACTTATGGCTAGTTCCTCAAGTATGTATGCTTGTATGTATGTATGTGTATTTTGAATTCCCTAAACTTATGGCTAGTTCCTTGTGTATTTATGTATGTATGTATGAGTAGTTTGAATTCCCTAAACTTATGGCTTGTACCTCAAGTATGTATGTGTGTATATGATTTTCAAACAGTTGTTCTAGGCTGGGAATCCTTTCAGAGACAAGTCAGAATCATCAAATACAAAAAGAAACATTGCAAATTTTCTAGGCACAGGGAGTGATGAATTCTCAACACAAGTGCTCCTTATATTGCGACCATTTTTTTTTTGTTTCTAGATTGAGGTTTGTTTTGATTCTTACTGCGCTTATGTAGATTTTCCAATCATTTTTCTTTTACTGCTTCTGAAACCATAGCAACGGAGATTCTCTTTTAATGTATTTCTCAATTTATTTCCCTCTGTTTAGATAAGAGAAAGGACAAACAATTCTGATCTTTGAGATGCTACAAAAGCAGTTTGATTTGCCTAGGAATCCATTTTTTTTCTACAAGCTGTAACATTATAATGTCTAACACAGGCATACCTAATATTATTGCATTTCACAGATATTGCACTTTTTTTATAAGTTAAATGTCTGTGTCAACCCTGTGTCAAGCGAGTCAATGAATGCCATTCTGCCAACCACATTAGCTCACTTTGTGATACATTTTGGCAATTCTCTCAATATTCAAAACTCTTTCATTATTACTAAATTGGAATTAGGCCAATTAATAACCATACAATGGCCTTCAAGTGTTCAATTGAAAGGAAGAGTTTCACGTCTCTCACTTTAATAAATAGCAATAAAGTATTTTTTAATCAAGGTATATACACTGTTTATTTTTTAGTTTTTAGTTTGGGAACCAATGCTATTGCACACTTAGTTGTCTACAGTATAGTGTGAACATGACTTTCATATGATCTGGGAAGGCAAAAATTTTGTGTGACTGGCTTTATTGCAATATTTTTATTATCATGGTGGCCTAGAACTGAACCTACACTATCTCGGAGCAATACGTGTATTGCATCTATCATATTGGTTTTGACGTCTGAAAATTAGATTTATGAATAAAGCCAACATTTTTACCAATCTTTAAGACCCTTGTATAAAATACCAACATATTGCAAAGAATTCTTTTTTAGAAAAAAAGCCTTTTCATACATTCCATTTAATCATCAAACAGCTTGAGCCTTTAGATTTGCCTCCCATCTATAGTACCACTTCACTGAATATTGAGGAATAATTGGATACTTTTTTCTTCATAAATTTCAACATCAAAATATCAATGTTTAATGAATAAAGCTACCATGTTTACCGGTCTATAAGACCTTTATATAAAATACCAACATATTGCAAAGACATTTTTTATAAAAAAAAAAGAAGCCTTTTTATATAATTCATTATTTATTTACCCAACTGCTTGAGCCTTTAGATTTCATCTCCCATCTATATTACCAGTTCACTGAATATAGAGAAATAATTGGATACTTTTTCATTTACAAGTTTTAACATCAAAACATCAATGTTTAATGTTATAGTCACCATATTGCTTTCACCATTTAGGAATTGAATTTATAGTCATGAACAAAGGTACTATATTTCCAATTTATAAGATTCTTATATAAGGCACCAATGGTTTACAGACACCTTTTTAAGAGAAACCTTTTTGTGTATTCATTCATATACACTGATTGAAAGTAAACTTTCAACCCCCTGAATACTTGTTTCAATTTACTCAAGATTGAACATACAGGAAATACAGCTGGCTTACAGTAAAGGATCATATATATATATATATATATATATATATATATATATATATATATATATATATATATATAGATCAATACATGCACAGGTTCAAAAATAAGAGTTGTATCTTCAGTACTCAGACCCCATATTAGTGGATTGTGTATCCTCTTTTAGTTTATGGTCAGTGTTGAAGGAGTGTATACAATGTATTAATATGGGGTCTGAGTACTGTTGATACTCCCCTTATTTAGAACATTGATATACATATATATATATATATATATATATATATATATATATATATTCAGAGTGTTGCAATTTTATTTTCCATCTGTATATATGATGGAATGCGCAAAAGGTTTCTCTTAAAGAGGTCTTTGTAAAACATTGGTGTCTAATATAAAGATCCTATAAATTTGAAATATGGTAATATAAATCTAATCTTTTGATGGTGAAAGCAATATGGTGAATATACATTCAGGGTATTTCAACTTTATTTTCTGTCAGTGTATTTATTATACAGTTCTTTGCTTGGAAAGATAAAACACTGTGGGAGGATGGAATTATGAAGTTGGCTGAAAGATTCCGGGAGATATTGAAACAAAATGATACATATATCCATATAAAAGCTTTGTATGTAAGTATCTTCATCTGTATAATTGTTTGTATTTTTGTATTTCTGTTTTGTCCGATTCCTGTTATAACCACAGAGTTGGATTGGCCCGTATGAAATAGAATGACATAGCTAATTAAACAATTAAAGTGTTGTAGAGATATTAGATCATCTGCTGTGACATAACGAAGACTACATCGTTGAAACTCTTGAGACTTCATGTCTGATCACTCATTAAAACAGCTTGAGTTAAGTTGAGACTTGAAAGAAGATAATTGATATATCAAAAATAAATTACCTTATAAAGTAGCTCTAGGCTCCTTAGTGCAAATCCATAGATAACACCACCATTTTTGACAGGTTTATGCTATGTTCGATAAAGTTAATGTTGGAAATCAAAAAAAGTTGTCTTTTTATGTGCCTAACTGAATTAACTTTTTTGGTTACCTAATATAGCCATATTCATAATCAAAGAAAAGTAATACATCTTGTTGTGGAAGAGTTAAACATACTTCACATGTCATGAAAAAACCATGTACCAAAACTGTTAAAATTGGTTTCTACAGTTTTTAAGTGATTCTAGCTGGCTGTGTGTATAACGTGTGTTATCATCACCAGCTTTTTAGCATCTGTCTTTCCCAAGATTCGTCAGACCTCTCTATCATGGGCATCGCAGAGCCAGTACTTTCTGAATTTATCTAGTTTGTCTCACCATCTTATATTTTGGTCACCTTTTAAGTGCTACAACCTTGAAAATTTGAATGAGTAACCCACTAGACACCATCTAAAATGTTTGGGGTTTTTTTTTCCCAAAATGTGCTTTTTTGTGTCTCTATGGTCATTTTAGACTATCACTGTCCAAATCTTGTTCTGGTACACATGTGGGCTACAGTGATTCACTTATGCGAGGTATGGATATTTTTTTGTTTTTTGGATATCCCCCCACCCAGGTTTTTAATGGGAAGGGGTATTCAATTTACAATGTCAGTTTCTGCAAAATTGGTCCCTTAGTTTGTGTCCAGCAGCATTCATGCTTGTTTTATCCCTTCAAACGGTGCTTTTTAGTGATCATCGCCCAACAAAAGGCCAGAGAAGTAACTTATCTATTTTCAAATTTTTTCATTGATCACCCCCAAACACAACATACTGTCACGTGATGGCTTCTATTGAATGACTAATCAGACCTGTTATCAAACTCTAAAAGATGACTTTATTTTTCTATGGTTACAAGAACAACAAGAATAATCCTCACCAAAAAGAGGGATGCAAAGCGATAGGTAAAATTTACATTCCCCTACCGTGATTTGAACTCACAACCAACTGATTGCAAGGAGGCTGATTTATTGACTTTTTCTGAATTGACAAGTCTTAGATATTGACGAAAATTCATCATATAGGTGCTCATGGGCATAGTTCATTCTAATAAATGAAGACATTTACATCAAAAATATATCTATATATACTTTTTTTTATTTATTATACATACAATACAAAAGTTGCAGTGATAATCTTCAGTCAGAATAGAAGCTGAAGTGGTGTTTGACCCTGCAGTAGCCAGACTTGTTTCTTCCCCTTTGTAATTTTGTCCTTGCACAACGTCAAACTTATTCCCTTACTGTGAAGTCGACGAGGAGCTAAATTTGTAAAAATTCTTTTTGTCTTATTACTTAGGACAATCTTGGTTCGTTTGTAGCCGAGCAATTACCATGTCATTCCTAAGGCCTGAAAAAGAGAGGCAGAAAAAAACAGTGTTCATTCTGCTCGTGTAATGTTATTCTGGTGTGTCCATGCAACTGAGAGAAATATCATTAGAATATCACATGAACAGTTTCAGAACATGAATTCCAGGACACTTGGACATTGTTTACTGACTTTTTCAATATCAGATGTTCTTTTTCTTCAAATCCAATTATAGACCTCAAAGTTATATGTTATGATGTCAATGTCAAAATAAAATTTGATATTTATGTCCATCTCTGTCTCATATACCTACATACACACACAAATTCTCTCTCTCCCTCTTGTATCTTATATCCCGCCTATACTGTCTTTTTTATACATTGTAACCCACTCTCTCTCTCTATCTCTCCCATACACATTATTTCAAGTATCACTCTCTATTTCTTTTACTCTCTTTCCTTTTCGCACTCTCTTCGTCTATTTTTGATACAAGTTTGTTTGACTATTTATCACAAACCTTGGAGAAGGAAGAGATGACTTGATTTGAACTCGAGGCAAAAATCTCCCAATATCTGGAAAAATAACTCCAATTTCTCAGTTTCGTAGTCCATAGTCCGATAACTTGGTACAAGGTTTCCAGACCCCTATGCCATATCATAGGGGCTCGTATATTTTCATAGGTGTGTCTTGGGCGAGTAGGCCTGATGGAGGTAATCCCTAACAAAGCTTCCTTAATCCTACTCCTTATACTGAGTGCCTAGCAGAGAAGCATTGAGTAACTTTTTAAAAGTCTTTATTATGAATTGTCCATGGATTGAACCCATGACCTACTGAACCCGGAGGTGAACACTCTATCCCTGGGGTACAGTGATTGGTGATTACTCAGTTATTAGACCGTGATTCTGTTGTTACGTCAAATGGGCATTTGCTTGTAAATGAATAAAACATGTCAGCCAGTTTTTCTGAATTGGATGAACATGAAGTTGAGTGATTTTATTGAAGGAGATTTTTTTTTTTACTCCTTTATTTCTTCTCGGTAAGACGTCCATTTTCATGAAAAATCAATTTTGATGAAAATGAATTGATTTCAAGCTTGATTAATTCAATCTTGTCGCTTGTCAAATATTTCATTTCTACGAGATCTGCACAGAAAGTATCCGAACATTTTAATATTAATGGAAAAATAGCCCACATGGGCCAGTGGTGTCTTAGTTCACTTTGAAGCTTTCCTTCTAAGGACCTCACACACATACCAGCGTCCCTTCTACTTTACTAAGACTTCTTTCAGGATTGCTATCAGCTACTTCACTATACTTTCCTTAATCTTGTCCATGGTCTGAAGTCTCTTTGGGAAAAGTCAGAAGTTGTTGGGAGCCAAATGTGGACTATGGGCGGCTGACAGACATGGTTGATGTGATGTTTTGCCAAAAAACCCAAGACGAAAAGAATCGACTGGGACATTGATTCACTCGGTCATTGTAAACTTGATGGCGTAACCTCATGGGAGAGTGTGTTCACGTATGCACAGTAGGGTCCCTTTTGGTTGGTTACCAAGTAAGATCAATTTTATATTTCATTTATTCTATCGGACGAAGTATTGTAAATCATTATTATTAATTTTTTGCTACTATTTACGTTTTTACCTCTTAGCAGTTGTTACTTTTTATTGCAACTAAACTCAGACTGGTATCCCTTCTGCAATGAGTAAATAGATTAAAAGCTCAGATCAGAATAAAGAATAAGTTCTAGACGTGAATTGAAATTGATCATAATAATTTACAAAATACTTTATCTAATAAAATAGATAAAATTGGAATACCGAAACTGTTCTACCAGCAAATAACAAACAAAGTGCTGGAAAGATTGAGGAGTGGGAATAAGTTTTAGAGTCTAGTTTGGATTGGCACTTACCACTGAGTTCCAGTAGTTCAGTGTTAAGAACGGTTGCATGTTGAGTGAGCCATCCATAGATAAGCAGGCATAAAGGGTTGTGAGTTTGATTTTTATATTTTTCAATCTTTGGTCCAAATTCTCTCAATTTTGAAGCTGCATAAGAATGTTAAAATTAACTTTTTGAAATCTATAGGATACTTTTTACACTCACTGTATTGAGTGAGACCGAAAATGTTGAAAAATATGTATAGAAATTCAGTGGGAATTATTTTACTATAGAAATATTCAGCAAATTATATTATTATATGAATGAATTTCTAGTGGTTTTGATGGGATGATGTATTATAAGATATTGTAATAGCTGTTAATGTAATCTGTGATATTAAGCAAATATCAAGTTAGTCTGTAAGTTTGCACACATTTTGCATCTTCTCTTCACAACTGCTCTGTGTCTCATACAAGAGAATTTAGGTGTCAATAACAAGGGGAATTACCACTGATCAAAATTAATTCCTTTTCAACTGTAAGTAAATTTTCGAATTTCTTTTTAGAATCCAGTCTGACATAATAAATCCAACTAACTTTGTTTTCCTTCACAGAAGAGCTCTACTGTCAATTAGGAGTGGTACCAAGATGTTCATGATGTTTAGTTTTAGCAGTCAACAGTCGACTCAAACTTCAGAAGAATGAAAGTGGATTATCCGTATAAACTTAATGTATTATTACACTTCTTGTTTTTAAGTGGTGAGAAAAGTTAAACAAGTCTGGTTAATCAATCAATAGAAACTATCACATAACAAAAGTCTTTTAGCAGCATTGGAAAAAGGGGTGATCAATGAATAAGTTACTTCTTACACCTTTTGTTGGGTAGTGATCACGAAAAGTCTGAATTTTCAAAAAACAAACATGAATACTGCCAGACTCAAATTGACCAATTTAGTATGAATTTAGATTGTAAATTAAACTTACCTCTGAAAACCTACTTTGGGGGTATTTTCAAAATACAAAAAAGGTTTTTTCTAGACATTTGGAGGATATGTTTGAATTTTCAGCCATCTAGCTCCATACATTATTAAAATATGCACTGCATAAAAGTGGTTTTAGCATTCAAGAACTGAGAGTAATCATTCAAAGCATGAACATTGTTGCAGATATTTCTGTCTGAACTTTATGACACGGGATTATCATTATGTTTTTTCGGACTATTTGTTGCCCTCATTTTGGTTCGGTTCTTGAATACAACGCTTCGGCCGCTGAACCTTACGGCCATCTTCAGTTGATGAATGGGTATTCTTCCATACTCTTAGACAGATGTCCAACCAATGTCGATGATAATGCTCTGGCCATCTTTGTGGGGCTAAACTGGCTAAATGGCTGAAAGACTCCATTCATCCTATGATACTGTTAATCGCCCCCTTCAGAAAATAGAAAAGCAATCAAAGCTTGGTAAATGGGTACCTCCCAAACAGATAACGATTGCCAACAACTTGTAAGCATCTATATGTCGCTGCTGACATCCTATGACCGTATCATGACTGGCAACGAAAAATGGATACTATGTAACAATGTTGAGTAAAGACAGCAAGGATAAACAACCACTTCCAACTGCGAAGCTAAGGTTGCATCCCAATAAGGTTCTGCTTTCAGTCTGGTGGGACACCAGATGTTATTTATTTTGAACAGCTGGAACGTAATCAAACAAAATCTACCAGTGTATATTGTCGGCAGCTGTCAATTCTTAATCAAGAATCGGTCAAAAAACGTCCATCATTGGTGAGTGGGAAGGAAGTTTCATTCCATCAGTCTAATGCCAAACCAAACACTGCAAGAAGGACATTACAATCAATCAGGGACCTCAACTGGGAACTCACGTCTCATCCAACCTACTCTGCAGACATTGCTCTGAAACAGTTATCATCAACTGGGATCTATGGACCCCTGGAAGTCTAACAAATAATGCTCAAGGGTCTGCAGCAGTGTTCTCTCTAAACCCGACATTGCTGATCTCATGGCAGAGAAACAATGTCATTCATCATACAACTATTGAAGAACATGATTATTGCACTCAGACCTCTCTGTACTGTATGTTAAAATTCAGATAAATGTAATCCATTTTTAATGAATATGGTAATCAAAGGTCAAAATTTACTTGTAGATGTAGAAGAAAACACACTGTCTAAATATTTTCAATACAAACTATAGCCTTACTCTGGGATGGTGAGCTCTTGGCAGAGCAAGCTCAACCTTCAAAAACAAGAAGATCTCATTAGTCCTGAAAAGAAGAGTATACAACCAATGTATCCTCCCTATAGTCACCTCTGGAGCTGAAACATGGAACCTAACTAAGAGACTGACCCTCAAACTGAGAATCATACAACGTGCACATGAAAGAATCCTGCTCAACCTCACATAGATCACAAAACAGCACAATACATCAGGGGAAAAACAGGAGTCTGAAATATCATAGAATCCATTCGAAAACTCAGATGGTAATGGGCTGGTCAAGTTGCAAGAATAGCAGACAACTGATGGACATCACAACTCACAAGATTGAACCCCAGAGATCACATGTGAAACTGAAGTCAGCAGAATGCTTGATAGCAAAACGAACTAGACAAGTTCAGAAAATATTGGCTCTTCAACGCCCACAATAGAGAGGTCTGGCGAATCTTGAGGAAGATCTATGCCCAATGATAAATTAATGGAAAAATAAACAAATATAGATACAAATCGTGATTACGTTATTGATTAAACTTTGGAACTTTTAATTTAATTTTTGAAATGAACTTTTTGAAATGTATTGGACACTTTCTGCACTCTTTTAGTAAGACACAAAATACTAAAAACATATAGAAATTCCTTATCCATATTGGATACTTTTTGTACTCACTGGATGTAATCATTTGAGTGAATCAAAGTTTTGATGTTTGTTTAAAAAATCTTACACTTGATTTAATTTTCAATGCATTTATATATATTAAATAAATTATGATGCATTTGTATAAAATAATTTGCAATGTAACAATGAAAGTGAATTGGATTTTGACATATTTGTTAATACAAATTATTATGGTACAAAGCTTTCATGTTTTTGAGTTGAAAAGCTTTTATTGCTTCCAATGATTAAGTACAAAATATTTTAATCTTCAAAGGTTTTTCATCAGCAGCTTTTAAACACGTCTGCAAAATTCCTCAACCATTTAGAAATTTTTGTCTTAGTTTTTGAGGAAGAGGAAGTGAATACCAGTATTAACTAGACCTCTTTCTGAGCAGATTTGAAAGTAAGGCAGGCAAATTAAAAAAAATGTCCCATGCAAATTTTGAAATATGCCATGCAAATTAAATAATTTGCTGAGCAAGTCAAAATATATGCCATGCAAATGTAGAAATACGGTAAGCAAATTGAAAAAAAATGTGCTAAGGAAATAGGAAAATATGTCAAGCAAATAAAAAATTAAACAAGCAAGTTGAAGTATGCGTCATGCAAATGTAAAAATCTAACAACAAAATTTGAAAATATGCAAAGGAAATTAAACGATATACCTAGCAAATTAAAAAAATGTGCCAAGCAAGTTGAAATATGTGCCATGCAAGAGTACAAATATGGCAACCAAATTAAAAAATACGCTAAGGAAATTAAAAAATCTGCCAAGCAAATCAGAAAGAAAGCAAACTTAATCTATGGACATGAATAACCACATATCTGCAGTAACATCTATAGTGATTGCAAATATTCATTTTTTAAGTGAATCGAAACTTATCTCCAAATAAAGTTCACAGTTTGTTTTTTGTTAGTCCCCAAGGACTGACATCCATGATTTTGAAGTATGGACCTCCAACCTAGAGATTAAAATCGCAATTTCGCAGTAACTGTAGCAGTAACTTCTCATGAATGACTATTCATGTTCATAGATTAAGTTTGTCTTTTGAATTTGCATGGCGTATTTTAAAATTTGTTTGCTGCATTTAAAAATTTCCTTGGCTTATTTTTTGATTTGGTTGGCATATTTTTAGATGCAATCACTGACTGATTGACAAATTGATATAACTAATGCCTCACATCATTTCAGGGAAGCATTAATGCCTCATACCATCTCCACGAAGCATTCTCTCCAACTATTTCCATGAATCTGATGTTACTTGACTGATATTTCATTATCAAATTGCCTGAATGAAATTCTTTTAGAGGCACTCAGTCTTGCGCATCTATGGTCTGACTTTCAGACTAGCTTAATTTGCTCACCTTAGGGTCTAAGGGTATGCAACCAAAGCATCCTCCTGATTGTCACATATAGAACTGGAACCTAACCTAAAGATTGACCATCAAACTGACAACTATGCAATGTACACAAAAGAGAATCATGCTCAACACCATATGAAGAGACCATAAAACAGTACAGCATATTAGAATATTAGATATCATAAAATTCATTAGAAAACTCAAATGGCAATGGGCTGGTCATAGCAAGAATGACAGCTGACTGCCGGACATCATGATTCACAATATGGATTCCCAGAGATCACATGCAAAACTATAATATAAGATGGTGTGACAAACTAGACAAGTTCAGAAAGCATTGGCTCCGCGCCACCCATGATAAAGAGGTCTGACGAATTCAGGGGAACGTCTTTGTCCAACAACGGACACTCAAAGGCTGATGATGATGACTTCTAAATTTGCCTTGGAAAAAGTATAGAAAGCAGGATGAGCATCAGACTTCTTAATGGCTCTCCCCTTTCTGAAACCTGGAAATATGAAACGTCTGGAGAATTCTTTCCTGCAATTTTAAATCGGAAAGATAGAGATGGGATTGTTTTCACCAGTATTCTTCAATCTGAAAATAGCAATAAATTGTTTTTACTTATATCTGAAACGTTTGTTTTTTGTTGTCTTATCTGTATGCTTTCTTTTCATTTTAGTTTTGTTTAAAAGTCTTGTACTATAAAACAATTCTTTTATTTGTCTGGAGTATTATGTATTCCCTGCCAAGCAAAATTCTTCTTAGAAACTATCAACCAAAACTGTCAACCTAGGTTTCTCTCAGTTTTCAAGTTTGTCTGGCTGGCTATCTATTATATGTAAAGACTATACCAATGGAGCTAGATGGCCCAAATGTCCAACTATCATTCTTTATATTGTTTAGAAAAAACACGTTTTTTGTTTTGATGAAAATTTCCTCCCCAAATAGGTCTTTAATGGAGGGTTCAAATTGCTTTGTAAGTCTATGCTAAATAGATCCCTTAGTTTATGTCCAGCAGCATTCACTTTTGTTTTGTTTTTTTTTTCAAAATTCAGACTTTTTCAGTAATCTTTACCCAACAAAAGGTGAGAGAAGTAACTTATTCTTTGACGATCTCTTTTATCAATTTTTTTAATTGATCATCCCCAATGTTGCATGCTACCAAAAGACACAGGTCTTGTTGTGGTTTTTATTGAGTGATTGACCAGACATGTATTGTTGTCTTGCTCAATTTTTTGCACACTTTCTCTTCATTCTGATTTTGCTGAAAAAGTCTTGCACTATAAAACAATTCTTTTATTTGTCTGGAGTATTATCGTTTCTCTGCAAAGCAAAATTCTTTTCTCTTAATTAAATCCAAGTCATGTTTTTGTCTCGTCCTTTTTTTCATCTATTATTTACTTACTACTTTCTCGATTTTGCCAGCATATTCTTTGCTCTCCTATTGTTATTTTTCTTCACCTTCCATTCTTTTCCTTCCTTTTTCTATCTTCATTCATACAAGTGATGTTCATTCATTCAGTACGATTGATGTGTACAAGACAAACCTTGGCACCAACAGGTAGAATGAACGCAGCTCTATTGAAATCAAATCTTGTGTCTGACAATGTCTCGACAACCATTTCTCCGTCAGCAGTGGCATTTCTGTCTGTTCTTTGATTCTGTCTGTAATCAACAACTTGCGTGTTCAACCTGGTTTTGTTCTCAACCAACTTAAATGATTAGACTATATCTTTTCAAACAGGGTCGAACCAATATAGTATTATTCAAAAGCTGAAGCACCAATTCTTCTGAAATCATTGTATTGTGCAATATTAAAAACCGTCAACCAAAACTGTCAACACAGGTTTTCTCAATTTTTAAGTTGGTTTGGCTGGCTGGCTGGCTATATATGAATTGTGTATATCAAGAGCAAGTGGACTGAAAATTTAAACATTGACTCTTCATTATGTCCACACAAAACAGTTTTTAGCCAGAGGGGGGCAATTTACAATGTAGGTTCATGATAGCTTGTATCCATCAGCATTCATGGTTTTTTTTATTCTTAAATTCAGTCTTTTTTGAGGATCAAAAGCAAGAGAAGTAACTCATCGTATTCATCGATCACATCTTTCTCCAATTTCTTAATTGATCACCCTAACACAGCATGCTGCCGAAAGAATCTGATAGTTTCTTTTGAGTGACTAACCCGATCTGTTATTGATCTCATCTCATCTATATACTGTTTTTTTTTTGTTTTTATCCTGTATTGCACAACTCATGGTGAAGTGATTTTGTCACCCTCTCTCAAACAGTCAATGGAGACCCAGTCATTGTATGTTGCTTTTGTTGTTTTTTATGAGGGTGGTCTGCTAGCCCAACACCCAGGATGAATTGCCTTATAGGGCTAAAGAGCTCCCACTGCCTTGCTTTTTACCCATAACCAGAAGAAGTTGATCCAAGAGCCTTTGCATGGAGTGAGTACAAACTATAACAGCCGTGGTTTAGAACTCGCCTCGTCGATTCCATTCTCTGTATCTGTTTGACTGTCCACGCATCCTTTAATTATATCTGTGTCATATTTTTTTAGGATCATAGTCAACTTAACTCACCAAATTTATGTAGAGCCATTGGTTATACTTTGCCTTGAACTGTTCGATTTTTCTTGCTTAACCTTAACCTTTATCATTCTGTTGGCAAATTCTTTTGCCGAGCAGAATGTTTGTCCTGCCACTGTGGGTGACCTCGATTTCCAAACAATAGTGTTTGGATTTCGCAGTAGTATTGTCATGTAAATTCCATGTAAAAACAGACGCACAAGTTACAGTCCTTCAAAGTTACCAAGTGCACAAAATCTGCACACCTTGAATAGGAATGCTGAGTGTTAGAAGTTAAATATTACCTAATTATCTAACTACAATTGAAGAAATATCTGTACGTGTGTACATCAGGATTCATCATCATCATTATCAGTCTTTTAACATCCGTCGTTGGACTTACACCTTCCCCAGGATTCGCCACAATTCTCTATCATGGGCGTCATTGACAATTAACCTCTATCACATGATGTATAAGCCACCACAAAAGGCAGTGCAGTATTGAGTTTCAAGGTATTTTTGGATCAGTGGTTCTTGATAAATCTAATAAAAACATAAATAACACTTGAAATTATCTAAATTTAGTTATAAAATATCTAAATAGGCAACACTGAATTATCTATATTTAGATGTAAAATATCTAAATTGTTGTACTGAATCAACAATATCTAGATATTTCAAATCTAAATTGGCAATACTGAATCATCTGGATTTCAAAATTTTAATATCTAAATTGATAACAGTAAATCATCTAAATTTAGATGTAAAATATCTAAATTGTAGTTCTGAATCAGCTATATTTAGATATCTTATATCTAAATTGGCAACAATGAATCATCTAGATTTAAATATCTAAATTGACAACACTGAATTATTTAAATTTAGATATCAAATATCTATATGTATAATTTATGGTACTGAATCAACTATATTTAGATATTTTATATCTAAATTGGCAACAGTGAATCATCTAAATTTACGTATCTAAATTGACAACATTGAATCATCAAAATTCAGATATCAAATATCTAGACTGGCAATACTGAAGAGAAGTAATAAAAATACTTCAAAGCCTTTGTTTCATACAACGAACATAAAATTATTTTACATGATTATGACTGGCTGCTTTACATAGCTCCATTGAAATTAAATGTTGGCCAGATTTGGCATCATCTATGGTGAACAATTTTCCCAATTTGAAATGCTGGTACCCCTTGTGACATTATGTACACCTCCAATAATCCTCTCCTGCAACATTAGAAAAGTCTTCCCTTGCGTTTCTTTCTAATTTGGAACAGAATTTCACTCTAACGTGACACTGTTGTAAAAGCTTCATTGATCAACTTGAGGGAAAGAATGCCAAGCGTACTAGACGTGCATTCACTCTCGAACATATTACTCAAAAACAAACCCAACGTGGCTTGATGCAGTTTTTTTTTATACGAATGATTAAAGTCACTGCTACATAATATTTCAGTGCATTTCAGTGCGTCCCCTCTTCAATATCATTGGCTACAACGTACAATGTTTCAGCTATTTCATCATCATCAGCCTTTTAGCATTCATCATTGGACATAAACCTTCCCCAAGATTTGCCGGACCTCCCTATCATGAGTATCATGGAGCCAGTACTTCCTGAATTTATCAAACTTGTCATGCCATCATATTGATCTCTGGGGATCCACGTTGTGAGTTGTGATGTCCAGCTGTTGTCTGCTGTTCTTGCAACGTGTTCAGCCCATTGCCATTTCAGTTTTCTAGCCGTTTCTATGATATATCAGACTCCAGTCTTTTTATAATGTACTATGCTGTCTTTTGATCTCTCCGTGTGAGACTGAGCATGTTTCTCTCATGGATACACTGCATGGTTCTCAGTTTGAGGGTCAATCTTTTGGGTATCAAAAGCAGGTAATCAAGTTCAGGCTTTTAAAATCATATAGATAAAATGTGAACTGACAGATTTACCACAGAAATTTATGTTATTTTGTACTTGACAAAGTTTTAAATCCTTCAAACTACTTTCATGAGATGATTACTTTAAGCTGAAGGAAAAAATTGTCAGTAAGCAACAAAAATATATTTGTTAAAAAATAGAAGTGATCTATAAAATAAATGTTTACATCTTTTTTTTTTTTTTTTTGCTTCATTTCACTTTCACCGGAAATTTCATGTATTTTCAAGGTATTATTTTAAAGAAAAATATGGGGAATGATTTATTGTAACAAGCTGGTTTTGAAACTATTTCTGTTTTGCTTATAATTCAACTTAGAGTTACCCCTGCATGCAAAAACAAATTTGCTTATGTCTACTTGATTGAGCTTGTAAATTCGAATAGCCTCAGTAAACATCATGGTTGCCATTTCCTTGCCTCTGCTTATGGCCTGGAAACAACAACCGAATGGGGCAATTTATTACCTGCCCTTGTTTAATGCTCTTACCAATAGGATATCTCCAATAGCAGCCATATCCTTTAGAGAACAACATCCTTTTTGTGCATCACAATTCAGTCTTTTTATCCCTTGATTTTTTTCTTCCTTTCAATACTTTTCTTTCTCTATTCATTCATTGATTAAAACCATTTTCTACAAAAAATTTCAAAATTTTCCGCTCTGATACATTTTTGTATTAATGTACTGTGGAATATAAACCATATAAATCTACACATATATGCCATAAATTTGGCAAAAAATAAACATTTTCAGTATTTTTTGTACAGATGACATATGCACCTGAATACGCTCACTTGGTAGGTTTGTATACAAGCAGAAATTAGTGGTAAAAAAACTGTAAATAAAGCTTGTCACATGACCACCTATTCATGTTTATTACATTCAGTTGACACATTTGCTTGTCTGTTTCAAGTTTATGGTTATCATTTGATAAGGAATAAGCAATAACATGTATTTCTTGTTATTTCAATGAAAATTTTTTTTATCTTATGTTTTGTACAAATGAGAACCTATTGGTTGTTAAAGATTCTGTTTGTCACATGAATGAACCTGGCTCTTGCAAAGAAACCATTTATTGTGTGCAATGGTGGGAGGGGGGTAGCATTATGTTCAATCACAATTATAAAACAGTAGCCAACTGGTGTTTGAATAAAGTTCAGAAGTCAAGAGATGATGTCTTCTGTCTGTATCAAGCTGAACAATCTAATATTTGTAACTTAGCACAGTATATCAGGAAGAAAACAGGAGTCCGAGACATCATAGAAACTATTAAAAAACTCAAATGGCAATTGTAAGAATGAAAGACAACTGATGGACATCATGACTCACAACATAGATCCCCAGAGATCACATGAGAAACCGAGGCCGACAGAATACAGGATGGAGAGATGAACTAGACAAATTCAGAAAATACTGGCTCTGCAACGCCCATGATAGAGAATTGTGGTGAAGCGTGGGGAAGGTCTGTGTCCAACAACGGACAATAAAAGACTGATGATGATATGAAACAAGCTGTGTATGGCCTGCTTTGTGGCTGAAGTTTGCATCTGCTTTTAGCATCGATTGTCCTAAGATCTATTCATCAGCATCACCAGTCTTTGAGCGCCTGCCGAAAGCTTGCCATCCTAGAGTGATTCTTCGCTTGATTTCTTCTTCTTTTCGGGATTTCATGGAGATTCATTGTCCTACATAGCTCTGTATAACCTTCAAACAAAATTGTCAACCAAATCTGTCAACATAGGTTTGTGTTAGTTTTTAAGTTGGTCTGGCTGGCTAGGTTTGTATCTTGTGTATAGGCTGCACCATTGCAGCTAAAGGTCTGAAAATTTAAACATTCACTACTTATCATGTCTAAATTAAACGTCTCATCTACTTTTTGAAAATTTCATTCCTAAATAGAATTCTAGTGTGGGGGTATCAATTTGCAATGTAAATTTATACTAAATTGATCCTTTAGTTTCTGTCTGCTTGTTTCTTTTTTTGAAAAAATTCAGACTTTTTCAGTGATCACTGGCCTACAAGAGGGGAAAAATAACTTATTTATTGATCAACCTTTTTCAATTTTTTGATTGATCACCCTACCAAAAGATACTGGTCATGTAGATGGTTTCTACTGAGTGACTAACCAGACCTGATTTACTATCTTATTGAATAGGGATCTGAAAGAATGAATTGTTCATTGAAGTCTGATAATGATCTTGTGTTGCTAAATCCTCTAGGCGCCACCATGTCGACCCCAACCCACTCAGTCAGTAGATGATATTTACAGAAATACGGCTACCAATCTGCTTGCATATGACCAATAGGCATACATATATTGGCGTAATTCTGAAGTAAAATACCATGGTCATTCTATTCAGATTTTTGCTGTAATTTCAGAGTAAAAAGTGCTGGTTTTTTGTTTTTTTTTGAAAATGGTGCTAAAAATTTTAAAATCCAAGATGGCTCCTGCCTGATGACATCATCATATGCAAATTAGGTAAACGTTTTTCCAATATAAACCTTATGCCATAGTTATCATTTCATTTCTTTATAGCAACCTTCTATAATGAACTAATCTCCTACTATAGACTTCAGAGAACAGTAAATCAAATTTACAGAGTTTTCCTCAAAAACTTTGGGTAAAATTTGGGCAATTCCTGATAACCCTGCTGTTTTTATAAATCTCTCTATATTTTACCTATTTTCATTAAAGGTATCGAAGTTGAACTACTGTAGCCACCAAAGGTGGCAAAAAGTTCTATCCCTTTTTATGTGTAGGTGTTTGTGTTCCAGTGCTCCTGGCTATACCATTTTGTCTACAGACTTGAAAATTCGCATCAGTACTCCATCAGGCAGCTTCTAAAAATGTTCAACTATATTTTTGGAAAAAAAACTTTTTTGACCTTTTTGGGGCCTTATTTTGATGGGTTTAATAAAAACATCTAGATTTTCCAATGAAGAATACCATTGATGTCGTAAATAGAATTTACTTCGATCATATTTATTATTCCATCAAATTTTTTTTACGTGACTTAAAATTTTGATGCTAGGATAGTTCAATTATTGACTGTGATGGTGAGTTTATTACCTATCTGACAGTACCAGGCAGATGTCCATTTTCTCTTGGAAGGATGTTGATCATTTCATTATTCAATGTTTCACTTCATTGTTACGAGTTTCTTCTTTGCTTTTTTTAAAGTTCCATCTATCTTTCTGTTTTCAAAGTTTTAATGCAATTAAATTCATATGAGAAATCTCCAGAAGTCTGTGAAGGTAATCCGGCTGATTAAATTGGAGAAAAAAAACAAATAAAAAGAGCCCAGTTTTTATAGAATTAATATTATATAAGAGGCAGCCAAGTCTGTGAAATGAATTATTTGTTGGTAATAATCTGTAGAAGAGAAAAACCAACCAAACAGGTCTGGTTAGTCAATCTATAGAAACCATCATGCGACTAACGTCTTTTGGCAGCACACCATGTTAGGGATGATCAATGAAAGAAAAATTGGAAAAAAGAAATGTCAATGAATAAGTTACTTTTCTTGCCTTTTATTGGTGATCACCGATAAATTTTGATTTTTCAATAAAAAAACAAGCGTAAATGCTGCTGGATGTAGACTAAGAGATCAGTTTAGCATAAACTTACATTTCAAATTAAACCCCTTACAAAAAAAAAAAAACATTTAGGGGGAGAATTTGAAAATAACAATAAAGAAAGTTTTTTTTAGACATAATGAGTAAATGTTTGAATTTTCAACCCTCTAGCTCCATTGGTATGACCTGTATGCATGATGTATACATACATACATACATACATAGCCACCCTGACCAAATTAAAAACAGAAGGAACCTATATTGACAGTTTTGGTTGACAGTTTCTAATAACTGATTACAAAATAATAACCCTGGCTGATGATGTATATGAAGAAAAGTAGATTTGTATCAGAGTATTTGTGATTTCGTGTAAAGTTCAGATAACTCATATACCAGTCTCTCCAGGAAGTATCCAGCCATCTTTAATATCTTGAGAACTGGTTGCTCTGGCTTGATGTAACTCGATATCCAATCAGAGGGGACCTTATTGTGCCTCTGTGAACAGACACTTTCCCGTAGTGTTATTCAGTCGGCAGTGAGATGCCCTTGGGTAAGCCTTTGTTACCATCATATTCTCAAATTTTTTTTTATTCTTTAAAAAAAATGTCAATTATTATGAAAGCTTTGTTAGAACAAGCTTGGTTGCACTGGGGTCGAATTCTGTTGCTTCATTGAAATCTAAAAGGTAAACAAAACAGAATTAATTTCTCCAATTAATATTATTCCCAAGCTACGTATCTTATTTCAACTTCTTTGTTGATAGTTCCTGTAAATAGGATTTGAAAACTTTAGCGAAATAAGTTGACCTGAGTTGGGATTTAGAAGTGTGACTGAATTTGTTATCATTTTTTGTGTATGTCGCTGTCTCACTGTTATTTGTGCATGGCATCACTGGTTTTTGGTATGGTCATTGTCATCCGTCATTATTTTCATGGACGAAGATAAAATAAAAAATAAGAGTTTGACAATTATTGTGCGCGTAAAAAAAAAAAAGTATTACCGTATTTAATGGCACATAAAATGCTCCTTATCCCCTTTAAAAAATTGCTCTTAAAGTAAACGTAACCTCCATTGTCCAGCCCTGTATTGGTCAGAACTTCAGGAGGAGTTTTATAAAACTGGGTGATGAATGAGAGGAATTCAGGCAAATGTGTTTTGTTTTTTTTTTTTCCCCTAATATTCTCTTCTGAATTAAGGGTGGTCTTTTGCATTAAATATTCTTTTTTAAATGAGGAGAAAAAAAAGGATGATAAATTTTCATCCGGAAATCATTATTTCTTTGTGGGTTTTGGTTTTTTTTTTTTTTTTCTTCTTCATCCATTGTCAAGCTAACCTTTCTAACATTGGCCTGTACAATTCATCCCTCCCGCTGGTGTGATCAACCTTTGCAGTCACCATCACAACCACGCCCCCTACTACCACCTCTGTGCTACTTACTACTACTATTCCCTCTCCTCTTATTCCAACCGGAGGACGGCACAAAATCAATAATCAACACATGCTGGCTTTCCTGAATCTAAATAATGGCCCCATGCCAGTCATGAATCTTAAAACTGAATCCCAAGTGTATTGCGCTGTGTAAATGGTAGAACGGTTTTCTTATCCCTTATCAGTACCAAACTTAATGGTAGGTTTCTAAAGATAACACCGTCACTGGGTAATTAGTGTTATTTTCTGATTACCTATGTGTAAAAAGTACAGAAAACGGCTATTATTCCCTTCAAACTTTCCAGCTTTGGTGCCCAGGATGGTGATATTCATATCTAATTGTTTTTCTCGCTGTGTGGTTTGAAAATGTGCAAATTTTCCCGTCGTCTAATTGAGATAGGTCTCAAATTATTACTGTTCTGGTCCCTAAAGTTCAAAGCGAATAATTAGGTCTGAGGCACTCAATAGAAACTGTCATATGACCAAAATCTTTTGGCAGCATGCTGTGTTGGGAGAGATCAGTTAAAAATTTAGAAAGATCAGTGATCAATGAATGAGTTATTTCGTTATTTCTCTCACCTTTTGTTGAACAGTGATCCCTGGGAAAAAAATTTAAATTTTCAAAAAACAAGCAGATACAAACTAAGGGAACAATTTAGCATAAAATTACATCGCCAAATAAACCCTCCATAAAAAAACTATGGGGTTGGGGACAAACAATTTTTGTAGACATGACACGGAATAAATGTGTTAATTTGCAGCCCTTTAGCTCCATTCATGCGGGGTGATCAATGGCTAATTAAAATATTTCTCTTTTTCATTAGTTCAAGTACAGATAGATTTTCAGATTGGTGCAGGTTTCCACTGATATTTGAAAGTTCGTTTCATGCAACTTTTTTTGCTTTTAGGTGAAACATGAACAGCAAAAATTGCTGCAAGCCATTCAGTTGGACAGATTCACTCATGTTTGTCTGTCTGTTTTCTTTGTTTTTTTGCCCACACAATATCTCCAAAAGTTCTCAATGAATTTCACTGACATTTTGCTGGCCATGAGCCAAGGAATATCTGATTAATTTGGGGGATGGATCCAGAAATCTTCTCGATTTTGTTAGTATAACGAGATAGGATAATTGTGTGGATCTAAAAACACAGTAATGACAAAGATACTCAGTCTAAGAGAAATAATCAATTGTTGAAATGAATCATGGTTCGAAGGGATGTCTCTGATGAATAATTATCATAAGCTTTTGTCATTGCATAATATGGGGTCTGTAACCTGATTATCTAGTGACAATGTCATTGGCAGAGCTATGCATTCTCTGAATGCTTTCTAGGTTATCACTTCTACCCACATGAGACCAGTTTAATCACTGTTGCTGGATTTAGGTTATATACATCTACCTTCAGTAGAGCAAGTTCAACCTTCAAGAACAAAAATATCCTATTAGTCCTAAAAAGAAGGGTATACAACCAATGCATCTTCCCAATATTCACCTATGGAGGTGAAACGCCATCGAACCTAATCAAGAGGCTGACCTGAAAACTGAGAACTATGCAATATACATATGAACGAATCATATTCAACCTCACATGGAGAGATCACAAAACAGGACAATATATTAGGGACAAGTCATGAGTCCAAAACATCATAAAATCCATAAGAAAACTCAAATGGCGATGGGCTAGTCATATTGCAAAAATGGCAGACAACCGCAGGACATCATGACTCACAATTTGGATCCCCAGAGATCAAAAGTGGAAATGGGGCTTGCAGAATATGAGATTGTGAGACAAACTGGACAGGTTCAGAAAGTATTGGCTCCATGATAGAAAGGTCTGGCAAATCCTTGGGATGGTCCACGTTTAACGATGGACGATAAAAGATTAATGATGATGATGATGATCTATACTTCATCTAGCCCTAACTGTTCATAGTTGAAACTTGAAATTTTACACACACACGTTCCCCTTAACGAATAGAGAAATGGTTTTTTTCTAATTCTCCCCCCAAATAGGTTTTTATATGAGGTTCAATTTATAATGAAAGTTTATGCACAACTGGTCCCTTAGTTTGTGTCCAGCAACATTTATGTTTGTTTTTTGAAAATTTGTACTTTTTGACAACCAAAGCTCAAGAAAGGGAAGAATGGTAACTTATTCTTTGATCACCCATTTTCTTCTTCGAATTTTAATTGATTGACTATTGAGTGACTAACCAGACCAGTTTTATTTTTTGGAAATCATAGACTTATGGTTCAAACCATACTGGTTGTATTTTCATCAAGGTCTCTTAATTTTACCACCATCACTGCTTAATTTACAAGGTAAAAAGCATCATAAATGGGCGGTGAGGATTCATAATGGAAGGTTTGTTTGTTTCTTTCCACTTTCGAATATATTCCGGAGAGGCATTTTCCATTTAGCCAGATGCAACAAAGAAAAATAGCTTTTCCAACTAAATTACATAGAACTGCTTGTGGCTGGATTTGAAACACCTTGAGCAATCAAGGCTAATTCAAGCTAATGGAACAGTATGAATAAATTGGTAAGAAATATCTCAAAGGGAAAACGGCAACTCAGCTATTTTCTACATAAATATGATTGTCTACTTATTAGCTTTCCACAGCATTGGCAAGCTTACAGACATGACACTGTAATGATAGAATACAGAATTCTCTTTAATACTGTAATGTTCATATATAGCAATAGGGAGGATTTCAATACCTGGAGATTTCCCCATCTCTTCTGAAATAGATTTAAAAGACCCTAAAATAATTTTAGATACTTCATGATCAGTGTGTAAAACTACCTCCATTGACACGATCAATCATTATGAGTCATGTCTGGAGCAATAACTTATAATGCTTTCTGTCCGAGTTCTTTTTCTCTTTTGAGTAACAATTTTCTATTAAAAAATGATAAATTTGGGTTTTATTAAAGTCATCATGAATATCAGTACCTTGCATAAACTGTTCACTTTAGTCCATCCATGTATCAGAACTAACCATCAAAAGAAAAATTTATTTAAAATTTTTAACTATAAATAGATCTTTTATCTGAAATTATCTAAAAACAATAGATCTTGTATCTGGACTTTCTAAAAAAATAGATCTCCTATCTAGAATTATCTAAGAAATAGATCTTTATCTCAAATTATCTTTAAAAAAATGGATCTTTATCTGAAATTATCTAAAAAAATAGATCTTTATCTGAAATTATCTAAAAAAATATTTTTATCTGAAATTATCTAAAAAAATAGATCTTTATCTGAAATTATCTAAAAAAATTTTTTATCTGAAATTATCTAAAAAATAGATCTTTAACTGAAATTATCTAAAAAAATATTTTTATCTGAAATTATCTAAAAAATAGATCTTTAACTGAAATTATCTAAAAAAATAGATCTTTATCTGAAATTATCTAAAAAATAGATCTTTATCTGAAATTATCTAAAAAAATAGATCTTTATCTGAAATTATCTAAAAAATAGATCTTTATCTGAAATTATCTAAAAAATAGATCTTTATCTGAAATTATCTAAAAAATAGATCTTTATCTGAAATTATCTAAAAAATAGATCTTTATCTGAAATTATCTAAAAATTAGATCTTTATCTGAAATTATCTAAAAAAATAGATCTTTATCTGAAATTATCTAAAAAATAGATCTTTATCTGAAATTATCTAAAAAATAGATCTTTATCTGAAATTATCTAAAAATTAGATCTTTATCAGAAATTATCTAAAAATTATATCTTTATCAGAAATTATCTAAAAAAAGTGGATCTTTATCTATAGAATTATCTAAAAAAATCTTTTATCTAAGATTATCTATAAAAAGCAGATCTTTTATCTGAAATTTATTGAAAAAATATATCTTTTATCTGATTTTATCAAAAAATTTACTAGCCCGAGATTTAGGCATTTTTGATCCAAAATGACCACAGAGATAAAAAAAATCCTGTGTCTATATATGAATACATTTATGTGTATATATATGTGTGTGTATATATATATATATATATATATATAAGTGTGTATATATATATATATATATATATATAGATAGATATATATATAGATAGATATATAGATATATATATAGATAGATATATATATAGATAGATATATAGATAGATATAGATAGATATATATATAGATAGATAGATATGTATATAGATATATATATATATGTGTGTGTGTGTATATATATGTATATGTGTGTATATATATATGTATAAGTATACATGTTTATATATATGTGTGTATATATATATATAAGTATGTGTATATATATATATGTATGCGTGTATGTTTTTACCATTGAGCTATCCTTTCCATGCACACCTATAAAGTATTGTTACTCTGATTATAGAACATGGTATAGTGTGCTTTTCCAGTTGCATATAATTAGAAACCATCAACTAAAACTGTCAACAGAGGTTTCTTTTTTTTTCAAAATGGTCTGGCAGACTATATATGAATGGATCAAGTGTACAGGCCACACCAATGGAGCTAGGGTGCAAAAAATATAAACATTTACTCTTCATTATGTTTTGGAAAAAAATGCTCTTTCGTTTTTATCTACCCCAAGGGATTTTTTTAAGGGGGGTCAATTCACAATATAAGTTTATAGTAATTTAACCCCTAGTTTTTGCTCAGTGTTGATGCTTGTTTGTTTTTTTTTCTAAATCCCGGTGTCTCCTTCTTTTTTTTTTTATTGATTATCCCCTAGCATGGCATGTTGGCATATTGGTCATGTGACGGTTTCTATCAAGTGACTAACCAGACTTGTTTTAGGTAACTTTCAGATTCAAATTCCTTAGTGAAATAATGAAGTACTTGCGTTTAACCTTTGATATATTGCTCAACATTTCCTTTATGGTCTTTCTTTACATCTCTTTATTACAGTCACTTTCGTCCTCTGCAAAGAATGGCAATCAAATTCATGTGTAAGCTCTCTTCACCCCTTTCTCATTCCATCTTCCAGCTTCAATTAGGTTGTTACGCATGAATAGAGATATAATTCATTATAATTATCAGCCATAATTTGTGCTTTTACTGATTTTGTGACCGCTAAACCTAAAGAATTTCATAGAGATGTCCTATTATCAGTAGAGTTATGTTGGAAAAAGGTTATTGCTTCAAATTTGTCATATTTTGATTCAATATTTCCGTTCATTTTTTGTTTATATCATACTTAATATTATTATCAATAAAACAATATTTTGTATGTAACTACCAAATAAATTCTGCAGCCATACTTTTTCCTCTCCTTGAAGAAATAATTCCATCTAACCACTTTTCCATGAGTAACTTTTCACAAATCTAAGCCTACTGTTGACCATCTTTACTGTCTTTAACTT
This sequence comes from Thysanoteuthis rhombus, assembly GCA_963457665.1. Lineage (NCBI taxonomy): Eukaryota > Metazoa > Mollusca > Cephalopoda > Oegopsida > Thysanoteuthidae > Thysanoteuthis > Thysanoteuthis major. The sequence continues at coordinate 29,696,461 of OY735236.1, read as the reverse complement.
GCCTTGATTTCACTCGCTCATTTCCTTTCCGACAGCTCACACCTTTGCCTTGGTTTTACTTATAAAACATGCTTTACATTTCAAGACAAAAAATTCGAATGCTTAGTTTTTGAAATGAAATCTAGATATTGCTAAGAAAAAATCTTTGTTTCTTGAGACGAGACAGCATTTTTTTATCTTATAGAAAAAAAGGAACCAGGAACATTATATATACGAAAGAGTAAACGCAAGAACAAAAAACAAAACATAATTCTACTTAGCTTTCTGTCTGTTTTATTTTGGGAGAAACCTCTTAGAGAAGACAGCTCTCTCCCTGTGGATAGTCAATATTACATCTTTCTTCGGTAGACAAAAAATATGGCTTATTTTGTCTTCTCTTTTTTTGCAATTGTTTGGTCTTGCTTTGCCAGGAATATAAAATATGTTAAGTAGCTGGCTGAAATTCAAGATGAAAATCTGAATGCATTTCTTGATGGGATCGTCTTCATTTTTTTTCTGGCTGTTCACATCTGTAGTAAACAGGAAAATTAAATCTTTACTTACTGTTTATATAACCACAGATATTATGGATAGGATTTATGGAATATGTGTAAACTTTTATTGACTTAATTGATTACATACATAGAGAAAAATCAAAAACAAAAAACTAATCTTACATAGCATAAAGAGAGGTCCGAGTTTATATAATAATGATAATTATATAATAATAAAATGCTAGCCTAAATTTTCATGAGCTTATTGCTCAGTGATTCTGTAGTGTAGCTTCCTGAGGAATTAATGTCTGTGTATCATCTAGGTGTGAGTATCCTCTGTCCTCTGATGAATCACCAAGTTGGACATTGTCTCTATACTGTGTCCTGGGAGTGTTGGCTCTTCTGGGATTGTTTGTTGAAATCTGTCCAGTAGAGTTTTATGTAGAGAGTAATATCATTTTAATTGAGCAGTTAACTATCATCCACTTCCTGCTTGCCAGTTGAAGCTCCACCAACTGTACCTTTCGGGAACACGTTCCTTATTCTGTCAATTCCCAGCCTCTCATGACACTAGATAAGGGATTGGACTTTCCCTATTCAAATTGTCCATCTCCTAGACTGGTCACCAACTAAGGCTGAAGAACCTAGTCTGCTCTACTATTCACTCATAGCTGTTGGGAAGAGATGAATTGATGCTTTTCCAAAGGGTACTGGAGCAAAGTGAATGCAGACCGTCTCCGCCAGAGTTTGAACTCACGTTAGCCGATTCCATTTTCCGCGCTCTTAACTGTTAGCCCACACGCACCTATTGATCCTTTTGTTCCCTTCGATTTTTGTGTTGATTGCTCTTTCAGCGGGATAAAATAAATTCGGTGATTTCTATTTGCAGTGCATTCCACAAATTCTATCAGTAAATAACCCAAAAGAAAAAAAAGAAGGTATTTTCATTCATTGACTATATTCCAAAGTGAACGTGAAGCTTGGTTATAAAATGGATAAGAAATCTCCTTTATCCACAGATATTTCTGGCTGGAATTGAAAGTCTATAATCAGATGGCCTTGAGGTGAAGGTTTATTGGATAAATTAACTGACATTTCCATCTTAGAATCATGCAAAGAGTATGTAAAAGAACTGTCAAGAATGTATGACAGATGAAGGCCGAAGTTGTCTGCATCCGGGTAAAAGGAAGACAAGTAATGGATGCAAAAGACAAGAGACAGTCAAGGAACATATATGGCAGCATATTGACTCACAATTGTGAATCCTGGATATTTTCGGCAGATGGCTGTCTTGGGGATTAATAGCTTATTCTAAGGAAACCGTTCTTTTCTCTTAATGGAAAACAAGAAAACTGTTTTCATGTGTTAGGATTTGCTATATCCATTTAAGAGTCAGGAGGAAAAAAAACATGATTTTATCATGGGCCGGGGATCTTTGTTTGTATGTTATAAAGTTAAATAACAAAAACATCTATCAAACACAATAGACCTTCACTAATCCGACACCATCAGGACCTTAGGTGTGTGGGATTATCTTAGTTCCGAACTTCTTCCGTCTTCTATTGTTTTTCTTACGCGTCTGATTCTATAAGCAACTATCACACACATATATATATATATGTGTGTATTTAAGAGTTGGCTACAATAAGGTTATACTGAGGCTCTGCATTGCTACACACATTGGGAACCTTCAGGTTCTCTTTTTATTACTTGGCCCAGCTGCAGGGAATACGGCACCCTGGGGCAGCACTGTTCCATTGCACTTAACGGAACAGGTCAGGCTCGTGCCTGACGCTTTCGTGGCGGCGGTTGCTTTGTTTGCTTAGCAAACCAAAGCCGCGTTGGCTGGAGCTATTCTTTCCAGGGTGTCTCTTGTTCTCCCCACGTAAAGCCCGAACCTTGTGTCACATTTTGCTCTGGTGGGAGAGTAAATGAATAGCATACCCTATTTGTGACAGGTTCAATTCTTGCAGTAGCCCCATTTTCTTCAATTGTTTATTCTTTTTACAGTGTCAGTTGAGTGATATATTATCCATGTAATGACGGGAAATTTCAAAAACGTTTCTGTGTAATATAACTCAATTCATAATTCATACATATGTATAGTCTAGACAGCTTTACAGCTCTAAACACTAAACATTAAAAACCTTTTTCAAAAATTTTTGTCATTTCAGTCACCCATTTCCTAATATCTGTCAATGAAATTTATGTAATTATTTTGATTGTTTTTTTTCTTTCTGTTCTACATATACTTTATTATTATGGTACAATTTATAAATTTTCTTTTGTTAGGATTATCAGTTGTTCACCATGTTTCGGAGATTTTGCAAACAAAACAGTCATATTAACATGGCACCCCAGCAGTGTCGGTCAAACACCGCCTCCCTTTCTAATTAAATAGTTTATGCCATACATGTAGTTTGTCATTTTATTATAAGGTTTTATATATATATATATATATATATATATATATATATATATATATGTGTGTGTATATTATTGTGTCATCCACAGACAGCTGTTTCGTTGTATTACAACTCTTCAGTGTGGCTATAGACTTTCCATTATCCCATCCAGTACCACGAGGTAGGGTCAAAACCTTCACTTCAGACCCTACACAGAACTGGACGGTCAGTAAGGTTGAATATAAGTGATATATTCACTCATGCATAATTCCCCATCCACGGAAGTGTTCTATTCTTAAGTTGGAAGAGCATTGCATAAGCTTATGATGAACGAGTTACCTCACTTGAAGAGAGCTCAACCCTGAATAAGGGAGCGTTATTGCTGTTTAGCAAGTAAAACATTTGGACTGAGCAGAGAAATTTGAAGTCAGCACCATATAAGTGAAGGAACTGGACTACAGGAAGCTGGATGAGCGAAAGTCTACTGTATAGATACGTAGATTAGTGGATAAGGCAAATTATGTAGACCAGTAATTTTCAGCCTTTTCCTCTCGTGGCAATGTGAGCCAGGCACTAAAATGGTCGGGGCACACCATCAATATTTAAAGATAGATTCGATCATTCAAAATAAAATGAACGATGATAATGTTTTGACAAACTAATAATTTAATAATTCTATTGCCAAAAGTATTTTAGTTTTCAAAAGATTTTGAAAGTTTTGTGCGAATTTGTTATGACTACACATGGAAACAAGATGTCATTGAAAAAGATGCCATTCATTAAAAAATAATATGAAATCGTCTGTTCTACTGAAATGTGATGGGTCTGTGAGAGGTGGGGTCAGGGGGTTTTCTGTCTCCTAAGACAAGCCAAACACCCAAAGAGACAGGAAACAAACACCCCTTAACCCTGTCTCTCACAGACCCATCTCATTTGAAACCAAATCTTACCCTCATTTACATTGATACAAACACCTCCCCTCCCACTCCTACCAAACAGCCAAACAACATGAAAATATCCACACTCTCTTCTTTCATTAAAGATGTAAATGGCAAAAAATTTTCCTCCTTGTGAGCCACCATAAAATATTTTTTCTTTGAAAAAGATGGCTGGCCCCTGTCGAAATACATCAAAATACACCAACAGAATAATGATGAAAAATCTTGAGATGTAACACCTATTTCTTGAGTTTTCCTCTTCACCTTCCAATCGTCATTTTCATCTACATTCAGTCGGATCCCTTCACATCCCCAATACAAACATATCCATATATAAATCTATATCTATATCTGCTCTGTTTGTTTCTTGGACAATTATATTTTTAAGGAATGGATATATGATCCAACAGAATACGCCTATGAATTGCATTATATTATATTGAGACTCTTTTTGAAATCTATGATGTCCCTAAGTCTTGTCTTTTCTCGGATGTACTATGCTGTCTTGTGGTCTCTCCATGTGAGGCCCAGCATTATTCTTTCATGTGCACGTTGCATGGTTCTCAATTTACTGGTCTGTCTCTTGGTTAGGTTCCATGTTTCAGCTCCAAATGGCGGTGGGCTGGCCATGTTGCAAGAATGGCAGACAATCGATGGACATTGTGACTCACGACATGGATCCCCCGAGACCACATGTGCAACCGAGGCCGGCAAAGTGTTAGATGGAGAGACGAGCTAGACAAGTTCAGGAAGTACTGGCTCCGTGACGCCCATGATAGGGAAGTGGGGCAAATCCTGGGGAAGGTCTATGTCCAACGACGGACGCTAAAAGGCTGATGATGATGATGATTTGAAATGATCTCTCGTTATTAAGTGGTAAATATATCATTTGGCCTCAACAACATAAATAGAATAAACTATTATAGAAAGTCAGGCTACTGCAGGAATCAAACCTGTGACTGACAGACCATTGGGCTAAACAGTTGCTAGTGATGCAATGTTGGTAAAATGGCATGAAGAGAAATTTAAGAGAAAAACCGGTGTTAAATCTCAATAATACTTATTATCACATGGACATGTTCTGATACATTTCAATTGTTACCAGCCATCCTTTTCAGAGAACTTGCAGCAAATGCAGAGAAAACTATGTTCTTTACATGCTTGAGATTTGAGGAATTAATGGGTATTTCTATGTTGTATATTGTTAAGTGGGAGGGGAGGTGGTTCTATCTGAGAGGAGGGATCAGGAGGGTTAATATCTGTAAGAATCAGGCTGTTCTGTGATTAGAAGAATTAGGAAATATATATATTATTAAGAAATGGATATATGATCCAACAGAATAATTATAAATCCGCTTTCTTGTTTGAGACGGTATTCAAACTGATCTCCTATTACTACACAGTGAATCGTCCATGTTAAGAAACAGTAGAGCAAATATGGACTGTGAATGAACAAGGCAAGATTTGGATATAAAGAAGTTATTTAAACCACTGACTGTTTAGCTCAATGATAAGAGCTGCATTATGTATTGATAGCTTCCTATTGGACACATGTTTGATTCCTTTAGCAGCCTGTTTCATTATCTGTTTATTCTATTCATGCTGTCTTGGCCGAATGACTCATTCACTGTATAATAATGGGAGGTCAGTTTGATTAGATTTCAAATAAAAATGAAGCATTCATAAATATGTATCCATATAGTCTAGAAAGCTTTATAGCTTTACTTACTGAACACATTAAAAGAACTTTTTCGAAGATTATTTTGTGTGACTTCAGTCACTTATTTCCCCAATATCTGTTAACATAAGTTATGTAATTTCCTTCTGTGATTTTTTTTTTGTTTTATACGTACTTTAATATTATGCTACTATGTTTAAATTTCTTCTTGTTAGGATCATCAATTGTTTATCATGTGACAGTTTTGGGAATTTAAAAACAAAACAGTTATAGGTGAAAAATCTACTACTTCAGATAAAAATATATCCAAAGTCAAAGATTTAAAATACGGTCATAAATAAAATAATAAAATAAAAAAGTCGATTTCTAACCAACAGACTGAATAACCTATTAAATATCTTATTGAAATCACTAACCAAACAAGTACCTGGGTTCCTCAAAGGGTCAACGGATTTTTTTACCCAAAATACTCAAAACAACGGACAATAACTTTTTCGTTTCGTTTGATGTTGAAACACTATATTCAAACATAAGCCATGTAGGATTAGAAGCAATTGAATTCTGGATGAACAAATATCCCAATGAGATACCAAACAAATTCAATAAGAATTTTATACCTGATTCTATGAAACAGAGAAATCTTTTCTGTGAACTTGGAAAAACAACTTCATACATAAACCTTTTTTACTAAACATCCAAGTTATCAAAAATAAAATAATCTCCAACTAATATGGCTTTTCATCACTTCTTACTGATCTTTTATATTTATTTGTCCCCTCTTGAGCTGAAAGATGCAGGTGCGTATTAGCTACGGAAAAATAATTATCATACATGTTTGTATATATAATTGTATACATAGGATAACACATTTTTCAGTTGAAATAGAAGCTCCATTCGGGTGTGCAGATTATCTATGATAGCAGATTTTACATGGTGGAATATAGTTGATACATTTCCTTTTCAAGTAGTTGATAGTATTTTAGAAGCATGCCGATAAGCTGATAGACTTGTGATGTACTTCAGTCAAGACACACAAAATCAATTAGATGTAAAGAAATAGATTGAAATGTTGCCTAGCATTGTCCAAGACAATAACTTAGAACTTATTCCATTAGTAACTATCATGAATGGTAACATTGATGGTAATGGCACTGTTGATGGTGTTTACAAAAACGTCTTTTAGTATTGGAAGTTGAGCTGGTTTCATCAGCGGAGCCTTTTAGTAATCCAAGTACTTAGAAACAGTTGTGAACTTCTTGCTCTTTCTGTAGAACTAATGAAATATTGGCTCAAAAGATGTTTCTCCATTGGAAATATTTTTTTTGCCCTTTCTCCTCCAAATCTTTTCAAAGTGAATAAATAAGATCTCTATTATCCTGAAATAAGAGACTTCCAAGCTGGAAAGCATTAAGTTTTACACCTACACTTTCTTCTCTCTCTCCCTGTCTTCCCACGAAACCATCAAACAAAATTGTTAACATAGGTTTCCTCAGTTTTCAAAGATAACCGGGCTGGCCTTATATTAATCACATGTACAGGCCACGCAATTAGAGCTAGAGGGCTGAAAATTCAAATATTTACTCATTATGTTGGTAGAAAACAGTTTTCTTTTTTTTTGAAAATTCTCTCCCCCCCAAATATTTTTAGTGGGTGGTCCAATTTATCATGTAGTTTTATCCTAAATTCATCCCTTAGTTTGTGTTCTCACTTCTTTTTTGAAAATTCAGACTTTGAAGTGACCATTGTCCAACAAAAGGTGAGAGGAGTGACTTATTACTTGATCATCCCACTTTCTAATTTTTCGATTGATCACCTCCAGCACAACATGCTGCCAAAAGACATTGATCAAGTGACAGTTTCTATTGAGTCACTAACCTGTACTGTTTTTTTTGCTGCCTAATTTTATGAACGAAGTTGTTTCGACCACGTTTGTTTTATATGTGACTTTCCTCTTTGTACTATTAGTTGCGAAATGATATAATGTGGGAAAGGATGATCTGAACTCATCTCGGAATGGACTAGACACAACTCCCCCCAACTGCAACCAGACTTTATTGGTATTATATTGATTCTGTAACAATGACTTCTGGCTACTTGAACTGTAACTCCTGTCTTACCACTCCTCTATTTGTCACTCATAATGACTTTGATTTGACTTGACTCACTGAATTGAGCACTCTCTTGTCACTTAACTGCCAACCATTTATACTATTTGGCCCTCAGCCAAACAAAAGTGGCTTTAGATAACATCACAGTAGTTTTCATTCAACTATCCCAGTTTACCTGCTTTGTTTATGTTGCAAAACTTGATACAACGCATTGTTAATCTGTAATAATTCGAAGTCATAAAACAGAAAACTGTTGTCCTTATTCAGGGATTTTTTTTGTCTTCATGCCCTTGAATGAATTGGTAAATATCAATGATTTTCTACTGAGATCTTTGTTTTGAACTTGACCTGGAATTTGATTCCACTAAATTAAAAACAATATTTATAATATCCTTACCTTGCATAAATGTGTCACCATAGTTTGTGCATGTACCAGAAATGATTACGCAAAAAATTATCTGAAAAAATGTATCTTTTTATCTAAAATTATCTAAAAAATTAAAAACCATCTAAAAAAAAAAAATATATCTTCTATCTAAAATTATTCCAGCACAAGATTTGGGTACTGTTGGTTCTAAACCACGATAAAGACCAAAAAAGCACTTTAAAAAGAAAAACAAACTTGAATGTTTTCAGCTAGTGCTTTGTGATGTACTCACGCAAATTTTCAAGGTTGAAGCCCCTCAAAATGTGAACAAGAATGCCTATGGACACACAAACAAACATAGGCATGGACACTCAAAATCTGTTACCCACTTGGTTGGCTGGTTAGTCAGGTGGGCCATTTGTAAGGCTACAATGATTCAATATAAATCATCCAATGACAATGAATGTGCAACATGATATTTTTATTCGATTATCTGAGACAAGGTGTTGCTACAATTAACACTGATTAATTCTTATCAGTTTTCTCATCTTGTTTTTGTCACTACATTCCAGCCTATGTACTGTCTGACCTTCCTTCTGTCTGAATTTCCAAGTTGAGGTATTGTTATTATTATACTCTGATTCATTCAGACCAGTTTTTTTTCAATAGTGTGGTTTTTAACAAAGCTGTTGTCACTAACTTTCCTTGGATGTCCAATATTTGAATGAAATTGAACTGTTTTTATTTGATTCTAGTATCTATTGCACAGTTTGGTTTGTGCTCAACATATGGGTTGAGACTTGTGATCTGTTTCTGTAGAGGCGCTTAAAATCAATTGATCAGATGGGGTAAAATAGAGGTGAAGGCTGACTAGAGTTGATGAATTGAATAACTTGGAGCTTATTGCATTATTATATATGATTGTATTTAACACAGGGCTTTTGAGAGGGGATGCAGTTGGTGCACCTCTCCAGGGTCTGGAAGGCCAAGGACTGCCTGAGAATTTCTGGGGTAGAGCTGTGTATTGAAACTTCTCAGTCAATATGAAATGTTATAAGGTTATGATATATAAGGGTTATAGCAGATGAAAACTGGATGGCTAAGGGATGGGGGTGTTTATGCAGTGTGTGAGTGTAGAAGGGAGGGGATGAAAACAGCTTAGCACCGGCTTATGAAATTCCTTTTGGAAGCCTTGATACAATAGAAGGGTGTTTCTTTCAGATCAGCATTTCAACATGGTCAACTTTTAGAAACTGTCAACCAAAACTGTCATCATAGGTTTCTTCGGTTTTTAAGTTGGTCTGGCTGGTTGGCTACCTATGTATATATCATGTGTACAGGCCACACCAATGGAGCTAAAGGGCTGAAAAATACCCCTTATTATGTCAACAAAATACGTTGGGTTTTTTTTTGTTTTCTGATGAACCCAATTTCTACAGAGAAAATTTCAGGGACAATTGGTGCCATGGTCAACTATTTTTTCTACCACTGATCATGGCACTTTATTTTGAGGTCTAATCAAAGTTAAAATTGTTAGAATTCTGAAAAAAAGTTCTCCAGACGAGACTTTGACTCTTATCTAATACTATAGGAGTTTGTTATGTCCCGCATCTTATATCAAAACAAAGTAGGTTCATGCAAGAACTCTTATCCAATACTGTAGGAGTTTACTGTGCCGTATAACAATGCTAAATTTGCTACCAAAGCTACCGACAGTCAGATGAATTTCTTAGCTCTAATCCTACTCTGATTGTAATACTCTTTATTCATTCCATAATGTTTTTTGTCTACCTACAAGAAATCATTGTCATATCTTAAGATGTCCAAGAATCTGAGATGATGTATTTGCATTATTCCATACATTTCTTCATCTTTCATTTTTTCTTTCAGTGTTCCTAGCTTTTGTTACATTTGTCATTGAAACAAAGTGAAGAAATATTCGTGCTTCAGAAAGAAACCAGTGTTCTGATGAGGGTCAATGGATGAATAACGCTACATTGTGTTTACGCAATTTGCTTCTTAGGGCAAAACGTGTTGGTAATGCATATTCTTTTCTTCTTATCAGCACATCCATCTGCCCGGTATTTTATTTCTCATGCTTTCTTTCACTTACACCAGATCTGTGCATCTAATATGCAAGGAATTATAATGGCTTCCAAACCAAGATGGTAATGCTAGAATTCACACGGAGAGAAAGTGGGTTTTGTTTTTTTAATTTGAAGCTATGAACTATCATTATCTAGAAATGTATAGAGAGATAGATCGGTTGGTCGTACAGAGTGTTCGGGAAAAAAAACCCCAGTGCTACTCACATTTGCGTAACATTTGTTGATGCACTGTTTCTTTCGGAACTTTTGTGGTAGAAGTGGTTGTTGTAGTAATGGTTATTTTTGAGTTAGACTTTGTACAATGTGAGAAATTTCATATCAAAAGCAAAAATATAGAGGGTCGCATTATATGTAAGTTATATTTTGGCAATTTTGATTGTTGGTATCAACAGTGAGAACTGCTAAAACATCTTTCCCCAAAAAACAACCAGCCTTCAAATACAACTGCTTTTGTTAGGATAAAACTCATCCAAGCTGGAAGTGCACGTAGGTACACTTTGAATTTACTGAACTTTTTTAATATGGCAGCCATTTTGAGTACATAATGAAGTCACGTGACAATTATATTTGCATAATTTTGCTTTAAATGAAATCCATAATCATCAAAATGATTTTTGGCTTCTCAGGGTTCCTTAGAAAATGAGAAAACTTAGACTCATCCATCATGTTCCTGTTTTGTCACTCTAGAAAAAACCCAGGCCTGAATGAGTAGAATGAAATGTTGATTAATTTTTTGTGACTAACCAGGGCCTCTGAGTGGAATTTTTTTTTAGGAGGTGTAGAACTGTTTTCACTCTGCCACACCAAGACTCTTACTGCACAAGCAGCCTTATCCTTCGGCCATCCTACTGCTATCTGCTAGCATTCCATACTATGTTCACTCACCAGTAAACAATAGAGCCAACCTATCAGAAATTGTCAACATAGCCAGCCAGACCAGCTTAAAAACTGAAAGAACCAATCTATCTATCTATCTATCGATCGATGTGATACTTGTACAGCAATGGCAACGAACACCAATAGAGCAAGAGCGATGAAAATTTGAACATTTACTCCTTATGATATTTCTGTTTTTTTTTTTCTTCAAAGTTTGTATCATGCAGTATTCATGCTTTTTTCACTGATCATGGCCCAACAAAAGACAAGAGAAGCTACTCATTTATTGATCACCCTTTTTTTCCAATTTTTCTATTGATCGCCCCCAAAATGGCGTGTTAGAAAAAAATGTTGGTTACGTGATGATTTCTATTTAGTGTCTCACAAGACCTGTTTCATTAATGGACATATTGTATTAAAGTTTGATTACACAATTTCACCCAGGGAAATCTCAGGTCTCTGATTGGCCCTCTAAACCCAAGTGTAATGCGCAGATTGCACTCAGAGACCTTGTGAATGACTACACTTTATGAAAAAAAACAGTGGATACATTTTTTGTAGCAGAAACCCTCATCTTTGCTCTTTTTTAAGGGGTCAAAGATATCCAAGTCCAGGATTTACTCTGACCTAAAATTGTCTTTATAAAATGAAGCATTGTGCAAACTGAAAAGCAATTAATCCACTATTTACTATGTAAGGAAAGTTTTACATAGTAAGTTCATACGTTAAGAACGTTCAACTTATCGACAACTTGTATATACTAACAGACAGTTATAATGATTATTCTATTAATATTTTGAGTTATATATACATCAACATTTGAAATTGAATAGATTTATTCAAATCTTGAATAAGGGGAACAACTTATGATCAGATTTACTTTCCTTGCACCTCTTAGGTATATTTTTATATTAGTTCCTCTGTGTTTAGGAGTGGTTTCAAGGGGTTCATGAATTTAAGAGCTGCTTAATTGAAAAACTGTAGCCTACAATACTGGCAAAGGTATCTATCCCTTTTTTTTAAGTGTATATGTTTGTATGTTTCAGTGCTCCTGGCCATAATGTTTTGACTTGAAAATTGGCAGATGTACTCAGTTAAGGGGGAAAAAAAATTTTTTCCCAGAAATAAAAAAAAAAAAAAAAGATTGGATCTTTTTTAGGCCTCATTTTGAAGGGTTTATTAATAACATCTAGATTCTGGAGGATCTGCATATTTCTAGATATTTTTTTTACTTATATTCTTAAATGTTTAAAAGTGGCAAATACCAGTGTTGTCATAAATAGAATTTAATCCCATAATATTTATTCTTCAATGGAATTTTTATACATGATTCCATATTTTTATGCTATGTTTGTTCAATTATTAACTGAGACTCCAATGTATGAATCCAATGCAGGTACTGGTGATGCATCAAAGAGAAAGGAAATGATCATGACTGAAATAAAGTCCAAGTAATAAAATGATCAGAAAGAGGTTAAACACCGTCAGTTATTTGAAAACCGTTTGGCCACAGTCAGTCAGAGATCAGAACAATTTTAAAGCATAAAATGAGAATAATAGACCTTGTGAAAAGTCCTGCCCCGATGAAAGCAACGATCACTACTAAGCAACGTAGTGGTTTAATTATTGAGATGGAAAGCCCATAGATAATCTAGTTAGGTGGTCAAAAGTAGTGTTATATGCCTATTAGTCTTGCTTTGGTGCCAGAAATGACTTGAGACCTTTTCAATCATTTAAAAGTTACATGTACCGCAAGTGAAGGCGATTGTGATGAAGAATTAGTTGTGAGTTGAATATTTTGGCTAATAAAACCCCTCATGAGAACTAGATGTGCCACAAAGTTGGTTTAATGAAGGGGAACCTCACACATGGATATATGGGCCAGGAACTTCCTAAAAAAATTCCCTTTAGTCCTCGCAACAATAGTTGTGAAGACATGAGTGATTGGTTTGGTCACAGGCTGAACCCTGATTTCCCTGGCCAAGACTACATCGAGCAACACCAAAAGTATCACATCTATGTCTGTGAGGTCTGATCTTTCAAAATGGATGAAGAACAAGAATATTTATTTGACTGACCTGAATCGCCTATGAATTTGACTTGGCGGCAAATTTAGGGATGGATCTTGTCCGTAACCCGTGGATTGCCGGTTGACAAAAATGAATATATTCCTGCTTTTTACCTACAAAATAAGGAATCAAATTATATATGGGATTGCAATGTACGTGCATAAATATGTTAAGTGCTTACATTTTTTTAGATTCTAGGTAAAGCTCATATTTATTTATTTTTACAGTATCCATTAAGTTTGAAATTCATGGATATTTTGATATGGCAGCATTATACATAGCTGTTAGCAGTTACTTAATATAATTTCAGATAAGGATTAGATGAATAGAATAATATATATATATATATATATATATATATATATATATATATATATATATTCCACATGTATAAAATGTGCATCTGTGTGTACTACAATAAGCAACTAAGCAATGATCTTCCAACTCTGGAATGGAGCACTCCGGTAGATGGGGAATCATGCATAAGTAAATGTATCCCTTATTTTAGTCCTACTGACCATCCAGCTCTGCGTGGGGCTGGGGTAGAGCATCTGCCCCTGGGTCCGGAACAAAGGTTTCGACCCTAACTTGTAGTACTCAAAGAGAATTCGAGTTTATAGCCACGCTATATATATATATATATATATATATATATATATATATATATATATATATATATATATACACTTATTGTATATGTGCAAGAGATACTTTTCAATTATTGTACAGATACTACACTTTGGACACATGCAGAATTGCAAAGGAGCAACACTTTGATCCCTGGTAGACTGAAAAAAAGTACTACATTCTAATCCTAGGCAGAGGGCTGGGTTGTAACACTTTGATCCTAGACAGAGCACACAGATACTCTGACCATGGGTAGAAGTGCAGATCTACAAATGAATAATCCTGTCATTTTTTGTGGGTACTATGCAAGAGTGTAAGGTTGTTTGGAAAGTGATATTTCATTTGAAATTAGTTAAATTTGGGCCTCAATGTAGGGATTGTGGTCCTGATAGGAAATTGTAAAGTTCCGCACACTCGCTCACTCAATGTTAAAAAATGGTGATTAAATGAAAAGGAATAAGGAATTAATAAGAAAGAAACCCAAATAAATATATGAATTGTACTATTGTTGCTTTGAAAAATTACATTGTTTTTATTTGTGCAATGTTTTTAACATAAAGTGAGCAAGTGTGTGGAACTTTACAATTTGGACCACCATCACCTCATTACAGATCATGAGACACTTGGTCTGAACAGTACAAATAGAATTAACAATTAAAAAAAAGGGGCTGATGCAGGAATTGATCCTGCCACTGATGGGGTAGCCACTTCAATATAGTGTTACTCTTCTCATTGAGCTAAACAGCTCGGGGGAAAGGCAAGAGCCTAAGTGAAGTGAGGATAAAGCAATCATTTTGGTTTTCACTAATATGTATGTATATATATGTATACATATATGTATATAGTCTAGAAAGTTTCACAGCTTTAAATACTGAGTATTAAAATACTTTTTCAAAAGATTTTTTTGTGTCACTTCAGTCACTTATTAAGTAGGTTACCCCCAAAATACACACATATATATATATATATATCTTAATGAAGCTATATTTGAAAATTAATATGTTTAATTGTATGATTGACTGCTATGTCCGAGTCCTGTTATAACCTCAAAGTTATAATGGATTAGTTCATGTGAAAAAGATTAACATAGCCCAAAAAAAACATCAATTGTAATGAAATGAGTCGGTTGTGACATAATGAATAATATGTCATTGAAAAGTCTTCGTTTAATTACGCATTAAAAACAGCTTGAGTTGAGACTTTAAAAGAACTCAAAATTCGGATGAGAAAGCTTACTCCACTTTGTTTTACTCTGTCTTTTCCATTGTAAAGAAGACGTTTGCTCTTTAGTTCAATTAGTTCTTCTCTAGGTCTTTTCATTCTGCTGTGGGCTGGTCATGTTGCATGAATGGCTGGCAACTAATGGACATTAGAATATGGATCCCCAGAGATCAGATGTGTAACCAAGGTCAGCAGAATACGAGATGGAGAGATGAACAAGATGAGTTCAGAAAGTATTGTCTCTGTGATATCCATGATAGAGAGGTCTGGCAAGGCCTAGGAAAGGTTCATATCCTGCTGCTGCTGATGATGATGAAGAAGGAAAAGAAGAAGAAGAAACTGCCAAACAAAATAGCTTTGTGCTGCTTGGTGCCAATCCATACATAAAAAAAATCCATCATTTTTTATGGGTGTATGTTAATATATATATATATATATAATAAAAATGATAATTGACAATATGGAAATGAAAAGATCGAGACTAGTTTGATTTATTGCAAAGTTTTTATTTGTATTTTACATATGTAGTCTTCAATCGGAGGAAGGGGAGAATAGGCATGAAACAGAGACTACTACAAGCAGAAGCACCCAGATGTTGTTGATGTGGTCTGTTTGTAGATCATGTCAGCCTTACATTGGGGGGGATTAGTGGTTGTTATCAGTGTGTTTCAATCTATTAAATGTGTATGCATTGATGTTTTTTAGGATCATTCAACAGCTTTTATTGTCAATTATCATTATCATCCTGTCAGATACTCTATATCCACACACTAAGGATATATATATATATATATATATATATATATATATATATATATATATATATATATAAACACATAATACATATGGTACAGATCAGGTTAGCAATAGAGCATAATATAAAGCAATGTCTGATATGTGATGGATTTATTTCATTGAGTGCTCGATACATTCAACTTTATACTTCAAAAGTCAAGTTGTTTTAGAGTAGAGCTGGAAATTAATAATGATATGTGGATTTGCTACATGAATTAGTTCATGTTTCTGCTCTCTCTATATATGTATGTGTATGAAAGTAAAGTAGAAGAAAGATGTCATATTGGGTGTCTAACCGCCTAAAGAGGACTTCATTTCTTGGTTTGGAATGAGTTGTCCTTTTCCTGGGGTGGGTTGGGGTGGTGAGCCCAATATGCCTTATGATTTTACTAATAGCTGAGGGAGCAAGAGAAGGAGAAAAGATGGAATCATACCTTTTCTGTGAGCATTAGTGTGAAGAGAACATAAACACATACGTAAAGGCTGTTTTGCAAGTAATACCTCATCAAAGATTAGGTAAATCTAGAACTAACCAACTACAAGAAAATTTTGAAAATGGAAAAAGAGTAGTTTCCAAGAAATTTTCCAACTCACAAATCCATAAACCCTTCTGTGTACATCAGCAGGAATTTACTTTATTTGGAGGCATGAACACATACAAGTGCATTACTCTTAAGATGCTGAGAAATGATTTGGAGAAAACTTGCACTAACATCTTTAGCTGCAATTGTGATCAGTGATTGACTGACTTACCAAAAGGTGAGTTATGTCCCTTGCTCAGTGAAGCCAATATAGATGTTTTTAATCTAAATCTAGATGTTTTAGGTTGCATCCTGATGTTAGAAATTGCTATTTAGATGATTTTTAACAAAATAAGAGATTTAAAAAAAATATTTGTTGTGATAACATAAGTAATATCTTTATAAAATGAATACAGAGGATCAAAATCACACTTAATTTATTAATATGTCAAATATTCTTTGATATTAGATATATATATCTGAAGAATCTAGATTTTTGACACTGTCAAACAAAATTTTCACCCAAACTGTCAACATAGGTTTCTACAACTTTCAAGTGGGTCTGGCTGGCTGGCTGGCTTTGTATACACATATCATATATACAGGCCGCATAAATGGAGCTAAGTGCTGCAAATTAACACATTTATTCTTTGTCATATGTACAAAAATTGTTTGTTCCCCCACCCAAGGTTTTTGTGGAGGATTGATTTGGCAATGTAATTTTATGCTAAATGGTTCCCTCACTTGTGTCTGTTTGTTTTTTGAAAATTCAAATTTTTTCCAGGGATCACTGCCCAACAAAAATTGAAAGAAATAACTTATTCATTAATCACTAATATTTCTAATTTTTTAATTGATCTCCCCCAACAGGGCATGCTGCCAAAAGATGTTAGTTACTTAACAGTTTCTATTGATTGATCCGCCAGACCTTTTTCTAGGTATCTCAAGATGTTTTTTTAATGTAATTTTATGCTAAATTGTTATTTTGTGTCCGCTTGTTTCTTGAAAATTCAGATTTTTTTCCCAGGGATCACTGCCCAACAAAAGATGAGAGAAATAACTTATTCATTGATCACTGATCTTTCTAAATTTTTAATTGATCTCCCCTAACATGACATGCTGCTGAAAGATATTAGTTACTTGACAGTGTCTATCGATTGACCAGCCAGACTTTTTCCAAGGTATATCAAGATGTTTTTGTTTTTTTTGACTCAATTTAGGTGTGAACCTGAAAATAAAATTGGCAATGCTGCCCTTGGTAGATCTTCACACATTAAAAGAACTCGTGCATCTATGTTCTGACTTTCAAGCTTTTTCTTTCTCTCTTTTCACTCCATCTATGAAATTTAAATTCGTGCATATTTTCAAGGAGAGAATCCTCTTATATATGGAAATAATTATCTTGTTAAATTACAACCTGATTTTTTTTTCCCATCTTTTATCTTTGCATGCCTGTAGTGTGTGTGTATACGCATAAAATGGGTGGGTGGCACGTCTCCCTTCCGAAAGAAGATTTTTGGAATGCGGCTCTTTCAGCAGTTTTCTGGGTGGAGAATTTATGTTATGCCTTTTTAGATTTTTACATCAAATTATAGACTTTCATTGAGTGTTTGTGGAGGCGAGGTGGAATTTTACCCTTCAAATGAATACATTGCTTTGGTGTTTGTTTTTTTTGTTTTTTCTAAATTTCTATCACATTAAATGCAACCAGCATTTGATATTTACTCTATTTATGCTGAAAGCCACAATGTCCACTGTATATACGCACACACTACATGTATGCATGTGTGTATATATATATATATATATATATATATATATATATATATATATATATATATATTACAGTGAGATTATGAAAATAATGATTTTGTGAAATCCCTGGATATTTCAGACATTTCATGAAATCCCTTGTTTCACAATCAGTGCAGTAATATATATATATATATGTGTGTGTATATGTGTGTGTGTGTGTGTGTATATATATATGTGTGTGTGTGTGTATATATATATATGTGTGTGTATATATATATATATATATATATATATATATATATATATATATACATATATAAACTGTATATCTAATCATTTAGTGTAAATACTGAAGCAGGATATACTCCATATTTACAAAGGTTAACTTAGTTTGACACAAGGCCACTATAGTTTATCTTTGTACTATTATCTTTATTCCCCTAGCAATTTTTAGCTGAACAGAGAATGGAATTATTGAACTGAGTTCAAACTCTATATAAGCTAGTTCATGTTCACTTTACACAAATGCTTTAGGGGAAAGGCATGGATTTTCCCCTCTGCTATGGTCAAATAGCATGGTAAACTGGGCTTTCTAGCCATGGTTGGCATTCAGTCTAGGAGATTGATAACTTTAATTCCAAACCAGAGAGTGAAGCCCCCCTCAAAGAGAATGAATTCCAACTTAGACTACCTTTTGCCAGCTTTTACTGTCAAGCTAGTTTCCTTTGGAATGAATCAGTTCAGCTGAGGAAGGGATTCAGTCAACTAGGCATCCCAGGATCTCCGTACTTTTCACCCAGGCTTGCGCCCTGAATAAGTTACTTTATTGTTGTTCTATTGTCTACAGAGACAGAAAACCCTCCTTTTCTCTTCTATAGAAATTGCATCTGAAAATTACTTCCTCAGTAAAAATATAGATCTAACATTCAACCCGTATATAGAGCATTTTACCACATAAATTTAGCAGTAGTGGTAGTAAAATTACGTTACCTTGACAAAAATACTACCAGTATGATTTGAACCATAAATTAATATAAGAAAAAATATGGACACAAACTAAGGGACCAATTTGTCATAAACTTACATTGTAAATTGAAACATCAATAAAAAGCTATTTTGAGGAGAAATTTTTGGAGAACAAAATAGTTAATTTTCCCTACTCATTGGGAGGGTTGCTTGAAATTTCAAGATACTATAATAGACAGTTAGAGCAGAACAAAGTCTGGAATGACACAAATAACTTGTACCCAATTACAATGATCAAGCTGGTCAGTTGTGAGTAATGATGATTAATAATCATGACTGCATTTGAACCTGGTGTATATAAGCAAGGTTTTCAATTTTCTTATTACCTACTTACTTTAGTGCTACTCCAACTAACAGTTAATGCTAAAAAAATTATCAAACTAAGTATTTCTGGCAGTTGGAAAAACAGATTTTATGATTATGTGTGGAATTTTTGCAATTTTAGACCTACATTTCTGGAATGGTAAATTACTGAATGTTGCAGATAACTGAAGGAGCAATTTGTGATAAACTTTCTTTGTAAATTGAACCCCCCAATAAAAACCTATTTTGGCTGAGAATTTCCAAAATATAGACAAATTGTTTTCCCTAATCATTGAAGGGTAGTGTTTATGCAAAATTTCAAGTTTTTTATCATGAACGATCGGGCCAAGGCAAAGTCCTGATTGATAAATACATATAAATGTCAGAACACACGAAACTAAGCCTATTGAACAAGACTGTTATTGGTCATCATCAGCATCATCATCAGTCTTTTAATGTCTGTCATTGAATGTAGACCTTACCAAGGAATCGTCAGACCTTTCTATCATGGACATTGTGGGACCAGTATTTTCTGAATTTGTCTAGCATGTCTCTCCATCTTGTATTCTGCCAGCCTGAGTTATGCATGTGATCTCTGAGGATCCATATTGTAAGTCATGATGTCCATCGGTTGTCTGCTATACATGACCAACTCATTGCCCTTAAATATTTTCCAATGGATTCTATGATATCTCAGACTTTTTTCTCCCAAATATTTTGTACTGTCTTATGATCTTGAGCATAATCCTTCCATGTGCACATAGCATGGTTCATAGTTTGCAGGTCAATCTCTTGGTTAGGTTCTATGTTCCAGCTCCATTGGTGACTATTGGGAGGAGCGGTCATTAATTAGTGAATTTCTCTATTGAGATATAAAACAATATCAATTTTGAGGTGGGAAAATGAGAATGAGTTATCGTTGTTACCAACATGATGCAATCGCAGTTTATTGTCAAGTACCCATATCATCACACCAAATGAAATGATGCTACATTCTCCGTGGAAAAAAAGATGATTTATCACATTTTCATTGCCAAAATAACATGATCATAGGTTGTTAGTAAGTACCCTGTTAACTGCTTGCCAAATCCATGAATTTCGTGCGTATGAATCATCTTCAGGATCTTGGTTGAATTACCAGACATCACACTATAAGGGTTTCATCGAGCGGATTTCCCTCATGTTATTATGTAGTCTTATCTAAGACAGGAATATCAATTTTGATTATTATAAGCTGATAAGCAGTTGTAATTTTTTCACTGAAGCATAACGCTGAAGGTAGGATTTAATCAGTTTTATCTATGTGTGAATGCAGTGTACCAATTTAATCTTCAATTTCAACTTCTGTTTTCTGAGCAGACAGAGAAATACATGTGATCTTTGCATTTTTGCCAGATACAATTACACAGACGAAACCCCTCAAACCAATGTTAGAAAATGTCCATGGTATGCTCATGTAATCCTCAACAACTATGCTCTCAGGAGAAAGTTAGTTAAGAATCGTCATCCAAAATTGTCGACCTAGGTTTCTTCAGTTTTCAAGTTGGTCTGGCTGGCTATGTAAGTGTGTATCATGCATACAGGCTGCACTAATGGAGCTAGAGGCCTGGAAATTGAAATATGTAATTCTTTTTTTTTCTCTTTTTAAAAAAAAAAATCCCCTTCCTCATCCCACACAAAAAAAGGTTTTCAGTGTTGAATTCAATTTGCAATGGAAGTTTATGGTAAATTAGTCCCTTAGTTTGTGTCCAGCGGCATCCACACTCATTTTTTGAAAATCCAGACTTTTTCAGCAATCATTGCCCAACAAAAGTTCAGAGGAGTAATTAATCCATTGATAACTTCTTTTTTCAAATTTTTGAATGATCACCTTGAACACAGCATGCTGTCAAAAGCATTTGATGCTTTGTTTTGTTTTCCAAATCAAATTCTGATTTTTTCAGGATGCACTTGCACTGGCTTCAATATGCATCTGTAATGATCATGGTCATGATCATAAATACTACATGAAGAATAAAACTTCAAATGTTGATCCTTCAAATTATCATCAATCTATTATCGTCCATCATTGGACATAGACCTTCCCCAGGATTTGCCAGACCTCTATCGACGAAGTCGCGGAGCCAATACTTCCAAAATTTGTCTGATTTGTATAACCATCTTATATTCTGCCAGCCTTGTTTTTGCATTCGATCTCTGGGGATTTATGTTGTGAGTTGTAATGTCCAGTGGTTGTTTGCCATCCTTGCAACGTATCCAGCCCATTTCCGTTTGAGTTTTCTAATGGTGTCTATGATATGTCTTTTCTCTAATAAATTGAGCTGTCTTGTGATGATTCTCTCTTGTGTGTGTTGCATGGTTCTCAGCTTGAGAGTTAATCTTTTGGCAAAATTTGATGTTTCAGCTCCATAGGTGAATATCAGGAGGATGCAGTGGCTGTCCATCTTCCTTTTTAGGATCAATTAAGATTCCTGATGGAGTCTATGGTGCTGCGAACTCCTGTTTTTCCCCTAATATATTGTGTTGTCTTATGATCTCTCCATGTGATGTTGAACATGATTTTTTTTATGTGCACATTGCATGGTTCTCAGTTTTAGGGTCAGTGTCTTGGTTAGGTCCCATCATTTCCATAAGTGACTATCGAAAGATGCATTGGTGGTAAACCCTTCTTTTCAGGACTAATGCGATTTTCTTGTTCTTGAAGGTTGAGCTTGCTCTGCCAAAGACTTGCCATCTTAGGGTGATTGTTTGCTTGATTTCTTCTTCTTTTTAAGCTTTCATGAAGATTCATTGTCTGAGGTAGATGTAGTGGTCTATTTTTTCCGGCTTTGTGATTTCAATTTTGATAGTTGTGTGTTAATTTCCAACATGTTTGTTGTACATGACCTCTTGTTTTGCTGAAATTCATGTGGGAGACTAATTTTTTTCTTTCTCCATTCAGTTCCTCTAGCATTAGTTGGAGGTCCCGAAGATTATCTGTAAATCTGAGGTTACTGTGGCATTCAACATGTATTCCAATGCCTTTTTTTTTCCTATGTAGGTTTCTGAAGATCTTCTCGAGGCCGGCTGTAAAGGCTTTGGGTGTGCTGGTACCTCCTTGTCTTACTTCTTTTTAGAGCTGAAAAGGCTCTGAATCTTTATGTACCTGGATAAAGAAGCTGTTGTGATGATATATATATATATATATATATATACACTGAATAGTTATATCATAATATACTTTGAGTGACTAAAAATCTTAAACTGGTGCAAGACTTTATGGGCAATATGTATGCATTTTCTTGTGCATGTACAAAGTAACTACTGGTTATTTATTCAACTTAATTCCATGACATCATGAACATTTATCTTGTTTGCCAAATTTGCTTTTCACACACAATGGGATTTGTCTGTCTCGGATGTTTTATGGTTTCAATAATGGGTTACTAACTAGATGCATGGGAATTCTGATAAAGATCCTACCCTTCTAAAATGATTAGGCTGACCTGGTAATGTAATAAAGATTATTATATTGACAATTCTATTTTATTTTCCCCATCAGTCACAAATTATAACAAGTTTGATGCCTCTACAAGAAATGATGGTTAGAAGGCTAGTAGAACTCTGTTTATAAAGCCAATCTTGAAGACCCTCACTACTATAAAAATATGGCCTCATGTCAGACTTAGCCAAGTGAAGTCTTTACTATAGAGTAATGGTTAAGAAGTTAGTCTCACTGATCCTTATTTTTCAGCTCTGAAGATGCTTACTCATTACTATTGTAGTTATACACTTGGGAAGGTTAACTGGCAATATGTTGATGTGTGTAGGATTCAGGTTACTGAAAATGCTTATGGTCTGTTACCTTTTGAAGGGTTTTCTAAAAAATTCATTCAATAACATTCTTGCCTTCATCATCATGATCATCATCATCAGCCTTTTAGTGTCCATCGTGTCTGAACTTGTTTAGTTTGTTATGCCATTTTATATTTCATTAGCCACGGGTTTGCATGTGATCTTTGGGAATCCTCTTGTGAGTTGTGATGTCTATCAGTTGTCTGCCATTCTCACAACGAGACCAGCCCATTGCCATTTGAGTTTTCTTTTGGATTATGATATCTGAAACTCATGTTCTTGTGATCTCTCCATGTGTTGTTGAGAATCTCTCGTGTGCATGTTGCATGGTTCTCAGTTTGGGTTGTCTGTCTTTTGGTTAGGCTCCATATTTCAGCTCTATTGATGAGGATGCAATCGTTTTATACCCTTCTTTTCAAGACTAGTGGGATTTTCTCGTTCTTGAAGGTTGAGTTTTATATGACAGCAAAAAACGTTGGCACTGAAGGTCTTGACAATTATTGATGTGCGCTTTTCCTTCACATCCTGAGGATCCATTACTTTCTCCTGTTGAGGCTTCCCTTAAGACTCAGCAGTTCAATCGGGAGGGCGAAAAATTGGTAGAAGAAAATGCTGAGGGCACGGAGTTGAATTGAATTACAATTAGCTGTCAATTGCTACACAGTTCCTGAGAAGCAGGTTGGTTTGATCACACCCTCAGAAAGCCTGCCAACAACATCACTAGGCAGGCCTTGACCTGGGACCCACAGTGAAAGAGAAAGTGAGGAAGGCAGAGAAACACATGGCCGAGAGACACTGAAGTGGAGGGAAATTAAGAAAGCCGGACACTCCTTGGGGGCATCTGAAGAAGACTTCCCAGAGCTGAGTACGCTGACAGAGTGTCATTGATGTTCCTTGTGGGACAAAAGAGCTCAAATTAAGCTAAGCTAATACTAGCTGTGTATTGACTATCACACTATGATTCAACAGCTGTACATACAAGATGCAACGATTAAAATATAAAACTGCAATAGGCTGCTGTGAAGTCTATGTATAGCAGGTGACACTTTATTTAACCATTTGGTCTACCATAGCCCTCAATAGTTTCCTGGTATCAGGATGCAGTGATTCTCTGGCTCTTCTCTCAGAGGTTTGGATATTGTTCTTTGCGAGGACCCTCACTTCTGAGCATCTTGGCATGTGACCCTTTAGAGATGTGGTTCATCTAATAATGCCCAGAAATTACTTGGGTTGTTCAAGCAGAGGCGTAGCAAGAGGAAGCAGTTGCATCTGTAGAGGGTTGCAATATTTCTGCTTAGGGCCCTGAGAACCCTTGTTAGAGGACTGTGCTCAAGCCACGGCAAAGTGATGGTTCATCATGTAGACATTAAGTTCTTTGATTTTTTTATTTTGTTACAAGGTGTTAAGAAAGAGTACAATGGCCTGATAGTCACCTGGACGGAAATTGGAGTTGGCAAACAGAGTTTGAGTTTTGGTCCAGGCGGTATACATTCGCATTGCACTACTGCCCTTAGGAAAGGCATGAATCCTCTTCTTGCCTTTTTTATGCATAAATAGCAGGGTAATCAGAGCCCTTTAGCCCTGTATCGCAGTCTATCTTGGGTGTAGGGCTAGCAACTACACCCCATGAAAATCTGCTTGCTACCAAAAGCGCAATGTGGCCCTATGCTCCACAGGGAGTCTGAAGGAAAAAGAAAACAAAAATGACAGGTTTGGTTAGTCACTCAATAGAAACTGTAACATGACAAATGTATTTTGACAGCATGCCACGTTGGGGATGATCAATACAAAATTTTAAAAAGGAGGTTGATCAATGAATAAGTTACCTCTCTCGCCTTTTTTTGGCCAGTGATTGCTAAAAAGACTGTATTTTCAAAAACAAGCACAAATGCTGACGGACACAAACTAAGTGATCAATGCAGCATTAACTTACATTGTAAATTGAAACCTACCCTCTAAAAACATGTTTAGGGGTGAATTTAAAAAAAATAACAAAAAATCTCATGATTATGAGTGAATGTTCAAACTAGCAGTCCATTAGTTCTATCGCTTCTGCCTGTATGTGTGATATATATTTACATACCCACCCAGCCAGACCATCTTGAAAACTGACGAAACCTATGTTTACAATTTTGGTCAATGGTTTCTAACAAGATGTTAATTTCATGCAGCTCAATGTTAATCTTTTATTGCATCAATTAAAATTTTTTCAAGTGTACGATCGCACTTTCCGGTTGATTAATGAACAAGATTGCAATGTGAGGTACAAATAGTTAGTAAAATTGTTGCAAAGCCTTTTATGAGATGGTTCAGTGGTGAAGGACAATGACTCTATAAATGTATCATAAATCAATATGTATATGTAGTAATAGGAGTTCCAATCTAAAATACAAAACATATTTACTATTGACTGAATATGTTGAAAACCATCAGTTCTTCGAGTTGTAAAAATGACATCCGCTCACTTGGTGTGTTGGTGTTTCTTCTCCGTTCTTGACAATATTTATGAATAATTCAACAAAAAATTTCCAATGGAAATGATATACTTCGAGAGTCAGTGACTAAATCATGTCATTCCAAAAGTTAATTAGTAAAAATTAGAAAATGTCAACCAAAACTGCCGGCATTGGTTTCTTCAGTTTTCAAGTTTGTTTGGCTGGCTATGGATGTATATATCACATGTACAGGTTACACCAAAGGAGCTAGAGGACTGAAATTTTTATCATTCATTCCTTATTCTGTCCTGAGAAAAACCTTTTTTTTTTAACCCCCCCCATACAGGTTTTTAGCTGGTAGTTCAATTTGCTCTATAAGTTTACCAAATTGATCCCCTATTTTGTGTCCAGCAGCACTCACGTTTGTGCATATATTTGAAAATTCTGACTATTCCAGTGATCACTATCCAACAAAACGTAATAGAAGTAACTTATCCATTGATCACATCCTTTTCCAATTTTTTTATTGATCACCCTCAATACATCATATTGCCAAAAGACGTTGATCCCATAACAGTTTTGATTGAATGACTAACCAGACCGGTTTTGTATTTATTCACAAAGATTGTACGATGTTTTCTCTTCTCTTAGACAAAATCTTTTATTTTATTTGCATTCATTTTCTGCTGCCAAAAGTTGGCTTTTCTCTTTCTGATGATGCCCTTGGGAAAGACATAAATCTACCCTTCCCTCCAGTTATGAGTAAGCAGTAGGGAAAACTGGGCTCTCTAGCTACTAAAATCATTTGTGATGCCCAAACAATCCTATGTTCGGTTGCAGGATGTAATAAAAAAAAAAAAGTAATTAGTTTTGTTTTGATATCTTTGGGAAGGAAATTGCTTGCGACAACTCCATTTAAAACAACTTTTATAGTGATTTGAGAAAACCAGCAGGGATTGAAAGGTTATCACAAAGACAACAATACAATGATTATGAGATTGCTTAGGTCTATCAATATAAGTATAACCAAGACATGTTATTTGGAGATTGGAATATTACCTTGAATTACTGTAGCCTCTCAAATGGCCTTCCCTTCTAATCAGCTAAGTGTCTCCGGGGCCTCCTGGTCACATTTTTGGGCTACAACCTTTTACACCATTAGGGACCATCTAAGAACTCATTTTTGATTTCTTTTTTCTTTTAGGGTCCCTATGTTCATTTTTGACCGACAATGTACAAATCTTGTGCCGGTATTATTTAGATAATTAGTTCTGATGCCCACGCAGGCTACAGTGATTCATTTATACGAGATACGGATGTTATTATTGACTCTTGGCTATTTCTGTCATCTTAACACTTGAAATTATTTAGGGAGTTCAAAAAGTAACTCAAGGGCAGTAACTTCTGATTCAAATTGCTTGCCTTGCACTTTTATGTACATTTTTTTCTTCTTCAATTCAATTCACAAAAGAGTTTTATTTAAAGTCCTATTCATTGAAGAGTTCCACAGTAGTTACTTGTGGTCTATGAATCTAAGAGTTAATAACAGTTGCTTTTCATTGCAAATATTCTGACTGTCATGTCACAACTGTTGGTAAATAGTCCAGATCAGGAATACGGAATAAGCCTTTCGGCAAGACTCAAACCCACATTTAGCAAATCATAGATATTGGCACTATGGTTAAAAAAAAAATTGAAGTAGAAATTAAATACAGGTTTGGTTAGTCACTCAATATGACCAACATCTTTTGGCAGCATGCCATATTAGGGGGGATAAATTTAAAAAAAAACTGGAAAAGGGCATGATATATGAATAAGTAACTTTTCTTTCTTTGTGTCGGGTAGGGATCACTAAAAAAAGTCTGACTTTCCAAAAAACATGCATGAATGTGGTGAGGGATCAATTTAGGAAGAACTTACATTGTAAATTGAACCCCTCTACGAAGAATGGGTGAAATTTTCAAAAAACAAAAAGAAGTTTTTTTCTAGTGGGAGTAAATTTTCAGCCTTCTAGCTCCATTGATGAAGCATGCACGCATGATACGTAGCCAGCCAGACCAACTCAAGAACTGAAAAAAACTATGTAGACAATTTCTAGTTGACAGTTTCTAATAAGTATTCAAACCATTTTGTATGATATGATGAGACTAATATTTGATAGACTAGATATTGATATGAATAAGTCTGGGAAACTTTAATCAAAAATCTCTTCATGGTTACCAACCTGGAAAGGAGAAGTCACCTGTGCCAACATTGTGCCAGAAGATCATCATCATCATAGGTTTTTTATCATCTGTCCTTGAACATAGATCTATTTCCAGAATTTGTTAGATATATCTATCATTGTGGAGCCCATACTTTCTGAACTTGTCTAGTTCGTCTCCCCATCTTGCATTCTGCCAGCCTTGATTCTGTATGTGATCCCTGGGGATTCATGTTATGAGTCATAATATCCACTGGTTGTCTGGCATTCTTGCAACATGACCAGCCCATTGCCATTTGAGTTTTTTAATGGATTTTATGATATCTCAGACTCCTGTTTTTTCCCCTGATACATTGTGCTTAGTTGTGATCTCTCGACATGAGGTTGAGCACGATTCTTCTGTGTGCACATAGCATGGTTCTCAGTTTTCGGGTCAGTGTCTTGGTTAGGTTCCATATTTCAGCTCCATAGGTGACTATCACGAGAATATAGGAAGATAGAAAAAAAGAAGGTAGAATACAAATAAGAGCATGTGATCTTGGAGATAGTCTCGAATTCTGGAACAAAAAAATGTACAAAGGAGGCCTGTGGCTACACAGCTAAGATGGGAAAAAATAAAAAAATAGAGATGAGAAAAATAGTCCAACTATACCACATACAAGGATAAAAACACCCCATTTTACAAAACACAGAAAAGTATTTAAATTGTGGCAATGCTAGGTTCCCTTGCTGGGAAACTGGTGTCAATAACTTGTTCCTTTGATTACTTTAAGGGATTATAACATGCGAACTTGCTGCCTGTCAAATATCAATAGCCCCTGAAATTATATGGGCAACCCATTCGCTTAGATTGAAAAAAATTTGAATTTGCAATCAGATCGTCTATCTTTGAGTCAGTATTTTTCAAATCATAGCTAGAGGCACCACTGTGGCTCAAATGAGAATGCAACTAGATAGAATTCAACTATAACCCGGGAGAAACTATTTAAATGTAGGCAATCATGTGTTCCCTTGCTGGAAAACAGGTGTCAATAACAAACTTGGGTTACTGTAAGGCATAATAACATGTAGACTTGCTACCTATCAAATATTTATAGCCCCTAGATTGATTCAGGCAACCACTTTCCTTCGGTCGAAAAAATTTGATCTATCTTTGAGATTTTTCAAATCATAGCTACAGACACCATGGCTCAAATGAAAATTCACCTATAACATAAAAGAAACTATTTAGATCTAGGCAATCAAGGGTTACCGTGTTGGGGAAACAGGTGTTAATAACTTGTTACTTGTGTAACTGTAACGTGTGATAACGTGTCGACTTGCTACCTGTCAAATATTGATAGCCCCTGATATGATACAGGCAGCCCCTCTCTTTCAGTTTAAAAAAAAAAAAAAAGATTGCTTTTATTGAAAGAGAGAATATGCTTTTAATGCTTAGTGAGCAGGTTTACTGTTGACACTGTATTCAGAATCAAGACTCTTAGTGTTGTTATTGGCTTGCTGCTTGGCATTTGATTGATGTATGTATCCATCAGCATGGAAACCATTCTTTAGAAATTTACATCAGGACCTCAGATGTCATCCTGACTCAGGCAGCTAGTGAACCAGCATTCACGGGTAGCTATCAAGGGAATGACTCATTATAGAGTATAAAGTTTCTCTATTTCTTTGCTATTATGTACAAAGGTAACTGTTCACTGCAGCAAATAGAAAAAAATCAAGTTAATACAACATTCATTTCCATAATGACAGTACACTGAAAAGATTCAGCTAACATCATCAGAATCCTAATCCAGGTTATTTGATTTGAGAAAGGGTACTCATAATCAGTAGCTTCTTCTAAAGCCAGTTTGCTCTCGTGGTTGGTTTTCATCAAGTGTTTTTGTGATTTGGTTGGTGATGATTTTTGTATATGTAGTTGAGTAGGCTTATAGGCCTGTAGTTGTTGAGGTCTTTTGGGTTTCAACCAATGCATCCTCCCAATAGTCACTTATGGAGGTGTAACATGGAACCTAACCAAAAGTCAGACCTGCAAATTGAGAACCATGCAACATGCACATAAAAGAATTATGCTAGGCCTCACATAGAGAGACCACCAGACAGCATAGTACATCCGGGATAACATAAGAGTCAGGGACATCATAAAATCCATTAAAAATCACAAATGGCAATGGGCTGGCCATGTTGCAAGAATGGCAGACAACCGGTGGACATTGTGACTCACGACGTAGATCGCCTGAGATCAATGTGCAACCGAGGCCGGTAGAATATTAGATGGAGAGACAAGCTAGACAAATTCAGAAAGTGCTGGCTCCGTGACACCCATGATAGAGAAGTGTAGCGAATCCTGGGGAATCTTAGACAGCCAAAAAAGCAATTTTGGGGGAAAAAAATAAACAGAAAAGCAAAGCTCTTTAGATGGTGCTGAGTGGTGTCCTCATGTAAATTCTCATGGTTGTAGTCCCTCAAATGTGACACGCAAATGAGACCCTTCTTTTTCCTAATGAATTATATACCTGAAGAAGACTGCAGAATCAGTTGAAATATTGTGGAAAAAATATAAACACAGCCAGGAGTTTAAGGGTAACATTTATTAAACAAATATTTTGAAATTCCAATCTTTCTTCTGACTCTTGAACTTCTCGTGTTATTGTTTTTACCACAATGTTTCAACTGATTCTGCAGTCTTCTTCCGGTATATAATTCATTAGGAAAAATAAGGGTCACTTTTTGTATGATGACAGCAGAAAATGGTCGCCAATATAGATTTGTATATTAATTCTAATCTTTTTCATGGATAACTGAACACTTTTGAGTCTCATGTTGATACCACTATGTTTTGATTCATTTTGCCCCTCTCTTCAGGTGTATAATGGGTAATGAAAAAGAAGAATCTCTCTCTATATCATCATCATCATCATCATCATCAGCCTTTTCATGTCTGTCGGTCAAAGTAAACCTTTACCAAAATTGCCGAATCTCTCGATCATGAACATTGTGAGGTCATACTTACTGAACTTGTCTAGTCCATAACGCCACCTTATTTTTTTCCAGCCACAGTTTCACATCTGATTTCTGGGGATCCACATTTAGATGCACAATGTCCAGCAATTGTTTACCATTCTTGCAACATGACCAGCCCATTGCAATTTGTATTTTCTAATGGTTTCTATGATAGCTCAGACCCCTGTTTGTTTTCTAACATACTGTGCTGTCTTGTGATCTCTTTTGGTAATGTTGAGCATGATCCTCTCTTGTGCACATTGAATGGTTCACCAATCTTTTGGTTAGATTCCATATTCCAACTCCAGAGGTGACGATTGGGAGGATGTTCTTTCTAGAACTAATGGGATTTTCTTGTTCTTAAAGGTTGAGCTTGCTCTGCTGTAAGCTTGCCAACCTAAATTGATTCGTCACTTGATTTCTTCTTCCTTTGAGGATTTCATAAAGATTTACTGTCCAAGGTAGGTATCTCTGCACTTTATCAATATGCCAACGTAATGCCCGAAAGCCTGCCCACATGATGAAAAAAAATCGTCAGATTACCACTATATATATATATATATATATATATATATATATATATATATATATATATATATATATATATATGTTATTAAAATATTATGATGATAATTAATAATTATTGTGTCATCCACAGACAGCTGTTTTGTTGTATCACATCTCTTCAGTGTTGCTATAGACTATCCAATATCCCTTTCAGTACTGCTAGGTAGGGTCGAAATCTTCACTTCAGAACCAGAGGTAGATACTCCACCCCTGCCCTACACCAAACTGGATGGTCAGTAGGACTAAATTAAATAACATATTTACTTATGCACAATTCCCCATCCATCAGAGTGCTCCATTCCGGAGTTGGAAGAGCACTGCATGGTAGCTAATAGTAGACAAGTGCCCTACCTTAGAGTGCTCAACCCTAAAGAAGGAAGTGTGAATTATAATGATAATTAATAAGAATTGTGTCATCCACAGATTTATATATGTTATTAAAAAATGAATATGCGATCAGACTGAATGATTATAAATTGCATTATTTTATATTGAAAATCTTATTTGAAATGATCTTCCCTTATTTCAGGGAGAATGTATCACTCGGCCTAGACAATGTAAATAGAATAAACAATTAAAGAAAAATGGGGCTGTTGCAGGAATCGAATCTGTGACCAATAGGGTAGTGACTTCAGCATAGCGTTGCTCTTACCATTGAGCCAAACAGCTGAAGTAGTTATGTTATTGGTCGCTGGTTTAATTCCTGCAATAGCTCTATTTCTTATAATAGAATAAACAATTAAAAATGGGGCTGCAGCAGGAATCGAATTTGTGACTGATTGGGTGGCTACTTCAACTGTTAAACTCAATGGAAAGAGCAACACTACATTGAAGCAGCTACCCAATCAGTCGGAGGTTCAATTCCTGCAGTAGCCCGATTTTTCCCTGATTGTTTATTCGATTCATGTTGTCTCGGCCAAATGATTCATTCTTCATGTAATAACAGATGATCATTTCAAATAAGAGTTTCAATATAAAATAATGCAATTCATAATCATCCAGTCTGATCACATATCCATTTTTTAATAACACACACACATATATATATATATATATATATATATATATATATATATGGATGACACAATTATTATTAATCATTATTATAATTAACATTGTGAATATATAGCTAATGATTTTACTATAAAAAAGCATTGCAAGTAAACCTATTATAGTTTTTCTGGGGACTTCTTCACAGACATCAGGAATCCCATGGTTATATTATACTATTTATTGAATAAGTAACTATTCTAACTAGAGGATTAATATTGATCCAATCTCAGCTGAGATAAGAAAAACTAATTATCTATATAATCTTTTCCATCAGACTATTTTGATTCACAAAGCAACTGTTAGGCCACCTACACCTCTTTGAAGCTTTGGAATCATTCTTACCAACACTAAAATCTAAACCCTAGCTCTTAATATTTAAACGCTTCAGTAAAAAAAAATATGGAAGAACATTGAGGAACCGGTCTGGATAGTCACTCAGTAGAAACCATCACATAACCAACGTCTTTTGGTGGCATGTGATGATCAGGTGTTGAGGGTGATCAATTAAAAATTGGAAAAAGGGGTGATGGTTGAGTTTTTGAGATAGGCGGTAATCAGTAAAAGCAGTCTGCATTTTCAAAAAACAAGCGTGAATGTAGCCGGACACAAAGTAAGGGACCAATTTAGCATGAACTTACAATTGTGATCCCCCTGCCCCCCAAAAAAGATATTTAGAGGGAATTTTCGAAAAACAAAAAACAAAATTTTTCTAGTCATGATCAGAAGCAAATGTTTTTCTACCTTCTAGCTCTATAAGTGTAGCATGAACTTGATACATACATAGCCAGCCAAACCAACTTGAAAACTGAAGAAAACCTATGTTGACAGTTTCTAAAAACAAAGAAATGATTTGGTTTATTCGCTAAAAATCTTATAAATTTGCATGTGAAATCTTCTTTAAAATAACTCCCAAGTTGGATAACCTCTGAGGCCAATTCTGTCATGAATAAAGTAATTGATGTGTTTGGCAAAAAGATTTATATAACGAGAATACAAAATGTTTCTAGGAACACAAGTAGCTTTTTAGAAGACTTGATGGATAATAAATAATATTGTTCATAATCTAAATTGAAAGCTTTTACGCTGTATATATATATATATATATATATATATATGTTGTTTTTTTTCAATAGACTCTTTCTTTCCTTTTGTTAAAACCCATTTAGAACAAAATGGAGGAATAAACTGAACATTTTAAAATGCTTTTGAATTTTAACTGGTGATTTTGTTAAACATAGCTGCTGGGAATTCTGTCTGGATTGAAAATCACTGAATAGACCAGACCTTATGATTATAGGGAAGTAGAAAAGATTTCTTTTTTTTTTTTTCTTGAATTTCAAAGTAAATCTGTTTGTATTTGTAAATTGCATATCAGAAGTGTTTGTTCTTGATCATATCCATTGAAGGAATCTTTTTATATAAAAAAAACAACTGCTGGAATTATCACTATTATCTCTGCTGTCAAGCTAGTTAATAAATAAAGACTTGTGGCTTTTAAGTAATGGATGATTCTATCTGAAGTCAATGGAAGGAAGAAAAGAAAATATTATGCTGAATAAACAATGATAACTCCATTTTCTTTTTTAGATGTGTTAGTGCATCTCTGGAAATCGTTGCCATTGCTGACATAGCAAAATGTGAGTTATGTAACTTGCTCAGTGATATTTTAGATCGCATTTAGATATCTTTGGTTGCATCAGAAATTGCTATAAAAATGATTTTTCATTATAGAAGTGATATCTTTTATTTAATTTATAATAATGAAATAAATGATATTTTTGATGAATCAAGTAATATTTTAATGAAATAAATGTTGAAGCAAAATCCTATTTGATTTATGAATAATTTATTATATATTTCCAAGATGTTGGATGTATACCTGGAGAATCTAGATGTTTCAAGCTTTTTTTAAAATTCAATTTTATATTTAAATTTGAAAATAAAGTTGACTGACTTTCAGACTTGTTTCTTACATTCACATTATTTGACAACTGAAACAGGTACTCTAATGATTTATTTTGAAGAATTACTTATATTTTTACTTTAAATATTACCTCCATCATTTCTACTTATATCATATAATTACGATCTATTTGAATATACATGGATTGCATAAAAAGATTCAGTTTTGGGGGGTGTTTTTCACAAATTTACCCAACAAGAAGATTCACCCACAGACAGAGAATTGTTCACCGTGCAAATGAGAGAATAATGCTCAATCTCACAGGGATAGATCATAAGTATATCAGGGAGGAAACAGGAGTCCAAGACATCATGGGAACTGTTAGAAAATTCAAATGGCAATGGGCTGGATATGTTACATGAATGGCAGACAACCAATGGATATCACTACTCAGAATGTGGATCCCCAGAGATCAGGTGTGAGGCTGTGGCCGACAGAAAGTAAGATGGCGTGACGAGCTTGATAAATTTAGAAAGTACTGGCTCCACGATGCCCATAATAGAGAGGTCTGGCAAATCTTGGGGATGGTCTATGTCCAATGACTGAATCTAACAGACATGATGATGATGATGTGGTGTTCTTTTATTGTAAATTTTCTTTTTTGACAAATCTCCCTAAATATTTATAGGAGCCCCTTAAGAACCCCTTGAGCCCCCTGAAATCTCTAACTATACCACTGACTTCCTCTGGCATCTGTATCATTCTGTAATTTACCATCCCAGAGATGTAGGTCTAAAATTGCAAAATCCAGCACATAATCATAAAATGTTTTCTAAACTGCCAGAAATATTTAGTTTCTCATTTTTTTTTTTTTTATTAGTGGGGGTACTGGTAAAGTAACTTGGTAGTAAGAAATTCGAAAACCCCGCTCATATACACCAGGTTCAAATGCAGTCATGATTATCAATTACTCCCAACAGACCAGCTTAATCACTGTTGCTGGGTTTAGGTTATTTGAATCTTCCGACATTTATATCTGTCTATCCAGACTTTGTCCTGCCCTAACTGGTCATTGTACGAACTCGAAATTTTGTACACACACTTCCCTCAATTAGTATGGAAAATTAATTTTTCATTTTTTGAAAAATCCCCGTCTAAATAGGTTTTTATTAGAGGGTTCAATTTACAATGAAAGTTTGTGACAGATCGGTCCCTGAGTTTGTGTACATATTTTTTTTTGCTATCATTAATTTATGATTCAAACCATACTGGTAGTATTTTTGTCTAAGTAACTTGTTTTTACCACCACTCATCATCATCATCATTAGTCTTTTAACGTCCTTCTTTGGACATAGACATTCCCCAGGATTTGCCACACTTCTCTATCGTGGGTGTCGCGGAGCCAGTATTTTTTAAATTAAAAGTTCATCTCTCCATCTTGTATTTTGTCGGCCTTGGTTTCACATTTGATCTCTGGGGATCCATGTTATGAGTCGTGATGTCCATTGGTTGTCTGTCATTCTTGCAACATGGCCTGCCCATTGCCATTTTGATTAATTTCCGACGTGAAAAGCAGCATATATGAGTTTCCCTTGGAATGATAGTTTCATTTTCTCTCTATTGCTAGAAATATTCAGATAGTAGAAAAAAAGACAGCAATTATGTGGCAAAGTAAGTTAGCAGGTGTCAGCTGAAACTTTGCCTCAATATACAGGGTTCAGATGTGGTCATGGGTAAAATACAGACATAATTGTTTCATTTCCACCTCTCATACCTACCAATTGAATTTAGTGTGTCACTATATGTACAATATATTGTCAGATATATTCTTGTCGGAACTTTGTTACAACGATATGTATTTATCATCGCGTATGATATGGTTAGACTATTTTCCTCATCTATGTGTTAATTTCTTCACAACTTTTTGCCGTGTATTCTCTGGCATTCATCGATTGTTTCTAGTTCTAGGATGTGGTATTACTTCTCAGAGCACATGCTTGATTGGACTGGACACGTATATCTATTTTTCTGTATATCTGTTCCTGTAAATCCGGGTTGTATTTTTGGTGTCAATTCTGAGTCACTTCTCTTGAAATGGGTGGTCTGTTTCCTTTTTCTGAGATGTCCTTTTTGATGAGAGTTCATTCCTAGATACTATTGATATCAATGCTTGGAAGCAGTACACATACCCTGTTCAGTCAGATCAATTAGCTGACCAAGCATCGATAGCATTAACATCTGGGAACCTTAATTGTACACATTTTTGTTTAATCAGTCCTACCAATGATATTACAGGTTACATAGGAAGCTAATGCTCAAACTGTATAGGACCCTCAACAAACAAATCCTGCTCTACAATGGAAGTACTTGGAACAAATATGGTAGAAGTAAAACTGGATAACTTCCACAGAAAACAACTAGGAGGGCTTCTCAACAAATGCTATCCGAAAAATATCAATAGGAGAAATATATACAGTATGTAAAGGAGAACTGTTTGAAAAACCAGATGGAAATTGCTAGGCCAGATTCTCAGACAAGACACTAACATCCCCGCAAACAAGAGGATAAAATTTTATTCCAGCCATAAACCAGATGAGGAGATACAGTGGAAGGCCAAAAACAACTCTGCCAGTGGAACTGAAAAATGACCCAGATAAACTCGCCTAGCCCTGATCCAGTACTGATAGATCACATATATGCTAAACAACTCAGAATTAACACCGAGAATGACCTCAAAGAATTCTAACTACTAACAGGAGATAGGGAAGCATGGAGAACAATAGTGAATAAGATATATGTGGACTAAGCAGTGGTAACTCTGCCCTATCCCACAAAATGGTGCTAAATAATAAATGATAGATAAGTTATCATCATCATGTATTTATCAGCTTATCCATAGACCATCCACAGGATTTGCCACACCTCTCTTTCATGGGTGTTGCTGAGCCGATACTTTCTGAACTTGTATAGTTCATCTCTCTGTCTTGTATTCTACTAGTCTCAGTTTTGCATATGATCTCTGGGGATTTATGTTGTGAGTTGTGATGTCCATTGGTTGTCTGCCATTCTTGCAACATGACCAGCCCATTGCCATTTGAGTTTTCTATGATGTCTCAGACTCCTGTTTTTTCACTAATATATTGTGCTTACTTGTGATCTCTCAATGTGATGTTGAGCATGAATTTTTACGTGCACGTTGCATGGTTCTCAGTTTGAGGGTCAATCTCTTGGTTGGGTTCCATGTTTTAGCTCCAGAGATTACTATCGGGAGGATGCATTGGTTGTATACTTTTCTTTTTAAGACTAATGGGATCTTCTTATTCTTGAAGATTTGAACTTTCTCTACCAAAAGCTTGCTATCCTAGAGTGATTCTTTGCTAGATTTCTTTTCGTTTTGAGGATTTCATGGAGATATGTTGTCCTACGTAGATGTATTGGTCTAAGATAGTTATAATATACCACAGACTGTAGATAGTCTCTACAAGAGCTTGGTATTGCAAATTCTTACCAAGTGAGATTGATTTACAAAGGAAGATTTTGTCTTATACTTTCTGAATGTAGGGGTGGCCTAATGGTTAAGAGAATGGGAAAAAAGGTCGGCAAACAGAGTACAAACACTCGGACAGTTAGTGTTCACTTTTGCTCTAAGGTCTCTAGGAAAGGCATGACACCATCGCCTCTCCCTATCTATGTGTACATAGCAGGACAGACTGGGCTCCTCAGTTTTGGTTGGCAACCAGTCTAGGAGACAGATAAATGTGCATCAAAAAGTCCAACCATTCATCCAGTGTGATGAGAGGCAGGCAATGGATAGTGTAGGAAACATATTCCTGACATAAATGGTTAACTGGGTTTTGTGAAGTTTTGATGGGCCTAGCAAGCTGGAAAAGGATGGAAATAAATCGCTCAAGTGAAATATATGAGAAAAAAACAGATGAACAAAATAATATAATCACTATCTCTACCTCTCCCCAACGTTTCAGGTGCAAGCAGGAAATCTGGAAAAAAAAAGGCAAAATATGAAGAGGTCAAGCCAAATCTGAAATTTTCACTGTGGAAAAAAATATGCATTCAAATTCAATCTTTCTAAACTACAGTAAATCAATTGCTGGTGGACACTTCTGAAAGCCACTGTTCAAGTACCATCCCATTAAAATATGATTAAGAGTTGGAATATAAATATTATGGGCTAATTTTTCTTCTTTATGAGTAGCTACTTGTTAAGGGAGAAAGAACGTTTGTGTTACTCAATTATTTTTTTGCCAATGCATAAAATGTGATGAACGTTCCTATCCACTGCAATATCAGATGACATTGCGGGGAAAAAAAAAACGTTGAATGGTAACTGAAGACAATTCAATCATTAAATAGACATTTATTTTCTATTCTTACAAAATCCTTGAC
The DNA here is from genome assembly GCA_963457665.1 of Thysanoteuthis rhombus. Taxonomy (NCBI): domain Eukaryota; kingdom Metazoa; phylum Mollusca; class Cephalopoda; order Oegopsida; family Thysanoteuthidae; genus Thysanoteuthis; species Thysanoteuthis major. The sequence continues at coordinate 29,657,789 of OY735236.1, read as the reverse complement.
TTAATAATTCATAGGGCATACATGTTTGCTGAATTATATTAATTGAGAAGGCTCGTATACTTCTGTGTTATGAATTGGCCTATTTGGTTTGAAAGGTCCTGGAAACAATAGCTTTTGTTGTTGCTTGTAGTTGAATACTGAAGACATTTTTCTCAACCCTGAAAGGGCCTGTATGAATGAGCGTTTGTTTTTTATACCTAGAGATTCATTGTGGAGCATAGGGTTGCTGCTGTGGCCCCAGTAGCAAGTAGTTTTTATGAGATGGAGTTGCTTGCCTCATGCCCAACCCTTCTACTTTTCTTGGGCTTGGGGCCAGCTATAGCAACTGACAAGCTGTAAATTTTTTCCATCAGAGTAACCTTCTCTTGGATGAACTACCTCACAGGTCTGAAAGTGTCCAACGCTGTTGCCTACTCAAAAACATTTTTGCATTACCTTGACTGTAAAAAAGAATTAAATGAATTTTTAGAAATAGCCAAAAATGGCAGGAAGATGCTTAAAATGGTTACAAACATGTAAAAAAAATGACGAAGATTTTTAAGCACGCCCACGCTAATTTAGTGCCTTTTTCACACTGTCTAAACAAGAAACATGTGGAATTTAACGCCAAAAGCACTAAATTGGCAACACTTGGCTCCAACTATCCAGCTATCCACTCGTAGCTTGGAGTAGAGATGGATTCATTATTAGCAAGTGTATAAAAATGTGTGCGGGGTCCGCTAATGAAGAAAAAGCCTTGTACAGCATTTTGTCTGCAAGGGAAGCTTTTAATGATTACAGCCACTTGATCATTTGAATATGGTGGCTCCAAGGAAAGCTAATTGAAATGTTTTCTTGATGGAGCCTCATGTGCTTGAAAGAGGATCAGGTGCTCAATCTTGTCCTAACTTGGCAAGATGTTCTCTTTATCGGTCGCAGTACAATAATTGTAGAATAATTTTGTCTCTGCATATGTTACCAGATATTCCTAGATTTCACCCATCTTGTAATGACCAGGCACAGCATCGCTCAACTTTGGCGATCTCATGGGAGCTGGCGTATCCCACGCAAATCGAGCATATGACAAGAGGAAGAATAAATATCTCACCACCTAGGTAACAGCAATTGCTTATTGGAAAGATAACCGGAAAAGATTTATTCCAAGTCGAATGTAAGATTTTATACATTTAGATTTTTATGGCTGCACTGCCTTTATTTTTCTGTGGTTATTAGGTTTTATGGCCTGGGCGAGTCTGTGAGATGAATGGAAAAGTCCATGTTGCCCTCTGACCTTGAGCATGAAGGGGTTCGTGTGCTTGAATAAGGTTCACTCGAAAACATTTTATTATTCAGCAGGAGGGAATCCTGCTTCAGAAATTCATTTCGCTTTTCGCAGTTGCTCAAGACTTTAGATGAATAGCCAATCTCAGGTGACTTATTTTGAATATCCAGGCATAAATAAAACGTACTTTATATTAGAAACTGTCAACCAAAACTGTCATCATAGGTTTCTTTGGTTTTCAAGTTGGTCTGGCTGTACTGATGGAGTTGGAGGGCAAAGATCTTCAATATTCTCTTTTTATTATCTCTGGAGAGAACATTTTTTTACCCTCCCCTGCCAAATAAGTTAGTAAATGGGGTTCAATTCACAATGTTAGTTTATGCCAAATCAATCCCTAAGTTTTTGTCCAGCAGCATACATGTTTGTTGATTGGAAATTAGTTGGAATTTTTTTTTTTAGCGATTACTACCCTACAGCATAAGGAGTAACTTGTCCATTGATCACCCCTTTTCTTCCAATTTCTCAACTGATCACCGCCATCGACAGTTTCTATTGAGTGACTAACCAGACCTGTTCTCATGTACAAGTCTATTTCCCACCGATATTTTCAAGGATAAACAAAGTAGCTGATGAAACTTTAGTGAGTTTGAAATTTATTCCAAATAACTTTTCCATTAATCTATGTAGAATGTATATATATGTATGTATATATATATATATATATATATATATTATTGTACCATCCACAGACAGCTGTTTCGTTGTATTACAACTCTTCAGTGTGGCTATAGACTATCCGTTATCCCATCCAGTACCACGAGGTAGGATTGAAACCTTCGCTTCAAACCCAGAGGCTGGTATCCTACATCTGCGCCACGGAACTGGACGGTCAGGAATGTTGAATATGAGCGATATGTTTATTTAGCATGTATATTCCCTATCCATCAAAATGCTCTATTCTAATGGAAGAGCAATATATATATATATATGTATATATATTTATGGTGTTATCCAAAAGTTTTGGGAATTGGAGTCAATCGATCAATATACTCAGCTGACAAGTTATCCATTGTTTCCCATGTCTCGCCAAACTTTTCATGCATCCATCAAAATGACTCTACGATTTTCATTTTGTTTGAGGAAGCCATTTCATGCCTTAATTTCTTTTTACTGTTGACTTGCACTTGGTTTGTGTGTTTGTATGTGTATGTACATACATAAATGCTCATAAAATATGAATAATATGATTTATTCCTTTGTTCCTGTTGAAAGAATAAATGGAAAAATTGAATTCCCTTGGAGACTGTAAAAAGCACCTTGGATTTTTCTTTGGTGGGAAGGATGAGAAATTTTGTGAGGATGAAATATGAAGTTGCTTGAAAGATAGCAGAAGATGGTAGACTAATACAGTAAATTTCATCATCACCATCAGTCTTTTAACGCCCGTCGTTGGACATAGACCTTCCCCAGGATACGCCACACTTCTCTATCATGGGCGTTGCAGAGCCAGTACTTTCTGAATTTGTCTAGCTTGTTTCTCGTTTCTCCATCTAATATTCTGCTGGCCCCGGTTGCACATGTGATCTCGGGGGATCCATATTGTGAGTCGCGTTGTCCATCAGTTGTCCGCCATTCTTGCAACATGGCCAGCCCACCGCCATTTGAGCTTTTTAATGGATTCTATCATGTCCCTGCCCTGACTCTTGTCTCTTTCTGGATGTACTGTGCTGTCTCTCCATGTGAGGCCCAGCATAATTCTTTCATGTGCACATGGTTCTCAATGTGCGGATCTGTCTCTTGGTTAGGTTCCATGTTTCAGCTCTATGAGTGACTATTGGGAGGATGCATTGGTTATACACCCTTCTTTTTAGGATTAATGGGATCTTCTTATTTTTGAAGGTTGAGCTTGCTCTGCCAAAGGCTTGCCATCATTGTGTGATTCTTTGCTTGATTTCTTCTTCTTTTGAAGGTCTCTGCAAATCTGAGGTTGCTCAGATACTCGCCATTATTATTATTGTCTCACACTGGGATTGAACCTAGAACCATGAGATTACTTGCAGTAATTTTGTATGATTCTGTAACCACTACGCTATGTGTCCATGTAATTACAGAATCAGACAAAATTACTGCAAGTAATCTCATGGTTCTAGGTTCAATCCCAGTGTGAGACAATAATGATACTACTACTAATGCTAAGAGGGGAGTGCAGTCAATATAACCCTGTCAGTTAAATAAAGGGTTCGGTTCGTTACTTCCCCATACCTACCAGATGATACGTGATGAAGGCCGTAGAGTACAATGGCCGAAACGTAGGAAAAAAACCAAGATGAGGATGGTCTGAATGATAATAGAAATAATAATAATACCTCATCTCAAAAATTCAGAGATATATTAGTGGAAAATAATTATCAAATTATTCGGTTGAATACTTTGGTAGAGAATTGAGTTTTTTCTCTGTAATTAGTATTCTTAAAGATGATATCATAAGTTGGTTTGCATGCGGTCTGAAATTAGAACTGACACAACAGATTTAATATTCACATGGGTGAACATCTAATAGAAATGACACAAAGAGCGAGTCGTGTCTGTTGTTATACTTACTGATCCCTCATCATTAAAAACGTTTAAAAAAAGTTAACCACTTAAGTAAGCCCTGATTCAAAAAATAGATTTGTAGTATAAAATAATATCAGTACACTATACACATAAAACCTTATATGAAATGATAAACTACATTTATGGCAAAAACTATACAATGAAAGGTGGTGGCATTTGATCAACACTGCTGGGGTATGATGTTAATATAACTGTTTTGTTTTTAAAATCCCCAAAACAGTTACATGGCAAACAACTGATGATCCCAACAAGAGACAATTTATATGTTGGACCATGATAACAAAGTACATGTGAAACAGGGAAAAACACCAAAGAAAAATTACATAAATTGCATTGACAAATATTGGGAAATAAGTGACTGAAGTAATACAAAAAAATCTATTGAAAAACTTTTTTACAGTTTAAAGCTGTAAAGCCTTCTAGTATATATATATATATATATATATATATATATATATATATATATGTATATATATATATATATGTATATATATATATATATGTATATATATATATATATGTATATATATATATATATGTATATATATATATATATGTATATATATATATATATGTATATATATATATATATGTATATATATATATATATGTATATATATATATATATGTATATATATATATATATGTATATATATATATATATGTATATATATATATATATGTATATATATATATATATGTATATATATATATATATATATATATATGTAGTGAAATTAATAGACAATAGAGAAACTTGGAGGTTATGAAACTGGATTGATTTATTTGTTTCCTTTACTTGTTTCAAGAGACTGTTAGCCCTCGTCAAATAGGAAAAATGATAAAATTTTGCCAATAACAAGGTTTTGAGATGGGCAGAAGATGATACTAGGTTATTGTTTTTCTAAATTTGTTATCTTCATTGGCAAAAAAGTAGCCTACACTCTTCGAAAATCTTGGATTAGCCACACGCATATCCACACAGCAAAATATCAATGTGGGCACATTTTCCTCCAGGTTGGTACAAAAATCAAATTTAAAATTTACACATCTTAAAAAATCTAAATAAGTAAAAAATACACAACTTACACTTTTATGAAATCTTGAATTACCAACACTCATATTCATAAGACATAGCAAAGTAGACACACCCTCACCCTCAACAACACACCTACAACAGCACACACTCACACACGCATACAATTTTCTCTATAGCAGTCCCTAGACTAAACTACACATGCACACAAAACCTTTCTTAATTTCATCATTAATATCAAAGTCCACCGTTGGATATTGACCTTCCCCAGGATCTGACATATTTCTCTATCATGGGTGTTGTGGAGCCAGTATTTTCCAAATCTGTGTAGATCATCTCTCCATCTTGTATTCTCAATTTCACTTATTCACAAATGATTTCAACTTTGACACAAAGACATCTCCTTTTTTTGCCGATGAAGATAACAAATTTAGAAAATCGATAAGCTTGCATCATCCCCAACCCTCTTCAAACCTGGTCACTCACAAAATTTTATTATTTTTACCCATTTGAAGTTTGGCAACAAGAGCACACAATCTCATGAAAGATGTAATGGAAATAAATTCAATACTGTTTCTAAACTTACATGTCATCATACTGTCTTTTAAATTCATCATTATGTTGGATGAATCTCATCCTTTTCCTCACTATATATATATATATATATATATATATATATATATATATATATAATTGTTGTGTCATCCACAGACAGCTGTTTCATTGTATTACAGCTCTTCAGCATGGCTATACACTATCCATTATCCCACCCAGTACCACGAGGTAGGAACAAAACCTTAACTTCAGACCTGGAGGCTGGTATCCTCCCTCTACTCCACAGAACTGGACAATCAGTAAGGTTGAATTTAAGCGATATATTTATTTATCGTATATATTCCTCATCCACAGAGTGCTCCATTCCATGTTGGAAGAGCATTATATATACATATATATATATAGATATATATAATGATGTATACATTTACTGATAAAGTTAGAGAAAGACCATAAAAGAAAAATTGAACGCACATCATTTGGTTTAAATATAGACATATTGAAGAGCATCTTGAAAATGTGCTTGAAGCATAAAGAATCCAATGAGTGCATAATGTATATAACATATGAATGGAGACAATGGAAACTAACTAGGTAAACTGAAAATGAACTTTGAATTATCCAAAGAGCTATGGAAAGAGCAATGGTAGAGATAACTCCAAGAGATAGAAAAAGATCAACATCGATTATGGGAGAGACTAGAGTGAAGAATATTCTACAAATGATTAAGCAGCAGAAATAGAGATGGGTGGGACCCTTAGCAAGAATAGATGACTGCAGAGAGAGTAAAAGAATAAATAACTGATGTCCGTGGGACCAGTAAGACATGGCAAAGGTTAGCGCTGTCATAGTTGTGATGGAAGAGGATGCTAATGGCCTTTGCCCAGCAATTGACTTATAATGATGATTTATGTATGACTATTACATAATCTTAGAAAATGTCTCAATCACTATTTCTAATATGATTTTGGTCTTTAGAGCCAGAGACACTAGCGTTTTGATGTGCTATGGTCATGATCGGAACTTTGTTATCGAGAGATTATAAAACAATGAATATAAAGAAGATTCAGAGTGTGTGTTAATACCTAATTGAGTTGCATAGAGTTACCATCATTTCTCTTTGCATTGAAGCTAGGCTCTTATCCAAGAGAAGTCCAAGGGGCCTGAACCCCCTGCTTGGGCAAAGATGAATTCAAAAAATATTCAAAAATATCAAGATAGATAAATCTTATGAATGGCTTTGAAAAATTAAAAAAAAACCCAAATAAATCAAAGCAATCATAATCTAACCTTAAAAACAAGAACTTATCATATCCATTGTATAATCAGACTGGAGGAATGAAATAAGATAAAATGTTTTCTATCAGACCTCTCTCCCCCGCCACCTGCCTGCTCAAAATTCTTGATCTGTCCCTGGTTGTGTAATAAACTGTCCTGTTGTTTTCAATGTATTTGAACAGCTGACAGGGAAATATTTTTAGCTGAAAAACTTTTGTGAAAGGCATGAACCATGATATTATATGGGTTTTCCCATCTATCCAGAAGTATAGCATTCCTATGAAACTTTTCATAAGTTGAAGCGATAAAAAGTGGAGAAGCAATTACCATTTATTTATAAGGGAAAAATCTTTTCTAATATCCCCAGACCCCACAAAAATAATCTTCTATGATGTCGGCCAGTTTTTTTGGTTTTTTTTATATAAGGTGTCGACTATCCGCCGCTCAATATGTCATCCTAAATCAGATGTATAAGTCACTGTCAATAATGTGCTTATCTATAAATGTATCTCTGTTTTTTGCTTTTCTGAATTGCTGTAGGCTGAGGCTTAGGTGTTTTACAAAGTTTTTTTGTCGGGAACAATGATAGATTGTTCATGTACATTTTTTTTTCCCCGTCTGAGAAATGCTCTGAAAAAACTCACTTCCATTGAATGTGATGCATTATGGGATTAGAGTCAAAACGCAGGCTGATAGTCGACTCCATATCCAAGAAAATATTTCAAAATCGTATAAATTAAATTTCATCGTCAGAATCTTTGCCATTAGCGAGAACTAAGATTAGAGAGAAATCTTTGAAAGGATTATGTGTGTGCACCTCATAGAATTGAAGATATTTGAAAAAAAACACATTCTTTGCTAAAACTTCGTGAATAACAAACAAAACCTCTGCTGTTACAGAAATTTTTCATTAGAAAATTTACGATAACCTTAATGTGCACACGGAACTAAATTTTTTTTAAATTACAGAGTATCAACTATTTATTGGATTTTAGTAAAGTCTTCAATACTTATCTAATAAAATATCTAAATTTTTCCATATTTCTTTTTTTAGTTGGTGATAACACTACGTGTTTAACTGAGCAGTTCAAGTGCAAGTCCCACAATGCAATACGTGAATAAGTAATTAGGGGGAACCCTCCATGCCAGTAGTTCAAAATTTGAGACTCGACACGCATTTAAATAACTTCTGAGATTAACAATTATTGTTTTGATACCCTGATTTATTTGAACTGGTATCCTCATTTTACTTGTTATAGTCACAAACTTTCGACCTTCTTTAAATGGCTCTTTTATTTGGTAATCTTTTCGGAATTTCGAACCGAACCCTTTATTCAATCCATTGAGGTAAGGCTAGATTTCTCTCATCCCTAATGCAAAATTTTCTAAGTGATTCTTTTCCTCGTGATTTTCATGATTTTAAATGGAAGTGTAAAGTCAAATTTTGTTCGATTTAGTCCTGGCGCTGTGATAGGGATCCTCCTGAATTTTTGAGCTGACTAACGAAACTGATTGGACATGCTAGAGGGGCCCTCAGTGGATCAAAATATTCTGGGTGGACATTCCTGGGCAGTTGCCAGAAGATCTTTATGGCCATTTTCCATGAATGTGGATTTCCACCGTGGTGCCTGAGTCAGAAAATAAATTTCATCAAATACAGGCATATTGTATATTGTCTGAAAGGGAATTTCATGCTGAGTAAAGTTAACAAAAAATCTCATGCCTGAGAGCAAGTCGTTTTGAGCTATTTACAATCAAAGGTCATAAACCTTTGTTTTAAAAATGAATTTCATTGAAAAATTTTCTCGCTACTGGTCTGGAACATCTATTCAAGTTATTTTGACTCACTGAGGATCCCTCAGGCATGCCCAAGTGGTTCCATTAGTCAACTAGTCAATTAGAAATTCCTGCAGAAGTCAGGAATAATTAGATAATTTTCCAATTCATATTTTAAAAAGAAAGAAACTCACCAGTCAATAATTGTAGAACCATTGTGTTAAAATTTGAAGTCATATAAAAAAAAAATTCTATCAAAGGACAAATGAATTCTATTTATAACATCGCTGGCATTTTCCACAAGAAAACATCTGGAATATAGTAGAAAAACATCTAGAAATATCTAGATTCTGGAGAATCTAGATTTTATTGATAAATCCTTCAGAATAAAACCCCCCAATAGTTAAAAAACCTTCTTTCAAAAAAAGAAATAAAAACTTATAGAAGGGGTCTAAGAGAGCACTGATACCAATTTTCAAGTTTGTAGACAAATTGGTATGGCCAGAAGCGCTGGAACACAGAAACAAATACACACACACACATATATATATATATATATATATATTATTGTGTCATCCACAGACAGCTGTTTTGATGTATTACATCTCTTCAGTGTGGCTGTAGACTTTTATCCCATCCAGTACCGCAAGCCAGAATTGAAACTATCGGACCCCGGAGGCCGATATCCTACCGCTGGACTATGGAACTGGGTGGTCAGTAAGGCTGAATTTAAGCAATATATTCATTTATGCAGAAACTCCTCATCCACCAGAGTGCTCTTTTTCTATGGAAGAGCATTGCATAAGCTTACAATGGATGAGTTACCTCACTTAAAGAGTGCTCAACCCTGAATAGAGGAGCATTAATTATTGTGTCATCCACAGACAGCTGTTTCGATATATTACATCTCTTCAGTGTGGCTATATATATATATATATGTATATATATATATATATATATATATATATATATATAAAAGATAGACCCCTTTGCCATCTTTGATGGTTATGGTTGTTCAATTACCTACAAAATAACCAATTCAAATTTTAATTCTGTTGATGGCACTTATTTTCTATCCTTTCTCTTCCTCTCTTATCATTAAAATTAAAGCATAACATAAATGAAGAAAGGTTGGAGTCAACAGTATGATATCAAAAACCATCAATTAAAACTGTCAACATAGGTTTCTTCAGTTTTCAAGTTTGTCTAGCTAGCTATGTATGTATTATGTGTACACCAATGGAGATATAGGGCTGAGAATTTAAACATTTACTATTTATTATGTCTAGAAAAAAACGTTTTTTGTTTTAAGAAAATTTTCCCTACACCCACATAGATTTTTAAGTGGTTTTTGCTTGTTTTTTCTTTAAATTCAGACTTATTCAACGATACAAAAAAATGAGAGAAGTAAGTTATCAATCGATCACCCCTTCTTCCAATGCTTTAATTGATCGTCCTCAACATGGCATACCGCCAAAAGACATTGGTCGCATGACTGTTTCTATCGTGACTATACAGACTTGTTATTATAGATTTTCATTCATTCAGCCATTTAACCAATTTGGCCAAATTAACTTTCAATTTGAAGCCATAAATCGTATATGAGTTTATTCAATAAATGACTCAACCAAAGTAGTAATTTCCATATGGTATAAGAAGTATCAGATCTTCCAAGAACAAGAAAATTAGGCTGTATTCAGAGTGGTTATCATATAGATTGATGATGTTTTCAAAATAAGAAATTTTTGTAAGAAATATATTTCTAAGGTCCTTCCAGATCAATAAGACAAAAATAAAATGAATAATGTTGAGATTGAGAAAATAAAGCATGTTTTTCCTTTCGTGTTGACTTATTCTTACTTCCTTCCAAGAGAATTCAAAATTTCAAGGGAGATAATCATACATCATATACTTGATCATTTCCCAATACACTTTGTAAGGCATGGCATTGCGAGTGCCCAACCCAATTCTTCTCTTTCATCCGGGCTGGGGACCAGTTATGTCAGCAATCGGGATGTAGGTTTTTTTCTGTTAAGAGTAACCTTCTCTTAGATAAGGAGTTCTGAACCTTTTTATGTTCTCCAAACCATCTTTTCCTGACCATCAAAATACTCACCTTCATCATTGTTCTTTAAAAAAAATAGATTAAAACATAACAAAGAATAAATATAACAGAACAAATAAAACTAACAAAAAATCCACATAGTTATTTCAAACGAGAAATACTTATATTCAATATTAACAGTATAAATGCATAATTTATGATAATGATAGTTTTTCAATATTCTTCCATTTTGTCTCATACCCCCAGAATTTGCTTCCTGTACCTTATGTTGCCATTTGAGTTTTTTAAATAGTTTCTATGATGTTGCAAGAATGAAAGACAACCGATGGACATCACGTCTCACAACATGGATCCCCAGAGATCACATAAGAAACCGAGGCCGACAGAACACAAGATGGAGAGATGAACTTAACAGATTCAGGAAATACTGGCTCCACGATGCCCATGATAGGGAATTGTGGCAAATCCTTGGGAAGGTCTATGTCCAATGACAGACGTTAAAAGATTGATAATGATGACACTATGTTGAGAACCCCTGTCTTAGATGGACTCCATTACAGGGCTAAAGGACATCAACAGCCCTGCTATTTGCCTGTGGGTTCAAGCCTGAGTGGAGAAAGGTTGGGCGTGGCATTAGCAAGGGCATGTGAACATAAGCAACCTGAACTCAGGCTCAGTTCGCTGATTCTGTTTTCCATGCTGGTAACCGTTAAGCCGCTCTGTACCTCTACACTACAATATTAAGTACAATTACACTGTAGACGGGTTATACAGTAGCTTGATATAATGTGGAATCACTTATAATGTGGTTTGAGCATTGACCTCAGTTTTTAGTTAAAACAGAAAAATTAGCAAAAAATAATTGCTGAAGAAATAGCATTAAAAATTTAGAGTACAACTTTTGTCTCCTTTTTTTTTTGCTTTCAACTCTCTCATTTGTTGGCTTTTAGTATTTATGGACACTTGCTACATATACATCTAAGTTTTGTCAAAATGTAACCTTCTGGTGAAGTGTCACAATTCAAAATTTATTTATTTCTGTCTTCCTGCCAGAATAGCCTCACCCTACCTCCACACAATGGTTTTCTTTTCATTTCTGCATGAATTATGAGGATTGGTCTTGGAGAAGTTTGGTTGTGTCTGGACACCCCCAAGTTGACCTCTGTCCCTGCCTGTGTATGTGAGATGTTTACGGTAGTGAATGATATTATTAGATTATCTTATATAACTTCATACCCATTTAAACTCACTGGGAAATGACAACTAGCTTTCTTCATGCAGCCAAGAAGGAAACTTGGATCAAGGTTTGTGAAAATGGAAAATTTGTTACAACACAGACTCTCTTATAGCCTGGTAAAAAATTATGGACCTCGACTTCTGCGTTATTGCTGGTCTACAATGTATTTGATAAACTGAAAGCAGATATCAATTTGAAATCCTTATTAGATAAAGTATTTTCTCCTAACTTTTGAAACATTTGTATGTAATATTATACTCCAATTCAGAAAGTAATTTTAAAAAAACTAAATTTTAAAAAATTTAATAAATTCAACTTGAAACAACGACTGAACATTCTACAGATTTTGGGTTTCAGTATGCTCAGTGCATTTCAACAAAATTTTTGGAGACCATGTTGAGAAGAAAGCATCCTTAATATTCCAAATTTTAGTCAGACAGTTAAAAGGTTTTCAAGTGAGATCTTTATTTCCATAACTTGTATCCTAATTTAAGAAATATATCTACGGATTACAATAATACAATATTAGAGATTTTAGATTTTAAAGAGAAATTCTGAAAAATAATGGCATAAACATTAAGAGCATTTTATCAAATCAATGCTAGCAGACTGCTAACTCAAATATGTCTTGATAATGTAGTTTTGGTTATGCCTACCTTAACTCCATTAGTAATAGGATGTGGAAAAAATATTTTTATCAGTCTGCAATTTTATATCACGCGATTGGAAGATGGTTTGAAAGTTTCTTGCATTGATATGTGCCAAACAAGAAAAAGAAAAACAGGTCTGGTTATTCACTCAATAAAAAAATTGTCAGGTGACTGAAGTCTTTCGGCAGCATGCTCGGTTAGGGGTAACTGACTAAATAAGACAGCAGTGTGAACTCACATTTGATTTCATCCTTAATTTACAACAACGTTAATGTTGGACAATGGCTTAAGCGTCCAACTATCTGGAGGTCGGTCATCCATTCAAATATGAGCACAATCTTGAAAAATATTATTACATGTATAAAATCAATGCTAGCAGACAGTAAACTCAAACATGTTATTATGATGTACTTTAAGTTATGCCTAACTTACCTCCATTAGTAATAGGATTCAGACTTAAATGTGTCATAAAAGTTGGTATTCCCTTCTAGATATTTAAAGATTGAAATGAGCTTACCTGTTGATTAGGTCACAAACGTACTAAAAACATTTTTGGCTTCCAAATATGTGTATTTATGCTCATTAAACATTTCAGTGCATTGCTGAACTGGTCTAATAGTGGTTTGAAGAGAAGCCTGCAATTTTATATCATGTCATTTGGAGGTGGTTCGAAAGTTTATGCATTGATATGTGCCAAATAAGCCAAAAGAAAAACAGGTCTTCTCAGTCACTCAATAGAAATCGTCAAGTGACCAAGGTCTTAAGGCAGCATGTCCTGTCAGGTATAATTAACTAAAAAAATTGGTTAAAGGGGTGATCAATACATAACTTACTTTTTCTTAGCTTTTGTTAGATCATTAAAATATCTGAATTTTCAAAAAACAAATGTGAATGCAACTGGATATAAACTAGGGCCTAATTCAGCATAAATTTATCTTGTATATTTACTCTCCCTCTAAAAAACCTATTCATGGGGTGAATTTTGATAAAATCAAACTTATATAATAATTAGTAAATGTTTGGATCTTCAGCCTTCTAGCTCCATTTGTTCGACTTGAACATGTGATGTATACATACATAGCCAACCAGCCACTTTATCAAAAAACTGGAGAAACCTTTGTTGACAGTTTTAGTTGACAGTTTCTAATATACTAATGATACTATAGTTTTGTGAAGGGTCATTAACATTCAAAGAGTTTTCGGTCAATAGTACTCCTTTTTATGTTTGTCTTGTTAACATTACATTTTTACTGATCTAAGACAATAGAAATCCTGGCCTTAAGGAAATGAAAGGAAAACACCTGAATCCTACGTTATTGTTGCCATTGAGAGAAAAAATGTTTATCACCACCATATTCGGATAGTATACCTGAAGAAGGCTGCGAATTAGATCGGCTGAAACATTATGTGAATAACATTAATGAGGAGTTAAATTGTCAGAAAAATTATTTGAAAAATATACTTCTTTAGAAAAAAATATTCATTTTTTTTTTTTTTACACATCGATTCTATTGGGGACAACATGGTTTCTGGTTCATATTTTCATGAATGAAATACTGGAAGACTATTTACCAACTCACTGACATAACCACACATGTACTAACATGCCTACACACACACTAATGGGTGAATTGTTGGTATTCACATCTGATCTAACAAATGGTTGCCTGAGTCACAGTACAGAAATGCATTAGGAGAAAGGTATGTAGGGTAAAACTCTAACCCAGACATGAATATAAAACTCTATACAAAAGCTTGATGCTAAGCCAAGTAATATCGCCTATACTTACCATATAGATATTCATACTTAGAGGTTATCATAAGCTTAGAATGAAATCACAGATAAGTTTTCTGCAAACAGTGGATTCTCTGAAAAGTCGAGTGATAACTATTATTATGAATAATAAAAATATCATGGCTATCTTTATGGGTGTGTGTGTGTCTCTCTCTCTCTCTCTATATATATATATATATATATATATATATATATATATATATATATATATATATATATATATATATATATTGTTCATAATGATTTTAGAAATTATTGTTTATCAAAGTAAATAGAACTATTACTGCATTACAAAGAAAAATTACCTGCTGTATGTCAACATTTTGTGCTGTACACACTCTTCAGGAACTGCCTAGGTTTTGTTATTGTATGCATATATATAAATATATATATATATATATATATATATATATATATATACTAAGATTTAGTTTAGGACAAGGCCATAACCATGGCTCACTGAATAAGAATCAAGCTCAAAAGTCATGGGATTGTAAGATGAGCTTGCTAACCATTATAACAAACATGCTGTTATATACACACCCACACACACACATATATATATATATATTTCTATTTACATTGTCTTGGCCAAATGATACATTCACAAGTAAAAATGGGAGATCATTTCAAGTAGCGTTTTCATATAATATAATGCAATTTATGATATGTATCTTACCATTTTGCCAACAGTATGTATATATCATTAGATAGGACAGTTCAAGTCTGACAGACAGCTGAGCACGTGGGGCAGTGTCAAGTTGACTACTTCCTGATGGACGTGGGTTGCTGCTCATTTTCTTTATTCATTTGCATGGTTGGCTCTTGGATTTGCTACTGGGTTTATTCCAGTTCCTGGACAAAATATGTTTCCATGTAAATTGTCTCTTCGATTATCATATACGTATATGTATACATACAATAATATGTTAATATGTATACATATATACATATCTATGTAACTGTTTTGTTTTTAAATACCCATAGTGGTTGAATGGTAAACAACTGATGATTCCAATAAAAGAAAATCTACAAGTTGTACCATAATATCAAAGGATGTCTAAAACATAAAAAAATTACTGATGAAAATAACATTAACTGATATTGAGAAATAAGTGACTGAAGTCACACCAGAAAATTTTTGAGAAAAAAAAAAAGGTTTTTCAATGTATTTAGTGTTCAAAGCGGTCAATCTTTCTAGACTATCTATCTATCTATCCATCTATCTATATATATATATATATCACAATTCAAATCAGGAATGTAATATACAATAATATAATATAATATAATGCAATATCCTATGTATGATGGGTTTATTCCATGAAGTACTCGATACATTCAACTTCAGACATTAAGTTGGTCCAGAGTAGAGCTTGAAATATAATTGAATGAGGATCTGCTACATAAATGTGTTTGTGTAGCGAATCCTCATTCTATTATATATATGTATGTATGTAATATATATATATATACGTGTGTATTTGAGTATGTGTGTGTTGGTGTGTATTTGAGTATATATATATGTGTGTGTGTGTTTGAGTATATATATGTGAATGTTTCTACTAGCCTACATATTCATGCATCCATGTGTGTGCTTGTATAATTGGTGAGTATGGCTCTATTGTTATCCAAAACCATGATGATGTGTGTGTGTATATGTGTATATCTATTAGGGTTGAATTTTGGACCGTTGTCTTGAACAAGTGCAGATAGTTTTGATTTGATATAATAAAAATTGACGCAGAGTATTTCATTCCAAGCTTTTACCGTCATTTAAGGAAACAACTACAAAGAATGTATTCACTTGTGTATATACTCGTGCACACATGTATGTGTTTGTATATGAAAGCCAGTATGCCTCTACCCCTATCCCCAACTATGATGATAATATGTATGAGTGTGAGTGTGTATATATGTGTACTTGTATATATCAAGATTGGTCAATTTTGGAACCATGGTCTTGGACATATAGATAGTTTGGACTTGATATAATAAAAACTGACAAAGTATTTCATTTCTAGCTTTTACTGTCACTTGAGGAAACTACTTCAAAGAGTGAAATATTTGAATGCTTCTTCAAATGTAGATAAAAGCTAAGAATTTAAGTTTTAGTGTCAATTCCAGACGTACCGAGCATTTTTGTGCCAAGTTCTGTCTCTACCCCACCGCATATAATGAATGTTTACAAATCTTCTGCTTTGAAAAAAATATTCCTGCAAAAATTTTCTCCCTCCCAATAGCTGACCTACCAAGTCTTACGTATTTCATGGTTTAAAATTGTGTTAAGGTAGGATTTTGATTCCGGAATTTCAAATTGACCCTGCCCCCTACCCCTAATCATGGATCTATGCCATTTGATTTCGGTTCTAACCAGACCAGCCTGGTTCTAGCTGGATTGATCTGGATCCCACCATTTACATCCAACAAGATAAATCTGGACCTATCAAGTTAGATCTATATCTGATGGGTATTTGGATATAACCAGATAGTTTTGGATCCATCTAGATTATGGATAGATTTAGGCATACAGGAAAGGGGGACAACTACCCCGCCTCTCCACCTGGGCAAACCAGTAAAAAATTGGGGGCAAAAAAGTGTGAACTTTTGTGAAAATCAAGCCCTCTACCCTGCCTTAATGGAAGAGTTCCCATACACTTATGGATTTATGGTAGGTTGATATGCAACTTGCACATGAGAGAATAATGCTAGGCCTTACATGGAGAGACCACAAGACAGCACAGTACATCTGAGAAAAGACAAGAGTTAGGGACATCATAGAATCCATTAAAAAGCTTAAATAGCGGTGGGCTGGCCATGTTGCAAGAATGGCAGACAATCGATGGACATCACAGCTCACAACATGGATCCCCCAAGACCACATGCGCAACCGAGGCCGGCAAAATATTAGATGGAGAGACGAGCTAGACAGGTTCAGGAAGTACTGGCTCCGCGACGCCCATGATAGGAAAGTGTGGCAAATCCTGGGGAAGGTCTATGTCCAACGACAGATGCTAAAAGACTGATGATGATGATGATGATGATATTGGAACCGTAATCTTTGATGTCTAATAGTTGGGATAAAAACTGACCAAAGTATTTTGTTCCTAGCTATCATACTGTCATTTAAGGAAACCACTTCAAAGAGTGAAACATTTGAATATGTTTCCCCAAATGATGGTGCAAGCTAGGAATCTGGGTTTTGATGTCTATTATTATATTAGATCCAAACTATCTATTTTTTGTTAAGTAAAAAATCGTCCTATCCATATGGGTATGTGTGTACTGTGAACCCTTTTCATTAATAGACCTCTTATCACCAGATTTTGGAAATACCAGACAAAATCTGTTCATTACAAATATATTTCATCCACCACAGTAATATTTGTAATTTCAGGTCTTATTCGATAGTGCGTGAAGTTGCTGGTGGGCAGTAGCCATGGCATTGCTTCCCGAATCTTGCTCAACCTTCATTTACACTCTCAGTGGAAGCAGTTTTTACTAATTCATTCCCTTTATGACCCCTGGATTTATTGAGCCCATTTCTAATCCTGTATGTCTGATTGAAATTTGAATAAATCAGACAAGACATTCAGAATGGCTCAAATTATGTCCTATATAAGGCTTCCTGAATTGGTAAAATAGCTATTATAATAGTCAGAAGAAAAGCAAAAGATGTAAGTGTCTAAAAGTTTGCATACCCCAAAGAAATACTGGGTATTTACAAAATGGACCTAATCTAGAAATTTTCCAAGAAGTATTTTCTGCCCCAAGCTGGTAAAAAACTCAGAGTAATTTTATTTCTTTCACAACAAAATCTGAACAACATACACAACTTGCAAGGAAATGCCACCAAACATGATAATATTTAAGTATTCCATAACTTTTACATGATTTCCCACGAGGAATAAAATGTTTAAAACTTCATTCATACACAGAAGTGCAATATTTGTTTATTGACATACTCATCATAGGAGGTATGTCTGTTGGCTGGCATACTCATAAAGACAGATTTACCAGTTCATGTGTATGCCATATACAGGTGTATATTTTGATGTATGCTGATTGCAACAGTTGTATCTATTGATGTGTGCTCATTATACCGGGGGTATTTGATGCTATTTGTTGATATGTGTGCTCATTGTAAAGGTGTATATTTTGATGTATGCTGATTGCAACAGTTGTATCTATTGATGTGTGCTCATTGTACCGGGAGTATTTGATGCTATTTGTTGATATGTGTGCTCATTGTAAAGGTGTATATTTTGATGTATGCTGATTGCAACAAGTGTATCTGTTGATGTGTGCTCATTGTACCGGGAGTATTTGATGCTATTTGTTGATATGTTTGCTCATTGTAACAGGTGTATCTTTTGATGTGTGTTGATTGCAGTCGGTGTATCTGTTGATATGTGCTCATTGTGCCAGGTGTTTGATGTCATTTGTTGATATGTGTGCTCATTTTAACAGGTGTATCTCTTGATGTATGCTGATTGTTTTTACCCATGATATTTTCTTTTTCTTCATAAAATTTGCTCTTTTTTTTCTACTGTCACGAGGAATCTCGTATAATTGAAGATTAATAACGCATGGCCTTACAGAGGAACCTCTCGAATTCAAACATTAATCATCCTAATTTTGGTCTCTCTTTATTCAGGTATTATGCAGATTTTCTTTTGTAATCAAGCCATTAGCCCAAAAGCTGACATATTTGCATTATTTAGTATACTCTTTGGATTCTCATTTGATGATCCTGCTTCTCATTTTAACCCATTCACAGTTCACCTAGCAAGACATCAGTCTATGCCACAGAAAAGATAACTCATCTTAGCAAGTCATTAGTTCAGTACCACAGTCAACATAACTTGTTTTATAATAGTATTATTTTCTTGCAAGATGGCAAAATTTCCCTAGAAAGTTTGAAGGGTGTTTACAACATGCAAAACAATAAGAGAGTAGATATGAATGTATTGAATGTGAGGTGGCTTTATGTATAAATCCATCTTCCTAGAGAATTCATACTCATTTAGATTATTTAGATATTTTGTGGTATGTAGTTGATTTTTATGAAAATAAAACTGTTTTGAATATGCAATTAAGGCTTTTTATTCTCGTAATGTTTCTCACTTTTCTTCTTTTCAAGGCAGAGCTAGTTTCTTCAACTCTCATAATCCATTTGTATTTTTGCTTTCAAAATGTAATGAACTGCAACGGATTACACAATTTTCTGTACTGTAACTTCTGATGATGCCTGTGATAAGGCGAAATGCATAAAGTTTCATCTTGATAGATTTTTTAGATGTAACGCACATCTTCTCAATTTTTGTCTTTCTATGATGTCGTTTACTTCTACCATAAATATTTTATATGAAAATTTCTGCATAGGAGTTACAATATCAAAGAATATTTTTTGCTGCCAAGAGGTTCATAGCAGACTTTTGGAAGAATTAGCAATTCACAAACACCATTGAAAGTTGAATTGTTGCTAATTATTTTACAAAACTGAAGAAGATGCAGATTTCCCTCTATTTTTCTTTGTATATATAAAGCAGAAAGATTCTTAGAAAATGTTATTCACTCGAATTTTTTGTTTTCTATTTTTTCTCTCTCTCCATCTTTCTTAGGGGAGTTTTCAACATTGCATAAGAGTGGAGAACCTTTGAATGTCTGAGTCTTTCTTAGTGAAATAAAATCAATCGATCTCTTTATTTATTAGATACATAATAATTTAAATAGTAGTAATTGAATTTATAGCAAAGTGAGAATTATTGGAGGTATTTTTGAAGTTCAGCTTGGAGGAAGAATTGTAAAGATGGAGAAGATCATATTGAAGACAATTTAAGTAACATTTATCAATAACATGCAACAAAATTTTCTTAAGATTTTTAGTAAGCAGTGCAGATTGAAAATGAAGTGGCCTCTGGCGAGAATATTCTTAGTTACATCTATTTTTTTACATTGATTATGATAAATTGGAAGTTTATTGATCAGAAAAATACTACCAAGTTTTCTAGAGTGTCAGTTTCAGCCATAGAAATTTTTCAAGAATCTGTGAGAATTTCCACTCAGAAATATAGGTAAATATATTTTTAGATAAATCCCATTTACTAACAAAACATTATATTGATACTAGTTCTCAGTTGTGAAAAAGAATTAATACTTTCATATTTAAATTTCTATGAACTGCTTCTTCAGAAGAGAAATCAAACATATTTATCTATACTGATATTTGAGCCTTCTGTTTGTTTGTCTGTGCCTCTTTCACACTAAAACTACAAGGCTTATTGCCTGATATATGGCATGTCAACCTACAAAAGATCAACTTCTTACTTCAGCTACATGATGCTGACCTTGGAGGTCATTGAAGGTTACTACTATTTAATCTTTGGTTAATCTTGGAATCAATTCTTATTCCAGGATTTTTGTTGGACATTTTTCTCTTGTACTGCGTACAGATTTCCTACTATAAAATCAATTTTTTGACTTATTCTTAATTCTGGTGTTTATCACTTTATTGTCAATAGAACATTTGTTAGCTGCGGTAAAAGTCTCACAGTCATGGTCCATGAATTGTTTGTTGTCCAACCACTTCCAATCTCTTTTCTAGATGACAGATTTAGCCAAGAAGAGAAGTGTGTTACTGCTAAATTGGATTATTTTATTTTATAATAAAATTAAAAATGATTAACTATATCATTTTTATCGGATGAAGTATAAACCATTATAATAAATTTTGACTACTATTTACCTTCATCATAATTTCTTCTGTGGCTTTTTGTTATCTCAACTTAACTAATGCTATCAATCTATCATTGTCATCATCATCATCTGTCTCTTAAAGTCCGTCATTGGACATGGACCTCCCCCAGGATTTGCCACACTTCTCTATTGTGGGCATCGCAGAGGAATTACTTTCTGAATTTGTCTAGATTGTCTCTCCATCTAATACTCTGCTGGCCTCAGTTGCGCATGTGATCTCTGATCCATATTGTGAGTCACGATGTCCGTCAGTTGTCTGCCATTCTTGCGACTTGGCCAGCCCATTGCCATTTGAGTTTCTTAATGGATTCTATGATGTCCTTGACTCCTGTCTTCTCCCGAATGTATTGTGCTGTCTTGTGGTCTCTCCATGTGAGGTTGAGCATTATTCATGTGCACATTGCATGGTTCTTAATTTGCAGGTCAGTCTCTTGGTTAGGTTCCATGTTTCAGCTCCATAAGCGACTATTGGGAGGATGCATTGGTTGTAGACCCTTCTTTTTAGGATTAATAAAGAATTAACTTGATTTTTCTTTCCATATGTATGAAGAAATATATTCAAGAATGTTTTTCACTATGTTATCAAATATAAAGTTATGTTTTCCAAGGAAACGCAGGGGATCCCTGCTAGTGTATGTATATTTATAATATATATATATGATTATAAATTGTGTTATGTTATATAGAAACTCTTCTTTGAAATGAACTCCTATCTTTACACAGTTAATGTATTACTTGAACTTGACAACGAAAATAGAATAAACAATTAGAGTAAATGGGGCTGCTGCAGGAATTGAACTGGCCACCGATTAGGTAGCCGCTTCAATGTAGCATTGCTCTCACCATTGAGCTAAACAGCTGCCAGTAATACAATATATATATAATGCATTTTGCAATACTCTCTACCCGTGTTTCTTTGGAGTTCGAGTGGTTTCTTCTCATCCATTTACTTTAGGACTTGATTGTTCACTACTTCAAAACTGTTAGTAGTGTAAATAAATGTTCGTGTTTTATCTATTTCATCTGAGATTTTATCAAAAAAGTGACTGAACCACTTCAACTGGAAGAGTCCATTGTTACGAATAGTTGGTTATTCCATCAGCAAAATCATTACTTCCAAGTGTAAGGGTCTATTGTTGGACAGAGAAATGAAAAGAAAGTCACTCTCCTCATAATAAAGATGGATTCTACATGCTCTTATCTGGGTCACCAACAAGAATTATATACCACAAATAAAGAGCGACTGCATTCTACCTCTATCATTGTTAACTAAGTTTCAATGTATCGGATTATCTGCTGTATATTGTTAGAAAAAAAGAGAAACAATAACCTCTTCATTCATTTTTAACATTATTAACATGAGCCTGTTGGCTGCCATGTTCCCTTACATTCAATGTTTTGTAAAGATGGTTTCTTTCAGTATTTGTAATGTATATATGAATGCATGTGTCTCTAGGATGAGAAGATTCGTAGGTTTTACTGGAGCACAGTAAGCTGCTTATAGACCTGCTTTGTATTATAATCCCGGCAGGATTTGAAGATATCGTTAGATAGAAGGGGAAAAGTTGGTTTTGCAATTCCTCAAGAACTTCGGTCTTTTCATTAAATTTTATCTATTCTCATATGACTAGTCCTGGAAAATTCAGTTGCATTTGTTGAAAGTGATTTTGTTTCAGTGTTCAGGTCTCCGTCAGCAGGAAGATAAATTTAAGGTTGGAGTGAAAGTTCTGTTCGATATTTCAATTTATTCGGGAGCACAAATATAGTGGAGAGTAAAGGCTCACTTAATCATCAATACACCCTTCTTTACTTCCAATAACTTTATTCCATCTATCAACAAATTTTTCCGTACTAGATTTATTATACGAGACTAACTGTTTTGAACATCTTGAACTTAGTCTTTGTCCATTATTTTGTGAACTCCCAAATGAATGATAGTTGTTGCAAGGTCAGGAGAGTATGGTGGTCGAATGTTACTTCTCTCGCCCTTTGTAGAATCATTCAAGAGTCTGAGCACTGCCAGACGTAAGCTAAGAGACCAATTTTGAAGGAAAAAGAATATGCTGTAAATTGACACCCCCCCAAACTCATGGGGGAGATTTAAAAAAAAACAAACAACTTTTTTGTAGCCATAATGAAGAGTAAATTTTCTTCCCTCTAGCTCCATTGGTAGGGCCTGTATGCACAACACACAGATATATACCCAGTCAGCTAGAATCACTTAAAAACTGATGAATCCTATGTTGACAGTGTTGTTTGACGGTTTATAGAAAAGCTAAAAGTGTTTCACCTTATCTAAGTGTTGACTTTTACTTTGGTCTTTTAAGACAATTTTTCTATGTTCAACAATATCTTGTTGCATGATATCAAATACCACGTCTTCGTGCTTTGGTCTTCACTTGCATAACTACCGTAAAAAGTTCTGTCAACTAAGCTCAATGCATTTGCCTTGTTTGTACATTGATGAATGCCCTACCAGCAAGATTGTTCTTTAGTCAGGTTCTAAAACCAATGCATTCTCAAGATAGTCACCTATGGAGCTGGAACATGGAACCTAACCAAGTGACTGACCCTCAACCTGAGAAGCCTGCAACGTGCACAGGAGAGAATCATGCTCAAACTCACATGGAGAGATCACAAAAAAGCACAGTATATTAGTCAGAGATATCATAGAATCCATTAGAAAACTCAGCTAGCAATGAGCAGGTCATGTTGCAAGAATGGCAGACAACTGCAGGACATCATGACAAATAATGTGAGATTATGTGGCTGGCAAAAAAATAAAATGGCGTTTCTGAACTATACAGGTTCAGAGAATATTATAAAATCTTGGAGAAGGTCTGAGTCCAACATCAGATGCTGAAAGGATTCTGATGATTCTGAATGTACTTATTGAATTCTGTTATCTGTGCATTAGTCTTCCCTTCTGCGTTCCATAAGTTTTATAAAATTTGATTTATAATTGAGACAGAAATTGAACCCTACCCACCAAAGGTTGTGAAGGGTTGTAAACTTATTTCATGTACACTTGTATCGGTATGTTCTAGCACTCCTGGCCTTCCCGTTTTTCTACAGACTTGTAAATTGGCATCAGTACTCCACTAAAAATGTTTTGAAAATGTTTTTTTTTTAAATTTTTGGAAAAAAGTATCTTGACTTTTCTTAGCACTTATTTGGACAATTTCATCAATAACGTCTAGATTCTGGAGAATCTAGATGTTATTAATGATGTCATAAATAGAACTTATACTGACCATGTTTGTTCTTTGATGGAATGTTTTCATGTGACTTCAAATTTTGACGCTACGGTTGTTCACTTATGGACTGTTATAGCAAGTTTTTTTTTCTTCTCTTTCTATTTAGTTGTTGATAGAATGAATTAGTAAACTATGTAAGCTTTTTTGTTCCACATTCAAATATTGATTTCAATGAATAATTCACTGGAACCGTTTCCTAAAAGTTATTTGCATATCTTTGCATGCATTGGCATCAGGTTCGTATTGATTTTGGAGAGGTACTGACAGAGACAGAAACAAACTGAATGTGTCAAAAGGGCAGATTTTTAATGACAATTCAAATTTCTAGTTATTTGTTTCTTTACACTTGATCAATTTTATACCTTTAAGTGGCTAAATTGTACACATGTATGTAAGTGTGTTTGTGTATAACACACACACATATATATATATATATATATATATATATACGATCCAAAAAAGAAAAAACTCACACATAGTACCATGATATCAAATTCTGTATAAAACGTTAAAAAAGAGAAAATTACATAAATTACGTAAACAGATATTAGGAAATAAGTGACTGAAGTGATACAAAAAAAAAGAGATAGTGAAAAAGTTGATAAATGTGTTTAGTGTTCAAAGCTGTATAGTTTTCTAGACTATGTATGTTAAAGAAAGCTTACAGCTTTAAAAAAAAATCAACTTTCTGGACAATATATATATGTGTATCTATATATATATATATATATATATATATATATGAATCTATAGATATATATATATCATATAACCTGTGACTGATAGAGTAGCCGCTTCAATGTAGCATTGCTCTTACTATTGAGTTAAACAGCTGCCAGTAATGCAAAGGTCCAAATAACTGTTTTCCCTACAAATTTTCATCTTGTTTTTTCTTAGTCAATTCATTTTTTTTTAAATGCAACAAATACGTATTAGGAAATGGATATATATGATCCAACAGAATGATTAAAATTGCATTATATTACCTAGAAACTCTTATCAGTAATGATCATCGCTACACAGCTGACATATCACTTTGCCTAGACAATGTAAATAGAATAAACAGTTAAAGAAAATGGCGTTGCTGCTGGAATTGAACCTGTGACAGGTAGTGTAGTCGCTTCAATATTGTGTTGCTCTTACCATTATGATATAAGAAGCTTTACAGCTTTGAACAATAAACACATATTCAAACTTTTTCAAAATATATATATATATATATATTCATACATTCTTTTGGATGATAGATTTAATACAGGACCCGTCTCCTAAATCTTTCACTCTGCAAACTTAACAACGCATCTCTGAATATTTTAATCTCATTCTCTTTTGAAAATCTCATTGAAACCAAGAATCTTTTTTCTGTAAGCTGACAATACACCAACCTTTTAACTAGATATCCAAGTTATTGAATACAAATTTATTTTCAATCAATGTTGCGATTCCTTACTTCATATGTGGAATACTTGTAGCTTTCTATTTCCATATATATATATATATACTGATGAGCCAAAACATTACGACTGGAAATATGTGGTAAGAATGACAGCTACTGTCTCATGACATCTTCATGTGTCAGTGTCAGAGATACATAAACTGGTAATCTGACCTTGAGAGCTTTATTTTGATGTGTTGAGTAGAGCAAGATGAAAGATTTCAGTGACTCCGATAAAGGTCAAATTGTTATGGCCAGAAGACTGGGTCAGAGCATTTTGAAATGGTGAGGCTGATGGATTGCTCACATTCAGTTGTGGCAAGTATGTATTGACCGTGTTCTGAGGAGGGAAGAATCACTAAAAATCATGGGGTAGTCAATCATTGTGAGATATGATTGGAGGCCTTCCTGCCAAGTATAAGCCACAAAGCCAACAGGAGAGCTACTGTGGCACAAATTGATTTAATCAAAGTGAAGGAAGGAATGCAGCACAACACACTATGTATTGATCCTTTTTGCATACAGGACTGTGTAGCTGCAGGCTGGTCAAAGTACCCATACTAATCAATGTTTCATTCTAAAAAGTGTCTTCAATGAGTACATAAGTGTCAGAACTAGAACATGTATCAATGGTTCTGAAAAAGGTGTCCTACAGAAGTGGTGACACCAGAATGCACTGTCGAAAAGCTGGTGGAAACAGAGATGGTTTTGGCTATGTTCTTCTCTGAAGCATTGTCTTGTCATTCATGTTGAATGTACTCTGTTATGTACTACCTATTTTAGCATCATTGAAGACCAGGTACACTCCTTCATGGCAACAGTCTTCTATGCTGGTAGTGGTGTCTTTCAGCAGGACAATGCAACTGGCCACATTGCACAGGAATGATTTCACAAACAGGGAGAAGACTTCAATGTGTTGCGCAGAAAACCAAACTCCTGTGAACTCAATCCCATTGAACTTGTATGGGTTGGACAAAGACGTTCACCCTGTAAAACCTCCATCAGTTAACTTGCTGCAGTTGAAGGATCTAGTGTTAACTTCCGGCTGCTAGATCACAGAGGAGGCCTTGTAGAGTCTGCACCTGATCAGATGAGAGTTGTTTGGTAGCTATATGAATGACTAACATCTTATTCGGTAGATGGTCATAATCTTTTGGCTCATGAGTGTATTTATAAAATATACATAGATATATTGTGTGTGTCTGTGTGTATATAAAATATACACATATGTATTATGTGTGTTTATATACATACATGTATGTATGTATATATATTAATGAAAGTGACAATTGGAAGGTGAAGGGAAAATATTTAAGAAAAAAGCAAGTGTTTTATTATCACATGAGTATGTTTCAATGCATTTCGATGGTTGCCAGCCATCTTTTTCAAAGAAACTTGTAACAGTGCAGAGAAAATTGTATGCTGTTTACATGTTTGAGATTGAGGAAACAAATGGGGATATTTCTGTGTTGTGGGTTGTTTAGTGGGAGGGGAGGTTTTTGTATTTGTGTATCCTACTAAACAACCCTCAACAAAGAAATATGTGTGGGAGGTGCCTGGGTTTGTTTTTCTTCTGTTTTAGTTAGAAACTGTCTACCAAAACTAACCATAGGTTTATTCAGTTTTCAAGTTGGTTTGGTTGCCTGGCTATTATGTTTTGTATGTACAGGCTGTATAAAGGAGAAAGAGGACTGAAAATTGAAACATTTACTCCTTATGTCAAAAAAAGATGTTTGATTTTTTTGAAAATTCCCCCCCCCCGAATAAGTTTTCAGCGGGGCGTTCAGTTTGCTATGTAACTTCATGCTAAATTGGTCCCATAGTTTGTGTCCGGCAGCAAATTCAAAATTGAAAATTTAGACTTTCTAGTGACCATTGCCCAACAAAAGGTGAGCAGAGTAACATTCATTTTAATTGATCACGCCAAAAGACATGGATTATGTGACGGTCTCCATGTAGTGACTAACCAGATCTGTTTATTTTTCTTCTAAAATATTTATCAATTGAAAATGGTCCTGCATTAAATTAATTGAAGCTCATATCATGGTAAAAAAAGATTATGGCCTTGGATGCTTTATACGAAATGGAGGGAATATAGATTAAATTCTCATGTCAAGGTGACAAAATATACGAAGAATGACGAGAAAGGATTTTTGTTTTGCACTCTTGAAAAAACAGAACCGAATGGATGTCCTCTGTTTTTCTTTTTCTATTTTTTTCATCTTGTCTTTGTCTTTTTTTTTGCTTTTTGCCTTTTTTTCCCCCCTTTTTCAATTTTCGCCTTACCTTTTTTTCTTTGCCTTTCCTTTCCGTTGTCTTTTTGTGCCTTTTTTTTTTCCTTTCTTATTTGTGCTTTTCTTTTTTAGCTTTTTTTTGTGCCTTTTTTTTTCATCTCTTTAGATACGCTAGCATCTCTAACACTAACATTGCTCTCACTGACTGACAGTCTGACATGCCATAATGAGTGTAATATTCTTTTATGTCTTTCTTTTCACCTGTCTTTTTTGCCTTTCTTTTACCACTCTTTCTTTTGCCTCTCTTTCTTTTACCACTCTTTCTTTTGCCTTTATTTCTTTTGCCTTTCTTTCTTTTGCCTTTCTTTCTTTTACCTTTCTTTCTTTTACCTTTCTTTCTTTTACCTTTCTTTCTTTTGCCTTTCTTTCTTTTGCCTTTCCTTTTTGCCTTTCCTTTTTGCTTTTCTTTTTTTGCCTTCTTTTTTGCCTTTTATTTGCACTTTTTTGCCTTTCTTTTTGACCTTTTTTTCTTAGATGCTCCACCATCCCTAACACTCATTGCTGCCACAGGCTGACAGTCTGACATACTATAATGAGAATAACTTCCCTTGTTCAGTGTTGCCAATTTAGATGTTTTTTCATCTGTCTAGTTGTTTCTGAGTGCATCTAGACATCAGAAATTGCTACTTAAACAATTTTTAAATACGTAATAGTTTTATTTAATTTATAATAATGAAATAAGTGATATTTTGAATAAATAAGAAACATTTTAATGAAATAGTTGTTGAAAAATAAAATCACATTTATCATATTGATGACATGTTATATATTTCCTTGATCTTAAATGAATAGCTGGAGAATCTAGATGTTTGTAAGTATTTTAAGATGTTTTCAGTCTCAATTTTAGATAAAACTTGGAAATAAAGTCAACAAAATTACCCTTGTACCATGGTCTGACTTTGTTTTTTCTGCCTTTTTTTTTTTCACTCTTTTTTTGCCTTTCAGAATCATCAACATAGGTTTCTTCAGTTTTCAAGTTGGTCAGGCTGGCTATGTATTTATGTATGTATCATGCATACAGGCTGCATCAAAAGAGCTAGAAGGCTGAGAATTTCAGCATTTACTCTTTATGTCTTTTTGAAATGAAATTATCCCCCTGAATAAGTTTCTGGTAGACTGACCAATTTGCAATCCAAGTTTATGCTAAATTGATCCCTTAGTTTGTGTCCAGCAGTATTCACGCTATTGTTTATTAATTGATCCCACTTTCTCCAATTTTTTTAATTGATCACCCTCCCTCTAACAGCGCATGCTACCAAAAGATGTTGGTCATGTCATGGTTTCTTTTGAGTGAGTAAGCAGACCTGTTTCTTTAATTTTGGGCGGGGAAAGGAAAAGGAAAGAGAAAAATTTCTTTTGAATGGTGTGTCTGATGATATGATTGGAACAAAATTAAATTAGCAAAGGTTGTCACTGATATAATGTATGACTTTATAATGAACAGTGTGATTTTCCTAACCATGAACTCTTCCACATAAAGGTAAGAATGTTGCCAAAAAAAAACCTCCTACCTAACATTTGAAACAATGGAATATTTAACTGAAGAGATTGCAGTAGTTTGTTTTTTTGATTATTATTTTAACCAAGCTTCCTTGCGCTGAAAGGGATTTGAGTTCAAGCCTCACCAAAAGCTTCTTGTTTATTTCCCATCCACACCGTTTACTCACCCTGATGGATTGATGGCCTGAGTCAGTATGTTTTCATGATTGGTGTCACCAGCAGCAGTATCCCAGGGTGTCACTCCTAGTGTTGCTGACTGTAAATTATTTCGTACTCAATTGACCTAAAAGAAAAAATATCAAAAAACACATGAAAAAACTTTGTTAGCCATTTTATGGCCATTTTAAAGTTTTACATGGCTAAATTCGATTTGAATGGCTAGAAAGTAGCTAAAATAGGTGAATGGCTAAAAATCGCTGGAAAATAGTGCCAAATGTAGCAGTAAATGTTGAATTTTTGTGTTACCAAAACATTGAGGTGTCACCCCCAAGGGATTCTATGATATCCCCACCCTGCTTTGTCTGTACGCCAATGACCTGAGTCAAGTTGTGCTTTAAAAAGAATAACTAAAAAATTAAGATGAAGGTAAAATAGTTGCCAGAAATTAGTTCAGTTTTAGAAGGAATTTGAATATATCCATTAATCTTTTTTCATGGGGATTCATCATGATCATCAGTCTTTTAGCATCCGTCGTTGGACATAAACCTTCTCCAGGATTTGCCTCACTCCCCTATTATGGGTGTTGCGGAGCCAGTACTTCCTGAACCTGTCTAGCTCGTCTCTCCATCTAATATTCTGCCGGCCTCGGTTGCGCATGTGGTCTTGGTGGATCCATGTTGTGAGTCGTGATGTCCATCGATTGTCTGCCATTAGTGTTTAATAATTAAGAATCTACTTTGATGGTATAATGGTTGGCTCTTTTGACTCACATGCAGAATGTAGCTGGTTCCATTCCCGGTGTAAAAAACTCAACATCAGACAAAAATTTCCAGAGCTATGGATTAAAAAGCAGGGTAGATTGTGCTCTCTAGCCCTGGGAAGGCATCCAGTCTAGGAGAAGGAAAACTTTTTTTATTTTCAATGGAGCCTCATTAATGTGGTTTAAGGCCCAATTTGACATTCTTCCACCAATTCCTCAAGCCTAGCTAATGCCCGGCAGATCTCTCTCTGCTTCCTTCTAGGCTACATCAGCGAGGCCAAGATAGGGATTCTAACAACTGAGCATCACAAGACCTCCATACACTTTGCCCCGGCATGTGCCCTGGAGGGGACATTCCAGTGTTCTTCTATTACCTGTAGAGGTAGAGCAGAGGCTATTCATTTTTAATGGCTAATACCAAAATATCTATTTCAAAAAGTCATCATATTAAACTAAATGAAGTCAATAACTGAGTTAATCCTTGTTTCAGCAAGAGTATTATTATTGTTGTAAATACTAAACATAATGAAAGTGTTCACTATTCGCTTTTCTTTGTGAAAATCAATTAATGACTAACTGTTTATCTTACCTGTGATATCATGGGTAAAAGAAGAGGAAATCAAGTGAAGAATCACTCTAGGTTGGCAAGCTTTCAGCAGAGTAAGCTCAACCTTCAAAAATTCCATTAGTCCTAAAAAGAAAGGTATAAAACCAATGCATCCTTCCGGTACTTATGAAGCTGAAACATGGAACCTAACCAAAGGATTGGCCCTCAAACTGAGAACCATGCAATGTGCTCAAGAAAGAATCATGCTCAAATTCAAATGGAGAGATTCCAGAACAGCACAGTATATTAGAGGGAGAACAGGAGTCAGATATATCACAGAATCTATCAGGAAACTCAAATGGTTATCAGCTGGTCATGTTGCAAGAATGGCAGACAACTGCTGGACGTCACGGCTCACAATGTGAGATCATACATGAAACTGTGACCAGCAGAAAAAAAGATGGTGTGATGAACTAGACAAAATCAGGAAGTACTTGCTCCATGACACCAACGGTAGAGAGATCTGGTAAATCTTGGAGGAGGTCTATATCAAATGACGGACACTAAAAGGTTGATGAAGATGATGATGATAACACAAACAAGGTCAGACATTCATAATGATCACCACATAATAAAAAATACCTTATTCATTGATCACCCCCTTTTTCTAATTTTTTTGATTGATCACCCCCAACATGGCATGCTGCCAAAAGACATTGTTCCTTTGATAGTATCTATTGAGTGACTAAGCAGACCAATGGTTTTTATCTTTTCCCATTGTGATAAGTCAACAATTACTATATATACCTGGCTATAAGACAAATAGGTTTCACAGGGTATTTGAAGGTCTACTGCTTATTTAAACTCACCTAAACTCCTCAACTGTCCATATTGAGCTTTGGTAGATAACTCCCCGGTCATAATACCAGTTCATTAGATGCACTGTAATATTTGTATAGTTTTGAAAAAATTAAATGTCCAATTCATATGCCTGTGAATACAGTATTCTCACATAGAAATATCATTATCTATCCTGATAATGAATCACCGTTAATGTTACAAATGGCCTGCCTGACCAACCAGCCAAGAGGCTTACAGATTCTTCTTTCTTTGCTTGTCTGTGTCTACATCTGAGTGTGTGTGTGTGTTCCCAGCTGCTCTTAGTCACATTTTGTGGCTACAACCTCAGAAATTGGCATGAGTACACCACTTAGCACTATCTGAAAAATTGTAATAATATAATATTGATATTTGAAATTATTCAATTGTACTTTAAATGTTGAGAAATATATCTCAAATACTGCTCAAGAGTAGCGCCCTCTGAAGTCTGAATGGGAAAAATTATTTAAAAACTTGTGTATTTCTATAGCATTGTGATAGTAACTTCTTGGCACATTTTCAGAGCACAGTTTAAACCGGGCTTTCTTAACTTTTTTATGGTTCTAGACTCCCAGTGCACTGTCAGTCATTTCCTCGTACCTCATCACCTGACGATCAAAATGAGCATCATCATCATTGTCCCTTAAAGAAAAAAAGAAAACAAACAAAACAAACAAACTTTTTTCTCTCACTTATTTTGCTTTTACTTAATGGGGTTTTTAGTTTTATTTCCCTGACATCAAAATATGGAATCTTGGCACTGTTTTTGATAATGCTTTTTGCAGGTGAACAGAAACATCAAGACAGTTCCTCCATTGTGATTTCAAGTTCAATAATGCTGAGAACCCCACTTAGCACAAATAGGTAGTTGTGTAGAGTACCATAACTTTCATTGCCTTTATTGTCAAACTGGGGTAAGATGAAATTAACTCTCACCAAAACTGTCTGATATTCAGGTCAGACTTCTTAAAATCAGCTTCTGTTCTTGAGCCGTCTTAGAATTCAATTCAATTGGACTCTAAACTGGCAATTTTCAACCACCATGACACATTAGTGTGCTGCAAAGCATCTGTAGTTTTGAGGTGGGTTGATCTTCCCCCAAACAATGGTCATGAGACAGAGCTCCCAGTGTGGATACAAAAATAACATTTGGATATGTTTTGACATTACTGATACTTTTATGGAGCGCATTAAACTGTTTTTTTTTTTCCAATGATGTAATAGATAAATGTGTTGTACATTAAAGGCCCAAATAGAAGTTTCAAATTCTCTTCTGTATCCTGTAGTGTAAATCTGCTGATCTCCGCTGCCAGTCAGAAGATGTGTGAGAATATGAGAATTATTGCAGGACTGACGAGCCTTTTTTTATACTAAAAAATTGTTTGTTTTTTCTTACTACCACAACTACTGCTGCTGCTGCTGTCGTTGTTGTCATTATTGTAGTAGTAGTAGTAGTAGTAGTAGTAAGTGTAATAGTAGCCAATTTAACATACAATATTTTATAAGGGAAAAAGATGAATAAATTTTGGATACTTTTTATAATTATGTGACTACTAACACATGCCATGGCCTTTTTGACAATGTGATCAAATTTATTCTTGAATACTGATGGTATGCCTCAACCATTGGCTTTTTGACAATGTGATCAAATTTATTCTTGAATACTGATGGTATGCCTCAACCATTGGCCTTTTAACAATGTGATCTAATCTATCCTTGAATACTGATGGTATGCCTCAAGCATTTTAGTGCATGGCTCACAGTGCTATGAAATGGAAAAGGTTGAAAATCTCTACTCTAAACTTTTATATTTCATTTCATGATCCACAAGATCTGGCCTGAAAGTATCAAATTATTCCAAATATCTTGAGAATCAGAATTGCATGGCCTATATGTGACTTGGCAACGAATCAGAAGGGATTTTATGGCAATGTGTGAACAAACATTTTCCTGTGGGCAGTGAGACTTCTCTCTGATTGGTTGCCAAGTGCATGAAAGATGCACAACCTGTTCCCGAGATATTCTAAATGGCTAGATACTTTCTGGAGAGATCTTGAATTAGGTAAACATCTGGGAATTTCAGACCAAACCCTTTATTCCATCCACCCAGGGTAGATTGTTTTCCGTCTGGTGTAGCTTGTTCCCATTTTGCTGTTTAATCTAGAAAATATCTTGTATCCATCAATTCTCCCAAATAAGTTTGTCCTTGGTTGCAGCTTTTTACTTTTCCCACTGAACTAAAGTACATGATTTTCACTGTCTGACTGAAGGATTGAACTCATGATCACCGAGTAACTAGATACGCTCAAGCAAAGCTTTTATCAGCCATCAGGTGGTGAAATTTCAGAGCCTAAAAACCTAATATCTGTGCTTTTCCAATATTGGGAACATCAAAAAATAAAGCTAAAACCTGGAATGCACATATGCAAATATGTAATTTACTTTAGTTTCCCATGCCAATAATCACATGACAAATATGGCGTCAAAAAAGCAGGCCATTGCCACTTTTGCAACCAAGATCCAAAGAAGTGAGGCACACATCAAGTCCCCCCTGGTTTTCAAGCCTTCAGGCTGAGAGAGCTGTCCGTTTACGAACTAGCGGATGTAAAACTCTGAAGTAAATTCATGAATTTCTATGCAAAAGAATCAATGGGATGAACTTCCTGATTCATAGTCAAACTATAAAAAGGTATGCAGGTATAAAAGATATATTGATTTAAACTTTAAAACCTTAAGGTGGGAAATATTGTCATATTTTCTCTGCGCCCACATATACGAACTATTACCACATACTTTATTTGGAAACTTAACCTCATTCAAACTAAAACAATAGAAATTTTCTCCCTCCTTCCCAAATAACTAGAACCATTCCCTTCTTTTTTAACTGTGACATAAGATGACAGTTCTTTTAATGAAAAGATTTCATGTTAAGACCAGATTTTAATTGATAAACAGCGATTGTTAGGAATCAAGTGACCTGAATAGAATGAGAATAATTAGAGAAAGACAGCGTCTATAACAAACGAAGAAAGCTGTTACCTTATTAAGAGGCGGGATAATATGAGTGAGAAAGCATTGGTAAAGATTGAAAGATACGATATGGAGAGTGAGAAAAGAGATAGGGATATTTTTTCTTTTTTTATGCTACTGCATGTTGTTGTATTACTCCTTTGTTAGGTCATAGTATGTCAGATTCCTTTTTTTTGAAAAAACAATTCTCAAGATGAGAAAATAGAATGTACAGGAAAGAAGGAAAAAAAAAAACAAACGATGAAGGCTGACTATACAGTGTTCACACTTCATTTTTATATTTACAACTTTTTCATTTTACATTGAAATGTTGAATTTCGAATGATATTTTTCATTTTATTTTTGATACAATGATCATTTACTTTCATCATCATCATCATTCTCTTAATATCCGTCATTGAACATAGACCTTCCCCAGGATTCACCACACTTCTCTATTGGCTTTGCAGGGCCAGTACTTTGTGAATTTGTAAAGCTTGTCTCTCAATCTAGTGCTTTGCTGGCCTCCATTGATCTCTGGGAATCCATTTTGTGAGTTGTGATATCCATTGGTTGTCTGCTATTCTTGCAACATGGCCAACCCATTGCCGTTTGAGTTTTCTCATGGATTCCAAATGTCTTGGACTCCTGTTTTCTCCCTGATATACTGTGCTGTTTTTTGGTGTTCCCATGGGAGGCTGAATATAATTCTTTCATTTGCATATTGCATGCTTCTCAGTTTGCTGGTCAGTCACTAGGTTAGGTTTCATGTTTCAGCTCCTTAAGTGACTATCGGGAGGATGCATTGGTTGTATACTCTTCTTTTTAGGATTAA
Source organism: Thysanoteuthis rhombus (assembly GCA_963457665.1). Taxonomy (NCBI): domain Eukaryota; kingdom Metazoa; phylum Mollusca; class Cephalopoda; order Oegopsida; family Thysanoteuthidae; genus Thysanoteuthis; species Thysanoteuthis major. Next base: position 29,622,086 of record OY735236.1, on the reverse strand, counting down.
TGGGATCTTCTTGTTTTTGAAGGTTGAGCTTGCTCTGCTAAAGGCTTGCCATTCTAGAGTGATTCTTTGCTTTATTTTTTGTTTTAAGGATTTCATGGATATCTGTTGTCATAGGTAGATGTAGTGGTTTACTTTCTCCAATTTTGCATCTTCAATTTTGATCTTAGTGTTTTTATTTCTGATATCATTGTTGCACATGATATTTGTCTTGCTGAAGTTCATGTGTAGGCTTACTTTCTTGCTTTCTTCATATTGTTCATCTAGCATTAGTTGGAGGTTGTTTAGGTTCTCTGTGAAAAGGGCGATGTCATCTACAAATCTGAAGTTGTTCAGATATTTGCCATCTTTTTTGATTCCTTTCTTCTCCCAGTCTAGGTTTCTGGAGATCATCTCGAGGCAGGCTGTGAAGAGTTTGGTTAGGCTGGTATCAACTTTTCTTACTCCTTTTTGGAGCTGGAAAGGCTCCAACTTTATGTAGCCTGATAAAGGAGCTGCTGTGTCTGTATATATGTGGCAGCACTCTGACATATATGGGGTCGACACCTTGCAGAGTGATGGCCTTCATGACCATTGGGATTTCTACTGAATCAAAGGCTTTTTTGATGTCGATAAATGCTACAGCAAGTGACATCTTGTATTCTGCTGCTTTTTCTTTCAGCTGATTAATCAAATGCAGGTGGTCCATGGTCAAGTAGCTTGCTCCTGTGGTTGGTTTTCATCTCGTGTTTTTTTCAAATTGCAAACACAAAATATACCAGAAGAACACAATCGATCCTTCAAGCATTATTCATTTTAATGGGGATCAAGTTGAAAACACATTTGGAAAGAAATAGTTTTATTTGAGAAAAACAAATATTGACAAATCCTGTCAAAAATTGTATGAACAACATTGCAGTTTTTAAAATGGGTCTGCCCTTTTTCTTCATGTCATGACACTCCCATCCAAAAACATTCAGTCTTCTATTCTTTAAACTCTCCATTGGATGAACAATGTGTGTACACACACAAAGACTTTGTATATTTGTTTTGACAGTTGACATGTTGACCATTACATCTACCTAGGACAATGAATCTTCATGAAATCCTCAAAAGAAGAAGAAATCAAGTGAACTATAACTCTAGGATGGTAAGCCTTCGTTAGAGCAAGTTCAAACTTCAAGAACAAGAAAATCACATTAGTCCTAAGAAGAATGGTTTACAAGCAATGCATCCTCTTCATAGTCATCTATGGAGCTGAAACATGGAACTTAACTTAGACACTTACCCTCAAACTGAGAACCATGCAATATGCAAATGAGAGAATCATGCTCAACTTCTCATGGAGAGGACACAAGACAGCACGATATATTAGGGAAAAAACAGGATCTTGAGACATTATTGAATCCATTAGAAACTCAAATGGCAATGGGCTGGTCATGTTGCAAGAATGGCAGACAACCTCTAGACATCACAACTCACAACATGAATCCCAAGAGATCATATGCAAAACCTAGACCAGCTGAATATAAGATGATGAGACATACTCAACAAGTTCAGAGAGTATTGACTTTTCAACACCAGTGATAGGGAGGTTAAGCAAATCCTCAGGAAGGAACATGTCCAATATTCACTTACATAATTGAATATATATTAGAAACCGTAAACCAATACTGTCAACATCAACATAAGTTTCTTCAGTTTTCCCGTTGGTTTGCCTTGCTCTGCATGTGCCATCCATACAGGTAAACCAGTGGAGTTAAAGAGCTGATGATTCACTCCTTGACATATCTAGAAAGTACTCCCCCCCCTCAAAAAATGTTTTTAGTGGGATTTTAATTTAGATTTAATTTTAATCTACAATGTGCACTAATGCTAAATTGGTCTCTAGTTTGTGCCCTACTACTTTCATACTTGTTTTTCTAAATCCATTGGACATGAATTTTTCCAAATTCTTAATTTATCACCCTCAACACAGCCTACTGCTATCTCATGATGGTTTCTATTGAGTGATCAACCAGACTTATCTTGTTTGCTGGCACTTTCACTGCTAATGAGGACAGATTTTGATTGATTTATCATACTATAATTCACAGTAACAATAATTTGATATGATGGAACTATGAGTCAGGATATTGTTGCGTATGATTATGACCGATTATACAATTTACCTGTCTCGAAAGAATTGTGAATGATTTAGTGAATATTTTGATGTTTATTCCCACCATCATCAGAAACTAATGTTCTCATGGGGATAGACACAAAAATATTACAAGGCTTAATACTTACTTATTAATACTCCTCCAGTAAAATCCAAGATTGAAATATAATGACCTTTTTTTCTTTTCTTATTTCTATTGACTGGAATTAGTATTTGAAAAATGTTGATTTTTTTTCTTGGGTGGAGAAGGTCTTTTGAACAAATAACTAAAAGTGTGGATTTCAGAATATTTTCACATAAATAATAAGATAAACATAAATGCTTTCTCTTCTTATGACTGTTACTTATGTGGGTATCTGGATCTTCTTTTGATTTTCAATAACTCCTTTGTATGGATGAGAGAATAAGCAAAAAATAGTTATCAATGCATGTTGGTATGTTGGTGAAAATAACTTGTTTTGATCAGGAATTTTTTTACCCATTATGATATAAATATGGCTTCATGTTTCTAAAGAGTGAAACAAAGATAACCAAGCTTTTACTGTAGTCAAAATGAGTTGAATGCCTTGAAAATTAGTTTCATCTCTCACCTCTGAATCATGCTTCAATGAAGTCAGGCATGGAGTTTTCCTCTTATTGAGTCATTTAAAAAAAAAATTAGACTTAGGAACATTTTGATTCTCAGAGTTTTAGATATTGGTTACTCAAGCTGTGATTATTAACATCTTTAAACTGAATGAGTTTCCAGAGCTGTGGAACTTCTAATCAAGTTTAGAAAAAAAAAATTATGTGTTCAATTTTATCAAGAGTAAAGACCCCTTAGATCTTTATCAAACAATGTAATCTGCTTTAAGTGAAAAAAAAATTGGTAACTTCTGTATTTGCTTAAATAGGAAATAAAAGGTTGTTGGAAATGATTTGTCTGATAGGAAATATTAATCTTTTTTCCGCCTCATGCACGGAGGTGTAGCTGAGGTCAGGGGGGCTGTTTGGAAATGCCCTCAGTCCCAAATGTCCAATACAAAATTTGGAGTTGACTTTGTTCCTTTGTCATTACAAGAACAATCCTCACCAATGAGAGATGCTAGCCAATATCTAAAATCCATATTTTTCTATCGAGATTTGAACTCATGTCCAACTGATTGCTCGGAGGCTGTCTCCCTGATTGAGCAAAACTGATAAGTTTTAGATATCAGTGAAAATTTATCATACGGATATGCATGGCTTTTTTCAGTCTAATGAATTAACAGATTTATATAAAAAAATATATATTTTTATAATTTGTAAAAAATTTTTTAATACAAAACAAGACCTACAGCAATCAGTCAGAATAGAGATTGGAATTGAGTTGGGCCCTACAATTGTCTAGTGTAAATTGTGGTTCACTTCTAGCATCTCTAATGACAAATATCACCAAATGTTGATGGGGGCTCCTCAAGGAGCCAAGCCCCCTGAGCTCCCAAATGTTTAGCTACGCCTCCGCTTGTGCATTGAATGCAGGCTTGATAAGGTTGAAGCCATTATAAGTGTGCTATAAAGGCAGCTGCCTCTTGTTCAGCTATGGAGATTAACAACAGCTGATAGAGTTGAAATCAACACAAATCAGAACAGGTCTAGTTTGTTATTCAATAGAAACTATTACATGACCAACATCCTTTGGCAGCATGCTGTGTTGGGTACGATCAATTAAAAAATACGAAAAAGGGTGGTCAACGAATAAGTTACTACTCCTGCAATTGGTTGGGCATCAATCACCAGAAAAAATCTGGCCGCATGCTGTGTTTGAGGTGATTAATTAAAAATTGAGAAATAGGGGTGATCAATGATTAAGTTACTTCTCTCGCATTTTGTTGGTCAGTGATCACTGAAAAAAATCTGAATTAAAAAAACAAGCATGAATGCTGTCAGACACAAACTAAGGGGTCAATTTAGCATAAACTTGCATTGAAAACAGAATCCCCCCAGTAAAAACCTGTTTAGGTGAGGTATTTTCAAAAACCCTCCGTGCATTGAATGCAGGCTTGATATGGTGCAGCCTGTGCGTATTATACATACATACACAGCCAGCCAGCTAGACCAACTTAAAAACTAAGGAAACCTATGCTGACAGTTTCAAATAATATCCGCTTGTATGTGTCTATCTGTTTCAGTGTGTCAAAAGCAAAAAGAATAGAAACAGAACTATTAGTTGGACTGGAAATAGTCAACCATAACTGTCTGCAGAACTTTCTTCAGTTTTCAAGTCAGTCTGGCTGGCTATGTATTTATGTAGGACATATATAGACCACACCGGTGGTGCTAAAGGGATAAAAATTCAAACATGTCAAGAAAAAATGTTTTTTGTTTTTTCTCTCCAAAAAATTCAATTTACAATGTAACTTTATGCTAAAGTGGCCCCTTACTTTGTGCCCACTTCTTTTCAATTGAAAAAACTATTCAGTGATGCAACAAAAGGTGAAAGTTGGAACTTATATGTTGATCACTCCTCGATCATTTCTTTTACCAATTTTTTGATTGATCGCCCTCAACACTGCTTGCTGCTAAAAGACGTTGGTCTCATAATGATTTTGATTGAGTGATTAACCAGACCTTATTCATTTTCATCTATTATCATCATTATTATTATTATTGTTATTATTTTATTTATTCATTTATTTATTTTTGTGGTTCTCCTCCTTCATTACTTCCTAGTCACAAAAGTTTTTATTGAAATAAGACTTTTTTTATTATTTTGAAATCACTTCTGGGGTCAGTAATACGATTTTTTCCCCCCTTTTTTTCACCTCAAAATCCAGGTGCTTTCAATAGCTCCAACATCTCAGCAGGAGAGGAAGGTTGGCTGTAGAGGAAAACAAACAATGCCCAGGCAGCCCAGTCTGGTTGGAAAGGGGACACTCAGTCTATCAAGTACTTTCCCTGAATGGCACAAGATGTATGGAAAAATAAAAAAGAAGTCGTGTTCATTTTCTCTCTTCACATTGTCCAACCTCTTATAGTACTCCTGAATGTTATTAACTGCATTCAAATGTCTGTGTAAGAATATTGTATAATTGTCACTCCAGCTTATTTTGTCTTGGTAGCTTGTTCGAGTTGACAACCATTTTGGAATTGCTTATCTGACCAATGACAGGCGAGTAATTCTATCATGTGATCACTCATATTTTTGGAAACTGACTTTTTCTGTTTTTCTGCTGCAGGGTTTCAAGAAGGAATTACCACACTGACGAGGGTTACCTCTATAAAAGGATTTTAACTTTACAAGCCTTGTTGGGCAAATTACCATAAAGTAAGTCTTCTTTCTAATTTCATTTATCGGCTTTATTGTTGCTTAGCAACAAAAATCAGCAATTAATCTTATAGTTTTATTGCTTGTAATTGGTAATATTTTTGCAAAGTCAACTTTCTATTTATTCTTATTTTATACAACATGATTTTTAATGACGTACTGTGCGTGACAGTATATAAGACGGACATTTAATTAGAAAAACAAACTATACAGGTATAACACTGCGTCCCATGTGTTGGTATTATGCTTAAGGGACTGTCTATGGAAGCTTGATATGGATATTTATGGGGCTTGGATGAATTGCAGTTAGCAGTATTCCTCCAAGTAACTTTGTAAACTATTTATCTTCTGGTCTTGTATATACGGTAGAACTAGTTCAAATTGGTCTCAAGTCTGATACTATTATGGTTCAAGCTATAGTTTCAGAATCTTTTAGAGTCTGTGGCATTTTAAACGCAATTTAACCCAAGAAAGAAAACTTTCGAATATATCAGATTGATAAAAAAAGATCTCCCCAAGCTGATATTTTAAAGGCAAGGGTCCAATTTAGCACTATAGTTTCATTGTAATTTCTTTCCAAAACTGTATGTAAGTACAAGACATGGCATTCATCATCATAGCATCCATCATTTGGCATCTGTTGTTGCGTATATACTTTCCCCTAGATTTCCCAGAACTCTCAATCATGGGCATCACGGAGCCAGTATTTTCTGAACTTCTTTAATTCAGAGACGCCTTCTCGCTTTCAAACAGCCACAGTTTTGCATCTAATCTCTAGGGACCCATGTTATTAGTCTTCATGCCCAGCAGTTGTCTCCCACTCTTACAACATAACCAGCCCATTGCCATTTGAGTTTTCTAATGGTTTATATGATATCTCTGACTCCTATTTTTTTCACAAATATACTGTATTGTCTTGTTATCTCTTCCAGTGTTGTTGAACATGATTCTCTTCTCTTTCAATGCATGGTAGCATTGGAATGGTGTTGATATCTCGAAAACTGTTGGAAATGAAGTGTCACAAGGGAAAAATATGAATAGATAAGAATACATAAATGAACTAAAGTGTGTTTGTGCTATGAGCAATCACTCTAAACATCAGTGTAAAATCTTAGTTCTGGAAACAGTTGTTCACAAACTTGGAAAAGTAAGATCGTTCAGTAGTCTACTGGGTCTGTCCACTAAGTATCAAGCCATTTTGAATATAGTGAGAACCAGTTGCTTGCCCATTATCAAAAATTGGCAACCTGTCAGAGGGGACCTTACTGCACATGAGTGAACAGACACACTCCCGTTGGGTTACTCTGGCAAAACATCACATCGTTTTAGTTTGTCAGTCACTCCAATGTCTGGATTTGGATCCCTGTTACTTCTGACTTTTTGAATACTGTGAGAACCAGTTGTTCATCCATTATTACAATGGGCAACCTATCAGAGGGGACCTTAATGTGCAGGCATGAACACTCTCCTGTGGGGTTACCCAGGCAAAACATCACATTGCCCCAGGTTTGTCAGTCACTCTACTGCCTGGATTTAGCTCCCTGGTACTTCTGACTTTTCTGAAACCTAAAATAAGCCATGGAAGAGGTTGAGGAATGGGTGATATGGCAGCTGATGGCAATCCTTCTCCACTAAGATGTTTTCTGTGGAAAGGTTATCTTTTTCATCTTTAACCTATTGAGCTTTGCTGGCATGGGAAGACATCCATATTTATGTCTGGAAAGAAAATTAGAAATTATGATTTTCTTTATAAATATTCACTTGCTGCTTTATGATCAATCAATTTGGCTACTGAAAAATAATTTAAACTTCAATCTCTACGATTTATTTATTGTAACAGCCATCATGTAACCTAATCCTGTTTGGTTTGCATGCATACATACATGTGTGTGCAAATATTTAGTCTCGAAAGCTTTGCAGCTCTAAAAACTAAACATTGAAAGACTTTTTCAATAGATTTTTTTGTGTCACTTCAGTCACTCATTTCCCAATATCTGTCAATGCAATTTACGTTATTTTTCTCAGTATTGTTTTTGTTATTATGGCACAGTGTATGAATTGTCTCTTGTTGGGATCATCAGTTGTTTACCATGTAACCTTTTTGAGGATTTTAAAAACAAAACAGTTATACTAACATGGCACCCCTGCAGTGTTGATTGAACACCACCTCCCTTTCTTATTTTATAGTTTATGTTGTACGTATAGTTTATCATTTTATATAAGGTTTTATGTGTATTGTATATTGATATTATTTTACACTACATATCTTTTTTGAAACCAGGCTTACATGTATAGGTTACCCTAAAAACGTTTTTAACAATGAAGGATCAGTAAAGTTTAACACAGACATGACTCGCTTTTCATGTCATTTCGATTGAATTTCCACCCATTTGAATATTAAATCCGTTGTGTTGGTTTTTATCTCAGACTGCATGCAAACCAACTTATGATATCATCTTTAAGAATACTATTTATACAGAAAAAACTTCTTATACATATAGGTTTTCCCATGCATCATGATGACCCTAAAGGAATCCTCTTCCTTTATTTCTATTTTTGCTTGCAAAGCAAAACATCTGATGTTACATTTAATCTCTACGGAAATCTTTCAATCACTGAAAAGTGCACACACATACACCACATGCTACTGAAGATAAGAACTCCTCCCGAAACATGTATAGCCTGCTAACTAATTCAGTTATGGATTAATTAATTAATAAACAAAATCTCCATATACTTTTAGTTTGCCTCAGTCCCTATTGTTCATATATATATATATATATATATATGTGCATGTGTGTTTTATCGAAGTTTTGTCTATTACAGTGGTTGTATGTATTTATTATTATTATACATATATATATATATATATATATATATATATATATATATATATATATATAATTGCTTATATTACATACTTACTATAATTCAAAAACTCTCTCTGTGTATGCACTGAGATAACTCAACAACGGGTCATTGCATGAAGTTGCTATTCATCAGATATATTGGTCCATGCACCAGACATTGTCAAGTTGAGTTTTGAGTCATTTGAATTTACAGTTCTTGGTATAAAGGCGGTGCTCAATTTACAAAATCCATTTTGAATTAGATTTAGTTTTTTGCTCAAATGTATTATCTCATCAGTGTTCACGAGTGTAGGTGTATAGATTCAAAATGTCTGGTGAGTATCGAGATTGGGAGAGATTTAGGATGGAAAAGAAAGTAAAAGAAAGAGTGAGTGAGAATCATTTTTTTTTTCTGACAAGTTTTTCTAAAGAGCAAGATTAAATTAAATCATACTCAGATGTTGTTACAGCATTTTAAAAGATTTCTGTCTTGATTGTTGCTATTAATGACATCAAAAATAAAGAACAGCATCTCATTATTTCAATCTTGAATCTTCTGAATTTTATGGAACTGGATGCATCTTTTGATCAGGCATGATCAACTTTCTACCAAAGGCATGAACAAGACTCTTTTTACAATTTGTTTTCGGATAATGTTTCATTAAACAACCATAGTCATCAAAGGTGGTGAAGAGTTCTATTCTTCTTTATATGTGCATATGTTTATCTGGTGCTTCTGGCCATACAGTTTTGTCTGCAGACTGCAAAATTGGCATCAGTACTTGACTTTTTGGGGGCCTTATTTTGATGAGTTTTTTGATAACATCTAAATTCTCCAGAATCTAGATATTTTAAAAACTCTATTTTAGATATTTTCCAATGGAAATAATATCTAGATTCTCCAGAATCTAGACATTTGTTTACTATTTATTTTAATCTATTTTAGATGTTTTCCAGTGGAAAACACCAGTGATGTCATAATAGAATTTATTCTGACCATATTTATTATTCGATGGAATGTTGTTTTTTTTTAATTTCAAAGCTATAGTTGTTCAGTTTTTGACTGTGGTGATGAGTAATAATGATTTTTATTAATTTATTCATTACATATATTTGAAAATTTATTCAGAACTATAAACATAAGAAAATTGTTATTATTTTTTATTTTTACTATCATTTAAATGGTCTATTTCATCATATCATCTATCAATATAACAATTACCATTACAGAGCTAAAGTTTTATCATATATCTTTGAATTCTATGAAAACAGAAACTTGTTCTCTTGTTATATTCACCTGAGAAATAGATAAAAATGTTTGTTTTCTATGGAAAATGGCTATAATTAAAGCAATATATTTTTGAAACAATAATTTTCACATTATCTGCTCAGTTACAGTATCTTGTGACAACGTAAGTGAGAAATAATTCATTTTTAGAGATGTCTTCACCTCTCTGTGGGAGGGTCTGTCCATCAGTCAGTCATTTGTTCAGTCAATTGTCAGTAGAAAGATGTCCCTTGATTTGATACTTCTTGCCTTGAAAAATCTTCCACCCAAAGTCATAGGATTAGGCAATAATAGCATTTAAAATTTATGTTTTAAGATCAATTAAAATTGATTTTCTCAACTGTTTCAAATCAGATTTACCTGAATCTTAGTAAAAATGTGTTCCCTCATAAGATGCTTCTTGCTTATAAAAATATTTCACTCAGGGTCATGTAATCTGGCAATAATGGTGTTTAATCCTCACAGTGGACTCTCTCTTGAACTTTCGGTTCTTGTTTCTGATGTAGCGATAATTTTCATTTCTATCTATTGATAAGTAACCATTACTCTGGCAACTGAAATAGATACACAAAATACATTGTGAATATTCCGATTAATATAGAATTAATTTTTTTAAAAAGTCTGGCTAGTTACTCTTATAACCAGAATCTTTTAGCAGCCCACCATGTTTGGGGTGATCAATCAAAAGATTGGAAAGTTAGGTCATCTTTTCTTGCCTTTTTTTTGTGATCATTAAAAAAGTCTGAATTTCAAAACGAGCATGTATGCTGCCAGATGCAAACTGAGGGATCAATTTACCATAAACTCACACTGCAAATTGAACCCTCTGTTAAAAACTTATTTTTCAAAACAAAATAATAAAGAGCAAATTCTTAAATTTTCAGCCTTTTAGCTCCATTGGTACAGCCTGTAAGTGTGATATATATATATATATATATAGCCTTCCAGACTAGACTATGTTGACAGTTCTTGTTGATGGTTTGCAGACATGCACTTTATAGAAACAGCCATGAAATATTTTGAAGTATTTTCTAAAGAATCCACCTTTCTGTTCTTTCGTAAGTATTCGAGACTCCTACTATGACTGACTTGTCATTTCCTACCACTTCTTTTTGGGCAGACTGCCAATCCTGGCTTTGAGCTTTAATCATGATGATCTTGATCATCATCATCATTAGACCTTTAACGCCAATCACTGCACTCTTACCTTCTGTAAGATTTGTCAGACCTCTTGTTCATGGGCGTCACAGCACTAATATTTTCTGAACTAATCTTGATCGGCACGCAATCTTATTTTTTGCTGGCTACAATTTTGCATAGGATTGTAAGTTATGATGTCCAGCAGTTGTCTGGCATTCTTACAACATGGCCTGCCCATTGCTATTTAAGTTATCTAATTGATTTTATACCTCTGTTTCCCTCCAATGTACTCTACTGTTTTGGGATCTTTCCTTGTGATGTTAAGCATGATCCTTTCTTGTACACATTGCATGGTTCTTAGTTTGAGAGACAATTTTTTGGTTTGGTCCAATGTTTCAGCTTCATAGGTGACTTTTGAAAAGATGTATTGGTTGTACACCCTTTTTTCCAAGAAGGGCTTATTACGGTGAAGTATGCAAATCATAAGTATGTACAACATTAGCATATAAACATATATAAGGATATACGACATTGGCAACAAGGAAAACAGCATTTAAAAGAGTAGATTAGGTCTCTTGGTTCATAACACTCCATTTGGCTGACTGTTCATCAGCATTTAACAACCTTATGATAAAAAGATTGTTTATGTTCCTGAAAAGAAAAATTTGAAAATGTTTTTAAAATTCTTTATTTGTCATATTCACAAAACAGAAGTCGCTGTAGAGTCTTGAAACCTTCAACTAAAATTGTCAATATAAGTTTTCTCAGCTTTTAAGTGATTCTGACATGTATACCTATGGCATGCATACAGGCTGAACCAGTGGAGGTAAATTTAAATATTTTCTCCTTAATATGTCCAAGAAAACATTTTTTTGTTTTTTGAAAATTCCCTCCCAAAATAAGTTTATTGTGGTGGGTTCAATTAACTATGTAAGTTTACGTTGAATTAGTCCCTTAATTTGTGTTCGGGAAGATTTTTGCTTATTTCTTGATGAATTTCAACTCTTTAGTGATAAAGAAGTAACCAATCCTTTTAGACAATCAGAACTGTTAACAAAACTGTCAACATAAGTTTCTTCAGTTTTCCAGCTGGTCTGGCTATGTATGTATCACGTACAGGCTGCACAAATAGAGCAAGAGGGCTGAAAATTTAAACATTTACTCTTTATCATGTCTAGAGGAAACTTTTTTTGTTCTCTCAGAATTCAACCCTAAAATATGTTATGAGTGTATGGTTCAATTTACAATGTAAGCGTCTGCTAAATTGGTCTCTGGTTTGTCTCTGTTTATTTTTTGAGAATTCTAACTCTCAAGTGAACGAACAAAAGGTGAGAGAAGTTGTTCATTAATCACCTCTTATTCCAAATTTTTATTGATCACCCTCAACATGACATTGGTCACATGACGGTTTCTACTGAGTGGCTAACTAGACCGGTTTTTATATCGATAAATCAAGTGCTTTCAGATACCTTAGTACAATTATATTTTTGGTTATAAAATGAATACTTGAATCAAAAAAATAATCTAACAAAATTTGATTTTCACTGTATCATTTTGATTGCTGATGTAATATACGTCCTAGACGGGGTGGGGATTGTCTGAAAAGGCTTAGAAAACATTACATTAGATAATTCTCATGGTTCATACAAAAAAAAAAAAAGAAGACTTTCTCTTTTGGATGTTGATAATAGCAGACATGAAGCCATTATAAAAAGGAGAAAAAAAATTGTAAGCAAGATGGAGTCAGCAAATATGATGCCACACCCACAATACAGTTTCTTGAAAGTGAATGACAATGGGGTGTTACCCACGGACTGGATTATATGCAGAACAAAAGAATGAAGAAGTTTGGGACTTGAGAAATTTACCTGAAGAATTCCAAAGAATACACAAACTAAAATGTCAAGAAGAAAGAGAATCAAAGATGAAGACAGGTCTGGTTAGTCATTCTGTAGAAACTATCATGTAATCAACATATTTCGGCTGCATTTTGTGTTCAGGGTGATCAATTGAAAATTGGAAAGAGGGTTGATCAATAAATAAGTCATATTTCTCACTTTTTGTTGTGCAGTGATCACTAAAAAAGTCTGAATTTTTTACAGCGGAAATTTATAAGGAGTAAATATTTAAAATTTCAGCCCTCCAGCTCCGTTGATGAGGCCTGTATGCATGATACAAACATAGCCTGCCAGCCAGCCAGCTTCACGGAAAGAGGAGTAATGAAAAATTAAATTACACCTCTTACGTTTTTGCCAAAAGTCTGAATTTGAAAAAAAACCTGATGGGAACACTGAGAAAGACAAACTGTTGAACTGATTTAGCCTAAATTTATATTGTAAATTGAACCCCCCCACTGAGAATCTCATTTAAATGATTTGAAAATAAATTTGGAAAAGAAGTTTTTTGTTGGCATAATAAGGAGTAAATGCTTAAATTCCTAGCCCTTTAGCTCCAAGTGCAGCGTGTATGTGCGATGTATGTGTATATATATATATATATACATTACAATAATGATTAATAGTTGAATCATCCACAGACAGCTGTTTTGTTGTATTACAACTCTTCAGTATGGCTATTGACTATCCATTATCCATCTGGTACCATGAGTTGGATCGAAATCTTTGCTTCAGACCCAGAGGTTGGTATTTTACCCCTGCCCAACGCAGAACTGGATGGTTTGTAAGGCTGAATTTAAGTGATATATCTACTTACGCAGAATTCCCCATCCATCAAGGTACTCTATTCCAGAGCTGGAAGAGCATTGCTATACATATATATATATATATATATATATATATTTGGCCAGAAGAACTAGTTTAAAAACTAAACAAATCTGTTTATGCTATCTATGTTGACAGTTTTGGTTGAAAGTTTGTCCAGTTTTTATGTTGGTCTGGTTGGCTGGATATTCATATGATGTTGGGCTTGCACCTTGGCCCAGTATAAACCCATTATTGCCACAAATAAAGGTCGAGTCTCCATTGATCATTTGAGAAATGGAGACAAAATCATTGCTTCAATCATCAGGTGACATGGGAAGCAACCTTTTTTTTTTCTTGTTCCTTTCGTATCACTAAGAGAATCATTATTTCTCTCATCTGCTTACAAGCATTCTCCACTCTTCAGAAAAAAAGAAAAGAATAAGCCGTGAGAATCCATCTTGTAATTTATGAATAAACCATTGTTTGTGCTCTGCTTCAACTTTTTACTTCTCAAGCTTTTTTTTTTTTTTTGTTCAAGTAATGTGTGGGTTGGACAATTTTCTTATAGATAGTAAGGTAAATTGATTTTAGTATACATGATTCTATCATATTTTTTTTTCCTTGAACAGACAACAATTTCCTTAATGAATAATTATTGATTTTCTGGTTTATTTCTGTTGCAGAATTCATTAAATAGAAAAGAATTCGAGGATCCCCCTTAATTCACTCTTCAACTATTTCTCAATCATCATTTTCAAATATATGATTATTCATGGCAGTTAACTCTTTACAGATTCAAAGTTTGCTTTGTCTCTTCTCCCTCTTCAAGATGTTCGAAATGATGCGTATTTTTCCAAAGAATTGGCATCAACTATTTTTATACAGTTGATTTTTATTCATCTTTATTGTATGCTTCTTCTTGGTGTGTAAAGTGTTTATTTCGGTTGCTTTCTCAGTTGAGCAAGTATTACAAGGCTCTGTATTTTCATTGGAGTAGATTTATGTTTTCTTTTTTAATTCTGTTTAAAAAGTATAACATCAAGTTTCAAAGACATGAACTATAACGATGCAAAACAGATATAAAAACGTATATATAAATATATATATATATATATATATATATATATATACAGCATAGTATCTAAGGAAGAAAATGGGAGTCTGTGACATCATAGAAACTATTAAAAAACTCAAATGGCAATGGGCAGGCCATATTGCAAGAATTAAAGACAACCGAAGGACAACATGTATCATAACATGGATCCCTAGAGATCACATAAGAAACCGAGGCCGACAGAACACAAGATGGAGAGATGAACTAGACAAATTCAGGAAATGCTGGCTCCGCAACGCCCTTGATAGAGAATTGTGGCAAATCCTGGAGAATGTCTGTGTCCAAAGACGGATTTTAAAAGACTGATGATGATGATTGATATATATAGATATATACTATCATGTCATCAACAGACAGCTGTTTCGTTGTATTACAACTCTTCAGTGTGGCTGTAGACTATCCATTATCCCATCCAGTACCACAAGGCAGGATTGAAACCTTCGCTTCAGACCCGGTGACCGGTAGCCACAGAATTAGACGGTCAGTAAGGCTGAATTTAAGCAATACATTTATTTTTGTTTATATTCCCCATCCACCAGAGTGCTCTGTTCCTATGGAAAAGCATTGCGTAACGCTTACAATGAATGAGTTACCTCACTTAAAGAATGCTCAACCCTGAATAGAGAAGCGTCATATATATATGTAGATGTGCATAGTGGCCTAACTGTTAATAGCACAGAAAATTGAGATCAGCAAGTTGAATTCATATTCGAGCTGAGGTAGTTTGTGATCAGTTTGTACTAATGCCCTTGGCAAAGGCATGAATCTAATCTCATGAGCAAAATAGTCGCATATGGAACCATCACTCCCTTTAGGGCTGCCAATCCAAGAGAAGGCTACTCTCTAAGAAACCTACAGCTTGACAGTCACCTATGTCATCTTAGACTACTGAGATAGGGTACTGAGTCGAGACAAGATTCCATGTAAGTGAGCTGATCTCCACTTGAAAAGAAGACAATCAACACAGGCGGAAAAAGAGAAATAAGCCAACAATGGATTATGGATTAGTGATGATAAATCTTCTCAGAATTTCAGACAATATTTCAAACATTGATTTACTTTGATGATCAATCTGTAATTGTTGTGTTTTCAGATATTTGCCTTATTCCTGCGCAAAATCACTAACAATTGACAAAATGATTTATATACATCAACTTAATGAGAAAAAAAAACAAGACAATATCTAAAGAAATAACTTATGGGAAAAGGAAACTGTAGATAAGGGGAATAACTCTGAAAGGTATACTGTACATGAGAGAGAACCATCAAACAAAAAAACGCAGATAAGGGGGACCAGAATGGAAACTATAAATTGTGTAAATCATATCTAAAAAAAAAAAAAAAACAATTTTAGTCAATAATCCCATGCTTGTGAACACTGATGACTTAATTATATTTCTATTATAAGAATTGATCTATAAAAAAAAAGGATATATGATGTCAGTTTACAGGAGGAAGATAAAGTAAATTATAGAGATATTGGACACAAAAAATCATCAACATTATTTTATTCACAAATATATTAGCTTGATTATTGGAATACATTTTTATTGTTTTACCCTTTCAACTTCACAGTAAGTAACCTTTCAAGGTAGATAAATCTTGATGCTCTAAGTAAAGTGAAGTCTTCAATGAAAGTGTGGCTAGAGATTTTGGGGCCTTGGGGGGGCTTGGCTTCTCCAACATTTAATGATACTTGTCAGTACGAATACAGTGTGAATTACCATTTACAAAACTTTTGGGGGCCTCCTTCCATTGAGGATAGGTGGGGGGATGTTCGTACATCTCCAGTCTCTAGCTCAGAGCATTAAGATATGTATACATCAAGATAATACATTTCAGGTGGTGCTATTTTTTACCCCTGCCATCCTAGCTGATAAGCCATCCCAGCTAGATATTGGAGCTGCTTATATAGAAACAATCTTTTCATGATTGTGTGAAAGGAAGAGAGATTGAGGGAGGATGCTTATTTTTTTTTTACAGATGAGTTTTTTCTTTATAAAGAGGATGGGGGAGAGGGGAGATGTCTATCTCTCTCTACAATGGTAGAGGAAAAGGAGGGAGGGGGTGTTCACTTCTTTATATAAAAGGGTAAAAGAAAGGGAAGAATGGAGGGAGGATGTTTATTTCTTCTTGCTTGAATTTCTGGCTGGGATGGCTGGGTTGGCTGGGGTGAAAAGTAGCCCCCCACCATTTCAAAACAGTTATCTGTTCCAAAGTTAAAGAAAGTCAATAAATAAAGTTCTCACATGCTCAGTGGAAGCTAACTTTGAATATATCAATAAATTATTTGACTTTGCTTCAAGTTTGCATAGGAATTCATTTCATACAGATGTGATATATCACATCAGAAGAGAACATTTTTTATCAAATGTAACAATGAATTTCATTGTTCATTCAGACATGTATAACAGATGATATACATCAATATACTATGAATACATTTTATAATAAATACAATTCACACAAAATAATTTATACATAATAATCTATATTCGTATACATTGATATTTTATACATAGTAATTAATACATCAATATTTCTATTTTATAATATATGCAATTTATACATTAATATGATTTATAAATAATGTATATTTTTTACATCAATAATTTATACATGATTCATGTATCAATATATTCTATATTCAATAATATTACAATTTATGTATAAATACACCCTATAAATATATTTTATGATAGATACAATTTATACATAATTTATATTTGCAACACGATGCCCTCAATCACGAGGTCTGGCAAATCTTTGGGAAAATCTCTGTCCAGTTACGGATCTTGAAAGGCTGCTGCTGAATTTATATTCATATATATCAATAATTGATACATCAAGATTTTCTACGAATATATATATTCCATATTGATAAGATACATTATATCAAAGCAGAACATTTCCTTATTCTTTGATGCCTCAATAATTCTTATTGTTCTTCCTGATATATAACCTACATTGGTAAGAATCATTTGTATCACTTGGACAAAATGATAAAAAAAAATAAGAGAATAAAACCTTTGCTCTGTAATTCAATTCAAAGTAATAAAAAACAGATCTGGTTAGTCACTCTATAGAAACCATCATGTGACCGACATCTTTTGGCAGCATGCAGTTTTGGGGTTGAATAAATTGAGAACTATGCAACGTGCACATGAAAGAATAATGCTGGGCCTCACATGGAGAGACCACAAGATAGCACAGTACATCCGAGAAAAGACAAGAGTTAGGGACATCATAGAATCCATTAAAAATCTCAAATGGTGGTGCGCTGGCCATGTTGCAGGAATGGCAGACAATCGATGGACATCACGACTCACGACATGGATCCCCCCATGCACAACTGAGGCCGGCAGAATATTAGATGGAGAGACGAGCTAGACAAGTTCAGGAAGTACTGTCTCCGCAACGCCCATGATAGGGAAGTGTGACAAATCCTGGGGAAGGTCTATGTCCAACGATGGACGTTAAAAGACTGATGATGATGATGATGATGTATTGAAAATTAGAAAAAGGGGTAATCAATGAATACGTTACTTTTCTTGCTTTTTTTTTGTTGGGCAGTGATCACTAAAAAAGTCTGAATTTAAAAAAAAAAAGATACAATGTGAATGCTGCTGGATACAGAACCCCCACCTAAAACTTATTTAGAGGGGTAATTTTTGAAAAAAAAAGATTTTTTTTTAACATAATAAGGAGTAAATATTCAAAATATCAGCCTTTGAGCTCCATTGGTAAGACCTGTATGTATAATACATACATTGCCAGCTAGCTTGATGAAGTTAAAAAATGGAAAAAACCTATGTTGACTGTTTTGATGACAGATTTGGTTGACAAGCTTCATTCTAGCTTAGTACTATAAAGTGAACTGATTTATGACTTCCCGAATTTTCCTGCAGCAAATTAATTGTCTGTGTTTTGCAGAGATGTGACTTGTACTATTGTGTTTCCTATAATGCTGATTGGAAATTGTGTCGCAATAGACTGACATTGACGAGGTTGTTTGGTTGTTTCGTTGTATCTGAATCCTTAAAGGCATAACGTGTAGGAATAAAAAAAAAAAGGTAATGATAAGTACCATACCGATTACCATAGGCTAGTGGTAGAGTGTTCCCTTATAGTTTGGTAGTCCATGGTTCAATCCACCACCAAGTTATATCAAAGACTTGGAGAACAGTTCTCCACTAAGCACTCTGATCAAGGATTAGGATTGAGGAAATTTGCCCAGAGGTTAATGGGGTTACAGCTAAATAACGTTGGATATACAAGTTCTCATAATATCACCAGTTTAGCTATGTTGAGCCTAGTTAGTATCTAGATTAGTGACCATTGGGGAATACCAGGTGCTGTGAGTAGAACAAAGCTTTGACAGGCCTGGCAAGCCAGAAGTGGGTCTTGCTAACAATTGCCTATGTACTCAAACCTGCAATACCCTCAGTGCAGGTATATTCGGAAAACTATAATGATACATACATACATACATACATACTATGTCTGGTTTGTAGATGTGCCTAATTTAGCACCGGGCTGCAATAGAGAAGATCCTTGTTTGGATTGAACTCATAGACAATGGCTTGGGGAGACTAGCTTTCTTATCATGTAATTCTTAAGCTTACCCTAGTTTGGCATAAGGCTATAATAGTCCAGAGCACCCAGTGAGAATTGAATTCAGGAAACATCTTGTTAGACAAGATTTCTTAACATGCTCTATGGCTGGCTCCAATCAGTCTAGTCTGGCACTGGGCCATGATAGTTGAACACCCAGTAAGAAGTATGCTTACCTTCAAAAGTATTTGAGACTGGCTTCTTAACATTTACTGGATGGACTATTGACATTATCTACTTCATCTTCATCATCGTTGGACATATGCGTTCCCCAAGATTTACCAGATCTCTCTATCATGGGCATCACAGAGCCAATGCTTCTCAAACATGTCTAGCTTGTCTTGCCATCTTACTTTCTGTCAGCTACAATTGTTTGCATATGATCTCTGGGGATCCATGCTGTGAGCAGTGATGTCCAGCAGTTGTCTGCCATTCTTGCAACATATCCAGCTCATTGCCATTTGAGTTTTTCTAATTGTGTCTAGGACTCCTGTCTTTTCTCTAATATGCTTATCTCTCCATGTTTAGCATCATTATTTCATGTGCATGTTGCATGGGTCTCAATTTGAAGGTCAATCTTTTGGTTAGGCTCCATATCTCTGCTCCATAGGTGACTATCAAGAGAATGGATAGGTTGTATGCCATTAGTTGTATTTCCTTGTTCTTGAAAAATGAGCTTGCTCCATTGAAAGCTGGCCAACCAAGAGTAATTCTTAGCTTGATTTCTTCTCTTGAGGATTTCATGGTGATTCATTGTCCTTGGTAAATATAGTGGTATACTTCCTTCAGGCCTGTGTTTTCGGTTTAGATCATTGTATTTTTATCCTCAACATGCTTTGTTGCACACAGCATTCGTTTTACTGAAGTTTATGTGGGGGCAAACATGTGGAGATCATGAAGGTTCTTTGCAAAGAGGACGATGTCATTAGCAAATCTGAGATTACTGAGGTATTCGCCAGCTATTCTGATTCTTTTGTCTTCCTAGTCTAGGTTTCAGAAGATTATTTCAAGGCAGGCTGTGAAGATGTTGGTTTAGCTGGTATCACCTTGTCTAACTCCTTTTTTTAGTTGAAATGGCTCAGAGTCTTTATGTAGCCTGATGGAGGAACTATTGTGTTGGTAGGTATGTTTCAATAATCTGACATATATGGCCTCTACATCTTTGACGCTGGGATTTCTGAACCAGAAAAGAACATCAAAAAGCTCAGCTGTAATATAACAACCTTCTTAATTGAAGTCACCTGTATGTTTAAGCCAAAGAGCACACAAACCATAAGTAAACTCTCAGAAGAAACCAAGAATCTTATGAAAAAATGCAGAAACCTTAAACCATCAATAACACCAATGGAAAAAATCGAAGCAACATAGCTGAACAAAACAATCCTAAAGAAATGAAGAGAAGATTAAAGATACATGACAGCAGTCATTAAAAGTATTCTTGAAAAAGGTAGGGATTTTGAAACCATTAGAAAATCTCTCAGAACAGAAAGGAAGCAAATAAATAGAATGCTTGGAGCAAATGGAAACCTGACAATGGATAGGGACCAAATTGTTGAATTTGCTCAGGAATTTTACAAAAACCTCTATTCTATCAAACAAAGGGCACAGAAACATGAACAGAAAACACAAGCTAAGAGTAATCAATTCAAATATTTCCCAGAAGTTACTCCGCAGGAAGTGAAGCAAGCCATTAAACAAACAAAGGAAAGGCCCCTGGACCTAATAACATTACCATCGACTTCAACAAAAAAGCTGGAAAAGTCATTACAAGGAAACTCGCCATTCTTTTCAACTTATGCCTCAAAGTAAATCCCAGAAGATTGGAACACTGCAACCATAATGCTGTTATATAAAAAAAGGAAGCCTGAAAGACTTCAACAACTACAAGTCAACCTACTAAACTGCATCTATAAACTCTTCACTCAAATGATCACCAACTGAATCACCAAAATGCTAGATGAAAACCAGCTATGGGTACAAGCTGGCTTCAGAAAAAGCTACTCAAACATTGACCATCTCCATTCAGTAAACCAACTAATTTATAATCTGCTTGGCCTAACTTTTCTCTTGAAAATTCTGACTTTTTATTGATCTAACAAAAGATGAGAGAATCAAGATTCATTGATTCCCCTTTTTTTAAATTTTTAATTGATCACCCCTAACATGGCATGCTTCTAAGTTGTTTTTTTTAAATGTTTTTTTTGTTCTTTTTTAAATCAAATGCCACCTTTGTATTTATTCTCTTGATTCTTGATACAACTATACATTTCTAAAAGTTTGAAATATTCATGTTATGGAAAATTCCAATAAAAATTTCATCTCTTACAGATAATCTAGTTTCCTTTTGTTTTTGAATGATTGTAAAGTATCACGACTAGAATTTATTCAATTTTTGAGCTTACTTTTAGAGGTCTCCTTCCACTTGAGAATGAGGCTGGGGGCGTTTTCAATTCTTCCCCCATCAACCCACACCCCTGGTCTTTAGCTCAGAGTACCAAGATATGTATGTATCAAGATAATGTACTTCAAGCAGTGCTACTTTTTTTAATGCTGCCATCCCAGGTAACAAGCCATCCCAGCCAGAAATTCAAGCAGCTTCTCGAGAAAAAAAATCTTTTTACGATAGAGTGAAAAAATAGGGTGAAGGAGAGATAGGGGGAGGATGTTTATTTGTTATTAGAATAAAGAAATTTTCTCATTTCTACACATAGTATCACCCATAAGTGAGTACATCTCTTTTACAGAAAGTTAATTTTATTCTAAACCTAACAGACCAGGATTTTATTATTTTGCATGAAACATCACATAATCAAAACAGATCTCATCAGGCATGACCAAATGCTCCAGCATTGAAACTCTGTTGCCGAAAATATGAATACATCACTGTCCAAAAATGAGTACACCCTAAAAATATTTGGCAAACAGAATTTCAATGCTATAGAGTTTGGTCATGAATAACACCTGATAGGATCTGTTTTGATTGTGTAATGCTTCACTAAAAATAATAAGAAAATCAAATTCCTATTAAAAAAGTGATTGAGGTGAACTCATTTATGGGTAGCACTGTGGACAAAGTTTTCACTGATATTTGAGTAATAACTGGTACTGATACTTGTTCTTGATTAATACCTTGGATATTTTTATTTTAAAGTCATTGTAGCTACTTTTCCTCCATTTCAAATGAATTCATGTGGCATAATCTACAAATTAAATGATTTTTCTAATTAGATTAATTAAGTAATTACTGAATAAATCTAATGGCTAATGGAAGTATGTAAAGCAACTGCCAAACATTAATTAATGTTAATTAATCAAATAGTTGGAATTAATTTGATGTAATTACGAAAAAAAGTGAAAAGTGTACTTGGTGACTGGCTATATGTCTAAGTTTTGTAATTCAAGTCCCTCATAATTCTCTTCGATTTCTAGTAAATCGTTTTTAACTGTTATGCATTATCATAACTCAGAAGTGTATTAACTCTTTATAACATCATGGGTTGAATTTAACCCCAATTTTGAAGTGTTGGTATCTGTGCGATGGGTCATTTTTAAAACTACCTTTTTTTTTATCTTCATATATCTGAGTGCCCAATGGTTTATAATTCTGCTCCACCATATTGTTCAGTACCCAGACCGATCAACGGATGGTAGAAGCGATTGAAATAGAAGAAAGAAAATATGCCTCGTAGAGTTCAATACCATCTAGATAAAAAATGGATATTTTTTCCTTTTTGAGGAGAAAATCCAGAATTTCCAACAATCTGATTATAGTTGGTTAAGACAGGGGTTTGCAAACTACGGCCTGTGGGCTAAATCTGGCCGTTGACCTCATTAAATATGTTATGTTGCATACAAAAATTCTCTGATTTCCATATCTATCTTTGGTTAGTGAACGATGAACTTCAGAATTGAAAAAATAGAGAAAAGATCTTGTTCTTGCTGTGGCCTCACACAAGTCGATGTTTCATAGCTGAAAATGTTCCAATACTTATACATTCCTGCTGTTCTATGTATAGAGATAAAATTTGAACCACAATTTGACAATATTCTATCCCCACCAAAAGAATTCTCATTAATTACTAATGTAGGCATATACTCTTATAATGGAAATCATTCAAATAATGAAACAAGAACCTTAAGTTCAATGATGCATCCACCATCTGAGATAGTAGTAACAGGAGGAGGAAGAGTAAGTGATCTTTCTTTGATTCAATTAACTGTCATCCTTGTAAACTATTGTGACGAGAAATATTCTACAAGTACCATATTCAGTGAAAATCGAAAATGGACATTTTTTTACGTTTTTAGCCATTTTCGGCTTTTTTCAAAGATGATATTACTAGCAGCTGATAAAAAAATTGATTGAAATAGATTTTCTTTTAATGTATTACAACTCCTAATGACATCACGCCTTCTAATAAAATCACACCCTTCCTTCCTATTTTTATTGTTTAACAGACTGACCGAAAAACATCCAATACAGATGTGTAGACTCATCTAAAAACAAGATCTTTCCATAGACTTGTACAATCATTTTAGCATTTTTTATCTGCTCAGATCTGCGAAGCAAGAACTATTCTGATCAGGTCCTTTCGCCAAAAAGCTTGCCAACCTCCGGATTGAAAGTATGAAAGACTTACAATAACTCATCTATTATCTGAATCCAGGCAATTCCATAAGTAAAGTAAATCTAAAAAAAAAATTAGTACTTGTCCTTAAATATACTAATTTAGTATTGTGCAGATTAGAGTATATAGAATAACACTATTCTGTCAGTAGTGCTCGTAGTAACTCTCGACTACTAAATAAACTGTTCTTCCTGATTTTCAGAGCATTTCTACAGGAAAACCACTAATGCTTTTCTGCAGAGAGATTACTTGCAATGCTTTTCTATAATAAAATCATTCGCAATAGATTTACATTCTGCATATAATAGTCCTATTCTGTCAGTATTTCCTGCCTTATTTCTTGACCACTGACTAGGGACAAATTTAGCATAAACTTAAATCGCAAATGAACCCCCCCCCCACTAATTATGGAGAGGAAATCTAAAAAAACAAAGAAAACTTTTTTCCCGACATGATATGGAATAAAAGGAGTAAATCTTCAAATTTTCAGCCTTCTAGCTTCAGTGATACAGTCTGAGCACATCATATGTACACATATAGTGTAATAATTGGATTGACATTTCAATAAGAAATATATTTCATCCGGCACTAGTGTTATACAAGTAGCAAATCAAACAGCCGGCAACGTAACAAATAAAGAAAAGGAACGTTTTGCTGGTTTCAAATCCATGTCTACCAGGAAGCAGTTTTAATGCGACTCGACTCTAGCAACTGAGCTAACAACACCTTGGTAAGCAGGAATCATTTTGTCAGGTATAAACTGTCTGATTGAATAATTACATACATATATAGACAGCCAGCCAGCTGAGCTGACTTGAGAACTGAAGAAATATTCAGTTTTTTTTGACAGTTTGTAATATGCGAATATTACATTTCATCCAATTTACTGGTATTATGCTTAAGGGTGCTGTCTGCTTGAGCTTAAATGGACATCAATTGGACTTGGATGAGGTGTGGTGAGTTATAATCTTCCAAATAACCTTATAAACCATTTGTCTTATAGTTTGATATGAATTGTAAAAAAAGTAACCAAGTCAGTTTATTTTGGCAAGTGTGTATTGTTTCAATCAGTGGAAGTTTAGAGAATATCAGATCAATTTTTATTCCCAGTCTCTAGAGGATTCAAACACATTCAACCAGAATATTAATGACTTGGCCTTTTCAACAGGTCTGTAGACTCAATGAAGTTTATGTCTCAGAATTTTAACACTTGAGATTCATAAGGGACAACTTATATTCATACATTGCCTAAGATTTTAAAATCATGAAAAGATCAATTTTACTGATTTCAACAGCTCTGCAAACCCAATGAAGTTTACGCTGCTGATTTTTAACGCTTTAGAAACTCCTAAGGGACTATTTATATTTGTACATTGCCCAAGATTTTCAAAATCTTGATAAGATCGGTTTCACTGATTTCAACAGCTCTATAAACTCAATGAAGTTTATGCTACTGAATCTTAGCTCTTGAGATTCATAAGGGACAACTTGGATTTGCATGTTGCCCGAGATTTAAAAAATCTTGAAAAGATCAATTTTATAAGTTTCAACAGCTCTGTAAACCCCATGAAGTTTATGCTACTGATTCTTAATGCTCTAGAAGGAAAAATCTTGAGAAAAAAACAATTTATGAGGGTTAACTTTGATTAATATATTGCCAAAGATTTAAAAAATCTTTAAAAAATCAATTTTTTAAGAGACAACTTGGATTTGTATATTTCCCCAACATTTTAAAAAAAAATAATTTTAGAAAAATTAACATGGCAGAAATAAAACCTTACTTGTATTATAACTCTTGATTATTGCAGATTTCATACAAATAAGTTGGTTAGAATTATCTGTCGTAATAACAAAGTGTTTCTATTTGTTTTAGTATGGTTACAAAGTACACCATCATGGTGGTTGAGTGGTCGTCTCCAGTTCAGTTCAATCCATCACCCAGTCATAACAAAGACTTTTAAAATACTAATCATTGCCTTTCCATTGTGCACTTAGCATAAGAACTAGGTTTGAAGAACCTCTTGCCGCAGCTAAGGGGTCGCTGCTGAATCATATTGGATACACCAGTTCTCTTACGATCACCGAAGTTGAGCAATGTCAGTTTGGTCAGTACTTAAATGAATGATCATTGAGGAATACCAGTTACTGTGAGCAGAACAAAACTTTGACAGGCCTGGCAAGCTGGTAGTGGGGCTTACTAATAATTTCAATTTTGTACGTAACCACACAATACCCTCAGTATGGGTAAAAGTGGATAATGATGATACTTACTAAGTGTTGCTTGTTTTATGATTTCAATGATAGATGAGGTGTAACCCTTTTTTGGGGGGTACAGTCGTTAAATTTTTCTCTTTATATTATGTTATTTTCACTTTTTTTTTCAGTGCTTGACAGGATAAGTAGTGAAAACAATGATCAGTCCTTTTGCACTGTATATATTAAAATGGTTCACAAGGTTATTTATAAGACTACAACTCACTACACCTCATCTGAGTCCGATTGCCGTCTATTTAAGCTTTGGTAGACAGCCCCTTAGGCATAATACCAGCTCATTGGACACAGTGAAATAGTTGCATATTTTTTGTTCTTTTAAATCAAATACCCATTGTATATTCATTCTTTTAATTCTTTAACTAACCATAGCTTTTCAAACCTTTTTCTCTTTTCTATATATATATATATATATATATATATATTTTTTTATAGATACTTGATTTTTTATCTTTCTGAAAATTCTAGTGAAAATTTTATTTCCCTAATTTTTTTTTCATTTTTGAAACAATATCATCATCATCCTTTTAGCATCCATTGACATACACCTTCCCCAAGATTTGCTAGACCTCTATATCATGGGCTTTGCAGTGCCAGTACTTTCTGAATTTATCTAGTTTGTCACACCATCTTACTTTCTGTCAGCCATAGTTTTGCATATGATCTCTCGGGATCCACGTTGTTAGACATGATGTTCAGTGGTTGTCTGCCATTCTTGCAACATGTCCAGCCCATTATCATTTGAGTTTTCTAACAGTTTATATGATGTCTCAGACTACTATTTCTTCTCTGATATATTGTGCTGTCTTATGATCTCTCCATGTGAGATTGAGCATTATTCTCTCTTGTGCACAGTTTGAGGGTCTGTCTTTTGGTTAGGTTCTATGTTTCTGCTCCACAGGTGACTATCGGTTGTACATCCTTCTTTCAAGATCTAATCGGATTTTCTTGTTCTACTGAACTTTCAAACCTAGTGTGATTCTTCGCTTCATTTCCTCTTCTTTTGATGGCTACATGGAGACTCGCTGTCCGAAGTAGATATGGTCGTCTACTTCCTCCAGCTCTGCATTTTCGATTTCGATCATTGTGTCTTCATGCTTTCAATATCGAATTTTGATGTCAGTCGTAATATTGTTAGTATCATTACTAGCTTATGACTCATCACTTTGCTGATGGTTATCATAAGTGTACGACAACAGGCTAGGCTGATGGCTGCTACTGATATTATATGTGACTGACATGAGAGAGAGAGAGAGGGAAAGAAAGATAGTCAGGTAGTTTAATAAGAGGATAAGAATGGAGGGGAGAAAATGAATTTATATAGTTGGAGGGCAGGGTTGAAAAGGAGCGGGGTTGATGGCTGCCATCAATACTATAATTGTTACAGACATAGCTCTTATCATATGTATGATTTTTATCTTTATCGATCGATTGACATCATCTCTTAGTTAATGA
Source organism: Thysanoteuthis rhombus (assembly GCA_963457665.1). Taxonomy (NCBI): domain Eukaryota; kingdom Metazoa; phylum Mollusca; class Cephalopoda; order Oegopsida; family Thysanoteuthidae; genus Thysanoteuthis; species Thysanoteuthis major. Next base: position 29,594,602 of record OY735236.1, on the reverse strand, counting down.
AAATTTGAGTCTTGTTTTTTTCTTGTCTAGATTCTCTCCCTTTTTTGGATAAATTGTTTTCTTTTCTTCTTCATTATTTGTACTAGTAAATAACTTTGTCAAACTCTTTCTGACAATGTAACCTAATGGTTTATAATTCAGTTTTTCTGACTCTGTACTATTACATTTGAATTTAAGGAATGTGGAAAAGTTACTATCACCAATTAGGTAATGCTAACCAATGGTGTATCTAAGATAAGGCCTTTGTCCTGGATAGCATTGAACAGTGAACAGTGAACAGTTTTTAATGAAGTCAGACAAACCATCCCTTGATATTGAAAGAAGAATTTTTGTCTGATGTACAATCATGTCTTTGATTATCATGGATGCAAAACACTAGGATGACCAAATTCTTAGATAACTTATATAAATTATTAGATAAAGACACAGAGCTGGAAGCTACCTGACAACATACCCCACGGTACTACTGCTAAGCACCAACTAGCAGTGAGACAATTTTTATGCGCAATTCAGGGAGATGGTTTAGGATTTTGCGTGAAATCTATGAAATTTAATATTCATCTCAAAAGTGCCATTTCCTTATTTCAAAGCATTGTGAGGGAAGACCATGAAACGTTTCTTCACAAAGAAGGAAATTGAGAGAGAGAGAGAGAGCTGTGGGAGATCATTCACCAAGTTAGGATTAATGCTTTGAGAGCCCATATGCATCAAGGCAGACTGTGATCTTGCACTGCTGAGCATAGAAGGAAAAAAAACTAATAGAACTGATTCTGAGCGCATCACAGATCAATTTGCCTCAGTGAAAGCCTCAAAAGTGCAGTTATAATTTTCATAGTGCTATAATTTATAATAAAAAGGTTTGTATTTTTGAGCTGATATTATTGTAAAGCTATCTAGAAGGTGGATGTCACTGTGTCAGATGTTTGGACACAGGCACAATTTTGGTTCTTGCCTTCGGCTCTATTTTCCATAGATACGCCCCTGATAATAACTTGAATCAATGTATAATGTTACTTTGATGAGTAGATCAAAGGAATTAGGATCATTGATTCAGAATCTTTATGATTGAGGCAAATCATGAGAACTTGTTTTCTATGATAGCCATTCAAATGTTCTGGCTTTTTTTAACTGAAACTTTTGGTTTAATTGACTTCCTTTTCCCTTCATTTCTCAGAGTAAAAGATTTATTAACTTGACTATAATTGGTCATGAATTTGGTGGTACTTGTTTATATGTTGAAGAATACTATTCCTTTCAAATTTTATCATCAATGTAATCAAAAATACTAGTCTGTCAGAATAATGTGCACATAAGACTTGATTTATGAGAATGATTATTTATTGTGCTAGCAATTAAGATTATATATTATCTTATATTTCTACTCTTTTCTCACCCTTTGCCTCTGTCATCTTATTACCTCCCTTATCCCTTCCAATCTTTGTTGTAAGTCTGTGTTCTTATCTAAATATGTATCAGTTAGTTTCATATGCCAAAAAAGAGGGTACAAATATTTTCTTCTTCATCCTTTTATCTTTCTTTTTCTCTGTCTCTCCATAGGGAATTTTGAAAATATTTTATTTTTCCTTCTTGTTGCTAACATACTATGTGTTTCCATTTGTAATATTTTGATATTATCACTCAAACATTCAAACTGAATGAAACATTACAAACATTTTGTTGTGTATTTGTTATAATCCTCGTAACATAATGTTTTGGTTACCTTTTTCATAAACGGGAGTCACGATTGTATCATTACAAATTTTCCATCATGGCGTTTCATGAATGTTTGATTCTTAGTTTTTACAAGTCGTATCTTAAGTGTCCCTTATTTTTCTTTTTTGGAAATTTAGCCATGTACTTATTGTTTTTCGATGTGACCATTCATATTGTCTGTGACAGTCCTTACTTTTAAGGTATCGGGATATTCATGCCTTCCTATCCCTACCTGCTTTTCAGATATGCACTCAATGCCTCTCGATATCCATGAAACAAGCTATGTCTTCTTCTGGCTTCGTATCCTTCCACCTCTCTAATGAAAGACGTCAATTTAAACTATCAACATTGGCTAGCTATGCATATATAATGCATACAGGCCGCAACCAATGGAGCTAAAGGGCTGAAAATTTGAACATTTACTCCTTATATTTAGAAAGACCATTTTTGATAGCTTTGTAGTGGGCAGTTCGATGCACAATGTTATTTGTCCAGCAACATTCACCCTTGTTTTTTTCAATTCAGACTTTTTTCACTGATCACTGCCCAACAAAAGGCAAGAGAAGTGACTCATTCATTGATTGAAAATTTTTTCCTAATTTTAATTGATCACCCCCATTTGTCACTTGGCAGTTTCTATTGAGCGACTTACCAGACCTGTCTACTTCTCTTTCTAAAATGAAAGAAACTATTTTATTTTTGTTTCATTGATTGGAAAATTGATTGGAAATAGCAAACTCTTTTTTCCAATTTTGTAATTGATCACCCCCAACATGGCATGCTGCCCAAAGATGTTGGTCATGTGACAGTTTCTATTGAATAATTAACCAGACCTGTCTATGTTTATTTTTTTGGTTTTGTCTGTTTTTATCTAGCTTTTTTTAATCTCCTACCTTTCTTCCTTCACACTCACTTTTCCCTCCTCCTTCCCTTTCTTACATAGGTGGGTGCACTAATTGGGGGATGAGGGGGCTATCTCCCCCCAAATTTAGGCAAAACCCTTTATAAAAAGAGTTTCCACATGCCTATACTCTCTTACTTTTCCCTAATTCCTTCGCGATTAATATTATTATGTAGGTTTCACAGTCAGAAAGAGCAAGGAAGTGGGTAAATATTACACTCAGATCCCAGTCAGACAAGTGTATCAGTTGGACATATGAACAAACAGAATAATACTGTAGATATTTTTCATCTTTTTCTTTTGTACAGTTAAATTTTCCTTTCGTGCTGGTTCTGTGATTTCAGCATTTAAACTGCTTATTGCGAACAATCTTCAGACATTATAAAGTTATGATGATTTATTGTAACTTCGTGTGAGGTAAAGTTACATTTTTTTCCCCCATTTATGATATAAAAGTATTTTCTGGAAATGCTTTGAAAATTTCAGCGTTTAGCGTTTTGTATTTATGGTAGAAAGAACTATTACTTTATGTTTTATAGACACTTTTTTTAGGGAAGGGAGATAACTTTGTCATGAAGTATGGTATTTTTTGTTTTCTCTGTTTCTAAAAAAGTAAAAATTATCTTCCATTCATTTTATCTTCAAATATTCTCATGTGAACAGCTTTTAACCACTTAACATTCAATCGTGTATTTGCTTCGAGTTGAAACGCGTATTTTTTTTGTTAACTGGAGGAAATGAGTCGAGGAATGTTTCATAATTGGAGACTGTCAACCAGAACTGTCAACATAAGTTTCTTCACTTTCTAAGTTGATCTGGCTGGCTATGTATACATGGTGCGTACAAAATAAACTCTTGCCCCTTATGTCTTGAAAAAACATTTTTTTTTTTTTTTTTGAAATTTCCCTTCTAAACATGTTTTTAGTGGGCGGGGTGTCAATTTGCTGTGTAAATTTATGCAAAATTTGTTCCGAAGTTTGTATCTGGCAGCATTTACGCTTATGTTTTGAAAATTCAGACTTTTTTCAACGATCTTGGTGCATCAAAAGGCAATCTATTCATCGATTGAAATTTTTTCCAAATTTTTAATTGATCACCCCACTGGTTGCGTGACGGTTTCCGTTGAGTGACTAACAAGATCTGTCCACTTCTCTTTTCAAAATAAAAGAACCAGTTTTATTTTTGTTTCATTGATGGAAATAGCAAATCCCAAGAGAAATATTCTTTAGGATTGTGGAGGTAATCTAATTCTAAAACTAGATAGAGCAGATAACGTTTACAAGTTCCAATTCTGAGGCAGTTATACGAAAAGATTCTGACGAGAACAGCCTGCCTGAATTTTATAGCACAAAATTCACATCATAATTCATGATTTTTACTCTTTCCCATTTTATGGTTTATCTTGACACTTAAATTCATACACTGCTTGTAGAATGCTTGTATTGACAATAAAACTATTCAATGAATAGAATTGAAAATACTGGAGCTCTTCTTGGAATCTAACAAAATTTCACCTAATGGTTTAAGGGGGATAATTTCAGTCTAGTGTTATTTCCCTTTGATACATTTCCCGTCAAAAATTTTATGAATTCAAGAGTTAAAAGTAGATTTTGAATAAATGACATCAATAGAATTTATACATATACTCTGGAGAGTTTGGTTCTCACTACCTGGCTCACAGTTTTGGCCTTGTGCCATTCTAAGCCGAGGTGAATGAATAGCAGAAGCAAAATGCTCTTATATAAATCAATGTTTCCCAAACTTTTTTGGACTATTACCCCCTCACTCTTTTAGAGGGTATATTTCATCAGTATCCCCACCCCCGATATAAAGTTGGTCAAAATGATAAATTGGAAACCAGATATGTTTTCTTGTGGTTAGATTGTTCCAATGAGTTAGTAGAATTCTTCAAGTTGGAAAAAAGGAAAATATTTGAATTTCTAACAGCTCTACAGTAAAATCAGCTTTTCCGATCTACAACTTTTTACTTTGGATGTATCGAATAGCATTCGTTGCTCTTTTCCTCCTCACCATGCCTTGTCTTCCAATACCCCACATTACCACTAAATCTTCCAGCTCCCCCTCACTCCCGGGGCAATAGCACCCAATTTGGAAATTAATGATATAAATGATCAAGGGATTTGTTATTCTATTCTTCAAAGTTATAAAACTGAATCAAGATACCAATTTTCTTTTGCATTTCTGGCAAAAATTTGGATCAGTCTATTTGATATTTTCTGCACCGTCTCATCTGGTTTCATTTTGAAGATTTAGTGATTGTTGTTCTACTTTTCATGACTAAATACCAATCATCCTGTAATGAAAACGTGTCTCAATTACAGTTCATGTAAAAAGATGAATTGAATACTTATGTGAATACTTTATGATCAAGTAATTGTTAGGAAAACCTCCTATGAATGAAAATAATATGATTATCGATTTATGGTTTATTTGTAACACTAATAAGTACTACAACACATACCATAATCATGTCCAAGTAGATACCCCAGTGAAAAGGTGTTTACATGATCATCTGCGGCTTGTGCCATTTTCCAGGGCATTTTTTATAGTTTGATTTTTTTAAAACTCAGCTTTATGTACCAATTATTCCTTGTGTGAGAGAGGATGATTAAACTTTTTGTGGTCAATATCCTTCTTGATAGTCATTGAGAAACTTGGAAAATTTACTCAAGTTCCTTTAGTAAGTATATAGTTTAGCAATATTTTCTTCATATTCTCTGATGCTGTTTGGTTGAGCCAATTCAATAGAATTGTCACTCTGGCACCCGTATAGTTTAGTATAATTCAAGCAGAGATCATTGACCTGCTGTAGCCGTCAAAAATGGCACAGGGTTTTTATCTTTTTTTTATATATGGTTGTTTGTTCATTTGTTTATGTGTTCCAGCACTCCTGGCAATACCATTTTGTACAGACTTGAAAATTGGCATCAGTACTCCCTTAAAACTTTTCTATAAATAATTTTTTTTTGATTTGTGAAAAAAAAGCTTTTTTGACTTTTTTGAGGACTTATTTTGATGGCTTTTTTTCAATTAACATCTAGATTCTCCAGAATCCAGGTATTTGTAGATGTTTTTTTACTCTATTTTACATGATGTTCTCCAGCTTTTTCTTTTGTTGAAGACTGCTTCATGAAAAAAATAATTTATTCACCGATTTATTTGAACTGGTCTTGGTTGGTGTAATCACAACATTTCATTATGATATGAGGGATTATCATTACACATAGATTTATTGTAATTGGTGTCAGGATAGAATACCTTATCTCAGGAAATCAGAAAAAGGTATTGTCTTAGTCATTGTGTATTCTTATCTTATTCTAAATACATCAGTGAGATCTGGGTGAAACTAAGAAGTGTTTTATAAATGAAATCAAATATTTCTACCTGTGCGTAGAAATGAAATTTCTGTAGCGTAGTTGGCTCATTTTATCACAATACCTCTACTTTGTAAGCTTTTTTCTCTGTAACCCTAGACTTTACTAACCCACCTACCCAACTTGACTCTTTGGACAATGACAATTGATTATTTGGAGAAATACATAGGCTTCACAAAATTAACTATGCCAACATGTAACTGACTGGCATTGTCTGTCCATTTCATATGGGAATGAGTGTTTCAGAACTGGTAGGACAAAAAAGATGTAAATTTTATTTTTTGAAAATTTAAATTTAAATGATATTCTTACTCACTCTCATTCTTTCATTCCAATTAAGCTTTTCCCTAAACACATGCATCATAATGCTATATCTGAGTAGTGACAAAAAATATGTGTCCATTTCATGATGGATTATTATCATAAATTGATTTTAAGGGGGCAAAAATAAGTGGACAGGACAAATTTAAAAAAAAAAAAATGTATTAGACTACATGTATAGATTTTCAAGGCTCTCCACCAAAAAATGCGATCAGGAGCACTGAGACTGATGAGTGAAAATGAAAGAATACATAGCCACTATATTTTTTATTGTTTGTTCTGGTCATTGATCTAAGCTACGGTGATACAATATTAAAAACATCCTCTTTTACTTGATGATGAAGAAAATATTTTTTTTGATGAAGAAAAATATTTTTTTTGAAAAATCTGACATTGAAAAATTATATTTTTTTATGGGTAGAGAAATCTCCCCAATTTAACAAACACTGATCCGGTGTAATACAGTGAGTACCTACTTTGCAATTTATTGTTTTTTTGTATGTCTTAAAATTGCCCTGAAATCGGCCATATTTGTTTTAAGAATTACCCTAGGGGCTCGCAGTGAGAGAGAACACTGAGCTGCAAAATTTCACTCTACTAATCCCTAATTGAATCCTCTTTGATCCTAGTGTATAAATCCCAGAAACAGCCTTACCATGAAGCTAGTCCCCAAAACCCTTTTCAATCACAACTCTGATTCTCCTGTTCAAAAGTAGATAAATAAAATATGTGTAAAATTATCTTGATAGTCATTGAGAAACTTGGAAAATTCACTCAAGTTCCTTTAGTAAGTATCTAGTTTAGCAATATTTTCTTGAACAAGTTTTATAGCAAATCCTCTTCTCAAAACTCCTGTAATAATTTTAGATTTTCATATGGCTTCCAAATGATTTTTACAGACTTGTTGTATAGAATCTCCTGTTTATCCCAATATTTATCAAGTCTGTTCTTGAAAGAATTCATATTTCTTGAACACTCTATTCCATTAGGTAGACTATTCTGTATCCACATTACGTGGACATTGAGACTATATTCTCATATTTCCAGCCCTGCTCTTTGTTGGTATATTTTCAATTGTTGGATTTTTAGATTGAACATACTTTGTGTATGAATGTGTATTAAAAATATATTGTTTTTAAAGTATAAATTTACTTTGCCTTCACTGCATATATTCTGATAAACAGCAATTGAATTAGAAAAAAAAGGATTTTGTTATTGGGGGAAAAAAAAGAAGAATGAAAATAGTTTTGAAAAATTCTATCAAGATAGTTCAAGGAACAGAGAAAAAATTTGAAGATGAAGAAAAATGTGTGAATGCTTCAAGAACTATTTATAAATAATGAAGAAAAATTGAAGAAGTGAGTGGATAAAAATGTATCCATCAAAAGTAATGGTCGAATTGAAAATAAGACATCTGTTTTGGGATGGAGGATTAAATGAGCAATTTTAGAAAAAAATGAAAGAATTTTGTTTGAGTTATCAAGGGGAAATACTTGCGACAATACAACAATCATTTCTGAAAATAAAAAATCTTTTGTTATTTAAATAATCTCTAGGTTAAGCTTGTGAATAGAATATCAAAATGAAAATTATAGTCATTCTAAAAAACTTTTGAGTTCATTTTGTTTGTTATATTTCCTCCTTTAAAAAATTGAAGAGTTTGGTAAATACAAATGAAATCATTAAAAGAATCGCCAATAAGATTAAAAGATAAAGATTTTTTCTTACATGAAAGATGAAGTGAATAATGTTAGAAAAAAGTGAAGAATTCACTTTGTTTTATCAAGAGGCGACACTTGTGTGACATTGCAAGAATCATTTAGAAAATAGAAAATATTTTTCTTTTTTTGATAATCTTACGACTAGGTTTGTGAATTGAATAAAGAAATGAGAATAATTGTCATTCCGAAAAATCTATTTTTCAAGTTAATTTTGGCTATTATATTTGCCCCTTCATAATTATACACCAGTGGTTCACTTGGTGTATAAGGATTTTTTCACAGCCCCTTTAGACAGAAAATACTGAACAATTACATTTATGTTCATGTGATTAGGTTAGTTAGGTAAAAAAAAAATGAATCAAGTAATTTATTGAGTTCATTTTAGCTCTTATATTTGCCTTTTTATAATTAGCATATACCAGTGGTTCTTTTATTGTATAAGGATTTTTTCACAGCACATTGAGTTGGAACAATTAAGTTTATATTCATCTGGTCAGTTTAGTTTGGTGATAAATGAATGTATCAAATCATGTAATTTAAATTCTTAAAAAGGCTATATATTTTTTCCTCTTTTAAAGTTTTATATAAAATCACCGTATCCTCACAAATGGCCTGACCAACCAGCCGAGTAGATTACAGAATCTTCTCTCTTTGCTTGTCGGTATATGTGTGTGCCTGGGCACTACTGATCACATTTTGAGGGCTACAACCTTGAAAATTTGCTTGAGTACACCACTCAGCTGGAAGAAAACATTTTTAGTGAAAACATTTTTAGTTAAAAGGTCTCTATGGTCATTTCGGACTAACAATGCCCAAATCTTGTGCTGGTATTTTTAGATCATTTTTGATAAAAGATCCAATTTTGAAGATGGATTACAATTGCCTTGAATTATTTACATTGTTGAATATCCTGCTATGCCCCTGGGAACCTATCCCAGTACCCCTGGGTACATTTTGGAAGTTACTGGAATATACAATGTTTTGGCCTCGATTGAATGACTGTAGTCAGTAAAGGTAACAAAGAGTTCTATCTTTTCTATTTTTGTATGTGTGTGTGTTTTTGTGTTGCAACATTCCTGGCCACACAATTTTGTCTACAGATTTGAACATTGGTGTCAGTATTTCAATTGACCCCTTCTAAAATAATTTTTATCTTTTTTATTTTTGGAAAAAAAGCTTTTTTAATCTTTTTGGTGTCTCATTTTGATGGGTTTATCAATGACATCTAGATCCTGGAGAATCTAGATGTTTCTAGATGTTTTTTAATCTATTTTAGACGTTTGCAAGTGGAAAATGCCATATCATTCATAGAATTTATTCTGACCGTATTTATTCTTCAGAACAATTTTTTTTATATAACTTTAAATCCTGCTGCTAAGGTTATTCAATTATTGACTGTGATGACAAATTTGCTTTTATTGCTTTTTGGTGATGAAACATTACAATACGATGAACATTTTTGTAGATCAGTTTGATAACCTGAAAGTTTGAAGCCAAGAAAACAACCATCTGCCTTACAATTTTTTCAAAAAGTTAATCCCTCTTGATATAATTCAATATTACAATATTCTGAAAAGAAGAGCTCTCTAGAAAAGGAGGTGCTAAGACCATTAATGTAGTACATTATTTTGGTGGAGAGACTGGTGACTTGAGCTTGATTATTGTCAAATGTACTTTGACTCTTGACGATAAAATATCTACCCTCTGATGACTAGAATTAGACCTTTGAGAACTAAACTCAACTTATTACAAATGCAAACATCATCGTTCTTGGAAAATTCTTGCTAATTCTTTTGAAACAAGAAATTCCGTAAATTTTCATAGTCGGTCAGTTCACTCATAGGTGTCTGCTGGTGGGGTGCAAACAAGGCATTTTCCCTCCCCACCTAGATTACGCCTCCTCATCTACAATAAAGGGATTTGAAAGTTGGGACCTTATAGTCAATAAAGGATTTCTTTTTTGTAACCCTAACTAGATGTACCCATTTAATGAGATAGTATCATTCTTTGCTGGTTATAGAGTTGCTGCTGTGATATATTCTGAATACACCCTTTTGCACACCCCTGGAAAAGATGGCAGCGGAGACCCTTGGGCTCAATGTCATTTTAGAAAATATACCCTAACGTAATTACTTCCAAAATTTGAGAAATGTGACCTGGGACTTTGAGAATCACTGATTTAAACCTTCTGAACTTTGACGTTCTGATGGAATTGAATTTGCCTCATTTTAGAATGGTAATAGGAGTCCACTTATCTATTGAATTAAAACCCTGAAATTCTAGGGATCAACATATATAACAACATATACAGTACTTAAAATAGAAATCTCTAATTAATCTTATTATTTCACATCAAATGTTTTTTCTTTCTAATAAAAAGAAGAGAAAGTGCTTGAGTTTTTATCTTTATCAAGATTTGATGGAAGATTTAAATTTAGGATCAGATTTTTCTGATGGCTAAATATTTGGATTTTTACGACTTTTAATTTGCTAATTAAATTAATGAAGTGTAGGGAAAATTTTATATACGATGTACTTGTGTATACATGTACATCTATGTATCTGTTTGTGTATGTGTGTCTCTCTCTCTATCTATCTATCTATCTATATATCTCTTTATATATGTATATATATAAGATATATATAGAGAGAGAGAAATAAATAGACTTATACATGATGTATACATTTATATAAATATATTCCTATTGATTGATTAAAAAGTAATTAACATTTCCCTGTAATTCTAAGTATTTAATTACTATCTTCTAATGTCCTCCCAAATTTAATGAAAGATTTCTTCAAAATTTAATTAAGCAGAAAATTTTTAGTAATTAATAGCATTAAATTAATTACTTCCATTAACGCAATAGGAATCATTTGAAATGTCCGAATGGTGAACATCAGAATATTCCGGACAAATATCCGAAGAGAATAATTTTGTAAATTGTAAGAATTAAATCTCACTTAAGAATCAAGCTCATTTTTTGATTGCAAATTTCACTCAAAAGACAGGTCTAGTAAGTCACTCCGTAAAACTTGTCTCTTATAAACTGTCTGAGGTAATTTGGCACCATGTTGTATCAAAATTGGAAAATGAATAAGTTTCTTATCTTACTCTTTGTTGTGCAGTGATCACTAAAAAAGTCTTTATTTTCAAAAAACAAGTGTGAACACTCCTCATCATCATCATCATCAGTCTTTTAGCGTCCGTCGTTGGACATAGACCTTCCCCAGGATTTGCCACACTTCTCTATCATGGGCGTCACGGAGCCAGTACTTCCTGAACTTGTCTAGCTCGGCTCTCCATCTAACATTTTGCCGGCCTCGGTTGCGCATGTGGTCTCTGGGAATCCATGTTGCGAGTCATGATGTCCATCGATTGTCTGCCATTCTTGCAACATGGCCAGCCCACCGCCATTTGAGATTTTTTATGGATTCTATGATGTCTCTAACTCTTGTCTTTTCCCGGATGTACTGTGCTGTTTTATGGTCTCTCCATGTGAGGCCCAGCATTATTCTTTCATGTGCACTTTGCATGGTTCTCAACTTACGGGTCTGTCTCTTGGTTAGGTTCCATATTTCAGCTCCATAAGTGACTATTGGGAGGATGCATTACCAGACAGAAAATAGAGACAAATTAAGCATAAACTAACTTTGCAAATTGAACTCCCCACTAAAAACCTTTTGGGGGGTGAATTTTTGAAAACAAAAAGAAAACTTTTTAAGGAGTATATGTTCAAATATTCAGTCTTCTAACACCATTGATGTGGCTTTCATGTGTAATATTTACATACCTAGTCAGTCAGCCAGACCAACTCAGAAACTGAAGAAACTTATGTTGATAGTTTCGCTTCGAGGTTTCTAATTCTTATCCCTTTTATTATTATAAGTTCTAGCAAATGGTGAATATTTTTTCTATTTAGGAAATAATAAGTTTGGAAAGGAATCAGTTGACAGAGTTCAAGTTCTGTCTGAGGTTGTCTATGTTCACTTTGCAATAATGTCCTTGGGAAATGCATGAACTTACTCCTTCCTGCTATTAGTAAATAGTGGGGCAATTGAAGCCCTTTTAATGCTGTAAGGCAACCTATCTGAGAGAGGCGTTCTCTGACAGAAAAAAACTTAATCAACAGCTGTCGTCATGGTCCTAAGCTTGAGTAAAGGAGGAGGATTTGGCATGAGGCTACTCAACTCAGCGTTTCAGGATTAAAAGGGCTTAAATTCTCCAGCTATTTACTATCAGTTGGCAGGAATCAGCTCATGCTTTTCCCAAGGACATTATTGCGAAGTGAACATTAACTGCCTTGGACAAAACTTGAACTTGTTACGTCAATTTGCCACAATTCTCTATCATGGGCGTCGCGGAGCCAGTACTTCCTAAATCTGTCAAGTTCATCTCTCCATTTTATGTTCTGTCGGCCTTGGTTTCTTATATGATCTCTGGGGATCCATGTAGTGAGACATGATGTCCATCGGTTGTCTTTCATTCTTGCAACATGGCCTGCCCATTGCCATTTAAGTTTTCTAATAGATTCTATGATGTCATGGACACCCGTTTTCTTTCTTATATACTGTACTGTCTTGTGATCTCTCCATGTAAGGTTGAGCATGATTCTCTCAAGTGCACGTTGCATACTTCTCAGCTTGCAGGTCTGTCTCTCGGTTAGGTTCCATGTTTCAGCTCCATAAGTGACTATCAGGAGAATGCATTGGTTGTATACTCTTCTTTTTAGGATTATTGGGATCATCTGGTTCTTGAAAGTTGAGCTTGCTCTGCCAAAGGCTTGCCATCCCAGAGTGATTCTTTGCTTGATTTCTTCCTCTTTTTAGGGTCTAATGGAGATTCGTTGTCCTAGGTAGATGTAGTGGTCTACCTTGCCGAGTTCTGCATTTTCTATCTTGACATTTATGTTCTTATTCTCAACATGATTTTCGTTTTACTGAAGTTCATGTGTAGGCCGACTTTTTTGCTTTCTTTGTTTAGATCATCTTGCACTTTTTTCAAACTTATCATCTCCAATATTGATAAAAAATATATTTGCCGTTTGCTGGAACTCATAATAACAAAAGTGATGAGTGTAAGAAACTCTACTCTATGAAACCACGGCAGTCATGGTGGAAACTTAAACTAGGTTCGTCGATTCTGTTTTCTGAGCCAGTATCTCTTGAACCACTCAGCCTCTCTCCTCTGAGCATTTACTTCCCTGTAATTACAAAATTCTCCAACCACTAATCGCATTGGTTCTTCAGCTCCTTTGATTGCCAGAGCTTTGTACCTCAACATCAAAGTCTTTTTATTCAAGATGGTTAAATTTCTGGTAATTATTCGATAAAAGATTCAAAACATTGAAGAGAATTTTCTCTATTTGGATTCTGTCTGATTTGGCAACGATCTCCTGTCGCCTCTTCTGTAATAGAGGAAAAAAAAATTTCTTCTTCAAATAATAGTGTCGAAATATATTAAGGATTTTGTTTATCAGAGTGTATACTAACCCTTTGTATCAGGAATTCAATACTCATTTTCTTTTGATGTAGTATAGTGTTCGTAAATGTTGTACGAAGGGTTTATTTCTATGGCCTTTACCTTGAAAGGAAAGAGATTGTCCATTTATTGTGAGACGTATTTATGCCTTGATTTTCTTTGAGGTCTCAGTTGACATAGACAAATAGGAAATTAGTTTTTTAAGATTAGGACACATTATTGGCATTGAATGATTATACAGTCTATCATTGTGTTCTTCAGCACAGGATTGGTTGAAGTTTGTTATAATCAACTCTGCTTGATTTCATCTCATTCTAGTTCTTGTAAAATAGTTGAGGTGGGAGAAGGGGCACTGGGGAACAGCAGCCCCCCCCCCACACACACACACACATATACTCGGAGCCCTAATGGAGGGACCTCCCACAAAAGCTTTATAAATAGTTGTTCACCTACTGCATTTCTATTGACAAATTCCACTAAATGTGGCTGGACGCCCTTCAAAGAGCCAAGACTCCCACCCCTGGGCATCTAAATCTCCACTCTGATTGAATTATTTGACACTAGCTATCTCTTTAAATTACATCAATACTTGTAACTATTTAATCAGTGAATATTAACAAAAACAGGTCTTGTTAGTCACTAAAAAGAAACCGTCACATTACCAATATTGGGAGTGACCAATTAAGACTTTGGGAAGTGGGTTGTCAATGAATGAATTCTTTTTCTTGCCTTTTGTTGGACGCTGATCACTAAAATGTCTGAAATTTCAAAAAACAAGCATGAATGCTACCAGGTACAAACTAAAGGATCAATTTAGCATAAAAAGTACATTATAAATTGAACCCCAAGTAGAAAAAACTATCTAAGGAGGGAATATTAGAAAAAATAGAAAAAATTTTTTTATTTATTTATGAGAAATAATTGTTTGAATTTTCAGCCTTTTGGTCTCATTGGTTTAGGTATGAACGGTATATATATATATATATATATATATATATATATATATATATATATATATACATATATATATATATATATATATATATATATATATATATATACATATATATATATATATATATATATATATATATATATATATATATACATATATATATACATATATATATATATATATATATATATATATATATATATACATATATATATATATATATATATATATATATATATGTGTGTGTGTATATATATGTGTATATATATATATATATATATATTGAAACTCCTATTTGAAAAGATCTCCCTTTATTACATAGCAATTACTGTAATTGTCAGTCTTTACTAGTAAGTAAACACCCAAGATTGGAAACAAAAAAAGGCTCTCATTGAGACAGTTTGGATGAAAGAGATTACTAGTCAAAAATTTATAATGACTAATCTAGTTAGTCATTCAATGAAAACTATTGTGCAACCACTGTCTTTTGACAACATGCCATGTTGGTGATGATCAATCGAGAAATTGGAAGAAAGATAATCCTTGAATAAGTTACTTCTGTCACCTTTCTTAGGCAGTGATCACTGAAAAAGTCCTTATTAAAAAAAACAGGTGGGTGTAAACTAGGGATCAATTTAGCAGAACATTACATTGCAAATCGAACCCCCTACTAAAAACATGTTTTGGTGGAAATTTTAAAAAAATAACAAAAAAACAATAGTGACTTTAGCATGGCCTGTATGCATGATACATACATTGCCAGTTTGACAGACCACCTTCAAAACTGAGAGAAACCTATATTCACAGTTTTTGTGAGAGTTTTTAATTGAAAATGATTCATCTAAAAAAAATTGAAGATAATTTAATGCTACGTCTACTAATACTATTAATATACACTATAAGGTGCCAAGTGATCAGAAGAATAAAAGGTAAATTTGAATGATTTGATTTGTTCCTCTGCCAGTTGCAGGGCTCTCATAGCTTGAGTGGTAGAACAGCTGGTATGGGAAAGCAGGTTTCCTGAGGTGGAAGGGATATAATTTTGCATTATGCTGAGAGCTTATACTTTATTTCTTATCTATTTTCTCATTGCCGGAGATAGACCGTCTGAGAAATTGCGTTGTAAAGCAGCTGAATATGACATTGCTTCATCAAATAACATTCAAGATAATAAACATGAAATTTTAAGATAATAAACATGAACATTTGTGATAATAAACAATTTACTCTTATATTAAAACAAATTCAGTAGATTTTTAGCCCCAAATCCTGGAACGTTTGAATTTTTTCATATATTAGAAATCATCAACCAGATCAGTCACCATAGGTTTCTTCAGTTTTCAAGTTGGTGTAGCTGGCTGTGTGGCTACCTACGTATCCTGTGTATAAGCTCCACCATACTTAAAAATTCAGATTTTCTTTAGAGATCACTACCCAACAAAATGCAAGATTCTCTGATCATCATTTTTTCCAATTTTCCAGTTGATTACACTAATACAGCATGCTGTCAAGAGATATTGGTCATGTGGCCGTTTTGATTGAGTGACTGCCCAGACCTCTTATAGATTTAATAACACGCATAACCTAGTGTGTAGAGGTATTGATTTTCATAAAAATGTCTGATTTGCTTTTCTGCCCAATCATTTGCTTCTGGACTGACTTGATTTCCGAAAGAGACACAATTACAATGACTGTGCTGGGTAAGTCTCTGAGACAAAGCTAGAATCATCACTCTTTCTGGCCAAATCTGGCAACCCTGTCTCTCACTTCAACTAACAGGTGTAAGATTATGTAGAGATGATTATATCCCATGTCATTAATTACTTTTTTTTTCATCTGTGTCTCCAAAGTGCCAACAGATTAGAACTCAGTTTGCCATCGCAGCTCTTCTAAGATACTCTTAAAGTCGCCTTTAGAGCTAGACAGAAGCCGTGTTTTATTGGTTTCCAAGATATGATAATTCTGAATGCCTGTTCAGAGCTTTGAACAAAAACTGATATTCTTGATCCAAGATTTTCTCTCCAACAGGGAAATTGATCAAGACTGCATTTTTATCCCTAAGTCAGACAGAGGTTGTTTATTCACTTATATTTGTCAGTTTGTCCACACAATATCTCCAAAAGCTCTCAATGACATTTTATGGGCCAAGGATAATTGATTAAATTTTAGGATAGATCAAGAAATTCTTGCATTTTGTTACCATTGCAATTTTTCGACTTTTTATGTGTAATTACACAGTAATGACAAAGATAAGGGGATAATCAAGAGTTGAAATGAATCAAGAATCAAAGGGACGTCTCTGATCAACATTTATTACTAGCTTTTATCACAGCATAGTCTAGGATCTGTAACCTGATTGTTCAGTCTTTAGTGACAATGGTGCACTTCAAGTGCAATCTAGTTCAAGGATTATTCAAGGTAGACTCAAAGTAATTGATCCGCTTCAATGATTATATTACTATTTTCAGTTCAACCTTATTCTCAGTTCAACCTTTAATGTCTTCTCATTGTATTGAATTGTAGTGCACTGTTCTGATCTATCATTGCTTCTGGACTTCAATGGGAAATTGAATTTGGGATTGACTGTCATTAGGTCAATCAGAATTAATGGGTGCGTTCTTCAACTTTTAGGTGAAACTTGTAGCTACCGTGAAGCCTCTTTGGTACCGTTGCTTTCAACAAAATTATTATTACTGAATCAGAAAATTACTAAATGATGAAGTATTGAACCAAAGATTAATGGGTTGAAGGATTTTTTTGGTCTGGTTGGCGAGGCTTGTTAACATAGAAGAAATATTATATCATCATCATCATCATCATCACCAGTCTGTTGGCGTCTGTTGATAGATGTAGACCTTCCCAAAGATTTGCCGAACCTCTCTATCATGGGCGTACTTCCTGAATTTATCTGGCTTACAATGCCATCTTACTTTCTGTCAGCCACAGCCTCGCACCTGATCTCTGGTGATCCGCATTGTGAGACATGATGTCTCTTGGTTGTCTGACATTATTGCAACATGTCCAACCCATTGCCATTTGACTTTTCTAACTGTTTCTATGATGTCTCTGAATCCTGTCTTTTTTCTGATAAACTATGCTCTCTTATGATCTCTCCATGTGAGGTTGAACATTATTCTCTCATGTGCACATTGCATGGTTAATTGAACATTATACTGTGAAAGTTTTAGATCAAAATTCAATTATCAACTATATCCAAGGTAACCCTCATATCATCATCATCATCGTCAGTCTTTCAATGTCTGTTGTTGGACATAGACCTTCCCCAGGATTCTATCATGGGTGTCGCAGAGCCAGTACTTCCTGAACTTGTCAAGCTCGTCTCTCCATCTAATATTCTGCCAGCCTCGGTTGCGCATGTGATCTTGGGGGATCCATGTCGTGAGTTGTGATGTTCATCGGTTGTCTGCCATTCTTGCAACATGGCCAGCCCACCGCCATTTGAGCTTTTTAATGGATTCTATGATGTCCCTGACTCTTGTCTTTTCTCGGATGTACTGTGCTGTCTCGTGGTCTGTCCATGTGAGGCCCAGCATTATTCTTTCATGTGCTCGTTGCATGGTTCTTAATTTGCGGGTCCGTCTCTTGGTTAGGTTCCATGTTTCGGCTCCATAAGTGACTATTGGGAGGATGCATTGGTTATACAACTTTCTCTTTAGGATTAATGGGATTTTATTATTTTTGAAGGTTGAGTTTGCTCTGCCAAAGGCTTGCATCCTAGTGTGATTCTTCACTTGATTTCTTCTTCTTTCATTTAGTTTACAATAAAACTGAAAATGGATAGCTGAAACAGCCACCTATTAAGAGCAGCCACTTAAATGGGCCAAATTACTCTATTTCCATTGTACACTTGACCAGAATCTTTGTATTAGCTGCATGTTGATGTGAGAAATTACATTTTTCTTCAATTAAGTGTAACTATCTGAAAAACCAAACTAAAGGAAGGTTTTTTAGCTAGTTCCTGCAAGAGAGCTTAATGGGACTTCTAGCCCCAATGATTGATCTTCACTCACCATCTTATTTTGTCATCCTTCCAACCGTAGTACTAACAAAAATTCCCAAAAAAATGTCTGGGGAATTTTCAAATACTGATAATTGAAAAACATGCACTGGGTTTACATTAGTAGCCACAGAAAATTTGGTGGTCTTAGATCCAACTGTCCGAGAGTTATATGATGACAGACGGACATCTGTTGAATGATAGTAAGATTAAATTCAACTTGGAATCACAGTCAATAATCGAACGACCATACCATCAAAATCTTAAATTATGTGGAAAAAATTCTATCGAAGAAGAAATATGGTCAGGATAACCTCTATTTATGACATCACAGGCTTTTTCTACTGAAATACATCTCAGATAGAATGAAAGAAACATCTAGAAATATTTAGATTCTCCAGAATTCTGGAGATTTTACATGTTATTGATAAACCCTTCAAAATGAGGCCCCAAAAATGTCAAAAAAGCATTTTTTCCCAAAAGTAGAAAAATAATTTTTATGAGGGGTCTAGTTGAGTACTGATGCCAATTTTCAAGTCTGTAGACAAAACAGTATGGCCAGGAGTGCTGGAACATGCAAACAAACAAAAAATATAAAAAAAGATTGAACCCTTTGCCATCTTTGATGGCTATTGCTGCTCAACTTTTTGTGATCTATTGTGTATATCACACACAAACACAGGTACATATAAAAAAGGATATAACCCTCCGCCATCTTTGATGGCTAGGCTTGTTCAATTATTATCTTGCATCTGACTGTAATGAATTGTCTACAGTATGCATACCTGAGATCCAAGTTATGTAAAATGAATTATTCAGAAAGTTAACCGATGCTCGATGACAGAATAAAGGGTTAATGCAGCAGGAATAAACCTGAGAAAGCATAATTCATATCATCCAGGTCACAGATTAACAAGAAGAAGAACTGATCAGATTGAATCACAGGGTATCTAAGATAATACCGAAAGAAGCATGCAAGACATCATAAAGGCATTATATCCCCGAGGGCCAGTCTGGGGTCACAACTGACTGACCTCATTACTTAAGCAAACCAAGCTTGAATCTTAATCTGTTCTACGGCTTTCTGGTTGACATGACCACTGGCCTGTTTGTTGACATGACTGTCAAAAGCCGTCTCATCTGCTTGTTGACACTGGCTATTAATGCCGCAATAATAGTACACTGGTGATAATACTGTCGAAAAGGAGTTCTTGAACCCAAGTTGTTTATGGAATCAGCATATGTCATGACTGGCTAGAGCAGTGAGAAAGAGTCCTGCATCTTGCTCCACCTTAGAGGTGTGAGGTGGCTTAACCATCACTAGCATAGGTGACGGGTGGGGATGGAGTCGGTGAATGCACTTGGGAAAGGCATAAATCTTCATAATTGACAGAAATATATCTTGAATATAAGATTCTGAGGTTGAATCAATTTGGTCTGGCAATCAAAGGAGCTGTAAAGTCATCGTGAACAATGGTTGAGGCATTTTATAATTAATCATCATCATCATCATCATCAGTCTTTTATAGTCCATTGTTGGACATGGACCTTCCCCAGGATTTGCCATACCTTTCTATCATGGGCGTTGTGGGGCCTATGCTTTCTGAATTTGTCTAGTTCATCTCACTATCATGTATTCTGATGGCCTTGGTTGCACATGTGATCTCTGGGGATCCATGTTATTACTCGTGATATCCATTGGTCGTCTACCATTATAGCAACATGGCCAGCCCATTGCCTTTTGAGTTTTCTAATAGATCTTATGATGTCTCAGACTCCTGTTTTCTCCTTGATATACTGTGCTGTCTTGTGATCTCTCCATCTGAGGTTGAGTATGATTCTATCATGTGCACATTGCATGCTTCTCATTTTGTGGGTCAGTCTCTTGGTTAGGTTTCATGTTTCAGCTCCATAAGTGACTATCAGGAGGATGCATTGGTTGTATACCCTTCTTTTCAGGATTAATGGGATCTTCTTGTTTTTAATTACTGGAAAGTAAATTCTTAAAGGGAGGTGTGGAGTGGTGTAACAGCTATTGACATGGAAAATGGAATTGGTAAAAAGAGGTCAAGTTTCATTAAAGGCTATTTGCATTTTTCTTCATTGTGTTACCCTTTTATCCACTTCTCCCCCATGCTATGAGTAAAAGGCAGGGAAATTGGAGCCTTTTAGCCCTGTTTGATTGCCCACCTAAGAGAAGGTCACTCTGACTGGAAAAAAATTTCAGCTTGGGCATGGAGCAAGGAATCCCATGCCGTAAAAACCAATGTGCTTCTGAAACAGCAAAAGTGGTCTAATGGACTACAAGGAGTTTACAGGGATGTACTCCTTACCACATCATTGGCACTTTTTCCCAGGCTGGGGTAAGAATGAAATTGTAACAAACCTGAATTTTATTCTCAAATGCATTCTAGTCAGTGAAACAGCTCCAAACATCTTCAGTTGAAACTCAAATATTGATTTTTCAAAATGTTTTGAGTAGATGCTAGATTGGTGAGCCTCTTTACCTCACATAGAATAAATTATGATTTTTCTTTGAAAAGTGTATCAGTTGGAATCAGTCTGTATACAAGTTTGATGCTACCGTTTTCATTATTGTTTCTAGCCATACAAAAGACATATCAAATAGAAAATATTTCTACTCTGTGATTTTTTTTCCAACTGTAACCGTTCTCTGGGCACATATCACATCCCTGTTAGGAAGTGATACTTCGAATAATCATTTCCATCCATAAACCTAATTTATAACATTTTCCTCTTGGAGTGATTCGGCTGTGATAATGTATATTGTTGATTGTTCTGAGATTGTCAAAAGACTTTAATCTTATGCGATTGAAAACGCAAGCAAAGATTAGATTACAATATATCATCATCATCATCATCATCATCATTCTTTCAACATCTTTCATTGGACATAGACCTCCCCCAGGATTCGCCACACTTCTCTATCATGGGCGTCGCGGAGCCAGTACTTTCTGAACTTGTCTTGCTCGTCCCACCATCTAATATTCTGCTGGCGTCGGTTTCTTTTGTGATCTCTTTGGATCCATGTTGCGAGTCGCAATGTCCATCGGTTGTCTTCCATTCTTTTGACATGGCAAGCCCACTGCCATTTGAGCTTTTTAATAGATTCTATGATGTCCCTGACTCTTGTCTTTTCCCCGAATGTACTGTGCTGTCTCCTGGTCTCTCCATGTGAGGCCCAGCATAATTCTTTAATGTGCTTGTAGCATAGTTCTCAATTTGCGGATCAGGCAGTGACCACTGAATGGTACGACAATATACAACAGTGGATCAGTAATTTGACAGATGAACAGATTGATCAATCTATTCGAATTCCTTGAACTTTTGGGTTGCATCTTGTGAAAAAGACACCTATGAACTTATCAACTGTCAGCTAAATATTGCTAGCATCTCCCCATCAAATCAGAATGCTAGACATTTTATTGAATTCCAAGGTATTCTATTAAATTCACCAGGTAAAGTATATGATGTCAGGATGAATTAGGCTAATTTCATATTTTGTCAAAAAATTCTAGACGTTTCATTGAATACCTACGCATTATAGAATGCCTGGGTTTTTGACGGTAGCATATACATTGCAAAGACAGGCTGTAGCATTTTAGATAAAGAAACTGATTTTGCGATCATCATTATCGTAATGCATCATGGCGGCTGTCAGTTTTCACCAGAGTAGCTAAGAATTAATTGCATTATTCAGCCTCTTTTCAGGAAAACAAACTGAATCAGTGTCAATTAGTCTTTCTATGAACAAGTGGATGAAAGACTTTAGCAAAGCCATTTTGTTTTTAGTTCTTTTTTGGATAAATTCAATGGTGAAGACTAATAAAATGAATACAGATATTACGAATGATTCAGTTTGAATTTACAGTGAATGCTTACATGAATTTGCAGATCTTGCTTTCAGCACAACTCTCTTCTCCCCCTCCTTTTTCATTCCATAGCTATCACTTTTCTCTCTCTGTTTCTGTTTACTCCATCTTTCTCTGACTTCTTCATACGCTATTTTTCTCTCTTTGGTTGCTTTGACAATCTTTTACTCTTTCTCTCTCACTTTCTCAATCTTTTACCCTCTCTCTTGTTTTCACTGTCTTTCACACTCTTGCTCACGTTATCAATCTTCTACTCTCTCTCTCTCTCTCTCTTTGAATCTTTTACTCCCTTTCTCTCACTTTCTCAATCTTTCACATCCTCTCATTTTTTGAATCTTCTACTCTCTTTTTTTCTCTCTGAATCTTTCACTCCTTTTCTCTCACTTTCTCAATTTTCTACTCTCTCTCTCTCTTTCTGCTGTTTTCTCAATCTTTTATGCTTTTGTTCATCATGTCAATCTTCTATTCACTCTCTCTCTCTCTCTCTCTCTCTCTGAATCTTCAACTCCTTTTCTCTCACTTTCTCAATTTTTCCATTCTCCCTCTCTGAATTTTTTATTCCCTCTCTTTTTCTCCCTTTCCCAAACATTCACACTATCTCTGTCACTTTCTCCAACTATCACACTCTCTCTCTCACTTCCTCAAAATTTCACACCCTCTTTCACATTCTTAGACTTTCACACGTTCTCTCACTTCCTTAATCTTTCACACTCTCTCTTTCTCTCTGTCACTTTTTCTATCTTTCACTCTCTCTCTCTCTTTCTCTAACTTTCTCAATGTCTTTCTTTCTCACTCTCTCTCTGTCTTGTTTTCTCAATATTTTTTTTACTCTCTCACTTTCTCAATTTTGTACTCTCTCTCTCACTTGAATTTTGCTCTGTACGAAGAGTATAGCTGAGGTAGATGGATGGGTGATTTTAAATCCTTCTGGCTCCCAATGTTAGGGGGGGGGTAGCCAAAAGCTTTGTGAATAGTACCCACAGCGTTTCTATTTCAACATTATACAATAACAAATCTCACTAAATGTTAGTGGGATACTCTCATAGATATTCCCCCTGGACCCCCAAATCACCAGCTACACTCCTGCTCTCTCTTCCACTTTCTGGATCTTTCTCTCTCTCTGTCTACCTTCTCAATCTTCTGCTCTCTCTCTCACTTCTGAATCTTTCTTTCTCTCTGTTTACCTTCAAAATCTTTTAGACTCTCTCTCATTCACTGGATCTGTTTCTCCCTCTCCCTCTCTCTCTTTCCTTTTATCTCTGTCTATCTTCTCTATTTTTAATGCTATCTCTCATTTTCTGGATCTCTCTCTCTCTCTCAATATAACTCTTTCCCTCAATATAACTCTTTCCCTCAATATAACTCTTTCTCTCAATATAACTCTCTCTCTCTCAATACAATCTCTCTCTCTCTCAATACAATCTCTCTCTCTCTCTCAATACAATCTCTCTCTCTCTCTCAATACAATCTCTCTCTCTCAATATAAATCTCTCTCTCTCTCTCTCTCTCTCTCTAACACTCTGTCTGTTTTCATCTTTGCTTTTTTCTGCTCCCCTCCTTTTCAATTCTTGAGAGATTGAGAAAATGAGAGAAACAGAATGAAAGATTCAGAGAGAGAGAGAGAGAGTAGAAAATTGACAAGATGAGCAAGAGTGTGGAAGACTGTTAAAACGAAAGAGAGAGTTTATGTCGAGCAGCATTCACACTTGTTTTTTTTTAAATTTAGTTTTTTGTTGTGATCACTGCCTAATAAAAGGCAAGAGAAATTACTTATCCATTGATCACTATTTTCCCAATTTTTTGATTGATCATCCCCAACATGCTGCTAAAAGACATCGGTCATGTGACGGTTTCTATTGAGTGACTATTCCGACCTGTCTTCAACACTCTTCATTTCTTTTCTCCCCCTTGCATATATGTTTCTGATTCCTCTCTCTCACTTTCTCTCCCCCCCTCTCTCTTTATCTCTATTCTCTTTTCCTTCCTCTGACTTTGTTACCTATTTGCTTGCTCGTGCGTCCTCATCTTATTACTTACTGAAAACATCCCAGATGAATTTAATTATCATTTCAATAATTGAAATCCAATTACTGTTTTTACAATCACCGAAATCTCAACTGTTCATGTACATTTTTTATTAGATGTATTTTCTCCAATAATTCAATTCTTTTAAAACGTTTTCTGTTTTTGTTTTTACTTCTTAGAAAATCTGGGAACTATCAGGAATTTCCAGAGTTTTGTTTTGAAGAGAACACTTTCTTCTCAACGTATGAATTGTTTATTGTTTGAAATAACCTAAATGCACCCACTCCACCCCTTTTTTTTGCACTATGAATTCTTGGAAAGAGAAAAAAAAAATTTACATTTCAGGTATGTTAGTCACTGAGTCGAAACTGTAAAGTTACCAGCCTCTTTTGGCAGCATACTGATTTTGGGGGTGATCAATTAGAAAATTGTGACTTCTCTCCCTTTTTTTTGATCATCAAAAAATCTGAATTTTCAAAAGAACAAACTGAACCCAAAATGAGAGACCAATTCAGTATAAGCTTACACTGAACCCCCACCCTAAAAAATTACTTTGGGGAGATCTGTATTTACTCGCTTCCCCATAAGAGCAAGATGTGACTCAGGGCCAGTTTAATGTGAGGTTCCATGTACAGGATAGCTGCAAAAATTGTTCCAGTCCCCACAACTAGTGTTGTGAAGGCATCAGGTCTAGCCTGACCCATCCCTTCTAGTGCGATGGGAGAGCGCTACCCTGGGGCTTACTGCTTCCTCAAGACTGGGCCGAGTTATTTACTCTTAACAATACTGAGCCTCAGTATGCCATCATCAGCCACGTTATTGCACTGGTGCAAAGCTCATAAAGCATGTACTGCAAACAGATTCTACACTTTGATCATATTTTTGGGTCATCTAAAAAAATATTAAGGTATAAATTATGACATTTTTCAATCCTGTAGTTCCACTGGTGTGATCTGTACGTGTGAAATATGTGAATGTTGCTGGACACAAACTAAGGGATCAATTAAGCATAAACTTACATTGCTAATAGAACCCCCCACTAAAATCCTATTTTTGGAAAGAAAGAGAAAAAACATTTTTAGACATACTAAGGAGTAAATGTTGAAAATTTCAGCCCTCTAACACTATTGGCCTGTACTTGATACATGATACATACAGAGCCAGCTGAACCAACTTGAAAACTGGAGAAACCTATGTTGACAGTTTTGGTTGATGGTTTTTAAAGTGAATTTGGCAGAGCAAGCTCAACGTTCAAAAACCGGATGATCCCAATAATCCTAAAAAGAAGAGTATACAACCAATGCATTCTCTCAAGAGTCACTTATGGAGCTGAAACATGGAACCTAACCAAGAGACAGACTTGCAAACTGAGAAGTATGCAACGTGTGCATGAGAGAATCATGCTCTACTTTACACGGAGAGATCACAAGACAGCACAGTATATCAGGAAGAAAGTAGTCTGAGACATCATAGAATCTATTAGAAAACTTAAATGGCAATGGGCAGGCCATGTTGCAAGAATGGCAGACAACTGATGGACATCATGACTCGCAACATGGATCCCCAGAGATTACATGCAAAACCGAGGCCAGCTGAATACAAGATGGAGAGATGAACGAGACAAATTTAGAAAATACTGGCTCCATGACACCTAAGATGGAGAATTATGGTGAATCCTGGGGAAGGTCTATGTCCAATGACAGACGTTAAAAGACTGATGATGATTACAAGAAGCCATAATTACGTAAATAATGGCAAGATCCATGACAACTTACAATCAGGGGCTGCAGGGGTCCAACTGAAACATCTTTTGCGGGGCCTCATGATTTATTTGAAAAATCTAAAAGATTTGAATCAAATTTGTTTTGAAGTATAGTTGGTTGAATGGGCAGCAATCAAAATTAGTGCTTAAAATTTCAGAGAAACACATTTTCATGCTCTTCTATGATTAATCAACACATTATTTAATTCAAGTACAACAAAACTATTTCAAGATGTAAACAGTATTAACAAACCCTTCTGACTGTTTAAGAACCTAGAAGAAAATTATAATCTTAGTTGTTCTCTGTAAAACCTGCCATGTGTTATTGTGTGTATTTGAAAAGAATAGAGGAGCGTAGGGGCTCCTCAGGGAGCAATAGGTCTAATCGGCTTGAAGCCAGCCCCTGTTTACAATATCCCAAACTAAATAGAATCTACTGGGGGAAAAACATTCTTTCCTATGTTTAGAGTGATTGTAAAACAGATTCTTCACTATCAATGACTGGACTCTAAACAAGCTGTTTCTGTGCAATGCTAAACAGTGCTATTGCCTCTTTTGAAAAGTGTATAGCACCCCCTATTCTTTTAGTTAGGAATTAAATACTAATCTCTTCTTTTAGCTAAATATCAAAAACGTCACTCCCTCCGACAACCCGACAACCCGTATAAAACCCTGGACACATATGGTCCAATGATCATTGGTGCCAGGACTCCTAGCTGGTCAAGCCTGTGGCCCCAGAGGAAGAATGGTTAAGATACGATCGGCCAGTGGGTTGGCGAAATGATAATGATCTTAGGAAGAAGGAAAGAGAGAGAAAGAGAGTGGCCAGCAACAAAGGCTGGGGCTAGAAGCGTGACCAGCTGGGGGTCCTGGCGCCAATGAGCATTGGACCATGTGCATCCCGGGGTTTTATTGGGGTCATCGGAGGAAGTGATGTTTCTGATACTTAGCAAGAAGAGTTTCGTATTTAATTCCTAACTAAAAGAATAGGGGGGTGCTACAAATGTATTGGTTAAAGAAAGACTGTTTTTTGGAGCATGGAAACCAACCATAGATTCTGCTGCATGAAAATCCATTTCCCTATGTTGTAAATGTGATGCAGTATTATACAGCTGAGATCAGAAATTATTCTGCATGCAGATTATCCTCTAAACCTGACATCTTTAAATTATCACTTTTTTTACTCCGTGTAAAAGGGCTTGTTTTGTCAACATTTCCAACTACTTGGAAATATTGGAAAAATTCCCTAAATGATTAATCGAATGAAAACTGAAATCATTCCTAATGATGAAACATATAATAGAACTAAAACATTCATGAAAATCAGGGAAAATATTTTGGTGACTGAATGATGATGCTATGAATTTATATGAATATAGACTCTGTCGAAAAATGCTGAGAACTTTTGCATCCATCTAATATGATGGAAGAGACAATTGAACTAAAAGGTGGTGTTATATCATAGAAATCCAGGGAAAAAACTCTCATGCTTTGATATTGAAACTATGAATTTATACCAATGAAGATTTTTTTAAAGATATGTTAGAAATTTTTGCTTTAACTAAATATGTCTGAATGGACAATTTAGTTTGCAAGTTGTGTTAGTTCATGGGAAAAAAAATGGAAAAAAAACTTTTTGACTGAATACTGGTGCTATGAATTAATATGAATAAAATGTCAAAAAAATGCTGGAAGCTTTTTTATCAGCCAAATATTTCTGGAGTCAATATGGACATCAGAGCATTCCAACAAAATTAATTCAAAAAATGCAAATCATTTTTAGTTTTCTAAACTTTTTCACAAAATCAATACAAACAGATAGAGAATTTTTTGTGCGAATAAATATTGATGCATTTTATTTTTAGAGACTATCAACCAAAACTGTCGACGCAGGTTTCTCCATTATCTGAGGGATTCAGGCTGGCTGACTGTATATTTATGTATGACGCACCCCAATGGAGGTTGGGGCTGAACATTTACTTATCATTGTGTGTTAAAAAATGATTTTTTTGTTTTTTTTTTAAGTTCCTGGAATAGGTTTTTTTAATGGGGGCTCAATTTACAAAGTAAGCTTATGCTATATTGTTTGTGTTCAGCTGCATTCATGCTCATTTTTTTTTTAAATTCAGACTCTTTAGTGATCAAATAGGAGGTGAGAGAAGTAGCTTATTCATTAACCACTTTTTTTTCCAATTTTTAAATTGATCATCCCAAGCATGTAATGCTGCAAAAAGACATTGGTCGTGTGACGGTTTCTGTTGAGTGACTAACCAACGACCTGTTTTTCTATTTCAATAGGTTTTTTTTCCTTTTCATTTCTCTAATTTCATTTGGAGAATCTTTTTTGAATAATAAAATTTATTATTAGACATGCATCCTGTCCACAGAATCTGCAATTGTCAATACTTTAGTGTTAACTCTTTTGTTGTTTCAAAGAAAGATACTTTGAACATATCAATAGGAGTTTGGGTTAAAAAAAATTAGGCTTATTGAAACTGGTCTTAGCTTGTTCTTTGTTTGATTTTGAAGTAATAAGAGAATAACTTTACAGGTCTAGTAAGTCCCTCAATGGAAACTGTCACATGATCGATGTAGAGCTACCAACCCCCTTTGGCAGCATACCATGTTAGGGATGATCAATTAAAAAAATTTGAAAGGAGGGTGACCCAGGAATAAGTTACCTCGCCTTTTGTTTGGTGGTGAGTCCAAGTTTTCAAAAAAATCGCATACAAAAGTCTCGATTTAGTATAAACTTACATTGCAAATGGAACCCCATCTAGAAAAATGTATGTGGGGGAAAACCAAAAAAATATTCTTCCAGGTATAATAAGGAGGAAATGATAAAAATTTCAGCCCTCTAGCTCTACCGGTGTGGCCTGTATATGTGATACATAAATGGCCAGGCCAAGTTTGAAACTAGTTGAAACTCATAATGGTTGACAGTTTTTAATAATTCAACAGGTCTGGTTAGTCAGTCATTAGAAAGTGTCACATGACCAATGTATTTTGGCACCATGCTGTGTTGGAGTTGATCAATTAAGGAATAGGAAAATAGGTTTTCAATGAATAAGTTACTTCTCTCACACTTTGTTGAGCAGTGATCACTAAAAGAGTCTGAATTTTCAAAAAACAAGCCAGACTAAAACTAAGGGACCAATTTAGCATAAACTCTCATTGTAATTTAAGCCCCCTCTAAAAACCTATTTAGGCAGAATTTTTAAAAGAACCCAAAAATCATTTATTCTAGACATAGTAAAAAGTAAATATTTGAATTTCCTGCCCTCTAGCTCCATTGTTGTAGACTATACATGATAGATCAATAGCCAGCCAGACCAACTTGAGAACTAAAGAAGCCTTTGTTGACAGTTTTGGTTTATGGTTTCTAATATGACCAACCTTCAACATTAAATTTTCCAATTTCATTATTGAAAAACTATTTACGTATGTAATTATGTTTAAACTGGAAAATTCTAAATGTGCCTGTAAAGTAATGAAAAAAAACTGAATCTAATGAATAGAATTCATTCATTATGATGTGTTTTTAATCATTTTGTATTTCTATAACCACAAAAAATTATTATTATATAGAATTGAGAACTCAGAAGCATCTATATCATTAGTAGAAATTTTGAAACATTTCATTGCTCTATCAGAGATAAGGAACTTTGTTTTTGGAAAACCCATTTTTAGTGTTTTCACTCATTTTCCCTCTCGATGTCAGTAGTTAAAAAAAAAAACTTAAGGGCCCTTTTTATGAAGTAAATATTCCTGTAGATCCGTATTTCTAGCTATATTAATGACCTACAATAAAAATAAATTTTTGTCTTTTTAAAAATCATTTTTACTTGAAATAGATCACTTTTATTTGAATTGTAGTATATGTTAAAGGTCTGTACACAATAGTAATGTTTTTTTGATAGCTGTGTTATGGATGATGTTATCTCTTTGTCACAAGATTCAATAGGTTGGAGAGAACTGCTGTGGACCCCTGAGCATTATTTGACAGTCGTCCAGGAGTCCATGGACCCCAGCTTTGAAAGCGCTGCTCTCTGCTGTTTGTGCTTCGATTCTTTTGTAAGATTGCTCCTACTCATCAGTTTTCAATTTCTGGAATCTTCCGAGGCATTCTTTGTCCCCGAGCTCAAAACCCTCTCTGCAACTTTTTCCTGACATCTGCTTGCGGCATTACCATTAATGGAAATAGGTTTTGAGAATTAGGTATACGGTAAGGCTGTATTGAAGATTTCTGCCCAAGAATCACAGATGGTTCCATTAGGAATGAGTAAAGTGAATAAGTGCAGCTTGAGAATCCAGAGTGCTGTAAGTCCCTGTGGGTTATATTTTAGAATATGGCCAATTTCAGGGCTGGGAATTGAAAAGTAGGTATATACTGTATTCCCATGTAATCCCTGATTTCTCCATCACAATTGAGTCTGCAAATATCCCCCCATCCTGGCTTTCTATGAAATTTTTATGCAAGTATTTTAGCAATTTTCAAATACTTTTGTGAAAATCAATGCTCTTTTCATCATGATCATTATCAGTCTTTTAATGTCCGTTGTTGGACATAGACCTTCCCCAGGATTCGACACAATTCTCTATCATGGGCGTCACGGAGCCAGTACTTCCTGAATCTGTCCAGTTCATCTCTCTAGTGTTCTGTCGGCCTCGGTTTCTCATGTGATCTCTGGGGATCCATGTTGTGAGTTGTGATTTTCATCAGTTGTCTTTCATTCTTGCAACATGGCCTGTCCATTGCCATTTAAGATTTTTAATAGTTTCTATGATGTCTCGGACGCCCGTTTTCTTCCTTATGTACTGTGCTGTCTTGTGATCTCTCCATGTGAGGTTGAACATGATTCTCTCATATGCACGCTGTACGTTTTTCAGTTTGTAGGTCTGTCTCTTGGTTATGTAATGCTCTTTTAGGTCGTCTCATTTCCCAAGTACAGTTTGTCCTGATTGTGCTCCTATTTAGTTTACGCTGATTGACAATAGCGCTATTTGGGAATTTGCCCGATTCTTTTTTTTTTTTTAAATTGAAAAGTATCATGAACACAGCTTTAATTCATATTTTCACTTCTGTTGACGTCCTGGTTTAATTTTGACCAATCAGAACAAATCTAAAGTTAAAAAAATTGTACCAATTGTTATGGCATTGAGATAACTAGTAGATTGATTTTACGCCCATTCTTTTTATACCAATTCCTCTTGGAATGCATCCTTGGTATAAAAATCAGGTAAATCTATATATTGAAAAGAGTTTCATTGTTTACAAACAAGAGTAAATTGTATATGATAGGGTTAATGTTCTGACAATGGTACTAACCACAAAATCAAACCGGGAACCTCTTCTCAGCCACAGTAATAGGGATAATGTTAACTAAAGAAACTCTGTGTGGTGCTACTGTTGGAACATCTGGGCTTCTGCTCATGTTTTGCTGAGGCAGCCACTCCACATCTAAACTTGTAAATCATTTCAGAGTGTGATATAAGCAGCTGATTATGAGGAGTGGGTTGATTTCGGTTTTGACTGTGATCAGAAAATGTTGTTGGTGTATAGTGATTCAAGAGAAGAGAGTTCACTTTCTGGTATCAGGCTCAGAAAAGTTCCCTCCGAAGAGGTGTTACTTGATAGACACTGTGAGACTGCATTACTTACAGTTCTCCCAATTTAAAGACTGTTTCCTGCAGGCCTCCTTTGAAGAGACTCTGTGCCCTTTGGTTGTCCCATTTTAAAGAGACTGTTTCCCGCAATCCTCATGTTTTAAAGAGACTCTTTGCTCTACTGCTCTCCTGTTTCAAAGAGACTTTTTTACTTGATTTTCCTGTACTCAGACCATCTCTTGGTAATGAACTGTGTAGGCATTCAATGGCTCTTTAAGCGAGGAAGAATTGCTTTCCTTGCTATTATCTACAACTTAATTTGAAGGCTGTCAAGCAGTTATTTCCCTGTCATTTAGAGAGTTGTCTCTGTTTTTTATTATTTATTTAGGGGTGCGAGTGGCCCAATGGATAACAACATGGGGAAGAGATGTGGTGAACTGAGTTCAAACTCCTACTGGAATAGTTTGAATCCCCTTTATACTAATCGCCTTGGGAAATCATGCATCCATTACTCCTTGCCTTCTGTGCTAACACCATGGCAGTTGCCAAAGTAGACAGTGACTAAGTGAGAACTCGGACAAACCACTCTCCCATAGCTACCTTTCTTGCTGAGGCAGTAGCAATAAAAACTGTTACCTCCATAGTCAATCATGACAGGGACTAATCGATTAAAAGGATAGGTGTGCATGGTGGCTCAGTAGTTATTAGCAGAAAAACTAAAATTGATGTACCAAATTCTTTCTGATATTATTTATGTTTATGTTGTACTAATGCCCTCTAGAAAGGCATGAATCCACTTTCCCCCGCTCCAAGCCCCATCACTAGACATCTGGACAAAATGTTCAATCACTGACATGTTACAATAGTTGATGGTGAAGAGAGTGGGTGAATGTGCAAGTAGGCAAACCACTCTCCAATAAATATCTTGCTTGACTAGACAGAATTGGCAAAAAACTGTTATCTCATTGTCAACCTTGACAAGGATCAATAAGATTGGTAGACTTTAGATAATAGCACTCATTCTTCAAATTTTTGATGGACAAGATTGTTCTTTTCTGATATTTAAGTTTGGTCAAGATTCTCATTCATTAACAAAATTGAAAGATAAATCAAAAAGAGGTAACAACCTTTTGGAGTAAAGTGATAATATACTTTGAAACCTCACTTCCATACAACAGAAAGTAATGATCAAGTTTACCGTTACATTTACATTGTACATGGAACCATGCTTGTAAAACATGGAAAAAATCTTCTAAAAAACGAACAAATTCCAGGAAGATTCCTAGGGTCTAATAAACTAAAATTGCAAAAATCAGATCTTGTTAGTTACTCTATTGAAACCGTCACTAGATCAACGTCTCTTGGCAGCATGCTGCGTTAGGGATGATCAATTAAAATTTTAAAAAGGGGGTGATCAATGAATAAATCATTTATCTCTCAGATTTTGTCGGACTCTAAAAAGTTTGAACTTAAAAAAAACGAGCGCATATGCAAAAAAAACGGGGGCAAATTAGCATGAACTTACATTGTAAATTGACCCCCCCTCCAGAAACCCATTTGGAAGAAACAAAAACAGTTTTTTTCTTGACAAGATGAGAATTAAATGGTGAAATTTTCAGAGTTTCAGTATCATTGGTACGGCCTATGTGCATGATACATAACCCGCTAGCCAAGCTTGAGAACTGAAGAAACTTATGTTGACAGTTTTGGTTGACTATTTCTAATTACTGGCAAAACAATTCTTTTTCAATTTTTTTTGGCTTGGTTAACCGATTTGAATCTCAACCTTAAACGACTTTGTCACATTGCCCATTTGAAAAGATCATCTGAGATTTAGTCCATTCTTAAATCTCTAATTATAACGGCCAGATTTTGCTATTTTAGAGATAATCCTGCCAACCGTCTTGTAATATTGAGATAATAATAATACAATCTGATTATCAAACTTTAATCCCAGACTGGCTGCCAAAATTTTAATGTCTGTAATCAAATCCTCGAACTCTGGAAATATATTGAACTAAACAAACATGTTTTCTAATATAATTTGCTGTCTTGTGATCTCTCCATGTGATGCTGAGCATGATTCTCTCTGGTGCACGTTGCATGGTTTCAAGTTCGAGAGCCAATCTTTTGGTTAGGTTCCATGTTTCCGCTAGTTAACTACAAAGGAATTGAGTTGGATGACCTGAGTATAAGGACATTTGAAACCGAACAGATGTTGGTACTCATAAGCTGAGTTGCCCAATTGGAAATATCTTTGCGGGTTCCTAGGTTTACGGTCTAAATCTGTAGAATCTTAGAGATATGAATAAAGTTTATTATAGACATTAATTCTCTATTTTAGAATAGGAAGGAATCAAAATGGGAGCTTAGAATTTTCAGAGAAGTAAATTGTATGTGTTAGCTATGTGTTGAAATGTGTCCAATTGAGATGTTTTTTTTAATATTTTATTTTTCAAATATGTGAGTCTAGTGTTGCTGGTTTTAATATTTTTCATTTCTTGATTTTGTGAATGATTTCCGGGTTAAAAAAAACTAACATAAAACCTATATCTAAATTGACAGCTATGTATTGTGTATATCCGACTAGACTAAAGTAGGTGAAACTGGTGTGAGTTCCCCTTTGTCACAGGGCCCAATCGGGGGCAATTGAAGCTGGCTCTATCGGTACGGATATAATATTTAGGCCACAGATATAATAGTTGGACATATAACCTGTTCTACAAACTGCACTGATTAAGTTGCAGGCAACCTGGTTCTCTTAGATAACAATTTGTTGAAAAATTGTAACAATAGATGGATAAATTTCTTTTACAAGAAACCGTTAACCAAAATTGTCACTGAAACTTTCAAGAAAGGTTTTCTTCAGTTTTCAAGTCGGTGTGGCTGGTTATGTATGAGTCCACGTCACACCAATGGAGCCATAGGGTTAGGAAAATATTTAGAAATTTATTCTATTTAATGTCTTGAAAAATCAATTTTTTGTGTTCGGAAAAAAATTCTCCCCGCCATTAAATATGTTTTTCTGAAACTTGAGACATTTTCAGTGATCTCTGCCTTGAAAAGCTGAGAGCAGTAACTCGTTCATTGATCACCCCTCTTTCCAATTTTTCAATTGATCACACCTAACGCAGCATGCAGCCAAGAAACATTGGTCGCATGTTTTCTATTGAGTGACTAACCAGACCTGTCTGCATATTTATTGAATTCTAACTTTAATTAAAACTGCAATTTTTGAGGAATTATTTATAACATCATTGTGTCTTTATTAGTAGTATTTTATTTCAAAATCACATTTGCTTTTTATAATTTGAGAACTTCTAGGAATTATACTCTGCATGTCCCTTCCTTAGCAAAAAAGAAACATTCATTACATGATTATCATGATGTTTTTTTGATAGCAAAAATTAGTCCTGGCGCTGTAATAGAGCCCCATAGAAATTCTTGAGTTGACCTATGAAACCAATTGGGTATGCTACAGGGACCTTCAGTGAGTAAGAATATCTTGAGTTGATATTTTAGAACAGTTGCAAAAATATTTGTGATGTTGGATTTTTGCAGTGATGCCCAGGTCAAAATTTTTTTTGCTTTTTCAGCAAGTATAGGCATTATTTCTATTATTATTCGGACTATCCTCATCTTGGTTTCTTTTCATACAACGTTTCGGCTGTTGTATATCAATATATATATCATCAATAATAATAGAAATAATAATAATACCTCATTTAAAAAATACAGAGATATTCTAAGTGTAGGCATATCGTATATTGTCTGAAAGGGAATTTTAAAATGAATGAAGTTTAGAGAGAACGATAAATCTAAAGTCATTTTGAGCTATTCACAATCTAATGTTATAAGCTCTTGTTACAGAATGTCTCGACTGATAGCTCTAACATAGGGGAGGTAACTGTTGATGGATCCACTTCAGTTTGATCACTTCTGCCATTGTCTATAGCTCTGCCTTCCTCAAAATTTCATTGAAATTCATTGAGAACTTTGGGAAATATCGTATGGACGGACAGAAAAAGTTTGCAGCTATTGTGTGGTACAGACAGTTAGCTAGGACATAGGGAGGTGATTTTGCATGGATCCTTTCAAAAATTTCCTGACTTCATTTAGAGCTTATTTCCCAACTTTGCCAAAATTTCATTGAAGTTCATTGAGAACTTCCAAAGATATGGTGTGTAAAGACTGAGAAATTTTGAAGATATTGTGTGGTGTATACCAATAGTTACAATGTAGGGGAAGTAATTTTGCATGGATCTGCTCCAAAATCTATTCACCTCTTTCGTAATCAATTACTCACCATGCTTCAAAATTCTATTGAAATTCATTTGGAACTTTTGGAAAGAGAGAATAGCCAGGGCTAGATAAAATGCTCTGACAGATATTTGGATATTGTTCTTTCTATCTGTCTGTCCACACAATATCTCCACACAGTGAGACAAATATCAAATTGTTTCATGGAAAAATGTTTGGATGGCTTTTCTAGAGGATTTTATTTAAATTTCATTATGTTAGGCATAATGATCTATGAATCATCTGAAAAAAACAATGCTTTCATGAATGAAAAGTATGTATGCTTCAGATATGACATTGAAGTATATCTCGGAATTTTTGAGATGAGGTATTATTATTTCTATTGATATTCCACATGGACACATAGCGCAGTGGTTACAGCATCAGACAAATTACTGTAAAGTAATCTGATTGTTCTAGGTTCGATCCTAGTGTGAGACAATATAACAATACTACTAACGCTAAGAGGGGAGTATGGTCAATATACCCCCGTCGGATAAATAAAGGGTTCGGTTTGTTATTTCCCAAAAATCTCCCAGATGATACCTGACGAAGGCCGTAGAGTGCAATGGCCGAAACGTTGTATGAAAATCAACCAAGATGAGGATGGTCCGAATATCAATAGAAATGACATTGAAGTGTTCTGGGTGGAGTAAGCCATTAGAATCTACAGAAAATACAAATGGTAAGGAGATACTATCAATGTCACATAATATATAAATGATCCGAGTCTATTATATATAATCTAAATTTCATCATCAGTCTTTTAATGTCCATTCCACAGGAATCGCCACACTTCTCTATTGTGGGTGTCACAGAACCAGTACTTTCTCAATTTGTCTAGTTCATCTCTCCATCTACTAATCTGCTGGCCTTGGTTGCACATGTGATCTCTGGGGAAATATGTCATGAATCGTGATGTCCATTAGTTGTTGGCCAGTCTTGCGAAATGGCCTGTCCATTGCCATTTGAGTTTTTTTAATGGATTCTATGATGTCTCGGACTCCTGTATTCTCCCAGATGTATTGTGTTATCTCATGGTCTCTCCATGTGAGGTTGAGCATAATTCTTTCATGTACATGTTGCATGGTTTTCTAGTTATCAGTCTGTCTCCTGGTCAGGTTCCATGTTACAGCTCTGTAAGTGACTATTGGGAGGATGCATTGGTTGTATAACAAGCAGTAATGAAAGAAAAATCTAAAGATATAACAAAATGCCCAATCATTGTATGCAAATGACATGTGACATTTGTTGGCTGGGACATTCGTTGGTTGATCCATCTGATAAGCAGATGGATCTTATCAGATGGATCCTCTGTGTCATTTCATGGCCTTCCCCAGAAAAGCTATCATTGAACAAAAAAGACAATAGAGCCAGGTGGCTCCACCTGGTGGACGACTTTGCAAGTCAACCATTGACAAAACTAACATTGTAGTCAGATGACATCTGACGGTTGTCCTTGTACGTGAGATGGATCTTTTCCAGAAATGGTATTGTTGAACAGAGAAAAAGACCACAGAGCCTGGTGGCTCCACCTAGAAGACAACTTTACAAGTCAACCATTGACAACCATAACATTGTGGTGAAGATGGTATTCAGAATGAAGGGAGCACACAACAAAACAGTGCACCAAAGTGTGATTGCTCAGAGTATAATGAACAAATCACAGTATCAAAAAGATACAACATATTTGGAAAGCATTCAAAATACAACATAATTGGTTACAAGAGATAAACCTGTACTACACAAAATAACAATACTGTAAAAAGAACAACTGATATCGCGGATATAACATCTAGCCGCTGATATAATAGTTGGACGTATAACTTGTCAATGACATATAAGTGTCTTAGTTCATGATAGATGATAAGAATTTTGCAAACATAACAAGCAATAATGAGAGAAAAAAACTGAAAATATAACAAAAATTCTAGTCATATAAAGATGACACTTATTGGTTGTCTCTACTCATCAGATGGATCCTATTTGTCATTTCATAGCATTTTCAAGAACTATGACTGTTTAGCTGGGGGAAAAGACAAGAGAACCAGTGGACAACCTTTGCAATATAGTTGGAAATTGGGAAGGTTTGAGAAAATGCCCCCCAAAAGAGACAGTAGAAGAGTAACTAAAAGGTTGGAAAAAAAGTTCATATTGAGGATCAACCCCGGGACAAATTCCTGTGGGAATATATATATATATATATATATATATATATATATATATATATATATATTCCCACAGGAATTTGTCCCAGGGTTTATCCTCAATATGAACTTTTATAAATATATATATATATATATATATATATATATATATATATATATATATTATTGTGTTATCCACAGACAGCTGTTTCGTTGTATTACAACTCTTCAGTGTGGCTATAGACTATCCATTTTCCGTCCAGTACCACAAGGTAGGATTGAAACCTTCGCTTCAGACCCAGAGGCCGATATCCTACCTCTGCTCCGAGGAACTGGACGGTCAGTAAGGTTGAATTTAAGCGATATATTTATTTAGCTTATGTTCCCCATTCACCAGAATGCTCTATTCCTATGGAAGAGCATTGCATAAGCTTATATATATATATAGATGTTGAGAAATGGATATATAATCTGACAGAAATAATTACAAATGCATTATATTATTTCAGAAGTTTCAGAAGAATATGATACATTTATGATTATTTCTGTCGGATTATATATCCATTTCTTGACAATAAAATTGTCCATGTTGAGAAACAATTGAGCAGATATGGACAGTGAAAGAACAAAGTGAGAATGTTGGGATAAAGCAGTTATTTGAGCTTTTGCCTTTCTGCCAGGCTGTTTAGCTCAATAGAAAGAGCAACACTTCATAAAAGCAGCTATGTATCGGTCACAGGTTTGATTCCTGCAGCATCCCCATTTTCTTTGATTGTTTATCTTATTTACACTGTCTAAGCCAAATGATGCATTCACTGTGTATCAACATGAGGTCATTTTAAATAGAGTTTCAAAATGATAAAACACAATCATAATATATATATATATATATATATTGTGCGCTATTTCAAACTCTTGTTTACTAAAAGCACTGTTAGCTCAGTCGGTAGAGCTGAGTCATGTTAAGACTGCTTCCTTATTGACACAGGTTTATTTGAGTCCTGCATAGCACTCCTCTTCTTCATTCATTTATGTGGTCAGTTGTCTGATTTGCTGCTCGGTTATTTCTTGCGCTGGACGAAATATGTTTCCAAATGAATTGTCTCTACAATTACCGCATTCTGTCAAGCATAAACTGTCCAATCTAATTGTATATATATATATATATATATATATATATATATATACATGCAATACAAATCAGGAATACAATATTATATTATATGATATTATGTTGTGCAATATCTGATGTGATGTGTGATGGGTTTATTTCGTGAAATGCTCAATGCATTCAACATTAAACATTAAGTTGAGTAAGAGTAAAGCTTAAAATATTATAGAGTGAAGATTTGGTACACAAACACGTTTATATTTCTGCCATGTTTGGGCTTCTACAGGTGAATCAGATTCGATTTATCTTAGATTCTTATTTCCTAGGTTGTTGCAAATCCTTACTTCATTATATATATATATATATATATATATACATATACATACATATATATATATATATATATATATATATATATATATATATATATATATATATATATATATATACTATCATTGTCTTTCTTATCTAAGATAAGCCAAACACCCATAGAGATAGGAAACATACACCCCCTGACCCTGTCTCTCATAGACCATCTCATTTCAAACCAAATGTTACTCTCATTTACAGAGATACAAACACCTCCCTTCAAACAACCAAACATAGAAATATTCACATTCTCCTCTTCATCATCAATCATGTAAACAGCATATATTTTCTCCGAGACCCACTGCAAATATTTTTTCTCTGAAAAAGATGGCTGGTCCCCATTGAAATCAATCAAACTACGTCTACAGAATAGTAGTAAAAAAATTTTATCCGTTATACATATCTCTCGAGTTTTTTTCTTCACCTTCCAATTGTGAATTTTATCTTCAAATATATATATATATATATATATATATATATATATATATATATATATATATATATTCATATGGTAGAAAGTAGATTTGTTACACAGACATGTTTATGTTTCTGCCCTCTTTGGGCCTCTTTAGAAGAGAAACAAAAACATGTTTTGTGTAGCATATCTACTTTCTTTTATATTTCCAGCTCTACTCAAAACCAACT
The DNA here is from genome assembly GCA_963457665.1 of Thysanoteuthis rhombus. Classification (NCBI taxonomy): domain Eukaryota; kingdom Metazoa; phylum Mollusca; class Cephalopoda; order Oegopsida; family Thysanoteuthidae; genus Thysanoteuthis; species Thysanoteuthis major. Next base: position 29,554,238 of record OY735236.1, on the reverse strand, counting down.
TAACTCTCAGAGCTTAAAGTTGAATGTATTGAGCACACTATGGAATAAATCCATCACATATCAGACATTGCCTTATATTATAAATATATATTTCAAATTTCAAGTTATATATATCAATTTCAAGCTATATTTCAAACCTGATTTGTACTGCACATACTATATATATATATATATATATATACACATACACATATATAGTGTGTGTATGTGTCTGCGTGGCAGTTGTCCGGTTGTTGCTTTGTCCTTCAGTTCAGGATGTGTCATGAGATTCAGAGCCATTTCCTATCAAACTAAAATGTGTAATGCACTCATTTATCAACCTAATTAAACTCTTTATGTCTGTGTTCAATTTCCTTAATTGTTGCTTTTCTTGTATTGCATCCTCGGCAGCCTGTTTTTTAATGTTAAAATTCCTTCATGCGATGAAAGAACAAGAATTTTAATTCTAATTGCTAATATTGGTTTTCCTCTTCAAAGAAATTATTGAAAGCAAACATTTGAGGGTGATCAGTTTAAAAAATTCGAAAAAAGATGATCAATGAATGAGTTACTTCTCTGGTCTCTTGTGGAGCAGTGATCATTGAGAAAAAAATCTGAATTTTCAATGAACAAATGTGAATGTCGATGGACGCAAACTAAGGGATCAATTTGGCAGAAACTTACATTGGAAATTGATCCCCCCTCTAAAAACCTATTTAGTCAAGGAATTGAAAAAAAAACAAAAAAACTAAAAACATTTACTCTAGACCTGTTGAAAATTATCGCTTCATGGGTGCGACCGTTATGTGTCGTGAATAGCCAGCCAGCCAGCCAACCTGCCTGACTTGAAAGCTGAAGAAACCTATTTTTTTAATGATTTTGATGACAGTTTTGGTTGATAGTTTCTAATAACAGAAAACTGATTTCTCTTCCTTGTCATGGACTTTTCCACTTTAAGAGATTATGAATGTTGGTAAATGATACATTAAAGTTCAAGATTTTCACGTCTCAATTTTAAGAATTTATAACAATTTTTTTTCCCTCTTGGCAGCAATTAATCGCTATGTCAAATCATTTCCTATTAATAAAATTTATATTATAATTATTTACAAATAGATAAATAAATGAATAAGGAAAACTACTGTATAATTAGCAGTTGATATACCTAGAGTTATCTCCCTTGGAAAATTGGATCTCCAGAAGAAAGATTATCAGTGAATGCAAACACTAACCCCGCGTTATTATACAGTCCACTGATGTGTCATGGATGGGAACAGGATTCCAAGATCGTAGGTTTGACAGGAATAATATTCTCCGAGCAGATGCGTGTCTGCTGTAGGGGTCTACCCCTTCTTTGTGGAAGTATTCCGATAGTTGGGCTTTCCTGTTGTTGGACCACAGGTTGTGAACAGTTTGTAGTTGGTAGATGCTGAGTTGGCTATAGAGATCTACCATCTCTTTGAACAAGAATCCTAAACTCTCAATCTGTCTGGAAAACTACCATCACTTGCTAAAGAAAATTGGATATTTTATTGATAGCAGCACGAAGAAGTGTGATCTGGACTTATATTAAGTTAAAATAATTCTATTCTATATTTAGGGTCTATGCATAGAGAGGGAGCTGGACTTAAACCAATCATATAAGTGGAAATTAGACAGTGTTTAATATGATTAGAGACATATCACGTCATAGACATGTCACTTAAAAAGTCAGAAGAATATATATAAAATTCAGTATAAATTTTTATTGTGAATCTAGCACTCCCTTCATGTCAAAAATGGTTAACTCAGACCACTTCAAACTTGACACTCTGATATCCAGTGTAAGGACCAAAATATTTGGCCAGTATCAATTTTGTACAATGAACAGTAATCGAGTTATCTTGGTACATGAACACAGACACACACGCTGAGATTTCCCAAATTTTAGTTTGATATACAATACAAAAGTAGTAAATATTTTTGTGCATGTTATCCTCTTACATATCCTGAATTGGCAAACAAGTGTTATAGCCTTTGAGAAAAATCAATCCATGGGTAGCTGTGAAGCCATTTTGTAACTTTTGTTCTGTTAATCATCTTTAATTCAATCTCATCACACTGCCTTGTAATGAATCACTAATTGGACAGAGAGAACAAAAAAAGTATTGATTTGTAGTCATTCAAAATAGACAAAGTGCATCGGACATATCAAGTTATCAAGACTGTTCGGAATACATCTTTGATTTCTAATTAGTTGTTCAGATTTTATGGTAGCCATCCTCATTTATAAATCAGAGAATATGATTGGATCAAATTTTTAGGAAATATAGGTATCTTCCTGCATAGCTGGAGATTCGGAGGACCAGGGGTCTTTACTTCTCGAGGGGCTACCTCTACATTTAAGGAGTGAGTGAAACTTTACAACTTACATTTTTATGAAATATAAGTATCCTTCTACATAGCTGGAGATTTGAAGGCCCTGAAGTCTTGCCTCTTTAGGAACCTCGTCCAAGATTTAGTGAGTGCGTGAAACTTGACAATTTACATTTTCATGAAACATTGGTATTCTTCTGTATGGCTCAAGATTTGGGAGTACAAGGTTTTTGGCTTCTTCAGGGGGCCCCCTCTAACATTTAGTAAGTGTGTGGATTTTACGATTTACTAATGGGACCACCTTTTCTACATTGTGCTTTTTTTTTCTTGCTCAATTGTTTCTATAGATATTTTTATTGACACTGGTGATTATTTTGCAGAGCAATTGTGGTGAAAGAGAAAGAGTAAAAGATTCAAAGAGAGAGAGAGAGAGCTGAAGTGTACGTGGAGATTTGGGGGTGCCAGGGGGCTTGGCTCTTTGATAAGTCCCTCCAAAAAAGTGAGATTCGTTTGTGTAATATTAGCAGAAATGCAGTAGGAGAACTACTATTCATAAAGCTTTTGGGGTCCCTGACTATTTGGGGCTCATGAGCAATTAAATATTATCCACTAACCCCCCTCTCCCAGCTATGCCCTTAAAGCCCCCCCCCCCCAAAGTAATTGGTATCTAAGGCGAAAAAATGTCTTTAAACCCAGAAAAATGAGTTACTCTATTTCTTGATGGTGTGATTTTGAGAGATGAATGAAATATCCAGCGAGACATGGGAGATGCTGACTAATTTGATGGATATATAAATTGATCAGTCTATTCGAATTCCTTAAAACTTTGGGTAGCACCTTGTACGTAATACACACACACACACGTGCATATACACGCACACATACACTCCTGGCACATTTTTTTTTTCAAATTTCGATAAAATGGTTTACAGGTATGCCCCACCGTTTTCAAAGTTGAAAAGGTCAAAAAGCAAAAATAGCATTCAGCATTTGTTTCATAGCCAACCTGTTGTAGAGGTAGCGTGCACCCTCATCCCAGTCTCTTCAAAGAATATATCTGGAATACTCGGAAGAAAGCATCAATCGAACATAAAAATGAAATGATTTTCTTTCCTAAATCTTATTATCTCATTTATTCTTTATCTATTTCTCTCTGTGTTTGGTGACACCTTTTCATCCACTCAGTATCTCCAAAAGTTCTCCATAAATTCCAATGAAATTTTGTGAAAGGTTGGGCAATGGGACAAGGAAGAGGGGGATTGAATTTGGGGGCGGATCTGGGAATTTCTTCTCTGATTGGGAGAGATTTTTTCCTGTTTTTTTTTTTTTATTCATACATATGCTCATGACTGTCTGTCTAATATCTCCATAAGTTCTCAATGAAATTCTGTGGAGGGATGGACAACAGGCCATTGAAGTACTAATTACATTTTGGAGCAGATCCATACACAATTACCTCCCCTGTATCGTAATTATATGTTTGAACCACATATTATCGCCAAAATTTCATATGCCTGCACAATATTTCGACAAGTTATTATGAAATTTGAATGGAATTTTGTGGAATGGTAAATAATAGGCTACGAAAGACCTGATTGAATTTTCCATAATTTTTGGCACTTGCAAATGTCTGTACTCTGTAAGTACTTTCTAGTTCTTAGTATTTAATTAGCTGTTAGGTAAAAATTGCTATTTACAGACAAAGTGTATATACTTTTTGGAGGAACACCCTGTATTGAATTTCTTCTATTCAAACTGACCATATCTTAAAATCATGAAAGGTTTTGGTTTGAAATGAAATCTTTCATTACAATCTAAATATTAAGCGTAGTAATTAGTTGAAATGTTTTTTATTATATTCAAGTACAAGAAATAGGTCTGGTGAGTCAGTTTATGAAAACTGTCACATGACTGTCATCTCTTGGCAGCATATTATATTGGGGATGATCAATTGAAATAAAAATTGAGAAAGCAGTGATGAATGCCTTTTGTTGTGTATGGATCATTAACAATGTCTGAATTTCATCCTCAATGAGCATGAATGCAGAAGAATGTATACTAAGGGACCAATGTAGCATAAACTCACATTGTAAATTGAACTCATTACTAAAAAAACGATTATGGGGGCATTTTAAAGAAATCAAAAACATTTTTTTTAGATATAATAATGAGTAGATGTTTGAATTTTCAGCCCTCTAGCTCCATTGCAGATTTTTTGAGATGATCACAGAAGATGAAAAAAGTAACTTAGTCATTGATCACCTCTTTTTCAATTTTGCACAGAATACATATTGATAGATTGTTAGCTTGCCAGAATGACTTGAAAACTGGAGAAACCTGTGTTATTCTCTATTCCTTTATTCATATTGTTCTTTCCCTGATTTTTTCTTTCACTGCATGTTTTTTCATTCCAATCTCTTTTCATTCCATTTTTTCATTAGATTTTTTCATGTTTAATTCTTTCACACTGAGTTGGAAGAATTTTTTTCTCTCATCCTTTCTTTTCTTCATTCATTCCCTCTTTTCATTCATTTCTTCTTATTCCTCTCTTCAAGATCTTTTAATTTCATTCTTTTCGTTTCCAAGTTCCAAGTTAATACGTCCACTCTTGCAGATGGAATTTTTTTCTTTCATCCTTTTATTTTCTTCATTCATTTCTTTCCTTTATTCATTCAGCCTTTTCATTCATTTTTTTCTTATTCCTTTTTTCAAAATCTTAGATTCTCCTTCATATTGTGTCCAAGTTCCAAGTTAATTCTTCCATTCTTGCAGAACAAATTTTTCTCTTTTCATCATTTCTTTCCTTCATTCATTTCTTTTTTTTTTTTTTCATTCCTTTTCGTCTTATTCCTTTGTTCTAAATCTTCCTTCTTTCTGTCTTCTATTTCCATAGTTTCTTTTTCTCCTTTCACTCGTGTTACTTAAGACTTAACTTTAAAATTGTTTTCCACAACGTATTCAGATCTTCTCCTCCCATGGGTGGGCGGGTATCTTTACCCCTTCAATTGATTTCAAAAACACACAGATATGAACAGACTGAGATAGATAAATAGATATGTTGATAGATAGAGACGTACATGCTTGTGTATATCTCTCGATTTATGTATATATTGAAATTTCACATCTATTTGCATTCAATTTTTATTTCTATACAAAGCTAATAACTGTATTCATGCCTCATTTGCATACGTGTGTATTTGCATGTAGAGTTGAGCAATGATGACATATTTGACTGCATATATATATCTATAATTATTGACCCGATATATGTTTGCATATATAGTACTGTACATCTTTATGTACACATGTATTGCTGTATATTTCAGTACGTATAAATATCTGTCATGTTTATAAATGCGCAAGTGTATGTCAAAGTAAAATTGCATCAGTGTGAATCTTTATCAATACGAACATGTGTGTGTATGATTATAATTCTGTTATTGAATTCTGATGGACCTTTTTTTTTTTGCGTTTGACAAAAATGCTCCGAGCCGTTAATTTAATCAACACATTATTATGATTAACACAACTATATGAACAAACTCATGAATATAATGAAAAGAATCGCTTTGTACTGCGAAATGCGCCTCGTCTCTGCTCTTTGTACGACACGATGACTTTATTCCATTCATTGGCATTCGGACTCAGATTTCTCATCGCACATGCTTCATTTATTCAATTATTAGATTAGGGGTCTGTTGTGTCGATTGAATTTTAAGTTGATCTTCTCCTACAGCCAGTCCATTAATCAATACCATGGCACAATATTTTGGTTTTGTATCAAAACTGAAGGTCTCAATGAAAAGATACTCAAGTATATCTTACAGCAATGGTCCCCCAACCGCCAGGCTATGGATCAGACCCAGGCTGCAAAGTATGTGGATACCGGGCCGCGAGGAAAGGGTTTGGCAGAACAAAATGGTATCAGTTACCTGCGCCATTTGTTGAAAAAATATCAAATTCATCTCCTTGGATCTTAACAATAATTTCATTAGAGAAACCTTTTTGAGACAAAATTGATTGTATCAGCTACTTATAAATGACTTATCACCTGTATTTTTGTCTTGATGAATCTACCTTGTTCGGCAGACTGCAAGAATTTTGTCAATATTAAACCAGTCCACGGTGTGAAGAAGGTTGTGAACCTGGGTCGTAAAGCATTAGTACCAGAATAAAAGTCTTCTTTCAGTTTTCCTGATGTTTTTTTAAATTATGGTTTTCAATGCCTGTCTTAAAAATATTCAACATTCCTGTAGTATCCAGGGTTGTTCTCAAGAGCAAACCACTCTTCGCAACTATCCTTACTAAGATTAGTCCTTCATAAGATGGGTCAATGACAAAATTGCTTATAAAGAGGAAACCTCTTATTTTGATCACTTTTGAACAGGGTCTTCTAGGTGACAATAACCTGCTGATAACATCAAAGGCAAAGGATATAAATTTGGAACAGTTTACATTCTTCATCATAAATTCATTGTTACAGACAAATTACATTTCAAAAAATTAATATGAACAAGCCTAGCTGCTGCAGGGTTAAACTCCACTCCTACTTCTATCCCGACTGAAGATGATGACTGCAACTTCTTATTGTATATATAATAAATGTAAAGACCATAAAAAAATATATTTTTTTGGTATGAATGTATTTATTTATTTATCGGAATGAAATAAGCACTTACATATTTCTCGTATAAATTTTGGAAGATAAGTAAGACTTGTTAATTCAACTCACTCGATAAGTGACCCGGCTACCAATCAGTTAGTCATGATTTCGAATCCCAGTTGGGTAATATTAATTTTCACTTCCCTAAATTTGGTGAGGTTTATTCTTGTCATTCTTGTTGTAGAAGTACAAATTTAACTCCAGGTTTTGACTAGAGTTTGACAATTTTTTTATTCATTTTGAAAAAAGTGCTTAGGGCTGACTTATTTTGATAATAATAACCGTTTGATTACATTACCTCTGATTTTGATAAGCAGCATCCACTGTATATACAGAAATTTAGACATTTAGTGCATCACAGTTTAATTGTCTTAATATTATTAATTTTAACAAGAATACCTTATACGGACCAGTTGGTCTGGTACTCTTCTAATAATGATAGTGTCAAGGAACTGCATAAGATACACTTGGATTCAGGGATGTAGCTGGAGAGGCTTGGCTCTTTGAGGGACCACCCCTCCAACATTCAGTGAAATTTGATATTGAATAATTCAAGTAGAAATGTAGTAGGTGAATTACAATTCATAATGCTTTTCTGGCCTTCTCCCTGTTATAAATTCATTGCTATAGACAACTTGCTTCATAAGAAAGGTTGAATTCTTGCAGCAGCAGCCCCATTTTCCTCAATTGTTTATTCTATTTATGCTGTCTTGGCCAAGTGACTATTTCTCCCTAACAGGAGGTCAGTTCAAAAAGAGTTTCAAATGATATCATGGATTCATAATCATTATAAAAAATTTACACGAATTTTCAATTAATTTTAAACAAAATGTTTAGGACTGAGGGATTTTGATAACAATAACCATTGATAACATTGTCTGTGATTATAATAATTTGGGACTTAAATTGCCTCCTCCCCCTCTCTCAGTTACGCCCCTGCCTGGATTGCACAATATTATTTTAATTCAAAGCTATTGCTCAATAATATTGATTGCACAGTGCAGGCTACTTAGTCCATGAATGAAATTCCCAGTTGAAGATATTCTTTCACTAGCTTCTCTCTCTGTTTTCTTTCTTTCTTTTTCTTCTATTATTAGCAGAAGAATTTGTTCCTATGACTCTGGCCAAAAACGTCCAGGTCATAATAACCCGCAATTCTTGGATGAAAATCAGCTCAGGAAATCTGGCTGTTGTTTTTGGCTAGTTTTACTTCCTGGGGTGAAAGGTCATTGGATGATGAATGGACCATATTTCTGACTTGATTCTGATTGGACAATCTATCCAGCCAATAATCAAACAGTGGATGCTGTTGGGTCAGGGAGGTTCTTGGAAATATGGTGCTCACTGATAATGCTAGATTGAGTTTATTTGGGAAAAATTTGGAAATTAGGCTCATTTTTTTCTTCTTTTTTACATTTGTTTTTGCTAAATGTAGATGTTTATTACATGATGAGATCATTCAATGATGGCGGAATGAGATTGGCAACATCCTGAAAGTAGGATAAAAAAATGAGTGAAAGTTGTCTGAGCAAACGATTCCAGGAACTTGAAATTGCAGGAATTATGGTTTGTGTTTCCCGCTGTATTCCAAGAGAGAAAAAACCAAACATATTCTAATGTTCTTGTGTTATTCACAGAAAAGGAATTGGATAAATATGGCATGTTTTCTTTTTAAATATCAGTTCTAGAAACTATCAACTAAAACTGTCAATATAAGTTTCTTCAGTTTTCAAGGTGGTCTTGTTGGCTAGCTTCGTATTATATGTATGTATGATGCATATAAGCAGCACCAATGGAACTCATTATATCTACAAAAATCTTTCTTTTCTCTGGATACTTTTTTTAATGTGGCGGGGGGGGGTGAATTTGCAATGTAGATTTATGCTAAATTAGTCCCTAGCTTGCGCCTGCTTTTTTTTGGGGGGGGTGCAGACTTTCAGTGATTATTGCAAAACAAAATGTGAGAGAGGTAACTAGTTCATTGATCACACATTTTCCAAATTTTTTAATTGATCACCCCAACACATGTTGCCAAAAGATATTGTGAGGGTCTCTATTGAGTGACTAATCAGACCTGTTATATAAACATTCTGGACAAAGCAAGAAATTTTTTTTCATTTCATCATGATTTTGAGAAGTTTTTGAATATTGATAAAGTTTCTAATCAGTTTTTAAAGTATTGATCATATTTTCAATTTTTAAAATTTTATTTTTGTTTGAAGTATCACAGCATTATTAATTTTGATCTTCATCCTAACTTTCAGTTGGTTTTAAGAGATAAAGTCAGCTTCCATTTAACTATAAAGTCCCCGTGGCTGAATGGTTGAAAGTGGCCAGGTGTATATTGGACCCTCTATGACTAGAGGGTGTGAGTTAGATTCTCATCATGGGTTTGCTCTTTATTTTCCGATTGCATTGTTTATTTGTTGCCGTAGGATTGCAGGCAGATTCAAAGTTGTTATAAAAAGCAACTGAAAGTTAGGATGAAGGTAAAAACTTGTCAAAACTAATGATAATGATAATGATGACAACAACAACAATTTAGTCATAGCTTGTAAGATTTTAGCTGCAACTTATCACTAATTTTGAAAATAACCTTAGAACCAAAACAGGAAATAAGAGGGAATATTAATGAAGCTCATTGATATCTTGATGGGTCTTCTAACAGTTAGAAATTGATCAAACATAGCCAACTAAAATTGCAAGGGGTTCAGTCCACTTTGATATGTACATGTGTTTGTGTATGTTCGAACTCTCCTGGCCATACCATTTTGTCTGCAGACCTGAAAATTGGCATCAGTATTCCACTAAACCTCACCTAAAAAGTCTTTTTTTATTTTAGGAACAAAAATTTTTTTGGACCTTTTTGGAGCCTTCGTATGGGTTTGTTAATAACATCTAGATTTTCAAGAATTTTCAGGATGATTTTTACTCTATTTTTAGATGTTTCCAGTGGAAAATTCCAGTGATGTCATAGATAGAATTTATTCTGACCATATTTATTCTTGGAGGATTTTTTTTTCCACATGACTTCAAATTTCTATGCCCCGGTTGTTCAATTATTGACCTTGCTGGCAAATTTCTTTATACATTTCAGAAATGAATATGATTTTTTTTGTTATAGAAAGAAAACATTATAATTAATTTCCTAGCAATATTGGATTTTTTTAATCATTGATGGGTCACATTTTGCTTAAGATGATTTATGATATATATTGAATAATGAATAGAGGTATACAAGGTTTGTCCAGAAAGTATATTTTGAATATCTCGAGAACTAATCACACAGCCTTGATATAACCTGGTAACTAATCAAGGAGTACCTTATTGCACATGCATAACCAATTATTCTCTCATGGAATTACTCAGCTGACACTGAGATTCCATTAACTTTGTGTACTGTATGACTATTGGATTCACAATGACTGAGCGAGTAGATTAGCAAACATATACCGTGTTTTTTGTTAAAACATCAATCATATTACTCAGGTCTGTCAGTCTCAATCCACAGTCCAGATTTGTCTCCCTGTGACTTTTGGGTTTTCTAAGAGCTAAAGTCGCCACAAAAAGGAAGACTTCTTTGACCGTGGATGAGATTAAGGAGATTAAGGAGAATGTGATGAGGCAACTGATGGCTATCCTGACTTTTGACCTTCTTTTAAAAAATTGGAGGTGTTGCTGGTATAAATGTATGAGATCCCGTTGGGAGAACTTGAAAAGGAACAGAGCACTATTGCCTTTTTAGGCTATAATTTTTTTTTTTTTTTGTAATTTGAGATATAGCTCGATACTTTCTGGACAGACAGTGTTGCTATTTTCCCCTGACCAAACGAATTTGAACACTCCTATCTTTAATGTATCAGAGCAGATTAAAAAAGACAAAACAAAACAGGTCTGGTTAGTCACTCATTAGAAGCAGTCATGTGACCTAGGTCTTCTGGCAGCATTCCGTATGGAAGAATCAGGAAAAGTGATGATTAATAAAGGTGATACTTCTTTTGCTTTTAGTTCAATCACTAAAAAATGTCCGATTTTCCAAGAAATGAGAGTGAACAAGGCAGATGGGATGCAATTTAGCATAGACTTACGCAGTAAATAGACCCCACCCCCACTAAAAAACCTATGAGGAGATGAAAATTTAAAAAAAAACAAAAATTTTTTCTAGACATGATAAGGAATAAATGTCTAAATTTTCAGCCCTCTAGCTCTATTGATGTAGCCTGTACACATGATTCATAGCCAACCAGCCAGACAAACTTGAAAACAATGTTGACAGTTTTACTTTACAATTTCTAAAAATTCTATAAAATTTAACGAATGAATTTTTTTTCCATTGCAACTCTATATTTATTATTTCTTGTATTATATATATATATATATATATATATAATATATATAATGTATATAATATATATATATAATATATATATATATATATATATAATATATATAATGTATATAATATATATATATAATATATATAATGTATATAATATATATATATAATATATATAATGTATATAATATATATATATATATATATATATAATATATATAATGTATATGATATATATATATATGTATATATATATAATATATATAATGTATATGATATATATATATATGTATATATATATAATATATATAATGTATATGATATATATATATATGTATATATATATAATATATATAATGTATATGATATATATATATATATATAATATATATAATGTATATGATATATATATATATATATATATATATAATATATATAATGTATATAATATATATATATATATATATATAATATATATAATGTATATAATGTATATGATATATATATATATATAGTATATAAATATATATATAATATATAATATATATATATATAATATATATATATATATATATATATAAGTAGATAAGAAACTGATTGACTTTGATGTTCAATTTTTTCTTGTTGTTTTCATCAAGTATTGGATGATATTACTGTTCTATGTGTAACAAGTAACAAATTCAAACTATGTTTAGGTATTAGTTTATATTCTTTCATTTCCTAAATTCCGTGCATATATTTCCAAGGGTTAATTCAATTACTCAAGATGGCTGAGGAGCTTTTTTTTTTTTTTTTTAAATTCTATTTTAAAAGAACTTTTTGCTTGACTGGTTTGAATAAATATGGAAATTGAATTATTTCAGTATAATTTTTTCAGCATATATTCCTCTTTTGAATATGCAAATAAGACTTATTTAATTAATGCAGAGATTTTCCTTCCTTCCTTCTTTCCTTCTTCCCATAACTTCACCAAATATATGAATAAAATAATGACAATACTTCAGTTAAGAAATTCAAAGACTATTACATCTAATACTTGGGGGCATACTGAATGGGGACTTGGGGGCAGGGAGGTGCCACACACCCCTCAATGCTCCCTCTGTTAGCAAATTTCTTGCTTTATTTGGCTCGCAAGCCTCCAACTCTGTGTCCCTAAAAAAAATCAAGAGGTATGCTTATGCTAATACTATAAGTGTAATGAGAATCAAGTGAAACAGAATGAAAAAATATTAGTCAAGAAAATTGATAACAACATTGCTTCAACTAAGAAATTCAAAGAATATTACGTCTAATCATCATCATTATCAGTCTTCTATCATCAGTTGTTGGATATAGACCTTCCCCAGGATCTACCACACTTCCCTCTCATGGGAGTCACGGAGCCAATACTTTTTGAACTTATCTAGTTTGTCTCTCCATTTTGTATTCTACCGCCTCTGTTATGCATGTGATCCCTGGGGATCTGTGTTATGAGTCCTGATGTCTATCGGTTGTGTGCCATTCTTGCAACATGACCAGCCCTTTGCTATTTGAGTTTCCTAATGGATTCTATGATGTCTTGGATTCCTGTTTTTTTCCCAGATATATTGTGTTGTCTTGTGATATCTCTACATGAGTTTTAGCATGATTCTCCCATGTGCAGATCGCCTGGTTCTCAGCTTGAGGATCAGTCTTTTAGTTCGTTTCCCTGTTTTAGCTCCATAGGTGACTATTAGGAGGACGCATTGGTTGTATACCCTTCTTTTTAGGACTAATGGGATATGATACTATTACTTTAATAAAAAGCAACATAAGTTATTTGAAAGAAATACTAGTCCAAAATCGGCTGATATAATAATTAGCAATGTGCAGATGTTCTCTGTCACACTATGGAATGTAACTGACACATAATATTGATATCATTGGTGTAACTGACGTTGAGTAATATATTTTAATTCATGTTCCAATGATGTAATAAAATGCTGAATTTGGAGGTTGAAAGAAAATAGAAAAAGTAAGAAAAACAAAAAATGATAAAAATTTGTTTGTGGTTAACAGAATCCTATTCTCTGAGTAGTTTCCATGTATACTTAATGAAATGTATGAATATATTATGTACAGTAGTACATATGTCAAACGTGTCATCGTTTTTGACAGCACATTCAAACTAGTGAGTTATAATTGACCATGCTTCACTTAAGAATACTATTACATCTAATGCCACTAATGTATGGCAAACTCTGGTTTGATTTTAATTCCATTGGTCTGATTACTTAGATTCTATTGATACTCTCAGAATTGGCTTCTGACTGTCAAAAACTGAGTGATCTTATTTAAGAGCATTCAGAGAGTACAAAAATAGTGATTGTAATAGGCTTGGGGAATGAGGTATATGATGAGACTCGGTGTTGGGAATTAGGTATAAGTTCAATCTTCAAGAAAAAGAAAATCCCATTAATCCTAAAAAGAAGGGTATACAACCAATGTATCCTCCCAGAAATCATCTAAAACATGGAACCTAACCAAAAGATTGGCCTGCAATGTGCACATGAAAGAATCATGATCCATATCACATGGAGATATCACAAGACAGCGCAGTATATTAGAGAAAAAACCGGAGTCTGAGATATCATAGAATCCATAAGAAAACTCAAGTCAATGTGTTGGCCATAATTCACAATGTGGCTCCCCAGAGACTACATGTGAAACAGTGACCAACAAAATATAAGATGACATGATGAACCAGACAAGTCCAGAAAACATTGGCTTCATGATGTCCATGATAGAGATGTCTGGTGAATCTTGGAGAAAGTCTGTGTCCAACGACAGATGCTGAAAGGCTGATGACAAAAATGGTTTTTAGAAACGAGGTATATGGTGAAGCTGAGTGTTGGGAATTAGGTATAAGGTAATGTCTCCATTAGTAGATATTGAGCATACAAAAAAGCTGGAAATTGAGAAGTAGGTATACACCCTACCTCCATGTGCCACCTCCCCATTACCTACCTTGTACATAATTGGAAAAGGGTACTGCTTGCTCCATTGTTGTTTTGGAGAATTTTGGATATTACTCTGCTTATTTCAATCTTATAATAATTGAACCAAGAGAGATGTTTTCCTTCTCTGAAACCAATCAATCATTTACCTTGAAAAAGAAGAAACAGGTCTTGTTAGTCACTCTATAAAAACCATCATGTGGCCAATGTCTTTTCGCAGCATTGTCAGCAATCAATCAAAAAATTGGAAAAGGGGGTGATCAATGAATAGGTCATTTTTCTCATCTTTTGTTGGGCAGTGATCACTAAAAAAAGTCAAAATTCTCAAAAACAAGGGTGAATGCTGCCGGACACTAAGGGATCATTTTAGCATAAACTTACGTTGCAAATTGAACTCCCAACTAAAAATCTAGGGGGGGTGGATTTTGCCAAAAACAAAAAAATTATCACAGGGATCAGTTTAGCAACATAAATCAGAAATTGAATTCCCTATACCAAAAACCTATTTAGGGGTGAATTAAGAAAAACGAAAGTTTTCACTAGACGGGATAGTGTTAATGTAGTCTAGATGTATGATTCATTCACAGCCCACCAGCTAGACTGATTTGAAAACTGAAGAAATCTGCATTGACAGTTTTGATTGTCGGTTTCTAACAGGGGCGCTTTTCATTTAGAGGCAATTGATAAGAGTTATTTATTCACTCTCAATACAACATTTCTGTCTGGAAAATTTTATAGAAATTTTTAACAAAAGTATTTTCCTCTATTCATAGTGACAATAAGACCAGTAAATAAGGAGGAAGGGCATTCATTCATTCGAGGAGTGCCCATAAAAATTGTGACCAAGACTGTCCAGTTGGTCCAGCTGACTGGCTATGTATATATGATGTATACAGGCTACACCAATGGAGCTAGAGGGCTGAAACTTTAAACATTTACTTCTTATTAAACCTAGGAAAAAAGTCGTTTTTTTTTATTTTTTCAAAATCCCACCTTTTTTAGTGGGGGTTTACTTTGCAATGTAAGCTTATGCTAAATTGATCTTTTTTTTTGTGTCCTCTTGTTTTTATACTTTTTTTAGTGATCACTTTCGGACAATAGGTGAGAGAAGTAACTTTTTCATTGATCACCCTCTTTTTCAGTTTGTCTAATCAATTACCCTAAATACGGTATGCTGCCAAAAGATGTTAATTGCCAAATGATTTCTTTTGAGTGACAAACCTGACCTGTTTATATTGACACTTCTTCCCAGGATCAAAGTATCTATTTTCTCTGCTTAGGATCAAAGTGTTGCTCTCTCACATTTCTACCAAGGATAAGAATGTTGTACCTGTGCATTCATTGAAAAGTATTACGCACAAGAAAAAAAAATATGGGTTTCCCTCATGATCAAAAACTTGAGTGTTCCTCTAAAAATCCTTCATAAAAAGCAATGGCCAAAAGCAAAGAAACAATTACCATTAATTTATCGGGAAAAGACTTTTGAGATTTCCCAGACCTCAAAAATGGTACATTTGGCAGTGTCATTGGAGGTTAAGGAGACTTGAGTGTGGGGAAAAAAAAGAAGATTTGTGCAGCCTCTGTAACGACTTGCTGTAAAACCAATGCAGAATGACATTTCTCGCATTTCATATGAGAGCCAAAAAGTGCTGTAAAGCAAACTTTTGAAAAGTGAGGAATTTTTGGTTTCATTTGATGAAGTCTTCTGCAGGGTCTTCAAGAGGGATATTGTCTGATAGTCCAAAGCTGTCTTCTTTTCTCACATGCATGCACTGAAGTCCTTGTCTTTTTGCTATCCTGTTTTCATCTACTACAGGGGTGTGCAAAAGTTATGTGGGGTTTCAAAACAATCATAGATTTTTCTATTTTGGAATTTTTTTCAATTTTTCCTCTTCTCAGATATTTTTAAAAAAACCTTGGAAAGTATACAACTAAGCAACTAACAAAAATAATTGAATTCCACTTTGGATACCTTCAGTGACAACCCAAAGAGCATATTCTTGCTATTTGAATATGCAGAAACTGCCATCTGTGTCTATGATTCGTTGTTTGCTTGCACATTTTTAAGAATTGGACTGTGTTAGTGGTCACTCACGAACAGGGAAACCATGTTCAGTCTGATGTACAGAAAATCTTATGTTAGTGCAGAAAAGCAGATATCCTTTGAAAAATGTTATGCGGAATGTTATCTTTTATTTTTTGTCAGTGCAAAAGGAAGTGCTTCTGCATAACCTCTATAGACGTCAATGTGCCAAAAATGAAGTCCATTTCTCACCTGATACTGATGAATCAATGAATTGGAAGTGAAAATGTTGTGACCTTTTAACACAAAGGTTACGTGAGGAGTTTGAATGACTAAAGTTTTTTTGACCTTTTGCAATTGCTCCTGTCACTATGTAGTGTGGGGGTGGGGGTGATTTAGTTTCATGTATTTATTGGAAACCATAAACCAAAACTGTCAACATAGGTTTCTTCAGTTTTTGAGCAGGTCTGCCTGGTTTCCTGGCTATATGTAACACTAACCAATGGCACTATAGTACTGAAAATCCAAACATTTACTCCTTACTATGTCTGGCAAAACAGATTTTTGGTCTTTTCAAAGTTACCCCCACCCTCAAATAGGTTTTTAGTAAGGGTTCAATTTACAAAGTCAAGCTCATGCTAAATTAGTGACT
Organism: Thysanoteuthis rhombus; assembly: GCA_963457665.1. Lineage (NCBI taxonomy): Eukaryota > Metazoa > Mollusca > Cephalopoda > Oegopsida > Thysanoteuthidae > Thysanoteuthis > Thysanoteuthis major. Next base: position 29,537,255 of record OY735236.1, on the reverse strand, counting down.
AGCTTGTACCCAACAGTATTTATGCTTGTTTTGCGAAAGTTCAGATTTTTTTTAATGATCACCTCCAAACAAAAGGTGACGGAAGTAATTTGTTTCATTGATCACCCTTTATTCCAATTTCACGATTGATCACCCCACAAAATAGCATGCTAATAAAAGAAATTGCTCATGTAACAGTTTTTATTGAAGGACTAACCAGACCTGTTTATTTTTTCTTTAACACAGGGAGATCATTCATTTTTTTTATTTTTTGGGTGAAGATCTCAAATAATCTCACTATTATTGATAGACTTTTTCAAGGTTCTTGACAGCAACACGGACAAGTTAAAAATGGAAGACCCAGTAGAAATTATCATTACTGATTTTTTGTCAAAATCTAGTACCAAGTCTGGAGTTGACTTTGTTTTCTTGCCATAACAAGAACAAGAACAAGAAGAAAAATCCTCTTCAAAACTTGGGTTGTGAACCGATATGTAAAATCCATATCCCCCTCCCATGATTTGAACTTACAACCAACTTTACAGGTTTTCTTACTGATTAATCTAAATCAACAAGTCTTAGATATTAATGAAAATTTATCATTCAGATATGCATAGACTAATTTCAATCTAATAAATAAATGCATTCATACAAAAAATATGTTTATGACTTTTTATTTTTTACATATACAATACGGTAATTATCTTCAGTTGGAAGAGAAGTTCGAGTGGAGTTAGTCCCTGTAGCAGACAGTCTAGTTTCACTAATATTGACCTTAATTCTAATTTTTCTGTTGCTTTTTATCACATTTTAAAATGGGGTGAATAGAAGTATAAAATTAATCATTATGATTTACAACACTCCATCTGATGAAATAAATAATGAAATAAGTACTTCAGTGAGGGAATTGTCTAAGGGTGAGTAAAGAGAATGATTAGAAAAAGAAATATATTCACTCTTAGTATGACAGTGAGATGACGTATGTGACAATACAAGAAAACTGATTGCAGAGTCAGAAGAAAATTATATATAATCATCAAATGCCAGTACAATAAAGATGGCGTCTCTTTGAATCATTTCAATTACTTTGTTATTTTCATGATGTGGTAGATGTTTATGCGGTAATGAAAAGTAACTGCTCGATTTAGAAATAAAAATTCGTCAAATCCCATTGAGGAAAGTTTCATTTGATTGGTAATAAACTAATTTGTATTTCTGTCTCAGTCTACTCATGTATAGTAGTTTACTTGTCTGTCTGTTCATATCAATTTATATCTATATCTATCTGTCTGCAGTGTTGGAAGTGGGAGGTTACTCGGGGATCTGGTATATACTACACTTCTCAATTTCATTGTTGGTTACACTGTCTCAAAACGGCCCCTGAAACTGGTCATATTTTATTCAGGGGAGACCTACAGCCCCTCTGAACCCTTCAACTGAACAGTTTACTTTGCTCATTTCTTATGACGCTCCCTTCCCTGTGATCCCTGTGCATAAAACTTTACCATACTTATCAGGCCTGTCTGAGAAATAGAAAAAAAAAAGGGACAAAACATATATCTAAGATTACCAGAGAAATCAGTTCAAGAAAATGCTGTAATTTATGAGAGATAAGAAAAGCAGCTCAACTTCATATACAAGACTCAGGGAAATATATTTGATTCATTATTTGGTTACGAAAGTGAGTTTCATATGCCATCAGATACAGTACAGGCACATCTTGATTAGTTTGGTCAGTTTGTACTGTTCAAAACAGTACTGTTCAAAACAGTACTGTTCAAAACAGTACTGTTCAAAACAGTACTGTTCAAAACAGCACTGTTCAAAGTCTTATCATAATTCAATGTGTTCATTTTCAGATCATACTCTGTTACATTAATTTATACAGCAATATTGTAACCATACTACATTGGAACCATGATGAAACAAAACCACAGTGCTCAAGGTGTCAATGTGTATAAGATCTGTGTGTGTGTGTCTCTCTCTCTCTCTCTCTCTCTCTCTCTCTCTCTCTCTCTCTCTATATATATATATATATATATATATATATATATATACGTGTATACTTAGCTTAGTGTGTTTTATTCATTCCAAAATTTTTTGTGTTGTTTAAAATGGCAACGTTCAAGGTTTTATTATATTCTAACATGTTTTTTTTTTCACTTTATATTTAGTCATATTAATCGATAAAATATCCTGTATATACTGGCATATACGGTATATTAGTAAACTTGGTCTCAGTACATGGGTATCTGCTAGGGGGAGGATGGGGCAAGGAGGTCATCTCTTAATCATACTAAATCAATACCTTAACCATACTACATCCACACCCACACTAATCAAAACTGCAGAGTTCTAGGTATTGCTTTGCATTACCAGCGGCTGTTTAGCTCAATGGTAAGGGCAAAGCCATATTAAAGCAGCTCTATATCTATTCATCTATATATATATATATATATATATATATATATATATATATATATATACATATATATATATAATATATATATATGCATGTGATCAGTCAGAATGATAATTAATTGCATTATATTAAAAAGAAATGATCTCCCGTCGTTACTCGATTTATGTATCACTTGGCCTAGACAACATAAATTGAATAAACAATTGAAGAAAATAGGGCTGTTGCAGAAAATTGAACCTGCGACTGATAGAGTAGCCGCTTCAACATAGCATTGCTCTTATTGCTGTTTAGTTCAATGGTAAAAGCAACGCTACACTGAACTTGTATTGGTCGTAGGTTTGATTTCCTGCAACAAACCTATTTTCTTTAATTGTTTATTCTGTTTATATTGTCTAGGCTAAATGATACATCCACTGTTTGATTACCAGTGATCATTTCCTATAGGAGTTTCCATATAATATGATACAATTTATAATCATATGCCAGATCATATATTCTTTTCTTAATTACATATATATCTATGTATATATTTATGTGTATGTATATATATATATATATATATATATATGTATTTATATATATATGATTAATAAAAGTCACATCCACTGACTCTCCAGTGTGTCTATGGACTTGATATCCACACCAGATTGAAACCTTAGACCCAGACCTGGTGTCCGGTATTCTACTTCTGCACTATGTACAACTTTACAGTCAGTAGTACCAGAGTAAGTGATTTGTTTTATACGCATAACTCACCATCTCAAGTGCTCAATTCAAGAGTTAGAAGAGTGTTGCTTTTTGCAGATGGGTGCCCTACCCAAGAGTGCTCTACCCTAGATGGTGGAGCGTTGATGATAGTGTCATCCACAAAGAGTTGTTTTTCAGTGTGGCTATAGAGTCAATATCTGCTCCAGTGCCGCTAGGATTGAAACCTTCACTCCAGATCTGGAGTCTTCTTCTCCTGCCACATATATATATATATATATATATATATATTTATGTGTGTGTGTATATATGCATATACATATGCATGAATATGTATATATATGTGTGTGTGTGTATGTATATATGCATATACATATGCATGAATATGCATATATATATGTGTGTGTGTGTGTGTATATATGCATATACATATGCATGAATATGCATATATATATGTGTGTGTGTGTGTGTATATATGCATATACATATGCATGAATATGTATATATATATGTGTGTGTGTGTATATATGCATATACATATGCATGAATATGTATATATATATGTGTGTGTGTGTGTGTGTATATGCATATACATATGCATGAATATGTATATATATATGTGTGTGTGTGTATATATGCATATACATATGCATGAATATGTATATATATATGTGTGTGTGTGTGTATATGCATATACATATGCATGAATATGTATGTATATATATATATATATATATATGTTTATATATATGATTATTGTGTCCTCCACAGACAGCTGTTTCGTTGTATTACAACTCTTCAGTGTGGCTGTAGTCTATTCATTATCCCATCCAGCACCACGAGGCAGGATTGAAACTTTAGCTTGTTCAAGATCTTATTATAATTTAATGTATATTTTTTCTTTTCTGGCTCAGTTACATTAATCTGTTCAGCAATACCTTAACCATACTGTATCAAAACCTGCATAAACCAAATCCGTACTACTCAAGGTTCTGCTGTATCTGTTCTGAATCAATCTTTTGCGGATGAGACATCAATAATATTCTAAAACCTAGTTGTAAGGATGTCCATTATGATATTCTATTCATGCCTAAATGGTCATCTGCAACTTGTGATGTTTGGTGACCAATCAAAAAGTAAGAAAAGAGGCAAGCTCCGTTAGTGCATGTTGCTCAAGTACCTAAGATAAGCATAAATGAATACTTATTAAGCTAGACGGAATGCAGATAAGGGTTCAGCTAATGTGATTCCAGGATGTGTAATGGATAAGACGGCCATTTCCATGTAATCAGATTACGAACACTGCCTGGTGATGCCTCTGATCTACAGCGCAGAATAGCTTTTGCGAAAAGAGAAGTCTGAGAACGATGACCAGCGGCTGTGCACACACAAAATGATTGATTTTATTTTTCTGGAAGTCAAAAACAATTTATAAGTCAAGACAAGTTACTGTATATGCTAGACTTTAAGATGAATGGTTTACAAAGGTATTGGGAGGAGTACAACTTACTGCAAACTCATCCAAGCCCGTAAACTGTCGATATCACGCTCTAATAGATGGTTCCCTAGTTATAATATTGGATGCTGTGTAAAATTTGAATAGTTAAAAAAGAAAAAAATCATTCAACTGGTGTATACGGTATATTAGTAAACTTGTTCTTACTGCATGGACATCTGGTGGGAGGCAAAGAGGTCATTCCCTCTCAGATCTCATCAGGGGATGGGGAAAGGAAGTCTGAATTTTTTAGATGAGGGAATATCATTAGGTAAAGTTTCATGTGGACTTCCGTTGTCATCCTGGCTCATTTTTTGAACATGTTTCGGCAGTTGTACCCTATGGCCTTATTCAGGGGATGAGTGGATGAACTTTTCAACCATCAAGATGGAAAGCACCACCCCCACCTCTCACGGCATCAACTCCAGACAACTAGAGATTTTCGACTCTCAATATGACCATCTAGCATGTTCGAAACAGACAAATCAAACCCACCTGATATTAGACAGTGTGATGCGAAAGTTCGGAACAATCACCAAGACAGGGCATCTCCATCTCAATGGCCGTAAATTACACCAACTCATCACCTGAAGAAATATATCTTTTGTGCCCCTTCGCCCTTGAAATATATCTTTTTAACCCCTTCCCACCTCTGGAAAGGGTCAGTGGATGACCATGTGCCTCGGTCAATGACCGTGTGAGATTATTATTATTTCTCTTCAATGAAGCCCCCAAGTTGATGTTGATGGTTAATTGTTCTAGAATTGTTGTCTTTGTGAGGGAGTCAAACTTAATCACAAGTGATTCAGGTATTCTCGACTGGACCATTGGATCTTGCCTGAAGCAGATTCAAAGCAAAGGATGTCAAAGTCATTTAATTTTAAAATGCCTTCTGGAATTTGAGTAAAATCATTATCATTTCAAGAATTGTTTGGACTGTTGATTTCATTCTTCATCATGTCTAGTGAACAGAGGCAGACTCAGCCAAACTTATTTCATTCAAAAATTATATTTTTTTACACAAAACCAATAAATTCTGACTTAGTACTTATCCTTATTACAGTTAAACAAACTGCACATTGTTCTCATAATCTATCAATTCTATTGTAATAAACCTTGCGTTAATAATAAAGATTGTAGAAAATTTTAATGAAGAATTATACCTTTTTTCCGGTTAAGATATATTTCTATTTTTACCAAAAATCATCTGCTGGAAATTTTTGTTTTTACAGTGCTTAAAAATATTTCCATCCATAATTAATGAAAAAAAACATCTCTGGATATTCAAAACAAATTATTTTGATAATTCTGTAATTCCCAATAGTTTTAAATAAAATTATTGACAAATTCTGATTTGGTACTTATGATAATAGTCCAGACAAACTTATGCATGAAGGTTAAGACTATCTGGGTATAGACAAAGTGAATGGTCATCGTCAGTTTTTACCACTTAGAAAACAAATTATTAGTAAAAAAAATTCAATACATGAACTAAAAAAAAACAAACAGGTAGGAATGTTAACTTTCTGCTGGAATTAAAGTGATTTCATTCTTTCCTGATTCAACTTCCTTTTTTTCTTAAATCAGGAAAATATGCTAATAAATAAGAAAGTTCATTATGGTCAACGTTCACTGCATTTATCAAGCTTTGTCCAGTAAATCTGAAGTCAGTTCCACGTATTTGTTTAAGCCAAAATTTGTTATATCGAGGGTTTACTGTATATGCATAACCTACATTTCTCTGGTGCCTTCTTTCTAATCTAATATAAAACAATGCCTTGTACAAGGAGACATTTGCAAGCAAGACAAAATTCTTAGAGTTGAAAATGACATTTCATTACTTTAGACACATCTGCTTAAAACAAGGAAGTTTAAAGTGGTGTTACTTTGAAAAATTGGCTTTGATCACTGAAGCTAATTGTAGCTGTTCAGAATGGTGGTTTATATTCTGAAACGCTGCTGCCTTAGAGACTAAGGGTTGATTATGTCTACTGTCAATCAATCTTTTGCCCTATGATGTCATTATCTTAATAGATGTTTACAAAGTTTTGTTGATTTTTGCGAAGATGAAATTGAAGCAGAATTTTCGCAGTTCTGTCTGCCTCAATTTATCAATGCTGGCAAAACTCTTTAAAAAATGGTGTTTTGTTACCAAGGAAGACATTTTAATTTCATATCTCAATAACAGATGATTTCTTGAAGGGAAAAAAAAAAATTATGATTGCGTAACTTCTCAAATTTTGAAGTCTAAGAATCAAAGAAAATGGATAGCTTTTTTGAAGCTCAAAGAAAACAACAGTTTTTAATGGATGTCATAAAATGTGATTAAAGGAGACCATCAACCAAAACTGTCTCCATAAGTTTCTTCAGTTTTCAAGTTGGTCTGGCTGGCTAGCTAGCTATGTGTCTATCATGCATATAGGCTGCACCGATGGAGCTAAAAGGCTGAAATTTTATACATTCACTCCATTTGTCAAGAAAAGAAAAAAATTTTGTTCTTTGAAGGTTCACACTCAAAATATGTTTTTAGTGAATAGTTCAATTTACAATGTAAGCTTATACTAAATTGAAGCTTTGTTTTTTGTCCAGCACTTGTTTTTTGAAAATTCAGACTCTTTCACTGTTACTGCCAAACAAAAGCCGAGAGAAATGACTTATTCATTGATTACTTCTCTGGCCAATTTTTCGATTGATCACCCCTCACACAACATGCGGCCAAAAGACATTGGGCACATGACCGTTTCTATTGAATGACTTACTAGATCTATTTGTTTATTTATTTATTTATTTGGAACCTGTGATTCAAAGGAAACAAACATCTTTCTTCAAAGCTCTTAAGAAAATAATGTTTTTTTTAATGGACGTAATAAAAAAAAGAATACTTGTTTACTTTTATTTATATATCCGTGGTGCTTACACTCTATTACTGGGCGGATGAGCTACGGTAGCGGCCAGTGACCAGGACGGAAGTGACTCCAGTGGGACTTAGTTGCCAAGTGTACAAACAAGTGTGGTGTGCGGTTGTCAGTCATAAGTTCAAAGAGGAGATGGGTACTGCCGAGCACAAACCCTCCGAAAAGACATAAGGAGAGAGAAACAGAGCAGCACTCGTTTCGGGTGCGGGCCAAAGACTGACTAACATGGAAGAGGACTACAGCTTCTTCCGTCCTTAGGTCACCCTGACAATGGCAGCAGTTACTTCCTTGAATAACCGAAAATTAGGAGCTGTCAACCAAACCTGTCAATAGAGGTTTCTTCAGTTTTTAAGAGAATCTGTATGTCTGGCTGGTTATATATTTGTCATGCATACAGACCACACCAGAGGAGTTAGGAGGATGGAAAATATTCAGTTTTTTAAGCCCCCCCCCTTAAGTTGGGAGGGTTGGGGGGATCAATTAACAATTTAAGTTTATATTAAATCAGTCCCTTAATTTGTGCCCAGCAGCATTCACACTTGTTTTTTTTTTTTTAAATTCAGACTTTTTTAGGGATCACTGCCCAACAAAAGGTGAAGGAAGTAACTTATTTATTGATCATCCCTTTTTCTAATTTTTTTATTGATCACTCTCAAGATGGCTTGTCGCCAAAACACAGTCTATGTAAGTAACCAGACCTGTTTTGAAATTTTTCAAACATCTCTGGAAAAGTGAATATTGCAATTGAGTGTCTGTTATGGTAAATCACGTCCTACAAAAAAGAATTCACCAGATAATAAGATGTATTTAGAAACCGTCAACCAAAACAGTCAACATTGGTTTCTTCTGTTTTCAAGTTGGTGCAGCTGGCTGGCTATGCATATACCTTGCGTACAAGCCAAACCAATGGAGTTAGAGGGCTAAAATTTCAAACATTTACATTATGTCTAAGTAAAATGTTTGTTTTTTTTGTTTTTTGAAAATACTTCTACATATGTTTTTCAGGGGGTTCAATTTACAATGTTGGTTCATGCTAAATTGATCCTTTTGTGTACGTTTGCTTGTCTTTTTTTTCAATCCATACTTTTTTAGTGATCAACACAAGGTGAAAGAAGTAGCTTATTCATCGATTACCCTTTAGTATATCTCTGAATTTTTTAGATGAGGTATTATTATTATTTCTATTATTATTCGGACTATCCTCATCTTGGTTGTTTTTCATACAACGCTTTGGCCGTTGTTCTCTACGGCCATCATCAGGTATCATCATAGCGTAGTGATTACAGAATCAGACAAAATTACTGCAAGTAATCTGATGGTTCTAGGTTCAATCCCAGTGTAAGACAATAATAATACTACTAATGCTAAGAGGGGAGTGCGGTCAATATACCCCCGTCAGTTAAATAAAGGGTTCGGTTCGTTACTTCCCCACACCTACCAGATGATACCTGATGAAGGCCGTAGAGTACAACAGCCTAAACGTTGTATGAAAAACAACCAAGATTAGGATAGTCCAAATAATAATAGAAATAACGATCACCCTTTATTCCAATTTTTTGATTGATCACCCCATAACGCAGTAAAAAACATTGGTCATGTGACAGTTTCTATTGATTGACTGACCAGACCTATTTTCTCTTGTTTTTAATTAGTCATTTGAAGAAAATATGGTTCTATCAAGCTGATCATTGTAAATCCTTTTGATTCCTAATTTCTGAGAGGAATTAATGCGAAAATATTCAGGGAATTTTTTTTCAAAAGATAAACTTTTTGAATAATTTCTTCATGTCTTGGTTTTATTCCATCTCTATTTGTTAAATCGCAAAAGGGAAAGATATGGTTTATGTTCAATTTTTGTGATATATTATCAGAATTTCACAATGGAGACTGGGTAGTTGAAAGCTAGTTTTAAAATACATCTTTGAATAATCTCTTAATTAAAATGAAAACTCTAGAGAATGAATGTGTTATGCCAGTAATTATTTTTAACTAGGCTATTTGTCAGTGAGTGAATAGGATCTACCCGTGTTGTCTAAGATAGTATCCTCACTGAAATGAAAACTTGAAAAAGACAGTTGAAGCTGGCGAAGGGTTCTATCTTTTTTATGTGTGCGTGTGTTTGTGTGTTCCAGCACTCCTGGCCATATTGTTTTGTCATACTGACTTGAAAATTGGCATCAGTACTCCGCTAAATCTTTAAAAAAAAATTTGGAAAAAAAAAGCTGTTTTTACCTATTTTGGCCTTACTTTGATGTTGACAGTTCATTAATAATATCAATATTCTAGAAAATCTAGATGTTTTGTAATAATATTTCAGATGTTTTTCAGTGATGTCATAAATAGAATTTATTCTGACCATATTTATTCTTTGATGGAATTTTCTTTTACATTACTCTAAATTTTGGTGCTACGGATGATTGTGATGGCGAGTTATGCAAGTAATATTCTCAAGTTAAGCTGTTTGTCAGTAAGTGAATCTTCTTTTTTTTCTAAAATAGTCCTTTGACTGATAAAAAAAAATTATTAGAAAGTCTGTGTTATACAATTAACAAGGAAAGCCATAGAAATCCCACAATTATTTAAAAATTCATAAGATATACAATATGTGTATGAAAATCGTTATTATTGCAAAGACTATGAAATTTGATACTTCCTCAACAATAAATACAAAATAAGAACAAACAGACGTACAAATATATAGATGTTTATTTTAAATTCTAAATTTGAATTTTCTTTGGTAGTATATTTGATTAATTTTATCTTACTTTTATGATGTATTTTCCATCAATAACAGATGGTGGGAGGTATTGATAGAGAAACAAACATAAACTGAAAAAAGTCCGACTGTTTCTTATATTGATAGACTTGTATCCATGCGATTAAAAATGATGACTGTTACATTAATCACAGAGGATTAATCAGAAATAGTTTTATTTTTCAACAAACAAAATAATCACTTTTAAAAAGTCCTAAGTGTCCACTTTCGACCTTTTCACATTGGTTTGGTTGGGACTGCAATGCTCCTCTTTTTAAGAAGTCTTGTCAGTTCCCTTTCCACCTCTTGCATTGGCTGTTGGTGGTAGCCGTGCTGGGGAAGAGCAGTGATTGTTGTTGAAGGAAGGAAGTAGAATATGGGGAAATTCAAATGTTCATGCTACTTTTCTCTATGACGGACAGACAAACCAACAAACACTGTGTATTATATGTTATTTTTAACTGAACTTTTTATCAGTGAGTGAATAGTATCTGCACTTCAACATATACTGGATCTACACCTTCACTACATCTACTTAAGACAACAAATCTCCATGAGACCCTCAAGTGAAGGAGAAATCAAGGAAAGAATCATAGTAGGATCGCAAGCCTTTGGCAGAGCAAGCTCAACTTTCGAAAATTAGAAGATCCCATTAATCCTTAAAAGAAAGGTGTATAACCTATGCATCCTCCCAATAGTCACTTATGGAGCTGAAACATGGAACCTAACCAAGAGACAGATCTGCGAATTGAGAACTATGCAACGTGCACATGAAAGAATTATGCTTGGCCTCACATGGAGAGACCACAGGACAGCACAATATATCCAGGAAAAGACAGAAGTCAGGGACATCATAGAATCCATTAAAAATCTCAAATAGCAGTAGGCTGGCCATGTTGCAAGAATGGAAGGTCTATTGCAACAGATGGACATCATGACTCATGACATGGATCCCGAGATCACATATGCAACTGAGGCCAGCAGAATATTAGATGAAGAGACGAGCTAGACAAATTCAGAAAGTACTGGCTCCGCGACACCCATGGTTGAGAATTGTGGCAAATCCTGGGGAAAGACTATGTTCAACGATAGACGTTAAAAGACTGATGATGATGATGATGAATAGTATCTTCCATTTTATCTTAATGAAATCGACTGCTTTTCCAAAGAGGCAAGGAATGATTATAATAGTTTGATGAAATATTGTTTTGAAGTGAGGATTCCTTTTGTCTCTCCCTTTGACAAACAATGTGAATGATTTTATTGCCCAGAACAAATAAAGCAGTCAATATTTGCAAAAGAACTCATCATTAAACTTCTTAGAAACATTTTTCTCTGCCCGTATAGGATTTTGCCTCTGCAGTAATTTTGGGTCATGGTAACTGGTGTTTAAAATAGAATCAAAACCAATCATCTCTGTACCATTTGGTTGAAATACAGATGAAAACATGATAATTGTTATATGAGTAGTGTAACCCTTGCTGTCAAAAAAAGATGGGAACAATTGTGTAATTTGGCAGTTGCATTGTACTTATAAGATATCAAAAACATTATGTTGTACAGCATTAATATTTCCTGAATTAAACCTATCTAAAGGTAAACATAAGCACAAATATCATTTATCAAGTTTTACATGACATAAAATTCTATTCCTACTAAATTATGTCTCTGGGTATCACTGGTGATATGTTACAAATGCTCATTGCTAATTTATCATATATGTGGATTAGAACATGTATGAAGTTTTATCGTGCTACGTCAGTTATGTCCTTTAACATGACAGTAGACATCTGCACATTGCTGATTATTACATGTGTGAATAAAGTTTGAATTTTTATTATACTTTACGTAAGGTTAGTTGTCTTGAGATACAAGATGCAGTGGGAAATAACAAGGAGCTTAGCGAAGACATTGTTTATTACCAGTTACTATTGCTCCAATCAATGGATAACCTTTACACTAAATTCTTAAATTAATCACCATACACACCTGTATATAAGCTTTATTGAATTGCATTCCCTGGTTCTGGTTGCATCTTGTATTTTACATCCTCCTATAATTTTTTGCTTTTGCACTCATGTGGGTAAATTTTTGCTCCATACCCACGTCCACATTATGTATATAATAGCACTATTCTGTCAGTAACACTTACCTCAAATCCTGACCAAAACGAGAGATTTCTGATTTTCAATACATTTCTTTTGGAAAATACTCTTTAGTGCTTTACCAGAGTAATCTTGAATGCTTATCTATAATCAAAAATTATAAAACTTTTCCAGAAATGTTAAGTTTGTTTTAGCAGAAAATAGCCTCTACAAAATTCCTTTGCTATTTGTATACATGTTCATGTGACATTCATTTTTCCCCAAAAACTTCTGTTGGCATAAGTTTTGATTGTTGTTTTGTTCTGTTTCACCAAGAATTTCAGATTGATGCGTTTTTAGTCAGCCATTTTATGAGACGTCAGAAAAATATGTTTATTTCGAGTGATGTGTAACAACAAACCGAAGATGCAAATAGATTGGAAATTTCAGGTATTGTTTATGCTTACCTATTGGTCAATGTACACCACATGGTTTGCACATGCTCGCTATGGTTCGGTTTACGTAAACCCAGTCTCGTTATTTTATCGCCGCACCTTGTATATTGGCACTATTTCAGCTTTACCTATCACTACCCACTTACTTTATTGCTACTCCAGCATTCCCCTGCAGTAACACCCAAAATTGCTATCAACTCCAGCTCAATCCATAGCTCTCTTTTTAAGAACTTAGAATCATGGTCTATTAGATCTCCCTCTACTTTCAGATGAAATCATCCGAAATATTCTAAGTTTGCCAATGGTATAAGCACTGTCATTTTTTCCATTTAGTTCTGCAATGTATTCAGCAATGTGCCTTGACCAAAGATGGTCATTGCTGGTGTAGTCAGAGAATATGTTTTTTTTATATTCAGTAATATGATATGATTCAAGGGAAATACAACATGTTGTGAATCACATGATCAACTAAGTACATGTCATCTGGTGCTGATGTAGATTTTGACCAGGAATGGATATATGTATATAACTGACCAGTTAAGTATATGTGAGAGCTTTTCCATGAGTCTTTCAAGAATTCAGCTCTTTGGCATGAAGGGCATTGTGACCCACACTTTTAGAACAACTAGCTACATATATATATATATATATATTGGTTGTATTCACATATTCATGTACTGGTTGGTTAGCTGGCCTGGAAGACTACAAAAAAAAAATAACTGGTTTAATGACTTTCTCTCCAGAGGAATTTAGGTTCTCTTCATTGTTTTATTTTATTATTTTTAAGTGGTAAAATGGTGCCAGAGGTCTGTTTGGACTGACAGTATTTGTATTGGCTTATTGTGTTGTCTTAATTCACTTTGGTTTACGTTTACAGTGTTTCTACATTGATTGAAATAAGTTTTATAATGCAAGTTTAATAAGACATAATCAAAAGTTATTGATTCAACATAACTCTTGACCAAATAATAATCTTTTATTATGCTGTGTGAGGAAAAATAGATTTATTTTCTCTTTAAAATCTTTTAAAAGTAAATAGAGTGATTGATTTGATATGGAATAAGGCCCAAAATAATAGTACAATACCAGGCCATAAGTGTGGGTCATCCAGTGAGAACCTAACTCACTACAGTAATAATATCTTTCAAAAAGAGCTTCCTGACCATTTCTCTATGTTAAGACACAAAGTATTGATATTTACAAAGCTTAGCTTAATACAGAGCATGACCAAAAGTGTGGATCACTTGTGAAAATCAAACTCACTACAGTAGTAATAGTTTTTGAGTTTCTAATCACTGCTCCATTGTAACTTCAATCTGGCACGGCAGAGTCATTACAAAGCAAGTAATTTCAAAGAACTATTCGACAACGGCTGTTTGGATAGCGTACTACAATTTCCAAAAATTGTACAATTTTCAATTTCTAATATTCAGTTTACTATGTGTCTATTATCATATACAAATAATGTTGAAACCCAATTTAATTTAAAATGAGTTTTATCATTATTTTTGTGACATGTTTCACTTGATGGAGAAAGCTACTTCAAATAAAGAATATGAAATAAAAATAAAAGAGACTCGTCTGAAGGAGGGAGGGATAAGGGTGTTTTAATTTATCTGTGATGAGATGGCTGTCCTTCAGGTAAAGATCTGCAAGTGAGTGAATAATGTACGTGTCATTATATATATATATATAATAATTGATGATTTTGTCATCCACAGACAGCTGTCTTGTTGTATTACAACTCCCAGTGTGGCTATAGACTATCCAACATCCCTTCCAGAACCACAAGATAGAATCGAAACCTTCACTTCAGACCCAGTGGCTGGCATTTTACCCCTACTCTACACAGAACTGGACTGTCAGTAGAACTGATTAAGCAATATATTTACTTACGCATAATTCCCCATCTACCAAAGTGCTCCATTCCAGAATTGGAAAAGCACTGCATTATAGCAGTAATAGACGGGTGCCGTACTTAACAGTGCTCAACCCTAAAGAAGGACAACACTGTAGTAGGTGCTACTGCAAGCTACAATTACATTCGGTCAAAACGCATTGGTCAATAATGTTAACACAGTAGTGCAGATATTTTAACTGAATTTGTTCAAATTAAGTATTCAATTTAGTATTTTTTTTTGTAAATTTAAATGAAAGTTTCATGATTTTATTTTTATTTCATATCATATGTCACAGAAAGAAGTGAATGATTAATAATTTAGATTTTTTAAAATTATACTTGTACAATGAAAATTTGAATTCATCAAGCTCTCACCTGCTATTCTTATGGTCTTTTTGGTGACTTGGTGACGTTGAACATTACTTTTGATTTCACCCTGTTCATCTTGAAGCCTACATTTTTCAATTCCTTATTTAGATCCGTTAACTTGTTATGTAATTCTTCTGATGCTTCTGACGTAATGGAAAACGTCATTGGCGAATCTCAAGTGGTTTTAATCCTCTTCATTGTTGATCTGTGCTGTTTGATCACTTCTGTTGACTGACGTGCGATAAAAAGCAACTAAATAATGTAAGATGAAAGAAAACCCCCATCAAAATTTAAAGATCGTTGACAATGCTTCAGCCGATAGGAAGAAAATAATTAGGATAATGTTAACCTTATCTTGATATTTTTTTTATATCAGTCTTGCTATTCTGTTCTTCAATGTTTTTGAAGTGCAAAATGGTGTTGACAGGTATTGTTAGTTGTTAACAGCTAAGACTGCCTTTAAAAATGACTCAATTTCACATATTTTAAATGATATATTTATATATATATATATATATATATATATATATATATATATATAATTATTGTGTCATCCACAGACAGCTGTTTCGATGTATTATATCTCTTCAGTGTGACTATAGACTTTTCATTAACCCATCCAGTACTGCAAAGCAGGATTGAAACCTTCGCTTCAGATCCAGAGACCGATATCCTACCTCTGAGCCACAGAACTTGACTCTCAGTAAGGCTGAATTTAGGTGATATATTCATTTACACATAAATCCCCCATCCACCAGAGTGCTCTATTCCTATAGTAGAGCATTGCATAAGCTTACAATGGATGGGTTACCTCTCTTAATAATAATGATTAAATAAATGTGTCATCCACAGACAGCCGTTTTGTTGTATTACAACTCTCCATTGCGGCTATCGACTGTTCATTATTTCATCCAGTACCATGAGGTAGGATCGAAACCTTCACTCTAGGCCCTGAGGCTGGCATCTTATCTCTGCTTTACACAGAACTGAGCAGTCAGTAAGGTTGAATTTAAGCGATATATTTATTCACGCAGGATTCCCAATCCACCAAAGTGTTCTATTCCTAAGTTGGAAGAGCATTGCATAAACTTATAATGAATGAGTTACCTCACTTAGAGAGTGCTCAACCCTGAATAAGGGAGCATTAATCACATCAATAATTAAATAAATGAGTCATCCACAGACAGCTGTTTTGTTGTATTACAACTCTTCAGTGTAGCTATAGACTATCCATTATCCCATCCAGTACCACAAGATAGGGTTGAAACCTCCGCTTCAGACCTGGAGGCTGGCATTTTACTTCTGATGTATGCAGAACTGGACGGTCAGTAAGGTTGAATTTAAGTGATATATTTATTCACGCAGGATTCCCCATCCACCAGAGTGCTCTATGATGAAAGTTTATAGACAATGAAAATCACCAGTTGGATGAATGAAAATGGCCTTAAAGCCTATAGTGATATATATATATATATATATATATGTATATATATATATATATATATATGTATATATATATGTATATATGTATGTGTATATATTCATACAAATTTTTTTTACCGCTGAAAAGGAAACTCATTTAGAGCACATTAATCAAATCAAATAATTATATACTAAGATTCCAGAACAACTTATTAATGAAGATCAGGGCATCAGAAGTAATTTAGAGTAGGAGTAGGGGCAACTGTTTAGAAAGGGTATTTTACAGCATATATTTTTAATGTGATTGCTAAAATGGGCTAAAATTCCGATTCCAGCTAATTTATCAAATTTACCCGGATTTCCAGCAATCATAGATTTTCATCGATTAGATTTGGAAAAAAAATCAGCCTAACCTAGCTAAAAAGTGGCAACACATGGTTGTCTACAAAACATGCAACTTTATGATCAGGTTCATGCAAGAACATTTTGTCGTATTCAATGGCAACTTCTCATTCAGTTTTTGTTTTTTCAGTTGAAGATCGAAAAACGAAATTGATAATATCTTGCTTCATAACAGTAGAGGAAATGAATTTGACAAGACACAGATGTTTGCTACTCTACAAATTTAAATGATGAAGTTATTTTTTTGAGGGGGAAGTTTTTTACCTTTAAAGTATAGAGAACTCTTGTCGTTATAAATAACAAACCAAACTTGTATTTCCGTTTAAAGTAATAAATGTAAAATCTGCTCATGCTGGAGAACTTGAAGAAACGTAAGCATGATAAGCAAGACATTTGTCAGTTGAATAATTCAGAGCAGATTTATTCTAGAGTGAAAATGTTTCTGCTGTTATGAGAAATTTTCTATTCAGTTAGTGATTGGAAATAAATATTTGATTCAGTGGAGTGCACTCAGCTGCCTTTTTACCAAGAAGGTAGGGGCAGCTTTCCACGTGATTCTGGTGCCCCTGATAAAGATTGAACATTTACTTCCATAAAACTTACCTGATTCGATTGGAGATATTTATTTGCAAAATTGGAAAAACATCGGCCAGATTTAGCCGAAAAAATGGCAAATTTAGCAAAAATGGCGATGGGTTTTATTGTTGACATTGTTCTGCTTTTAACCTAGTTTTAGTTTTGATGTCATCACTCGATTTCTCTCGAAAGAAAGCAATCAACTGAGGTGTTAAGTGATTTTAAACCTGATATTGACAAGCTCCTATTACGAAAACAATATTAGACCCCCACCCCACCGATAATTTTATCTCCTGTGACTGGAGTCAGTTTTGAGCAGTGTTGCTGATTTAGCACTTCTGGCACTAAATTCAGTGTGTTTCTTGTTTTGGCAGTGTGAAAAAATATTGGATTATTATGGACGTGCTTAAACATTATGGCCATTCTTTGGCTTTTATTTGTCCACTTTTAGCATGTTCTGGGTGTGTTTTGGCCACTTTTTGTACTTTTTAGATATTTTCTTTGAATTAACACTTTTTAGCAGTCAAACTAGTGTAAAAATATTTTTTGAGTTCGAACATTGGTTATGAGATGAGTATATGCTTGATGTACTTTCTACACATAGTGAGGTTTTTTTTTACCTCTGCAAACGAAGTTGGGACTGGTATATATATTCAGTCATGTTCAACTATTTATCTATATAATATCTCCAGTAGTTCTCAATAAATTTCAATGACATTTTGTAGAAGTGTGAACTATAAGCTAAAGAGGAATTAGCTTGAATTTTGAGCTGATCCAGGAATATTTTTCCAATTGAAAGCTATTTTTTACTTAATTATATGTATTCACTCATATTTGTTTGTTTGTCCACACAATGTCTCCAAAAGTTCTCAATTAAATACTGTTGCCTTATGTTAAATGACTACTACAACATCCATGAAAAAGACTGGATTTTTTGTATGGATAGACAGTTCTGCCTTGGAACAAAGAGTCACAACCAAGCCCTTTACCTATGATCAGATCTATAAGCTCTACCAGGGATCAAAATGTTGCTACAGATCACTTCTGCACTTGTTGAAAAGTGTTACACACACACACTATATATATATATATATATATATATATATATATATATATATATATATATATATATATATATATATATGTTTAAAGAAAAGAATTACATGTAAATATACACAGTGAATGTCAATATTTTACACCTAATGCAATCTTCAGCATTTAACAATATGTTTTGATCTTTTTTCTAATTGTGAGAGCAAAAAGCCCATTTTCATTTGAATAGCATAATTTTCTATTACCCAATCAGGCTTAATTGTTTTAGAAACCTAACAATTCTAACCAATAATTACTATGACCATCTTTCAGAACTATCTCCTCCTCTCTGTAATTAAATCTCATCAACAATGGATAAAATCGGTTTTCTATTTATTCCTTTTTGTATTCTTACAGATTGAAAAATATATTTATGAACTTTATATATATGTATAAAGAAATTATTTGTAACATATCTGAAATTACCCCTCATTATATATATATATATATATACATATATATATATATATTTTTATGATTAATAATTGTGTCATCCACAAACAGCTGTTTCGTTGTATTACGACTCTTCTATGTGGCTACAGACTATCCATTATCCCTTCCAGTACCGCTTTGTAGGATCGGAACTTTTGCTTCAGAACCAAAGGCAGATGTTCTACCCCTGCCCTACACAGAACTGGATAGTCAGTAGAACCGAATTAAGCGATACATCTACTTATGCATATTCCCCCTCTATCAGAGTGCTCCATCCTGGAGTTGGAAGAGCATTACATAGCAGCTTATAAATATATATGTATGTATATAAATATATAAATAGATTAAATACACATTGTATATTAGAAAATGTATTTTAAGATTCAGTGAAGATACTTTCTTGTGTTTATCCATATTTTAACCAGATATAAATAACATAGAGAAGTTTTATTATTGTTTTATTGACAAAAGTTGATAATTAAATCGTTTTTGACAGACTTGGTAGTAGGATTATACTAAATGAGTAAAAACTGCTGAAATCCTTCAAGTGTAGGTGTTGAATATTACAAACAAATTTTGCTATAAAAAGATGAAAAAAAAAAAAGAATGGCTTATACCTCATGCATGAATTTCTACATTTCAATTAATCAATTTGTTCTTGAATTCCTCAATTTAGTTTTTATCTTCTTCTTTTTGGTGTTGGGAAAGAAATACGCAACATGGAGTGTTTCTGCGTGATTTTAGCAAAATTTCTCCTTCATTTATTTTGCTTGTCGACTTCTCTCCACTTAATTTCTATACTTGGTATCTTGATGGCTCAGAAAAAAATAACTCAGATTTTCAGCTTTTAAATGAAGATTCATTCAGGCTCATCTCTTCCACTCCATCTTGATAATTCCAAATCTTCAATGTTTTGTCAATCCTTCATTCTTTAATTTTCAACCAAAAACGACCAATTGGCAGACATTTTTCTTGGTTTTGGCACGACAAGCAGAAAGTATAGAGAATTTCTATGCAGAAAGAAGAATAAAAAAAATTCTGAATCACTTTTTAACTTTATTTGCATTAAATATAAATAATTGTCAAATAATTGTGCCTCCTATAAGAATAATCCCCTCAAAACAAGCGGGAAGCATACAGACATTTTGTAGAGGAAGACGAAGAAAAATCTGGAACATGTTATAATTTCATTTTCGTCAAATATAACTGCCAGATAAATCCATCTCCAATCAAAATCATGGGAATTATTTTCTTTATAGATGTGCAGAATTTATCCTTTGTTAAAATTTGTGAAAACTGGATTTTAACTGACGCAATCCCATTATGCATCTTCTTGCTTTGTTTAAGGTAAAATCTGAAATGTTCAAATCTGAAATGATCAAAGAATATTAAAAATATTATGATTTTCACATAATCTTCTATTTTGATCAAGTAATGTAAATCATTAAATTTATCCAGAATTATTGTTAGTAGGGAACATCTTAAAGAATACATTGGCTGAGAAAAAAAATTAGTTATAAAATAATTGTAATAATGAAGAGTTAATCAACCCCTAAGTGCAGCGATAAAATCAACAATAAAAAGATGAATTAAAACTAGTAATGAAATACTGAAAACGTATCCACCCGGAATTTTGGGATAAAATGCACAAGTAGTCATCATCATCATCAGCCTTTTAGCACCATTGACATTGACATTCCCCAATATTCGACAGACCTGTCTATTGTGGTATCATGGAGCCAGTATTTTCTGAACTTTTCTAGATTGTCACACCATCCTATATTTTGTCAGTCCCTGTTTCGCATGTGATCTCTGAGGATCCACGTTGTGAATCAAGATGTCCATTGGCTGTTTGTTATTCTCACAACATGACCAGCCCACTGCCATTTAATTTTTCTTATGGATTCTCTGATATCTCAGACTTGTGTTATTCCTTTTTTACATTGTGCTCCCTTATGATCTCTCCATCTTGTTGAAAGGTTCTCAGGTTTGAGAGTCAATCTTTTTGGTTAGGTTGCATGTTCCAGCTCCCTAGGTGACTATCTGGGGGATGCATTGGTTATATAACCTTCCTTCCAGCACTCTGAAAAGAAGGGTATACATCTTTGTCATTCTCACAACATGACCAGCCCACTGCCATTTAATTTTTCCTATGGATTCTCTGATATCTCAGACTTGTGTTATTCCTTTTTTACATTGTACTCCCTTATGATCTCTCCATCTTGTTGAAAGGTTCTCAGGTTTGAGAGTCAATCTTTTTGGTTAGGTTGCATGTTCCAGCTCCATAGGTGATTATCTGGGGGATGCATTGGTTGTATACCCTTCCTTCCAGCACTCTGGAGAGAAGGGTATACATCAATTAAAAGATAGATTAAAACTAGTGATAAAATCTTAGTAATCAACCCTGAGTACTGTAATAACAAATACAACAATAAAAAGATGAAGTAAAACTATTGATAATATACTGGAAATGTATCAACCCAGAATCTTGTGATAAAAATCAATAATAGTAAGATAAAGTAATACTTGTAATGAAATGATAGTTATAATAAAGATAGTAGTGCTGTTCTAAAAAGCAACAATAATTAGATGTGGCAAAAAAGGAATAGTGAAATGACTTCATTCAAAAATTGAGATAGAATCAATGATAAAGAGGAGAGTCAAATAAAAACACTGAATAATAAAATTAGTTTCAATAAGGACAAGTGACTACTAGTTAATTTTACATTTTATATAACATGCACGATAATAGTTAGTCATAATAGTTTGATAATTCATTTGTTTATGAATAATAAGATGTGCTGACATCAAAGATGTGGAGTGTTCAATTCAGTATCAGTTCATCTTTCAAAAATTGCCTTCTGTAATTTAAAATTGTTTGATGATTAATGTATTAAAATCATCAGAGCTTTTTATCCTTTAACAAATAACTCTTCCCTTTCTCTAAAATGAAGCCAGGCATTGTATTTATTTTCATCAATATTCTTGATATAAGAGACTAACATGTTTTATTTTCTCAAATTTCTTTGCTTAATTGATTCAATGTAATTTAAGCGAAGCCAGTTTTAATTAATACTACTGTTAATAAGGCTTGTTCTTCCTTATTTCTGGCAATCTCCTTTCTAAATTAACCCATTTTCTCATGTCACTCGGACTGTTTCTAATTTCTCAGATGATCAAATTAATTCTTCCAATGTAGAAATGGCAGATTACTTGATATCTAGTTTTATCTTGTTTTTTTTCTTCGTAGAACTGGTGAAAAAATCCACCTTAAATATTTGAATCCACAGCAAATTTGATTAAATGAAAACCAGTCTTAGAAATAATCTTAAAAAGTCATCTGTTGAATTGAGTAATGTATTAAAAAGGATATTATTGTTTAATTTAGCAAATTGATTCCAAAGTTATACATTCCGTAATGCTGACTGTATTCTACTTGATACTACTACTCTATATGTCGAGCTAAATTCCAATAAAAACTTTGGTTCTGTTTTGTTTGAATTAGTCTTTTGCTAGTAAAATCCTGAGTTGTTTTTTATTCCATAGCTATCTAAACTTTTAGAGAAAAAGTGTTGTTTGATTGAACAACCTTTGCAATCAAAGGTGGTGAAAGGTTAGATCCTTTTTTATATTTCCAAGTATTTATGGGTTTATTTGCATGACTGTGTTCCAGTGTTCCAGGCCATACCGTTTTGTCATCGGACTTAAAAATTGGCACCAGAACTCCTTCTAATAATGTTTTATTTTTTTCATTCTTGGAAATCTGATATTTTGAGGCCTTATTTTGACAGGTTTATATATAACATCTAGCTTTTCTAGAACTTAGACTTGTCTAGATGTTTTGTTTGTTTTTTACTCTATTTTAGATGTTTTCTAGTGGGAAACACCTGTGATGTCATGAATAGAATTTATTCTGACCATTTTTATTCTTCGGTGGAATTTTTTTGAATGACTTCAAATTTTGATGCTATGGTTGTTCAATTATTGACTGTGATGGTATGTTGATATCTTATTTAAATCTTATTTGAAGAATTAACCAGTGCTTGATATCAGGAGGAGCGCAATCATTGGATGCTTGCAAAGAATTAGGTAGTTGCATATAAAAAGTTTTTTTTTTTTAATTGTCGTAAAATGAAGGGCAATATGGACAACAATAAACAAGGCAGGCTGCTGCAGGGTCAAACTCCATTCCTACTTTTATTCCGAGAGAAAATAATTACAGCAACTTTTGTATTTTATATAGAATGAATAAAAAATTGTAAAGGTATATTTTTAGTATAAATGTTAGGATGAAATAAATCCTTTATGCATTAGTAACACAAATTTTTGTACATCTGTGAGACATGTCAGTTTGACTCAGTTGGTGAGAGAGCTGCCTACCGATCTCTTTGTAGTGATACCAAATCATGGTTGAGAAATGTTAATTTTCTATATTGGTTTAGTTCGATGTAACTGGATAGGTAAACAATGAAGAGGTTGATAATGTAAATTTGGTGAAGATTATTGTTATTACGGTAGCAAAGCAAAATCAACTCCAGACTTGGACTTGAATTTCGACAATATTTTACCAAAATATGATCCATTTGAACCTACAAAATTTTCCTAATGATCCTTAAATGATAATATGCCATCTCTTTAAATTCTTAAGGTTTAGTGGTCACAAGTTTATTAAAAGCACAATATCCGGGATATAAAATTCAATATTATTGAAAAACTTTAATAGGAGTAATTTCAAGTCGAAATGGAAAATATTGCAAGATTTCATATCTCAATCCTCTAAGCTTTGACACTGTCAGCTGAGAGATATGGGGCTGGCACTGTCATGGAGTACTCCATTCAGTTAATGAGGAACCATGTTTCCAACTTTACAAACTTTCCCAATTGCCTTGAGATAACATGATGTGGTCACTGTTGAAGTCTTGAAGTCTTCAGGAAGTGCTTGATCTATGGGTGTGTGGGTCATTGGGTAGTGCCATTGATAATTCTTGGTCAATAAGAACTGGTCTGGCTTATTATTGGCATTTATATTTCTCGGCTTAAACTTATTAAACCAATGCTGAATAGTTCACATGACAGTAGTGATAACAACAAAAAAGATTGGGAAACTTGTTTAAAAGGATCATTGTTTAAGAAGATATATATCAAATCAGAAGGTCTATGTGCTTCATTGAACAACCATAGCCATCAAAGATGACAAAGGATTCTATATATTTTATATGTACATGTGTATGTTTGTTCATGTGTTCCAGCACTTCTGACCAGAGTGTTTTGTCCACAGACTTGAAAATTGGCATCAGTACTCCATTAGATCTTCTCTAAAAATTTTTTTTTTTTTTTTGAAAACAGCATTTTTGGAGAATCTAGATGTTTCTAGAAGTTTTTTTTTACCCCCATATAAAATGCTTTCTAGTGGAAAATGTCTGTGATGTTCAAAATAAAATCTTTTCTGAAGACGTTTATTCTTTGATGGAATTTATTTTCCATGACTTCAAATTTGGACGCTATGGTTGTTTAATTATTGACTGTAATGGGGAGTTTGTTTTTTTTTGATTAGTAATATTTTGACTTGTTAGTGTGCAGATGATGATATCGAGGCAAATATGAAATTAAAACTCTCTGATTGAATTAGTTTTTGATTTTAATAGTTAGTTATCACGTTTCCATTAAATATGCATGTTGTGTGCCAATCATATTCCCTAAAACATTCAGCTAATGTAAAGAAAATTGAAAATAGACAGGAAAATCAGCTTCAAAATGTCACAGTAATCTTAGCACTTAAAAGAAGGTTTTGAAGATGATTAAAAGTTACTGGTGTTATCATGAAACAAGTAACCAAGGGAGGAGATTCTTTATATTTTATGTAATAGGTTTTCAGAAATGTCTTCCTTTCTTCTTTATCTTCCTCAGTTATTAAAAAAATAGTTTCAGTTAGGTGATTTGTCTAAGAGTTTCAGATAAGTCAATGCTAATATCAAATTACTGTTTAAACTGGCATCGAAAATGCTATTTTCCCCTGGAATATACCTTGAAACTTTACCATGCGTCCAATTGGCTAAAGGATACATTCTTCTTTTTTTTAATTTTCAATTTTGCATGTCTGAATGGAGTGTTTCGTGGAGGCCAGAATGTCCTTAGCACTAGGGAAATTTTTCTTTTTATCTAAAAAACTATGAGTTCCATTCTCCCTAATGATTTCGCTGGTTCATTGTAATATATTGAGCCACACAGCATGACCAACAGAAATATATCCTTCTCCAACATGGTTTGATTAAATGAGAACACATGTTGTGAATCTGATTGATGAACCTATGGATATAGAATCAAAACATGGATGCCAATGAAACGATTATGTCCACAAATAGATATTTAAATTGAACTGTGATATTAATCCTTACTTGTGATTGGTTAACATGGAAAACCTCAAGCTTAAATCTCTTTCCCGCTATTTACTCAGATTCATGATTTTCATTGCTAATATGTTAATGGACCAGGTTTTGCTTCTATGCATGCCACTTATAAAATAGATAATAATCCTTACTTCTGATTGGTCAGCATGAAACGTCAAGGTTAAATCTGTCACATTATTCATGGCCATGTTCTTGAAATGGATGGACGAAAACGTAAAGGCAAGCGGATGTCCTAATGCAAAAGTCCAATGACCTGCCAGTCACAGAGGCAACCCTCCAAGCCATTTCAAACTCCCTCACTTCCCCTGGCAGTACAAGTGGAAGATAAAATAAAATGGATGAATAAATGTTCTTGAGTTCTTTGTTTTTACTGTTTGTTTTTAATAGACTGGATCTTGTATCCTCCTCTCAACTTATCGCACATGCCTCCTAAAAACTTTAATCCTTTTTTTATCTATATATAATCGCGTCAGTGTCATAAATCTTCCTTTGGCAGTAAGGAAGCAAAAATCTTGATTCTGTGGAACTTGCGAGATAAATCATTTTTATAATTGAGTTGACGGTAAATAGTAGCAAAAAATGAATAATAATGATTTGCAATACTTCCTCTGATAAAATAAATAAATTAACTTCCCATCTCAGTCAATAATTGAACAAAATTTGATGTCAAGGAGAAAATTTGGTCAAAGAATAAATGTGGTCAGAATAAATTCTATGTATGACATCACTGGCATTTTGTGTCGAAAAACCTTAAAAAAAAAGTAAAAAACGTCTAGAAACATTTAGATTCTGTAGAATCTAGATAATATCAACAAAGCTGACAGAATAAACTTCAAAAAGATCAATGTTTGTTTTTTTTTCTAAAAATCAAAGACCCTGCTTTTAGAAGGGGTTCAATAGAGTACTGATACCAATTTTCAAGTCTTTTGACGGAATGGTTAGGAGTGCTGAAATGTACAAACATGCAAACAAACAGATGCATTTATAAGAAAAGATTGAACCGTAGTGATCCCAATTTGATAAGAATATATATATATATATATATATACATACATATATATATATATAAAAGATTTTATGAAAATAAAAATATTACTAAATTTAATATCCAAGTTAAACATACTACAAATATACATACACATTCTCTCTTTCTCCCATGGGTCTATATACCTGAAAAAACAACAGCAAAATCTGGAAACAGAACACACCTGAGAATTCGATAAAGGCTAAACATTTTTCTTGAAAATTATTCCCTTTCCCCATAAATGGCAAAAATTCCCAGAAAAAGACCCAAAGTTCTAAGAAAACATAACCCCTCATTTATTCAGGGGTAGTTCGGATAAACAGAACAGTCCTGGCAAAATTCCTATGACAAACAACTGATGTATATAACAACACAATAGCTCAATTACAAGCTGAATACTTTGATCACAGATTTTTACCAAACACCTTGAAAAGACTTTATATTCACTACACATTACACAAAACTGTTTCTTATGTAAAATTATAATTCATGTACATCAATAGTGCAGCATTTTTACATGAGAAAACTTTGTTGTTTATTCCTCTGTGATTTGTTTCCCTCTATAACCTACAAGTCTTTCCCCCCTACTTAGCTGAGCAATACATCCACACTCCCTTCCAAGTAGTAGTAAGCATGCACTTGATTTTATCTGTGGTATCCTACTGATACTTTATTATAAATCCTATGTTAATGGAGTCAACAATGGAATAAAACATAAAGAAACCCCCACAGAACCCTTCACCCCCTTTGGTGGCAACGGTTGCTCTATAAATTGTGAAATAAAATTTATCAGAAAGTGTTCTGCCCCTTTGATTAGGTCAGATCCTATTAGGAAAATAGCTTGAATTCTGAATTCTGCATCTGATTGTGACTTTCAGCCAGGCCAATTCATATTCCTGATAATGTGAATGTTTTTGTTTATGAAATCCGATTTGTCTTAAAAATGCATCCTCTCAATAGTCCTTGATGGAGCTGAAATATGGAACCTCACTAATAGATTGATGCTTGAATTGAGAACTATGCATTATGCATTTGAAAGAATCATGCTTAACATCACATCAAGAGATCACTAGAGGGCACAATACATTGAGGAAAAAACAAAAGTCCAAGATATTATAGAATACATTAGAAAACTCAAATGGCAATGGACCGTGCTTGTTTCAAGAATGGCAGACAACCGATGGACATCAGAACTTATTACATCGATCTCCAGAGAAACTATTGGTGGCAGAATGTAAGATGGAGATACAAACTAGACAAGTTCGATAAGTACTGGCTTCACGACACCCATAATAGAGAGGTCTAACAAATTCTGTGGAAGGCTTATGTTCAAAGACGGACAATAAAAGACTGAAGATGATGCTCCATGGCATTCCTTAGGGTTTATGTTTCATCCGGGAAAGAAGTCAAAATGACAAAAAAAATATGAAGGCTAAAGAGTCTATTGACTGAAGTGTAATATACCTCTTTATTCGTTTTTTCTGTTTACTTCTCTCTAAAATTTTTCATTTAAATCTTTTCTCATTTTTTAGATATGTTCACACATCTTTATCAGATGCTTTTCGGTCAATCGGTCCTGCTAATTTTAATCAACAGAAATGAGAAGGAAGGAAGAAAGGTGATGTCTTTCATGCTATGAAATAATAATAGAATATACAAGTTCAGCAATTTTGTATTTAAAAAAAAAATTTATGTTTTTTATTGAAAATAATACTCTTAGAATATTTCCATATTGCAATATTTTACAAGTATGAGAATCCATTGACTCAAAAAAGACCACTTGCTCTTCTTCTTCCTCCTCCTGCTACTTCTACCATGGATATTGGATGCATTGTTGAATTTATGGTTCTTGTTCTTAGTTAAATCTAAATATTTAACAGAATTAAATGGTATTGATATATATTAAAAGTAACATACATTTATAAGGGCAAGCCTTAAATGATTGTAAAAAGAATAAAATTCAAGTTTTCTAAATGTTTATAAGAACAGGTCAGTTTAGTCACTTGACCAATGTCTTTTAGCAGGTGATCAGTTGAAAATTTGGAGAAAAGGGTGATCAATGAAAAGTTACTTCTCTCACATTTTGTTGGGCAGTGATTACTGAATTTTCAAAAAGCAAGCATGAATGCTGCTAGACACAAACTGAATGACCAATTAAGCGTAAACTTCCATAGCAAATTTAACCTCCCCCCCATTTAGTGGATGAATTTTCAAAATGTTAAGATTAATTTGATAAAAAGTCATTTCAAATATGACTTAACTGATTATATCTGAGCATTGAGTTTTCTTCAAAGAAATTATGTTTAGTTTATGTTGTATAAAATCAATTCATTCGAAGGTGTAGATTGGCTCTGTGGTCTCCAGTACGAAAAGAAAATTGACTGCATCACAGACTACTTCTGATCACTTCACACTAATAAACTTGGGAAAGCCATGAATCCACTCACCTCCAAGCTAGTGTTAAATAGCAATGTATTTTGAACCTTCTAACCCCGTAATCTTAGGCTAGGGACTTGCAATTCCATCCAGTAAAACCTACTTACTACTAAAATAACAAAGGAGTCTACTGGAGACAGCAAGAAAAAAAAAGAGATTCTTTTCCAAAGCTGCGACATTTCATAAACATTTTTGAAAGCATTTGTCTGTGTTTGTTTCTATAAAGATATTTGTTTCCAATTGAATTTTCAACAAATTAATCTCTGTTAAAATGCCCAAAACAAAAATGATTGCATCATGGATAAAATAAAAGATATCATCCAAAATGCAATATATAATTCAATTGGCAAATGAAAATGTTATATATATATATATATATATATATATATATATATATATATATATATATATATATATATATATATATATATGGAGTGTATACATTAGTAATAAACATTGTATAGACTGCTTTATTCCTTTCTTTCTCTCTATCTTCTCTCTCTTGTCCTGTCTATTTTTTTCTCTCAAGAATCGATTTTTAAGAAACAAATAAGGTATAACATGGAAAAGAAAAAGAAAAACTTCCTCTTCATTTGCCCTCTTTCTATATTGGATATTTCTATCTTAACATATATATATATATATAGAGAGAGAGAGTGTATACGTTAGTTATTAACATTGTATAGACTACTTTCTTCCTTTCTTTCTGTTTATCTTCTCTTTCTTGTCCTTTCTATTTTTTCATCTCCAGAATTGATTTTTAAAAAAGGAATATAGTATAACAAAGAAATAAGAAAGAAAAAATTTCCTCTTCATTTGCCCACTTTCTATATTGGATATTTCTATCTTCACCAATATTATGAACCAATCAAGAGAGAAAAAAATGAATGCTGTCTATCTCTCTTTAACCTCTCTCTCTTCAGGTCACTTAATTCCCTTACAAACGCAATGAAACCGATTTGAAAATTGGTCTTAATATGACATTTTCTCCATTCTAAGATCTGTTGACTTCCGTCGCGGTTAAAAGAACAAAACATCAAAGGTAGAATTACTAAGACTCTAGTTATCTCTTTCATGCCACTATTCACTAGAATCCATTAATAAAATATTATGAGTCAAAGCTGATTGTAACTGACTTATTTAATTCTAAGCATTTTCCTTAGCTTATGAAATTGTATTAAAAGCAATATTTGTTCCTGGATAGCTTATTCAGATCAAAAGAATTATCCAATCTATGATAAAACCTGATGGAATGGTTTCAGCCAGAGTCTGTAAGAACTTTTACATTTGACAGAGAAACTTGTGTTTGGCTTGTAACATTTTTATTACTACTTTTTCTGTTATCTTATCGTTGATTCTCATCTCAACATTATTGGTTGACAGATTCTGTGACTACCAAAGTACACAGCGTGAAATCAATAATGAAGTATATTCCAACACATCTTTCACCTCAGGAGCCAATCTTTAATGGACACTACTAAGATTACACCAATCGAAAACTTTCTGACAGTTTTTGAAACTTTTTTACTTTTCAAATAGAAAAAAAAAGAAAAATATTAGTAATAGAAATTCATCAGAAATATTTCCTACACATATAAACACAGAAGAGACGTTTTATCAAACACAGGGCAATACTTGCTTCGGACAACTTTATGATTTTTTTTTTCTAAAAACGGATCTAATGGATATAAGCAGAAGCAGTCTCAAAATGACGATCTAAAAAATCTTTTGGAATCTTATTCTTAAATTACCGTCAACTCAATTTGAATTTATTGTCTGCTCTGTGAATGTTTTCTGCATTTGCTGTTTTCTCTATAAGTACAGAAATGTTGATTTGACTTGTCTGAAAAGATACTGTTTATGAGAATCATGAAGTCGGGTACTACTTGTGAGGCAATAAGCCTAATGGCAATGTGCTGGCCATGTTGCAAGAATGGTAGACAACCTCTGGACATCACGGCTCACAACATTGATCCCCAGATGTCGCATACGAAACCAAGGTTGGCTGAAAACAAGATGGAGAGACGGACTTGACAAGACCAGAAAGTACTTCCCCCGTGATGCCGATGACAGAGAGATCTGTTGAATCCTGGGGAAGGTCTTGAATGGACAATAAAAAACTGATGATGATGATGATGTATCCTCCCAAACAATGATGTTCAAAAAATGGGGGAAAAATTATATTTTTTTATGTTATGTTTATTGATGAAATAAAAAAGATATTACTAGAAGCAATTCAGACACTATTGATTTAGCTCTTCATTTGATGAGTTCTCCGAGGAAATATTCAATATCTAGAGCTCGTTAAAACAACATTACTTCTTAATTTAGATATATACTCCAGTATATTATGTATTCTGTCCCAACAAATTTCAGATAAAAACAAGGACTGTTCCATAGAACGAAGCAAATGATAATTTGAAGGTGATGTATCTAGAAATTGTGCCATTTGAAGAGGAACTTCAAATCCTAGCTTCCTGCATTACATTTGCAGCATGAGAATCGGTATTGTCCTGTTATAAAATCATCAGTTGACTTTCTTGCCCAGAAAACATGTTTCCCTTTTAAATCTATCATTCAAACAAGCCAATTGCTCACCATAGATTAACAACCTAATATTTAACTTAGTGTGGTATTGATACGTATCCGAAACTGGATACATATATCTAAACTTGTAGAAAGTTGTGACTAGAATTAAGATGAAAATAATACAGGTCTAGGTGGTCACACTGTAGAAAACATCACGTGATCAACATCTTTTGGCAGCACTGCATGTTTAGGGCGATCAATTAAAAATATTGACACAGGAGTGATATATAATCAATAAGTAAATTTTCTCACCTCTTGTTTAGGGGGTGATCCTTAAAAAGAAAAAACAAATTTTCAAAAAACAAGCAAAGTGGCTAATTTAGCATGAACTTATATTGTAAACCGTACACCACTATAAACCTATCTGGGCATATTTAAAAAAAAAAAAGCATTTCTTCTCAACATAATAAGGAGTGATTTTTTTCAATTTTTGGCCCTATTGCTCAATTGGTGCAGCATGTATGCATTACATTTACGTAGCCAGTCAGCCAGACCTACTTAAAAAACAAAGAAACTTATGTTGACAATTTTGGTTGACTGTTCCTTACTTGCAAAAAATTAATAATTAACAATGTTCATTGAATAAATTCCTGCATTATTGCAAGCTCCTCTATTGAATTGTATGACAATACCTACCACATCCATGGTCAAATAGATACTCCAGTAAAAAGGCGTTTTATGACTGTGGATTGTGTTTCCTTTTAGGGGATTTTGTTAAAAAATTTTTCTTCAAACTCAGTAGTGTGTATGAATAATTTTAGTTAGAGCAACGATAATTCAATTTTTCTTTTTCGTGATCAATATCTTTTTCAAGGAATTTTAAAGGAATTCATAATCTCTGATGTGACAGTTACTTGGCCGAGTCTGTTCAACAGAATAGTCACTGTGGCATCCATACAGCACCCCGTTGCCCCCTTCTGCATCCTGCACTTGAAGTTTGCCGCTACATCCCCCGATTGTTAAGTGATGGTTGTAATGTGAACATGTTTGGGCATAATGTATTGAAGGTGGACTTGTCCAGTATGTGTTGTCCTGAAAGAGAAATAATAATTTACTTGAGGGTGGCAATCTCAAGTCTCGTTTGTCTTGAGGTTAGAGCTAATCTTATTATGTATATAAACCAACTATATATTATGCCCGATTATCCTATTAGATCTTCCTAAAGGACACTTGATTCTTGTTCGGCAGATTATATTTAAAGAAATCAAATCAACCCAGAAAGAAAACACTCCAAGAAAAGAAAACAATCTCTTGATCCTTTACAAAGTAGCAGTTGTTATTGCATGAAAAGATGTTTATTTAACTGCTGTCCATCACTTACATATTAAAATATGTGTTTTTAGCAGCTGATCATTCAACTGACTTTTTATTGATTACCCCTGACATATGGCTTTGGTTCATAAAGTCAGAGTTAAAGATCGAAGGGTGTTGTTGCTATGCTCTCACTTGGAGAAAGAAAACCTTTTCTTTTGCCTCTGCCAATAAAGCTGGACTGGGGTTATGTATTTACCCATGTTTGTCTATCTGTTTTGATTTTAGGATCCATCAAAGGCGATTTGGAACAGATCTTAATCAAATTGATTGTGCTTCTTTAATGACCAGGCTTAGAATTTCACGAGTTTCTTTATCCCTAAAAGCTAATAGTGGATCACTGTAGTTTCACAAATGGCCAACCGACCAACCAACCAACCAACTGACTGAGGGTACCACAGATTCTTCTCTCTCAGAGTATTTGTGTCTGTATGCTTATCTATGTTTGTCTCCGATTGCTCCTGGTCACATTTTGGGGGCTACAACCTCAATATCTCTGAAAGTTACGAATAAATTTTGAAGACATTCTGTGGAAAGGTTAGCCATACCCTATAAAAAAAAATTGATTGTATTTTTGGGTGGATCCAGATATTTGAAAAAAAATTTTTCAGCTTTTTGAATGTGATAACATTCTCATCAAAGTGACGTCATTATAATCAAAGTGTAATGCAATAACAATGATGCCATCATCATAGTAACACCATAATGGGGCAGTTGTGACCTTTCCTGTTTAAAAATAGTCACTGATCCTACTGTACACTGGCAAACACTAATGGTGAATTCAAAGTTAAAGAAGCAGACGGCAATAACCCTAACCCCCCAAATAGTAACCTTAACCCTACCCCAGTGTTGAATTATGGAAGAATACTGGTCTTCTCTCTTCTTGCTCATTTGGTGCCTGAATTACCATGAAGGCAGGTCTGGAGTCAGCTTGCTGTACAACATGTCTTTAAGTATTCTGCCATCCTGCATGTTGCTGACATGACCAAGTCATCACAAACGCCTCTAGGGGAACAAGGCTTACAAGCTTAGTTATCCCGCTCATGCCATAATGTTCTTGTCTGGGCTGTGGTCCACCTAGTCAAAGCCCAGGATCCTTTTGAGACAGCATAGATGAAAAGGATTGATTTTGCATTCCAAGAAGTATAGTGGTTGTGCAATAGCAGAGAAGTCACCCGAATAAAGTCAGCAATGATATAAGAACTTTGCTATTAAACTGATAAAAACAAAATGTTTTGGCCGATTGTACAATCATACTGCACGATCTGCACTGTAGTGAGATTGCACAATCATACTGCATTGTCAGCACTTTTGTGTGATTGTGTAATATCACTGCTTTGTCAGCACCTTCCTATGATCGTGCAATCAAAATCATTGTATTGTCAGCACTTTTGTTAACTTTTTTTGTTAAAACGCTCAATATAGCATCAAGATTGACAAAAGAGTATCGAAGATATTTAAATCTGATGGATAATTATTCCAAGCTTTTGTCACAGCATAGTCTGGGTTTCTTTAACTTGATTGTTCAGAGTTTAGTGAAATGAAGCATTGCTAACATATTTCTATTTTGAGATGACATTCGTGGTCAATTCCCATTGGTCATATTGAATTTTGATGTCAAATGATCTGTCTCTTGTATTGCACGATCGATCACACATGCACACTATAAATACCAGCTATTGCTAGGACCAATTGATTTTTAGCATTTACGTACAGAGAGTTCAGCAAAGTCGTTCTAGTTTGATAATAAAAAAAGATATAAGAATCACTAAATACCTAGTGCAGTAAGTAAAATGCATTCTTTAGGTGTTAATAATTTTTTTTTTCCTAGTAAAAATTGGGTGAGTGTTTTATTTGGAGTGGTGAGGGGTATATAAGGGAACGGTGTATACATACTTCTTAATTTCTGGGATTTTTGTATCACTTAAAATGGCCCCAAAATTGGCCATATTTTATTTTTTAAATGTCCACAGTGCCTCTGGACACCGAGCTTGGATTCACTTGACTCATCCGGGATGGAACCCTCCATGATCCCAAAGCATAAATCTCAGATACAGCCTTACTGTATACCTTGTGACCAAAACCCATTTTTATCACTGAGTTGTGTCGTGATTTAAACTTTTTATTCATGTATATGGTAAAACCCAAATCAAACAAAATAAGTAGGTCTGCTTAGTCACTCATCAGAAGCTGTCATGTGAATCTTCACCGTATACTGTGTTGTTGGTGATCAAGTAAAAAATTGGAAAAATTAGGGATGATCAATGAATAAGTCACTTCTCTCACCTTTTGATGGTTAGAGATTACTAAAAGTCTGAATTTTTAAAAAAATAACATGGATGGTTCTGAACATAAACTAGTGATCAATTTAACAAACTTACATTACAAATTGACCCGCCCTCCCCCAAAAAAACCTTTTATGGGAAGGAATCAAAAAATAATTTAAAAAGACATAATAAGGAGTAAATATTCAAATTTTTCAGCCCTGTAGCTCAATGGTACAACATCTATAAGCGATGTATACGTACATATACATATACAACTTGAAAACTGAAGAAGCCTATGGTGACAGTTTTGGTTGATGGTTTCTAAAAAGAACTTGAGAAATGATTTGAATACAGAGCTTACATGCCATTGTTAGTGAGTCTGATACCAACTGATTTCCCCTCAATTTGGCCTTTTCTTGAGGTTGGCTTAACCCAACAAATACATGAGGAGATATCTGTCATAGAGCAGTGGTTAACACAGAAGACAATGCAGGAAAAAATGATGGAAAAACTAGAGTCTGAGGTATCATAGAATCTATTAGGAACTTAAATGGAAATGGGCTGGTCATGTTGCAAGAATGGCATACAATCGCTGGACATCACAACTTACAACGTGGCTCCCTAGGGATCATATGTGACAAACTAGATATGTTAAAAAAATACTGGCTCTGTGACTCCCACAATAGAGAATTTTGGTGAAACAACAGATATTTGAAGGCTGATGATGATGATGATGGCAGGTATTTTACATGGATATATTTTGGGGGCTCAAGGTCAGATGTTTTTCAACACTAAATAAGGAGCACTAAATGAGGATACCACTCACAAAAGATTTATAAGTCATTGTTTGTGAGAGTAATCTTCACTTGGTGCTCTACAAATCTGGCTTTTTGCCCTTACCAAATATCTATGTAAAAGTGTCTGCCATAGAACATTGATTAGCTTATAAGACTTATAGGTTATTCATACTAACATTTGTTCAGAAAATCTAATCTTGTTTTCTCATATTTGTTGTTGACACAAAGTTTCGGCCAATTCATTATACATATTATCTGATCAATGAGAGGTATTGTCTTTTATTATAGATGTTATATTTTATACCTGAAGAAGGCCGTAGAATGAATTGTTCAAACAAAGATTGGTAAAAGATTCATTATACATATTATCCAACTGATGAGAGAGACTCTTTTTCCTTAAGGATATCACAGCACACACCTGGAGAAAACCATAAATTGAATTGTCCGAAATGTGTTAGCAACAAAGATTGGTAAAAGATTCATTATACTTATTATCCAACTGATGAGAGAGACTCTCTTTCCTTTAGGATATCATATATCACACCTGAAGAAATCCATGGAATGAATTGTCCGAAACGTGTCCACGACAAAGATTTGAAAAAGATTCACTATACGTATTATCTGGCTGATGGGGGAAACTCCCTTTCCTTTAGGATATCGCATTACACACCTGAGGAAAACTATCGAATGAATTGTTTGAAATGTATCAACAACAAAGATTAGGAAAAGAGATTAGATTGTCCAAACAAGAGTTTGCATAGTAATGACTCTTCTCAAAGTTGTAAATAATTATACAATCGTACGTTGTAAAAATGAATCACCATAGACCGTGTGTGTACCACAACTAATTATCTTGAAAAATTATCAAAAAATATTTTTGAAAAATCGATCTTTTATCTGAAATTATTTCAAAAACACCAGTCCAAGATTGAGGCATCGTTTGACTCTAAGTGACCGATCCTGGGTGACACCATCAAAGGGGTGCCATTTAGATGCTTCGGAGGCACAAAAATTCAACATCTACAGCTACTCTTATTACTATTTTTCAGTGATTTTTAGCCAATTCTTAGCTATTTTCAAGCTAAGTATTATTTTTAGTGCATTTTGGCATTTTTTGACATTTCTTTCAGCTTGAGTTGGAGCAAAAACTTTTTTGAGTTGGCAATACTGCGGATGATACCCTGAGATACCGCCCAGATGACACTAACACTAGGAACATCACAGCAGAGAAATTAGCAATTTTATCCAACACGTCTTCCTATTTATTCATTGGCGGCTGGTTATTTACCTCAACCAACAAAGTTCAAAGA
Organism: Thysanoteuthis rhombus; assembly: GCA_963457665.1. Taxonomy (NCBI): domain Eukaryota; kingdom Metazoa; phylum Mollusca; class Cephalopoda; order Oegopsida; family Thysanoteuthidae; genus Thysanoteuthis; species Thysanoteuthis major. The sequence goes on along the minus strand of OY735236.1, from coordinate 29,500,111 downwards.
GGTACATATACTAGCACATATTTGTCAATTTGGCCACACAATATCTCCAAAAATTGCCAACCTAATTCAATAACATTTTGTTGGAGGTTGTGCCATGGACTGAAGAAATGATTCAATTTGGGGGGTTAATCCAGGAATTTTTTCCGATTGAGAGATATTTTTTCATATATTTAGACAATAGTTCAAAATATGGAAATTTACCAAGTTACCTCCCTACATCGTAGCTATTTATGAATTTTTCATATAGTTCTTAGTTTGAATATGGTATTAGCCAAAATGTACGCTCTCTGAGTGATTTCTAGTCAAGTTATTTAAAAAAAATTGATTGTGTCTTTAGAATCTTTGGCTGACAGACATTGCTTTTACTTAAATAGATTTAAAAAAGAAAAAAGATTTGATGAAAGTTATGAAACATTGTAAATTGCTAAAAAAGGGTTGTTATTCTGTAAATAATGTTTGCCAAATGCTTTCTTGGTGAATGCATAAAAAATTCCACACCATTTCATGAGACGTGCAAGAAAATAAATGCTAAATCTATGGTAATGTTCTATTGTCATGCAATTTTTAAAGTGATGTTGTAAGAAAAACATTGTTTTCTTCAACTGTATGTTTACTCATTTTAGAATCGTTGCATGAGGAATTTACTGATTTATTCAAAGCAAATGAACATTTAAGTAGACACTTGGCAAAAATCCAAAAAGAATGTATTGGAGATTAACTTTTTTTAGAGCTCTCCATGGATATTCTAAATTTTGCAAGTACCAAATTGGCTCTTTATTACTTCTGTCTTTAGTTTGACAAAGGTTATATACTAACCCATGTTTGTCCGTCTATCTTTTGTCTCTTTGTCTACTCAGTGTATCCAAAAGTCCTCAGAGAATTTCAATGACATTTTGTGAAAGGAAGGGTCATTGTTCAAGTAATTTGGGGGTGAATCTGGGAATTTTTTTTTGAGTTTGTTAACATAGCAAATTAGCATTGACAATTTTTCTCCTTTTTGTTTGTAATAACACAGTACAATGTCATAAATAATTGTGATCAACTGTGTTATAGTCTGTTTTTATCAAACTATTGATGATGTCTCTGACAAACAATTATTACAAGCTTTTGTCATAACATAGTCTGGGATTGGTAATCTGAAACTGTCATACGGGCAGCACCAATGGATCTAGAGGGCTAAAATTTTTAATATTTTCCACCTTTTTTTTTTTCTAATTCACTCTTTTGATAGGTTTTTAGTGGATGTTTCAATTTGCAATGTAAGTTTATGCCAGATTGATCCGTTAATTTGTGTCTAGCAGCATTCACATTTGTTTTTAAAAAATTTAGATTTTTTTTTATTGATCATTATCCAACAAAAAGTGAGAGAAATGACTTGTGCGTTGATCACCTCTAACACAGCTTTTGCTAAAAGACATTCATGTGATGGTTTCTATTGAGTGACTAACTCTGGAAACCTCTAAGTCTTTTGGACCCTCATTTGTAATTATTTGAATCGTGAAATGAATGCTTTTTATTTTCAATCTGATACTACTCTTCTTTTCATCCTATTGCTACTTTTCAGTCCAAATTTCTAGTATCATCATCATCATCAATCTTTTAACGTCCGTCGTTGGACATAGACCTTCCCCAGGATTTGCCACACTTCTCTATCATGGGCGTTGCGGAGCCAGTACTTCCTGAACTTGTCCAGCTTGTCTCTCCATCGAATATTCTGCCAGCCTCGGTTGCGCATGTGATCTCGGGGGATCCATGTCGTGAGTCGTGATGTCCATCGGTTGTCAGTCATTCTTGCAACATGGCCAGCCCACCGCCATTTGAGATTTTTTATGGATTCTATGATGTCCCTGACTTCTGTCTTTTCCCGGATGTACTGTGCTGTCTCGTGGTCTCTCCATGTGAGGCCCAGCATAATTCTTTCATGTGCACGTTGCATGGTTCTCAATTTGAATAACCTCAAATCATTAAAGTAATTAGAAGTAAGAACAGACCTGGTTAGTCCCAAAATAGAAACTGTCACATGAACAATGACTTTTGGCAACATGCCGTGTTGGGGCTGATCAATAAAAGCATTATAAGAAAGAGTGTTCAATGAAAAAGTTACTTCTCTTGCCTTTTGTCGGACAGTAATCATTAAGAAGTCTGAATTTAGAAAAAATAAGCGGGAACTAGGGACGAATTTAGCATAAAATACCATTGCAAATTGCCCCCCCCCCAATAACTAGGGGAAGAATTTTAGAAAAACACAAAAACAAATTTTGCAGATATAATACGGTGTAAATGTTTGAGATTTCAGCCCTCTTGCAGTCTGTATGCGTGATACATACGTACATAGCCAGCTGGACTGACTTGCAAACTGAAGAAAACTATTTTGTTTTGGTTAACAATTTCCTAATAAGTAGCGTCTGCTAAGACTACAATTCACATTCTGGAAGCTCACCTTTTTTGGACAATGCTGTTATAATATACACGTATCATCATCATCATCAGTCTTTTAACATCCGTTGTTGGACATAGACCTTCCCTAGGATTTACCACAATTATCTATCATGCGCATTGCAGAGCCAGTATTTTCTGAATTTGTCCAGTTCATCTCTCCATCTTGTGTTTTGTCGGCCTCAGTTTTTCATGTGATCTCTGGAGATCCATGTTGTGAGATGTGATGTCCATCGGTTGTCTTTCATCCTTTCAACATGGCCTGTCCATTCGAGTTTTTTAATGGTTTCTATGATGTCTTGGACTCCCGTTTTCTCCCTGATATACTATGCTGTCTTGTGATCTCTCCATGTATGGTAGAGCATGATTCTTTCATGCGCATATTGCATGCAATGTGCAATTGTTGTCTGTTATACTTATGTCATCAGTGATGTCTGGTGACATAACTTAGTGGAAATAGAATTTTATGTTATGTTAAATTTGATAGATTATATCTTTACTCAATTTGAATTTAGATTAGCTTAATTGAAAATATTGATTATAAATGAGAAAATATTGTACAACAGAATGTTTTTTATATTTTATAAAGAAAATGCATTTAGATTTTTTTAAAAACTTATGAATAATAAGAATGGTTATCAACCTCTTTTTAGTCTTTGGTCTTTTCTCAGTGTATGATACATTGAGAAATTCTGGAAGTTTTTTTTCTTCTATGATACGAGTAGCAATGTCATACTCGGGTAGGAAAATTTTTGTGTGAAGTTACATTTTGAACAGAGCCTCATTCTGGAAGCAGAGGTCAAAGTCATTGTGAATAATTGTGAGAGTGAAGTCATTTGTAAGCAAGACATTGGGAACTGGAGTAATAGTTCAAGTAACCAGAAGTTCTTTGTTACTTTATATGACCGGAGAATAATAAGGATGCAAATATATATAACAATCGGCCAATCAGAATTGTGCCAATATTGTAAAGTCAACAACAGATATAACACTTATGCATTTTTTTTGTACAAGGATTGGATACAAATATTTTTTAGTACAAGGATTGACTATAAGTATTTTTGAGTACAAGGATTGACTACAAGTACTTCTGATGACAAGCATTGACTACAAGTATTTTTGAGTGCTAGAACTGACTATAAGTATTTTTTAGTACAAGGATTGACTACAAGTATTTAGTACAAGGATTTATTATGAGTATTTTTGTGTATGAGGTTTTGACCCTTGTATTTATGAATTGTTTCGGTTAAGAAGATGAATAATTGCTCTGTGATATTCAAGGTTCATCAGATGCAATTTATTCATGAGATCTTCCCCAAAACATATCAGCATGATAAAAACAACAAAGATCACGATATTTGAATAATTTGAAAGATAATAAAAAAATCCTTCAAATAGTAGACGGATATAATCAAAATAATTCACAGGTATCTTGTACTTTAACTATAGGTAGTAATTACGAAGAATGATTTGGGATTTGTTATTGAGCTTCATTATTCAAGTTGTCTGAAAAATAAAATAGAATATTCTGTGTAATTATTTAGAAACTTTGTATAAAAATTGTATTCAGGATGGTTGAAACTCCCAATTAATCAAATTGTCTAATACAGTAGACGTATCATCAGATACAGATGGCTAAGTCATTGAATTTTCTTTCTTAGTCTTATTTATGTATTCTGTTTTCGTCAGATTTTCTCATTTATTTGCGTATGTCAATTCAATTGGAGAGCTATATCTATAACCCCATATCAATCCATCTTTCTTCCTTTCTATCTTTCTGTCTGTCCTGCTCGGTATCTCCAAAAGTTCTGAGTGAATTTCAATGAAATCTTGCAGAAGGGTTGGCCATTGGGTAATGAAGGAGTGATTAAATTTTGGGACAGATCCAGAGGTAATAATCCTGAGTGAGTGATATTTTTTCATTTTTTTCATACATTTATGGATTTGGTCATGTCAGTCCACATGATATCTCTAAAAGTTCTCAATAAGTTTCAGTGAAATTTTGTGGAATGGTGGGCCATGGACTAAGGAAATTTTGGTGCTCTCCTAGCAATTCATTTTTAATTGAGAGATATATTTATCATTCTGGATGAAAAGACATTAAAAAAGAACAGTAAATAAAAATTCTCAAATTTAATTTCAAGATAATAACTGTACACGTTCTGAGAATTGTGTTCTCTCTCCTGTTTTTTTAACAGACTTATTATTGAATCATCGTAGCCCCACGAATGCCCCGCCTTACCAAACTGCAAAGTGGTCTAAAGATTCTCCTCTCTTTGCTCATCTTTGTGTGTCTCCAGACACTCATGGTCATATTTTTTTGGTTGCAAACTCAAAAATTTGCGCCAGTAAGCATCATCAAAGAACCTATTTTTTGTTTTCTCTGGTCATTTTGGACCAACAATGCCCAAATGATGTGCTGGTATTTTTTTAAAGATAATTTTAGATAAAAGATCTATTTTTTTCAGATGAATTCAGATAACTTTTAAGATGATTAGTTCTGATACATACGCAGGCTAAAGTGATTCATTAATGTGCGGCACAGATATTTTTAGTTAGTATTGTCTTTGGCAGGGGCATGCGCTCTTTGAATGCTATCTTGTTATCCTTCTTGTGATAAGAATCAATATCATCTACAGTGTTGACGAGGCCTTTGTATTGAATATAAATATGTTCGCTGCTGTTAAAGTACCAGATGGAGAACAGAGTGCACAAAAGTTGGACTAAGCAGAGTAAAGCCGGACGTCTGGCCTCCCTTGAGTAGACGAGCTCTTGCCGTCCTTCGAAATCCACCTGGCCCTTTACTTGAACCCAAACACCAACCATTTTGGACTGTTTGTAAAAACACGATTATCTGAACCCCAAGGCTGACCCACAATCGTGCTCATCTTTATGCATGGTGCAGGGTCAAATGGGGAGGAAAAAGGGGGTAAGAAGATTGGGACCATGTAGGGATTAGGCAACCCAATTCATTTACTTTTCAATGCTGACATATCACATGACATCAGATGAAAATTTTACATAATGACTTAAATCAAACTTGGGGTGCCTAATCCTTATATGGTCCAAATATTATGTTATCCCAGTTTTCTAAGTGGAGAAGGCCTGTCTCCTTACCTGGAAAAATCAACTTTTAAAATCCAGGTTTTTACCTGAACTTGAACCCTAATTAAAAATATGGAATTACTTCAACAATGAAGTGAGCCCATAATCATTCTCATCTTTGTTGTATTTACAAAACCATGCCTTGTAGGGCAAAGGGTCAAACTGGAGTTGGGAATACAAGTTTAAAAGATTGTATCACTGCTATCTCCTAAGTAGAGAAAGCCTACCAGCCTTGAAAATCCCTCTGCAATATACTGGTTTTTAGCTGGGCTTGAACATTAGCCCTGCTGAAAAACCTGCAATTCTCCAAGTCATAAAGCAGGTTCACTAGATATTTACTTGGCAGAGTCTGTTACTAGCTACAAAGTTCAAACTCATTCCACCTGCAAATTGTGTAGTAAAACTAGCTTGCTAAACATTACTGCTTTGTAAAGTGTCCAAATCAGTCTTTTAATGACCATTCCAGAGGTTCCTGTTCAGAAGGGTCCAGACCTTATGAAGGGTGGAGCAGCTTGCCAGAATTGTCATGTAAAATAATATCCATCTGTCTTATAAAACTATGGCTTTAAAATTTTTCGATAACTTCTCTTTAGTGTTGACAATTTAGATATCTAATATCTAAATTTACATTCATGATTTTTGGTAAAAGATCCCAAATCTATAGTTTTTGAAATTTGTTTTCATTAGATTCCTCAAGAACTACTGATCCAAACAATTTCAGGCTTGACTCTGCAGTGCCTGATGTGCTGATTGATATATATGGTGAATATAAACTTCATACTATTGCCAGTTGTTGAGTTATCTTGATGCATACATGTATACCCACACGCAAACCCACCTGCAGAGATTTCTCAAATTATAGTTATATCTAATTGAATCAGAAATTTATTGAAATCAATATGCAATTATACAAGGTATAAGAAAAACATGTATTATTCTGACAATCAGAATATAATAAAAAATATGAAAATATATGGCTACATCTATAATTCACACATTCTGAAAAAATTATACCAATAAAAATATTTTTATTTCTTTGGAGAGTCTCAGCTATTGTCACATTGTACAGGTTATCAAATTAGTTTCTGATGAGTGGCTGTTTTTTCTCTCTCTTGATTTTTGTAATTTATATAATTATATATTTATATTAATAATAAGAAGAAATTGTATAAATTTGAATTTTCAATATTGTCATGAATGCAACTGAGGAATTGGGTCTGCACAGCCTTTTCAGATTGATATTGAAATTGTCTCAAAATCAATTGTTTCGTATATGATTCAACAAATTACTTGAACTTGAACAAAATTGAACCAATGCAAAAGCAAACCATTGGACTGATTCGGGTCCCGTGGCCACCAACAGGGTTCCAAAGGGCATTGACAATAGTAAATAGTGTTTGTGGCACTGAGATAGTTGAAGGGGGCTGGATTAAATTTTGTTCAGCATTCCATAAAGGTGATGGTGGGGGGCACCGAAATGAAATCCTGCTGAGAGCCCCATAAAGGCAGGGGTTGGCCCCTGGATTGGAATTCTTTTTGTTGTTTTCATTCCAAAATTTTGGCTAGTATTTCATCTATGTTTTGGTTTTTTGAAAATTTCCCCCAATAATAAGTTTTTAAGAGGCAATTCAATTTACAATGTAAGTTTATGCTGAATTGGTCCCTTAGTTTGTGTCTGGTGGGGTTCATACTTTCTTTGAAAATTCAAGTTTTTTAGTAACTACCCAACAAAAACCAAGAGAAGTAACTTTATAATTAATCACCCCTAATATGGCATGCTGCCAGAACACATTGGTCAAGTGATGGTTTCTATTGAGTAATTAACCAACACTTTTATTATTATTATAATGGTAGTAGTAATATCATCATAATAATCATTAAGTGAAGATGAAGAATGTAATAAAAATTCTTATCCCAGTCTCGTTTCTTTAAAAAAAAAAAAAACAAAGCCAAGAATTTTGTTCCCGATCTTGAAATTTCAAAAATTGTGTGAATTTTCATTGACTTTAATTGAAGATATCTAGAAATATATCTGGCTTTTAGCCAAAGTTAAATGGTATATCATTATCAAAAAATTACATCAAAATAGTAACAATAAACCATGGCTGGAAGCCGCTAGAATCTCTAAAATAAATTTTTTTTCAAATTCTCAGACATTTATCTGTAGAATCCTATTAATCTGAGTTTATTATTTTAGAATTTTATGTATCTCGTTAGAAAAAGTATATATATATATATATATATATATATATATATATATACTTGCCAAAATAAAAAAATGTTATTGAGAAATGGATATATGATCCATTCCTTTGGAATGATTATAAAATTGCATTATATTATATTGAAATTCTTACTTGAAGTGATCTCCCATTTTAACACAGTGTATTTGGCCTAAATGATGTAATTGATGTAAATAGAATGAACAATTAAAGAAAAAGGGGTTGCTGCAGGAATCAAACCTGCAGTCAATAAAGTAGCCATTTCAATGAAGTCTCACTCTTACCATTTAGCTGAACAGCAGTAATGCAAAGGCACAAAACTGTTTCAACTCCAAATTCTCACTTTTGCTCATTCGCAGTCTACATCTGCTCTATTTGTTTCTTTCAACGTGACTGTTATGTTATTAAGAAATAGATATATATATATATATATAATCCGACAGAATGATGATAAATTGCACTATATCATATTGAAACTGTTATTTGAAATGATCTCCCATTATTACATGGTGAATGTATCATTTGGCTTAGATAATTTGAATAGAGTAGACAAAATAAAAAAGTAAATATATTGAATTGGATATGTTAAAATGTTCAAATTCGTACATTACTGATTAGATTTTGCATCTCTTATTATTTTTGTTTAATTTGATTTGATTTAAAAAAAATATATTCCATTATTCAGAATGGGTGTGTGGCTATAGAAAGGCTGCAAAAGTCACTTAATTTGATGATATTATGAATAAATAAAATTATGTCATTTATATATATGTATATCATAGATTATGAATTGTGTTATGTTATATAGAAACTTATTTGAAATGATCTCCCGCCATTACACAGTTTAAGTATGTATCACTCACTCCAGACAATGTAAATCGAATAAACAATTAGAAAAAATAAAGATGTGTGTGAAGAGTTTATTTCATAAAGTCCTTGAGAGATTCAACTCTAAACAAAGTTAATTTAGAATAAAGCTTAGAATAAAATGGAGTAAGAATTTGTGTAAGAAGCATTAATGTGTTTGTGTAGCGAATCCTTACTCCATTGTTTTTGTATATATATATATATATATATCATTAAAATGACTGGCATCTTCTTAATCTTCTCTTGTTTTTCATTCAAGTGAACAGATCTTTGGTTTCAATGAATACAGAAATTTCCCCAAAGATAAAGCACTTTCGGAGGCGCTGTCTGCTATTTTCAATATCCAGGTGTATTTTTCCTGTTCAATTTGCCAGTGAAAATAGCATCGTAGAAATATCATCAAACAAAGATACAACTCAACCATGATACTAAACACTACAATGGCATGAAAAATGAGCTTGGAGATCTGAGTTCAAACTCCATTTGATGCAGTTTATGTTCATTTTTATACTAATGCTCTTCGGAAAAGCATGAATCCATCTCCTTATCCCTGCTCCCCCTGCTATGCGTAAAATAGAGTAGAGTAGGTGACACTACCTTGGGTTCTTCTAGTGTCTTAGTCTATTTCATGTATCGCAAAACTGCTAAGCAAGGAGGAATGTGGTATAAGGAGTTCAAGTAGGAACAGATGAAGCTATGGCCAGTGTAAGGATATTACCTACTGACTCATGGAGGATTAATTCAGTCATGATGCCTTCAAGGATTTGAAATGTTTTTGTATAGCCAACATGATGATACATCTTTTGTTGACAAGTATCCATCAAATCAATTTGTTTGGAAAGCCAGTGGCATTCAATTATTGTTCATTATTGTAGGTATAGATTGTGCTTTGACCAAACAAGATACCAGAGGATGGGCAGCTCATATATGAATTTTATACTTGTTCAGCAGTGGAGACACAATCTCCCAAAATAAATATGCATATCTGTACTGTGCCTAAAAGAATCACTGTAGTCCATGTGTGTACCAGGACTAATAAAAAAGAAAAAGAAAAAAGAAATAGATCTCTCACCTGAAATACCAGCATAAGATTTAGGCATCGTTGATTGGTCCAAAATGACCATGCCTAGTGGTGTACTCATGCCAATTTCCAAAGCTGTAGCCTAAGAAATGTAGCCATGAGTTCCCAGATATGAACACAGAAACACAGGCGAGAAAAGAGAGAAAAATCTATAGCCCACTTGGCTGGTTGATTGGGCGGGCCATTTGTAGGGCTACGGTGGTTTGATGCATAGACACTAAAAATAGGTACATTTGTAGAGTAATGTTTATGTTTACCGTCAAAGATAAATCTTAAGAACTGAATATGAATCATTTTGGTAATAAATATTGAAAACATCTCAAACTCAGCAACACTAGGACCGAGTGTGTCATAAGTTTATGGAAATTGTCAAGTTTTGAATGTACCATAGACTAGGCCTAATTCCAGTACTACAAGGTTGGGTCATTAACACAATGAAGTTATGGGAATAGCCCAGAATTTAAGAGTACAATGATATTAACAGGATTCAAATCATGTAGATTACACCTGCAAATAAATAATAATAATAATGATAACTTATCTCTTTATCTTAAATTCCCCCTTTATTCACTTCCAAATCAAGGTGGTGTAGATAATGGCGGTGATCATGTGGGTGTTTATGTTTCTATTTACCACCATAAATTGTATTGTCTCATACCAGAGGGCGGTGAATTTTCACTCAGTGTATACAACCAGGATTTTGAATAGTTCTGGGACATTTTTATCAATAATATAACTATAGATAATCAATTATAAATAATTACCTAGTTTTTAAAAAATAGCAGTGCCATCTTCTGCTCAATGTTAGGAAAATTCGAGAAGTGTCTTTGAAGTTTCTCCAGCTCTTCTTTCATCTAGAGTAGATTACGGAAATGATACAGCAGGTGTATGCATGTATTGGGAATAGTTTGTAAACTTTCTAGCTCAAGGACAGAGAGCACTCTAGAAGACTACAGAACTTTAACTTACATTATTGTAAAGACAAGGGTGTATAACTAATGCATCCTCCCAATAGTCACTTATGGAGCTGAAACATGGAACCCAACCAAGAGACAGATCCACAAATTGAGAACCATGCAACATACACATGAAAGAATTATGCTAGGCCTCACATGGAGAGACCACAAAACAGCACAGTACATCCGAGAAAAGACATGAGTTAGGGACATCATAGAATCCATTAAAAATCTCAAATGGCATTGGGCTGGCCATGTTGCAAGAATGGCAGACAATCGATGGACATCACGATTCATGACATGGATCCCCCGAGACCACATGCGCAACCGAGGCCGGCAAAGTGTTAGATGGAGAGACGAGCTAGACAAGTTCAGGAAGTACTGGCTGCGTGATGCCCATGATAGAGAGATGTGGCAAATCCTGGGGAAGGTCTATGTCCAACGACGGACGCTAAAAGACTGATGATGATGATGATGATGATTGAATGTAGTGTAGAGATCACTTCTCCTTGGGAGAATTAACCAGATCATCACAAGGGTCTCTTTACATGATTCACAACTGTTTAGTACACCTGGTATTACAAGACA
>OY735236.1:29473856-29483856 GCA_963457665.1 Thysanoteuthis rhombus | reverse complement strand
GTGTGTGTTTATATACATATATAATATATATATATATATATTTATCAAACATTATATCAAATTAATCTTGTACCGTTGAGGTAAAAATGAATCCAAATTACACAGTGTTTGGTAAAGTGCATTGACGAGGAAGGAGATTATGTTGAAAAATAGATATTTGTTGTGCTAAGTAAATGCTTTTATAATGCTTATTGATGTACAATGTGTGTGTGTTTGTACATATTTTTTAATAAGCATGACAGTCTGTTTGTTCTTGCATTAGTCTAGGGTACTTCTGAATCACTGCACCAAATTGGTAAAGATTCATTGCGAAATGACAATTTTGTTTCAAAATAAACAAAGAAAACATAGATCCAGGTACCGTCTTGGTTAAGATTTGATGTAACTTCCTTTTCAAAAAAAATAAAACACTCAGACTTGGAGCAAGGAGAACCAAAGGAGATGATTCTACGTATTTAGATGTTTTAGATATTTCCCATCTAGATTTATTTATTTTGCGTGAGTGTTGATGTCAGAAAGTGTTATTTTGATTATTTTTTGTATAAAATCATATTTCTTTGTTTTTTTACTCTATTTTACATGTAAACTTGACAATAGCATCAAAACAGAAAACTTTTGAACATTTGTGATATTTCTTTTTATCATAGTTCTTTAAAGGATGCACACTCACAGCTTTTAGATTAGTCAGTTATAACAGCTGACCACATCATAAATTATTCTAAATGCCAATGTCCGAGCCCTGAGAGAGGAAAATTCTCAGTGTTATTTACTTTCCAACAATAATTTATTTCTACAGTTCAGTTATTTTGTTTTTGTGAGTTTTCACTTAAAACAGATTACGAACTAGAGATATATCAGGTATGATACCTAATATTTATTCTAAATTCCAATGTCCGAGCCCTGATAAAAAAGATTTTCAGTGTTATTTATTTTTCTCACAATACTTTACATCTACTGTTCAGTTATTTTTGTTTGATTGAGGGCATTAGGGATCAGTTAAAAAAGATTACTATCTCAGCATACATCAAATCTAAAATATAAGAATATCAGAGTTATTTTTTCGACTGTATCAAGAATTTTTTTGGTTGCTATTTTTATTTTGTAATGATCTTTCAGGAGTGGTAGAGGTGACTCTGATGAGCTGGAACCTTTGCCTAAACTTGACTAGAGAAGGATGGAAAAGATGATAAAATATTTTTCTATTGGAAACCTTTCTATGACCATTTTTTACTGAAAACTATTGTAGACTTGTAATGATTTTCACAAAATTACAGTTTTTCTCTGGAAACCTTTAGAAAGTTTTGCACTGATGCAATATTTTTACTCTTTTAATGGGAATAATTCTACACACTTTTAGATTTTTTTTCTTATTATCATTTCTCGCTGGACATCATTTTTGTTGATTTTTTATTGAGGATATTAGATATGAATTAATAATATTTAAATAATATAACCTTTCAGAATTGATTACTTTTTCCTCCCTAGACAATGCTGGGCATCCCAATTAGTATATATATATATATATGTATATATATATAAAGAGAGAGAGAGAAAGAAATATCTAAATAAAGATATGTATATATATATGTATATATATATAAAGAGAGAGAGAGAAAGAAATATCTAAATAAAGATATGTATATATATATATATATATATATATATATATATAGAAAGAAAGATAAAGAGAAATAAAGATAGATATAGATAGGTATATAGATTTATAGAGCGATATATAAAGATATATATATATATATATATATATATATATTTATATATATATATGTTTACATAGATATATTGATAAAGATATATATATATATATATATAGAGATATGATTTTCGCTATCAGTATGTTGTTAAGCTATCAGGCCTTTGTGGTATGTTTTCTCTCTGAGAGTATTTCATTCTCACTTCAAACTGTTTCCCAGTGTTAGAATTCCTTTTTATATAACCTTAGTTCTTAATTTAATCATTCTGTGTTTGGTCTGTTTCTACATCTCTTAGATAATAATGGTGATTTGATTGTTCTTCAAAGTGACTGGGGGTATGAAATAATGATAATGTTCATGATGATAACAAGAGAAATATCTCTGGTGGTTAATTTTTAGTATATCTATATGTGGAGTATCAAGTTGTGTTTGTTGATAGAAATTATGAGCAATGCCGGCATTTTAATGCTACTTCATTTTTTCTGTTTAATAATTTCTATTTCATGGTTTTTTGTTCTATTCGCCAAACTGAGGATTTCAAATTTTTTATTTAGGCATAAGTAACATGGGGTTTCGATATTCTGGCATAATTCTGGCTCAAATATATATATATATATGTATATATATATATATATATACATATCCACACATATGTATAAATATGTTCAAACATATACATATATATACTCATACATATATTGATATAATGTGAAAACATTCATAATCTATCTGAAAATACGTACAGTATATATTGCATTTTGCCTAGGTCAGTACGTCTGATTATCAAATTGATATCTGTACAACTTTTGCCATAGGAAATTGCATAAATTTGAAATGAATGAATTCTAAACAAAAAAAAAAGGTTGAATTATAAACTAATTGAAAAATACAACAATTGAAAGAACTGCTTATATTTATACATTGAATTTCCTTATCTTGTGTAGATTGTAGTGTAAAATAAATGCTTTTTTCTTCATTAGGCGAGGGATTATCAATATACCCAAAGAATTATTGATGCACTCAAACTTATCTTGAGTAGATAGCACAAAATATTTATTCCTTCTCTTTTATCTCATTGCCTCAATTCATACAAATTCTTTATTGTTTTCTGTAGAATCAATGGTAAACACGTTTATCTACATTCAGTCTCAACAGTTAAAATTGGAAACTTTCTGAACTTTTAAGCTTTTATCTCCTTAAATATCAACGCAAAAAAGAAATCAACCAATGAAATATAACTATTGATATGTCATAAAACCTATTCGGGAAACAGTTCAATTGGTGTCAAAGGCACAGGTCAGCTTCAGACCCTTCTATACAAACAATCTAAAAAGCTTTACAGTTTTTAGTACTAAATATTTAAAAAGATTTCAGTCAATCATTTCCCAATATCCAATGATGTAATTTATTTAGACTTTTAGTGGTTTTTATGTTTTACACAGAATTAGATATTATGATACAATGTGTGAATTTGTCTTGTGGGGATCATCAATTGTTAACCATGTAACCGTTTCTTGGATTTAAAAACAAAACAGTTATATTAACATGACTCCCCAGCAGTGTTGATCAAATATCACTTCCCCTTAAGCTATAATTTTAATAAATAGCTTTATATTATTGTGTCATGATACATATAGTTTATTTTTTATGGGATATTAACATAATGTATTGTATATGCATGATATTTTATACTAAACATCAATCAATTTTTTGAAGAAATTTTTCCTTGCTTTGGTTACCTTAAAAATCATACTTGATGATAAGTGATCAATGAGAATAACAACAGTTGTGACTTGTTGTTCATGTCACTTCTATAACTTATAATCAAACAGGAGAAATTTGTTCTTTGACATACTCCTTGCACAACACAGCTATTGAAAAAAACAGTTATTCATCAAGAATCTGTAATGGTAGAAATATTCTGATACACCAAAAAGAACAAATGAGGTCATCACTTAGTTTTACAGGGCTTCTGGATATACTACATAAATGTCTCTAACATTGGTTGCCAGTTTGCAAAATGTGACTGAACAACCAGTACAGAGCAGTTTATAATAAAAGCATGGAGAAGTCAGGCAAAGGCCAGTGATCTTGAGAGATAGCCCTCATACCTCAATACTATTCCCAGAAATAACCTTAAGTAACATTCAGCATCATTTTGCCAGTTCAGTGAAGATGTACCCCTGTGTAAAATTTCTGCATCCTAGGTTCAATATTGTAGCTAACAACTTGAAAACTTGGCTAAAAATGACCAGAAACAACATATGGTGACCCCAATGTCAAAATCATATCTCTGAATACTTTGGCTGTGAAAGAATTTACCTCTATGCTAAATTTCAATTTTATCAGTACAAAACTGTGGCTAACGACTTGGAAAATTGTCTAAAATTGGTAAAAAAAAGACCTCGGGTGATCTGAAATGAATTCTAAGGTTAATATCACATTGTCTACGACATTCACCAAAAGAGATTTATCTCTACAACGAATTCCAATCACATAGGTAAAAATTTATTGCTAAAAACTTAGAAAATTGACTGGAAATGACTATAATTGACCTTTAGTAATGTTGAATGACCTCCAAGGTCAATGTCGCTTAGTCTGTTACCTTTATTGTGAAAAGACACACACATATGCTCAACTCCAGCATTCCAGGTCCAAGATTGTGGCTTTCAAAAAAAATTGTCTAGAAATGACCTCTGGTAACCTCAGTGATCAAGCCTGCACTGCATATGACCTTCACCATGGAAAGACTTACCTCTATGTCCAATTTCAGTTTCATAGGTGCTTAACTGTGGCCAAAATCATCGAAAACTGTTCTGAACCAACCAGAAATGACCTCTAGTTACCTCAAATGATCTCCAATATCAATCTCACATAGTCTATGTTTTGAATTGACTTCTCCTCAGTCTACATGCAGAATATTAAGTCATATATATATATATATATATATATATATATATATATATATATGTACATAGAAATGTCAGTGCCTTGCAGTGACTCTGAGTTTCATGCGAGTGCAATCATTACACTTTACTACACCTGCTTTGGCACTCCCTATGTATAGGGTAATAAACACACAATGATCAAAATTGAAGATACAGAGCTGAAGTAAGTAGACCACTACATCTATCTAGGACAGCGATCTCCATGGAATCCTCAAAAGAAGAAAAAATCAAGCAAAGAATCCATCTAGTCTTTCATCATCTGTCATAGGACATAGACCTTCCCAAGTATTTGCCAGACTTCTCTATCATGGGTATCATGAAGCTATGAAGCCATAGTTTGTCTCTGCATCTTGTGTTCTGCCGGCCTCGGTTTGACATGTGATCTCTGGGATCCATGTTGGGAGTTGTGATGCCTATCAGTTGTCTGCCATTCTTGCAACATGACCAGCCCATTGCCATTTGAGTTTTCTGATGGATTCTATGATGTTCGGACCCTTGCTTTTTCCCAAATATATTCTACTGTCCCCGTGTGATCTTGAGCATGATTCTTTCATGTGCCCGTTGTGTGGTTCTCATTTCATTTAACCCACCCTGAAAATTATGAAAAAAACTTCCAGTGGGGGGTCCAAATTGCAATTGAAGTTAATGCTGAATAGATGCCTAGTTTGTGTCCAGCAGCATTCATACTTGTTTTCTGATTATGCAGACTTTTTCAGTAATAGCTGTCAAACAAAAGACGAGTGAAGATACTTATTCACTCCTTTTTCAAATTTTCTAATTGATCATCCCCAACTCAGGATTCTATCAAAACACATTGGTTACATGATGGTTTCTATTTGTTTCCTTTATTCTTTGGTAGCAGATAACTTTTTCCTGTGAATTTCACCATTATTCTTGTGTCTTTTGAACAAAATTTGCAAGCATTTGTTATTTCTAACTGTGGTCTATTGAAGACTTCACCTCCCCCATGAATATTATTGCTTCAAGTTAAATTTCTATTTTTTTAAATTCACTTTTTTCTTTCCTTTCCAAAATTTCCTGGCATTTTAGCAATTTGATTTTACATATCGACATTTTCAAATATTTGTAAAATATTGAAATTTTAAACTTTATCTTTGTATAATTGACTTATATAAATCATGTTTAGAATATGCATTTAGCCGAGAGACCAGCTTTTTTTGAAAAAATGACAGGACTTCATTTGACAGTTTTCTGGGCATTTTGCTGGGATACCTGCTTTTTCTCATCTTGAATTTCAGTAGCTTTTATTTCTTTTTTCATACATATCCTCCAAAATGTTTACTCCAACAAATAGATTATTTGATGCCCTTATATTATAAATTGAAGCTTCTTTTTTTTCATCTTTTGAACATATAGCTCTGATCTTCCAGCTTGTAATTCCAATATTGATATCGTACCTATAAGAGGGGTGACTCTATAATGTTAAGGCAGTGTGAAAATTCAATATCTAGCACTATTTTTTTAGTGCTTTTAGCCAATATTTAGCTATTTTCTAACCATTTTAGATAAATCTAGCAATTTTCAACTACAAATAGTAATAAAAAGGTCAACAGTGTTTTTTAGCTCATTTTGGCATTTTTTGACATTTTATTTGAGGTTGATTTATTTCAAAAGAATTTTTGAGTTGGCAACACTGGGGGTCACACCCTGAGTTACTGCCCCAGGTGATACCAACCCTAGGAATGCCACTGAATCTAGAACAGATGACATTCATTGTTTTCTCTTTCCTACAAAATTTCATTCATCCCATCTCGTCTTAATGTTATTAGGTATTAAGTTATTTTGAAAAAAATTCTTCATGTTGCGATAATAATTTTTTTTCAAATTATCTTGCAGACTATTTGGGTGATTATATTATGCAGTACAAACAAGTGAGTTCTTTTTTTTGTATTTTTAAACATGTTTACCTCAACAATCTTATGTAAAAATACTTACTCAAGAAATGCTATTTATTTTGTTTATCTCTTGTAACTGTAATCTGAAGGTATCGACACATTATACCCAAAAATATATTCACACAGATCAGAAGATTCATGTTTAGGATTTGATTTTGAACTCAGCGGTTGCAGATATTTCAATATAATACATTGAACCCTCATCAGAACAGACAAGCGTCTGTTTTAGCTGAGTTAATCGATGGTAAAGGTTTATACTGTAGCCGTATATAACATCAGAAAGTGTTCACTGAACATGGTACATCATATAAATATATAAATCACATTTATATTCTATTGAATTTAACGCATATCAAGGTTAATTAGTTCAGGTTTAATAAATTAAGATCTAACTCCTCTGAAAAACCATCAACTGTTTTATGTTTGGTTACTTCTAAATGTGGAGAAGTAATTGTAGTAGTAATTTTGAAGTGTTCCAACCTATGCTAAAATGATGGTAATGATTTTTCTGGTCACTCTTTCAACTTGGATTTTATCCGTTTTATTCAATATCTAGCTTAATGGAGTCAGTTTTGACGGGGGTTCTTTGCAATATCATTGTGTGGTTTTGTCTGGATTTGAACACTGATCTCTGGCACTGGTGGGAAATCTGTAACTGAGGTCAGACCACTTATTTACCTCTGCCAGCAAAAATGGAAGAGGTATATGAATACACTAATGCACTAATGTTTGTCTGTTTGTCCACATATCATTCTCGACGAATTTCATTTAGATTTTGTGGTGAGCAGTTGGTTTAAGAAGAATTGATTGAATTTGGGGATGGATCTTAGAATATTTTTGAGAGATATCATTAGATTGATAGATAATAGCTCGAAATATAAAAAATCAGAGACCAATTTAGCAAAAATTTACACTACAAATTGAGCTACCCTCTAAAACCCTATTTGGCGGGGATCCAAAAAAGAAAACATAGATTTCTGTCGAAATAATCAAGAATGAATGTTTAAATTTTTAGCCCTCTAGCTCTTTTGGTACAGCCTGTACATGTGATTCAAGTAGACATACATAGCCAGTCATCCAGACCAAATTGAAGATCTGAGGAAACTTATTTTGACTCTTTTGGTGACAGTTCTATTTGACAATTTGCAATAAATTAAAATCTTGGAATGAAATATCTATCTAATCATCCTATAAGTAATATCCAAATTTATGGTCAGAGAAAATATCAAAAATTCATGTTTGATTAGAATATATTCATTTATAAAAGTTCCATAATAACCAATAACATCCCTGCAACGATTTGCAAGATTCATTTGAAGTTTCCCTCCGTTATTGTTGGCTATAAAATTTCATCTTTGATTTTGTTATTGAAGTGTTTAAATAAATACTGAATATAAGAAGAATGGCCCAAAAGGTTAACATGACCTTCCATGTCCGGCTCCACGTTAGCCAGAAATTGGAGATTTAAAAAAACCAGGAGAATAATTCTGGGAAGTGTGGAGTGTTTTTTTGATATGTCCACACCTCTATCAGATGCTTTCTAGTCTGTAGTTCAGTACCAGTTACATATAATAACATAAAGAGGAAGAAGGAGAATGTGTGATGCCATTAAAAGCCTATCTATTCTGATCAACTCATGACATATCAAGCATTTATTTTTCTACAGTGTTGCCAGGTATTGTTTGATATTAATAGCTAAAACTGTCATAAGAAAGATCAGTTAAGTTAGCTATAAATTGAAAAGTTTAATAGCTATAAATATTATATATATTCATTTAAAGCCCACATAGAAGAAATAACCATACACTAAAACTCCAGAACAAACTATTGATAAAAATTGTATACTTACTTTGATTTAAACTTACTAATTGTTCTCTTTTGATAACAAGATTTCATGGTAAACCTACTCTTTCCTCTTCATTTTCCTCCTCCTGATACTACAATAACAATTTGTAGTGCTACTACTAATTCATTTAAAATCCCTATGAAATTGAAAATCACAGATATGGTCATGAGGATGGTGGACACATCATTGACATTATGGTTCTTGTTTTCTATATCATTCCCTGCTGAAATATGTTGTGAGGTCTCAAATAACATTAAAAACGCTAATGGTTATAAAAATATGATCCCTTTAACCTGTTTCAAAATTTAGAAAAAAAATAGCCAAACTGTCATTCAATGATTTTAATGCAACGTTTAGAAGACATTGTAAAGAAGATTTCTTTCTTGTTCGTTTTTTTTTCACCCCTTCTAAATTGTTGAACTTTCCAAAGAATTTTTCTCTTTCTAAACTTTATAAATTATTGGAAATTGTAAAATGAAAATTTGATGAAGGAAAGAAAACCATTTATTTCAGAGCTCCTCTTGGAAATTAATGCTTGCATGTAAATTCAACAATTAGATCATCAGATTTTCTGTCCTTGGAAGCACTTAGACTGCGATGATTTTTTTCCGAAAAGACAAAAATATCTAAAACTTGTGGAAAATTCTTACAACGGAAATGTTGCAATGTCACAATATCAGAATGACATTTTGTCAAAAGGAAGAACACAACAAGGATGAATATTTCAAAGAGTTTTTCCTGGTTTATGACCTCTCCTCAACTTTGGTGTCGATTCAGTGATCAAGGATTCATCTCAAACATCAAAGGCATAGTCATGAAAGATAGAAACATTTACAATACAATAAAGAAACCTTGAAACATCCTCGATTACTAGGAAACACCAGTAGTTGTTTGATAATATTTTTGTGGCACCATAGAGATATGCTAAGACTTTATCACCGCAACATAGTAATATATGTTACTTTCAAATTTAGCAATAATGTAAACAAACTGGGTGTATCCAATTTTATGCAATTTTTCTATCAGATGAAATTGCAACTGTTTAGCTCCTCCTAAAGAAAGCAACAACAATTTCATCATCATTAATCTTTTATTGTCCGTCATTGGACATAGACTTTCCCCAGGATTTGCCACACCTCTCTATCATGGGCGTCATGGGGTCATTAATTTCTGACTTTGTCTAGTTTGTCTCTCCGTCTTGTATTCTGCAAGCCTCAATTACATATGTGATCTCTGGGGATCCGTGTCGTGAGTTGCGATGTCCATTGGTTATCTGCCATTCTTGCAACAAGACCAGCCCATTGCCATTTGAGCTTTCTAATGGACTCTATGATATCTTGGATGTTTTCTCCCTGATATACTGTGCTATTTTGGGATCTCTCCATGTGAGCCTGAGCATGATTTTTTCCTGTGCACATTGCATGCTTCTCTATCTGTGGGTCAGTCTTTTTGTTAGATTTGATGTTTCAGCTCCATAGGTGACTACCGGGGGAATGCATTGGTTCCATACCCGTCTTTTTAGGATTTATGGAATAGATGAAATTAAATAGTTGCAAATAATTGATTATAATCATTTAC
>OY735236.1:29448856-29468856 GCA_963457665.1 Thysanoteuthis rhombus | reverse complement strand
TTAAATGGCGCTTATCACATTTTGGAACCGCAGTCTTCAAATATATAATCATCTATTCAGCCATGAAAGGTGCAACAGAAAGAAACAGTAAAAAAAAAAAAGATGGGAACAGAAGATTTGAAGCTGCTGAGACTATCTATTAAGACAACTGGTGCCAACAAAGCAGTATAGGAAGAAATAGGTGTTCAGTATAATACATGTGTTATTTGGAATGCACCTTTTAGAGTCAGACAATATTGTAAGGGAAGGAAATACATTCAGAGATTTAATGAATCAGATGCATAGGCAAAAAAGCTTGAGAACGTATAGGAACATCTCTTGCCTACGCTTTACTTCACAGTCTAGAACAAAAGCATTTTTTTTTTCTCAGATTTGAAAAGATCAAGATTGCAGACAGTTTTGTTGTTATTGCTGGACGACTTTTCTTCCATATCCTGTTTTTGAATAGAATTCCTTTTCCAACCAAATGTACGGTTTCAAGGTCTTTGGCAGATAATGCTTTCCCAAATTTTTGTTATTGTCTTGGTTCCAACAAGCACTTTATCTACATCTCTAAAAACTTTATCTATATCCCTATAAAGGCTGCAGTAATGAATAACTGTGTATTTGTTAAAGCAATCAAATCTTTTTATTCAAGATTTTTGAAGACAGGGTAACTTAATGTGCCCAGCAGTAAAAGCTATACGTTTTTAAGAATTGAAGGGTAAATTTATCGTTGCATTTATTGCACGATTTTTGTGGAATTCTGCCAATAAAGTTACTCTCAACCAATTCCGTTGCTTTTATTGGTGGGGCTAGGATGGGGTATGTCTTTCCCTTTCGCTTCAGTTTGTCTTGAAATGAATTCAATTATTGTTTGTTGAATCAATATGCAAAAAGGAACTGGAAATATTTCATTTTCAATTGTCTCATTCACTCAACCTGCTCAAGTGCATAAGTAAATCAAATAACTAAAACAAGGAGAGAAAACAGGAATGATAAGACTGACTGCTGCAGGGTCAAACTCCACACCAACTTCTATTCTGATGAAGATGATTATCGCAACTTTTTTATTATTTATATATATATATGACAAATATAAATTTTATTAATATATATTTTTTTGTATAGATGTATTTATTTATGAGAATGAAATAAATGTGTGTATCTTGTGTAAAATATTCTATTTCCCAGTATATAACATGTGCAATGAAGGAAAAAATTCAAATACTACACTTAATCCAATACACTGGTATTATGTCTACTGAAGCTCAAAATGGACTGCAATGGGACTTGTATGGCTCGCAGTGAACAGTACAAATACCTTTGTAAACCATGAGTCTTATAGACTGGCAAGTATGGTAATTCCTCCTGTAGCAATAGAGTATCTATAAAACAAGATTGGCTGCAACAGGGTCAAAATTCACTCCTACTTCTATTCCAACTGAAAATGATTACTGCAACTTTTATATTGTATATATGATAAAAAATACTATATATATATATATATTGCATAAATGGACATATTTATTAGAATGTCGTAAACCTACACATACGGTCCATATGATAGATTTTTGCTAGTATCTTAGACTTGTTAATTCAGCTCAATCGGTAAGACAGCCTGCTGGCAATCAGTTGGTCATAAGTTCAAATCATGGTGGGGTAGTGTGGGTTTTACATATCGGTTTACACCTTTTATTTTGGTGAGGATTGTTCTTGCCATGATGGGAAAACAAAATCAACTCCGGACTTTGTACTGGAGTTTCACTAAAATGAGGAAAATGACGTCTGTATTAAAAACAGCCATATATACATAAACTCAGGCTGGGTATATAACAAACAAGACTGATTGCTGCTGGGTCAAACTCCACTCCTACTCATCTTCTGCAATTCTATTTTGTAAATATAACAAATAAAATGATATATATATATATATATATATATATATATATATATATATATGTATATATATATATATGTATATATATATATATATATATATATATATATATGTATATATATATATATATATATATGTATATATATATATATATATATGTATATATATATATGTATATATATATATATATATATATATATATATGTATATATATATATATATATATGTATGTATATATATATATATATATATATATATATATATATATTGTATATATGTACTTATTTATTAGAATGAAATAGACGTGCATATCTATATGATAGATTTACATTGATATCCAAGACCTGTCAGTTTAACTCAATCAATTGGTTGTGAGTTCAGATCACAGGGGAATGTGAACTTTACATGTTTATACCCTTAATTTTGGTGAGGATTGTTCTTGTTTTTGGTGTTACAGTATAAAAATAAATGCAACTCTAGTTTTGAGGTTTGAGAATATCAACTTGAATTCATTTTTATTAGATTAAGTACTGTCAACCATTATTGATTTTTTTTACAAGACTTTCTTTGATAGGCTCTCAACAAGACTCCCTATTGCTTCAGGAAGTCTGTTTTTCCATTACAGCTGCTGTACCACTTGAGCTATGAGAGCTTTAGATTTATCAGTATGTCAAATCTTACCATCAGTTGTTTTATTCGCAGTAATAGAATTACTAGTTGTCATATTATATTAAAATTTTATAAAAAGAAGCATTGTTAGCCATCATTAATTTTTTACTAATATTTCTTCATCCTGATTATAGTTATATATATATATATATATATATATATATATATATATGTATATATATATATATATATATATATATGTATATATATATATATATATATATGTATATATATATATGTATATATATATATGTATATATATATATATATGTATATATATATATATATATATGTATATATATATATATGTATATATATATATATATATATGTATATATATATATATATATATATATGTATATATATATATATATATATATATGTATATATATATATATATATATGTATATATATATATATATATATGTATATATATATATATATATATGTATATATATATATATATATATGTATGTATATATATATATATATATATATATATATATATATATATATATATTGTATATATGTACTTATTTATTAGAATGAAATAGACGTGCATATCTATATGATAGATTTACATTGATATCCAAGACCTGTCAGTTTAACTCAATCAATTGGTTGTGAGTTCAGATCACAGGGGAATGTGAACTTTACATGTTTATACCCTTAATTTTGGTGAGGATTGTTCTTGTTTTTGGTGTTACAGTATAAAAATAAATGCAACTCTAGTTTTGAGGTTTGAGAATATCAACTTGAATTCATTTTTATTAGATTAAGTACTGTCAACCATTATTGATTTTTTTTACAAGACTTTCTTTGATAGGCTCTCAACAAGACTCCCTATTGCTTCAGGAAGTCTATTTTTCCATTACAGCTGCTGTACCACTTGAGCTATGAGAGCTTTAGATTTATCAGTATGTCAAATCTTACCATCAGTTGTTTTATTCGCAGTAATAGAATTACTAGTTGTCATATTATATTAAAATTTTATAAAATGAAGCATTGTTAGCCATCATTAATTTTTTACTAATATTTCTTCATCCTGATTATAGTTACTTTCTATCACACAACTCAGACCATTAGTCTGTGGCTGTTTTTAAACAATGCAGCTCAGAAATAAGGAATAAGCTCTCAACAAGACTCCATATTGTTTCAGGAAGTCTGTTTCTCCACATCAGCTGCTGTACCTATTGAGCTATGAGAGCTTTAGATTTAGCAGTATGTCAAATCTCACCATATGAATTTACTCTCCAGTCTCACAAAAATGCTCTGTGCCATATTTGATGTCATTTTCTATGTTGTTGCTGTTGTAATAGTAGTAGTAGTAGTAGTTGTAGTGGTATTTTTAATTCTTTATTAGATGGAACATTGTTAATCATAAATAATTTTTGACCAGAATTTTTTCTGATTTCCACTTTATTGGTTTTCATCACAGCTACTCAAACTGTCCGTCTATGGACATAAGTAAATGGCGTGGATTGGAAATAAAGAAAAAAAATCTCTTCACAAGACTGAGTGGTTGCAAGAAAAAGCAACTATAATCAAGATGAAAGAAATCCTGGTCTAGACAGAAATTGATGATTTGAAAAAAAACTCAGTTTCTCCCTCTCTTTCCTACTTAGATTCTTTTATTTACAAACTCCTAAACTAGAGTTGAATCCATTTTTCTACTCCAACAAGAACAGTAAGAACAATCTTTCCTAAAATTAGAGCTGTAAACTGATACATAGAATCCATGTTTCCTTACCATGATTTAAACTCACAACCAACTGATAGACAGGAAGCTATCTTACTGACCAAGCCTAATTGACAGATCTTAGATATTGATGAAAATTTATCATACAGGTATACACAGGCTTATTTCATTCCAAAAATAAATGAATTTATCAAAAAAAATATTTTTATAACTTTTTATTCATTGTGTATACAATACTAAAATTGCTGTATTCATCTTCTGTCGGAATAGAAGTTGGAGCGGAGTTACACCCCTGCAGCAGACAGTCTTGTCCTACGTAGATTCTTTCACTAATATTAATTCTTTTACCAAGCATTAGCATTTTAAATATTCATATTGCAGGGAAAAATCAATTTAAATTTGTTTCAATTGTTATTTTATTTCTGTTGAAGAATCATCATCGGCGTTTTAGTATCTGCTGTTGGACATAGATCTTCCCTACAATTCACCAGACCTTGTTATCATAGGCATTGCGGAGGCAATACTCTCCGAACCTGTCCAGTTTGTCTTGCCATCTCATATACTAACTGTGTCGTTTCTGCATTTGGTCTCTGAGGATCCTTGTTGTGAGTCGTGATGTTCATTGGTTGTCTGCCATTCTTCCAACATGACCAGCCAATTGCCATTTGAGTTCTCTCATGGATTCTATGATGTCTTGGACTCATTTTCATTCCCTAATACAACATGCTCTCTTATGATCTCTCAATGTGATGTTGAGCATGATTATTTCATGTGCACATTGCATAGTTCTTAGTTTGATCTTAATCTTTTGGTTAGGTTCCACGTTTCAGCTCCATGTGACTATTGGGAGGATGCGTTGGTTGTATACCCTTCTTTTTAGGGTTGATGAGATTTTCTTGTTCTTGAAGGTTGAGCTTGCTCTCCCAAAGGCTTGTCATCCCAGAGTGATTCTTTGCTTGATTTCTTTTCCTTTTGTGGATTTCATGGGGATTTGTTGTCCCAGTATGGTGTAGTGGTCAGTTTTGCATTTGAACATAACATTTATGTTGATATAATATTTCATACTATTTTATCATTTATCTTTATTACCTCTAGGACAATGAATCTCCATGAAATCCTTAAAAGAAGAAACAAAGCAAAAAATCACATTAGGTTGGCAAGTTTTCAGTAAAGCAAACTCAGCCTTTACAAACAAGAGAATACCATTTGGCCTAAAAAGAAGGGTATCCAACCAATGCATCCCCTCAATTGTTATCAATGGAACTGAAACATGGACCTTAACCAAAAGATTGACCTTCAAACCGAGAACTGTGCACATGAGGGAATCATGCTCAATCTCACATTGAGAGATCATAAGCACAGTACATTAGAAAAAAGAGAGAAGTTACAGATGTAGAAACCATTGGAAAACTCAAATGGCAATGGGCTGGATGGGTTGAAAGAACGGCTGACAACTGCTGACCATCATGACTCTTGACATAGATCCCTAGAGATCATATGCAAAATTGTGGCAGATAGAAAGTAAGATGGCATGAAAAGCTAGACAAATTCAGAGAGTACCAGCTCAGCCATGATAGAGAGGTCTGGGGAATCTTTGGGAAGGTCTATGTCCAGTGACAGCTGCAAAAAGGCTGATGATGATAATTTTGAAAAAAATATCACGATGGATTTCAAATCCATTGAGTTTTGTATTTATAAATTGGTGGAAAATATGTGTACCCCATTTTTTTTAGATAAACTCACGCGTGCAGTGCTAAATTTTTTACGTGCTTAGGCAGATAACCTTCTAATTTTAGGAGCATTTTTTCATCTTCATTTTTTTTTTCCTTTTATAAAGATGCCAGAGTGGTGCCTCAGTTGGTTCTGGCAGCACTGCACCTCCAGGTCAAGCATTTTCAAGCCTACCAAATTCAAACTAGCTTCCATCTTTTTTTTGCTCTTTGTTTACAGCAAGTATTAGTCAAAGGTCTCATAGTGTTAAGTTGTCCGAATTTCTTAGATGAAGTTTTGTCATTCCTCAGTGATTTTAGAATAGTTAATCTTTCATTCATAGTTTTTTGAATTTCTTAAATGTAGCATTCTCATAATCACAAATTTGGAACTTTTCTTGCTAATTGAGACAAAAGACATTTTTTGCTGATTCAGCCAAAAAGACATATTTTGCTGTGAATTAGTGGATTTTTTTTCTTTTTCAGAAATGAACAAAAAGACGTTTTTTTTTGTCAAATGAGTCAAAAGTTTCTTTATCCTGGAATGATGTATGTTTTGCTAAATGAGCAAAAAGAAATTTTTTACTGATTCAGCCAGAAAGACAATTTTGTTAAATGAGTCAAAAGTTTCCTTCTCAAAGAAGCAGAGATATGTTTTTGCTAAATAAGCCAAAAGACATTTTTTTCCAAATAAGCCAAAATGATTTTTTTCTCATTAAATTAACCAAAATATTATAAAAAAAACCCATACACCATATTTTATTTCCTGTAATACACATGTTTATCGTGAGAAATTTTTTGACTATTGCTAACAGCAACTTATTTCAATTCCTTGGATGTACATCTGGAACCTTTGGTGCACAAATTTCTATACATAATACCAGTGCATAAAAAAGAATAATATCTAGGTTTTTTCATGTGCATTTATAGACCGACTGATATGGTAAACAGCCCAAAATAATATAGAACTCAACATTACAGTCATTAATTGAACAACTGTAGTGTCAAAATTTGAAATCATGTAGAAGGATTCCATCAAAGAATAAATATGATCAGAATAAGTTCTGTTTATGACATCATTGAGGCTTTCCATTGGAAAACATCTGAAATAGGATGAAAAAACATCCAGATTCAATAGAATCTAGATTTCATTAATAAACCTGTCAGAATAAGGCCTTCTTAGTCAAAAAAGCCTTTTTTAAAATTTTTTTTACGAAAATGAAAATAACGCTCCACAGAAGGGGTCTAGTGTACTACTATTGCCAATTTTCAAGATCGAATTCTTCACCATTTTTGATGACAATGGTTTTCAATTTATGTCATCTCTTAAATGAGATTTTTTTTTTTTTAAATCTGCCTTAACATTGTGTAATCATGGTGCTGGTGTCCTAAGAGTTAGCGACATGGAAAATGGAATTGGCAAACTGAGTTCAAACTCTAGCTGAGGTAGTTTGCTATCACTTCACACTAATGCATTTGGGAAGGGTTGAATCCAACTCTCCCCACCCCCAAGCCTTGGGTGAATAACACAGAAGACTTGGCTTTTCTGTCTTGGCTGATGACCAATCTAGTAGACAAGTAAGTCTAAATTCAAACTGGAAAAGTTTAATCCTTTCTCCAGTATGAGAAGCAACAACAGATAGAGTAATGAACATGGTACTAACTGGGCTCTAATGAAGCTTCAACTGGCCTAGCAAGCCTGAAGTATATTATAACAAATTTCCCAAGCAAAATAAGAGAATAAAAAATGGATAGACGAAATAAAATCACTGTTGTCTCCACCTCTCTGTAACACATTGAGTACAAGAGAAAGATTTTTTTTTTTTAAATGAATAATAAAAAAAACTAAATACAAAAGTTGCGAAAATAGAAAAAACAATCTGAGTTTGTTTTAAGAAATAAAAATGAACCACACCATATTTTGGATTTAGGAAGTTGGAATTCGACCTACCAATATTAAAAAAGAAGTTTTAGAGTTGCAGGAATTAGACAGAGCTCTGTTTAGACTCAGACAAGGAATGGTTAACGCAGAATGAAGAGAGACTCAAGTTTCTCTTTTAAATGCTTTTATGTCTTATTGATTTTGTTTTTAGCAAAGGATCTGTTACTTAAAGCAGGAATTCTCCAAATCTAAGCTTTTAGTATTAAATATCCTCAGTATTTATCCCCAGAACAATCAACTTTGTTAGCGTCTGTCTAAATTGCTTGTTTAGCCTTTACCAGTGGGAAGCGATTAGATTAACTCTTTAATGCTCTGACCTACTTTAAATATTGAAGACAACATCTTGGGAAATGTTTTCTTTCTTTTTATTACTCTTGCAAATGTTATTTTCGCCTAACAGTTTCGATTTTTAAAGCACATAAAAGTTTGGCTTAAGGACAATATTCAACAATTTCTATCTTGCAGTAAAACAGTTGTGCCTGTAAAATATGTTATAAGGGCCATAAATCAAAAAAGAAATATATTGATATGGAAACATACATTTTTTCACCAGCATTGTGGAAAATTTATATTTTCTCCTTTTGCCATACAGCCAGATAATATGGAAAATAGGTCTGAGATTTCAGTAATAGTTGAATGACCGTAGCTACCAAAGGTGGCCAAGGGATCTATTCTTTTTTATATGTGCATAACAGGTACATGAGAGAATCATGCTCAACATCACATGGAGAGATCACAGAATGGCACTGTGTATTAAAGAAAAAACAGAAGTCCGAGACCTCATAGAGTCCATTGGGTTGGTCGTGTTGCAAAGATGGCAGACAACCGCTGGACATCATGATTCACAACATAGATCCCCAGACATCAAATGTGGAACTTAAGCGGCAGAATATGAGATGAGGAGATGAATTGGACAGGCTCAGAAAGTATTGGCTATATGACGTCCACAAAAGAGAGCTCAGGCAAATCCTTGGGAAAGTCCATGTCTAATTGTGGACAGTAAAAGACTGATGATGATGATGATGTTTGTGGCCATGCCATTTTGTCTACAAACTTGAAAATTGGCATCAGTACTCCACTAGACGCTTTCTAAAAATGTTCCTCCTGATTTTTATAGGAAAAGTTTTATTGACCTTCCCTGGACCTTATTTTGAATGGTTAAATAATACTATTTAGATTCTCCTGAATCTAGATGTTTCTAATACTCTATTTTAGATGTTTTTGAGTGAAAATGTCAGTGATGTCTTAAATAGAATTCATTCTGACCATATTCATTCTGAGATGGAATTCTTTTATATGGCTTCGAATTTTGATGCTATGGTTGTTCAATTATTGACTGTAATGGAGGGTTTTACTTCAATTTTGATTTTGATCTCTAAGCAATAGCTATGACTCCAGTTTCAAATATCTCTGTATTTATTTGTCATGTATGTATTGCGCCAATGTCTTTTTTATGTCAAGAAAAAATTTTTTTTTTTAAATTTCCCCCTAAATGTGTTTTTTAAGGGTGCCAATTTGCTATTCAAGTTTATGTTAAATTAGTCCCATAGTTTGCACTTGGCAGCATTTGCAATTGTTTTTTTTGAAAAGTCAAACTTTTTTAGTAATCATTGGCCAACAAAAGGTGTTTCTGTTTTTTTATTTCTGGTAATAACCAGACCTTTTCAAAAAGATTTCGTTCTTCTGATTGTGTCATAAGTATTTACTAACTTTTGTTTAGTTTGGCACAAGGCTTGAAGTGTGAGACACCCAGTGGAGATCCTGCTTATGATTTAGGAAAACCTCATATCAAGATACCAAAAACATTTTATTAGCTTAGTCTGACACTAGGCCACAAGTGTTGAGCACCAAGTGAAGATCAAGCTTACTATACATATTGTGATGGTCTGCTAGATGAGCTTGTTATCTATCACCCTATGGTAAGGTATTAAAAATATTTGCTCCACTTATATTAGCACAACACCCACAAGTGCAGGGCACCCAGTGAGGATTTAGCTCACTATGCAGTAGTAATGAGCTACTAGAGCATTACACAATAGCAAGGTGCTCAAAATATTGACTAAGCATAGTTTAGTCTGGTACAAGGCCATGGGCATCTCTAGGCAGGGGAGAAATCAGGCATTTGAATCCCACACACAACTGGATTAGGTCTTCCCACATTAGATGAAAGGGTTTGGAAGTTTGAACCTTACAGTTGATAAAGGATAATTGTGCTGTACAATTGTTTTATGTAACCCCAACTTGATGTAGCCATATAAAAAGATGGTATTATTATTTCAGCAGTAACACTAAGATATAGTCTGAATATATTCTTATGCCCCTCTAGAAAAGTGGTGGCAGTTGCCCGTTTACAAGGCTTCAAGTGTTGGGCTCCCAGTAGTAATTAAATTTACTACACTAATGAATTAGGC
Organism: Thysanoteuthis rhombus; assembly: GCA_963457665.1. NCBI lineage: Eukaryota > Metazoa > Mollusca > Cephalopoda > Oegopsida > Thysanoteuthidae > Thysanoteuthis > Thysanoteuthis major. Next base: position 29,458,547 of record OY735236.1, on the reverse strand, counting down.
TATAACTAAAGTGTACTAACCTTTGTGTTAAAGTAAATGCCTTACTTGACATTCTTCACGCGTAAATCAACAAGGTACAAGGACAATTATTTGCCGCCTAGTGAGGATGGAATTCTCTTTAATAGTAACGGTCCCCAAGATCATCAGATATTGTTTGGTGTCCATTCTGATAGAGTTATCCACACACACAACAATTACCAATGAACAGATGTCTTCTGTCACACTAAAAGACACCACTGATGCAGTAAAATAAAATTCTATTCATGCAACTGACAAAGCAAATTGGACTTTCATTCATGTTTTAATGACATAGTAATATAGAATTTATTCGTGTTTTAATGACGTAATAAAAAAGCTGAATTCAAAGAATGATAGAAAAAGTGATAAAAACTAAAAATAATAAAATTTCCGTTTGTGGTCAATACAACGCTATTCTCTAAGCTCACTGCAATCCAAATCTTTATTATCTATATATACAAAATGTAATGTATATCCATGTATTTTATATATGCTGTCATTTTTGACAGTTCTGGTAAACTAGTAATTAATAAGCTTCTTCTGTACAATAAATTATTTTTCTAAGTCGCTTCTCTAATGACTGGAGTATCTATCTTTTTTTAAAAATTTAAATAATTGGATTCTTCCTATCCATACTTGTGTACAAGACAAAAGAATCACTGTTCAATGCTTTCATTATAATGGGGACTTATTTTTTCTCTTAAATGATTCTTTTCAAAGTAGTTGCCTGAACTCTCTAATCTGCTTCCGAAAACAATATTCAATCAATCGTCTAAATTGAATTTTATCAAGAAACCGACATTGAATGGCAAGTGGAAGGTTCATTGAAATCAAAACCTATTTTCTCTTCTACTAAAAGTATCTCCCTTTATAATCTAGGAATATTCGAAGAACAAGGAATTTAGTCCAATCATGTATCCATACAAGTCTCTGATGTAAATGAAAATTTATCTTACAGATTTTGTTTCATTTCATTCTTCCAAAATAATATCTATTTTCATGATTTTTTATTTATTGTATATCATAATCAGTATTTTATTGTCCATCGTTGGACACAGACCTTCCCCAGTATTTACCGTACCTCTCTATTGCAGGCGTCTCGAAGCCAATACTTTCTGAATTTGTCTAGTTTGTCTCTCCATCTTGTATTCTGCCGGTTGCGCATGTGGTCTCTGCTATGAGTAGTGATGTCCATCGGTTGTCTGCCATTCTTGCAACATAACCAGCTCATCGCCATTTAAGATTCCTGATGGATTCTATGATGTCTCAGACTCCTGTTTTCTCCCTGATATACTATGCTGTCTTGTGATCTCTCCATGTGAGGTTGAGCATAGCAAATTTAGGGGAGTAAACTCTTCCTGTTTGTCTGTTACGCCCCGTTAAACCAAACCTATATATAATATCAACATTGACCTACCCTGATTTGAAATCAGGATCATGTGATTGGAAGGTAGCGGTCTCACTAAATGAGCTAAACTGATAAGTCACATATACCTACAGATTCACTCATGTATTTACAATGCAAAAGTTGCAGTAATAATCTTCTATTGGAATAAAAATTAGAGAGGGGTTTGACACGACAGCAGCTAGTCTGGGTATACTTGTATATATCATCTATCATATGTCTATTTATATATCTATCTATTTCATGTCAGTACACATTATGTCTGTATTTCAAGTCATTAGGATATTATTTTGTCAAACTCCATATAGAGTTGATTTTGCTTTCCTTCCCAAACAAGATTCCCACACCAAAAACCGACGTCATACTGTTAAGTGATGACTTATACAAAAACTCATGACAAGTTGGCTTAGTTACTGGAGATCAAACAACAACAAGAATGACAGATTTCTTCGATACGATGCTTTTGCATATACTAGAATTTTTTCTTCTACTCTTCTCTTCTATCCATAGTAGAAATTTAAAATTTTGCACACACACTGCTTTCAATGTGTAAGGAAAACATTTTTTTCAATTTGGCTTAGTGGCTTAAATCATGGCATTCAGAGTGTAGTTTGACCTTGAAGCAGCCCATCTTGTCTCCTAGATTCTATAGTGATTTAAGTAATTGTCAACAAGTTCACAGAAGACCACAGCTAAAACTGTCTACATAGGTTGACATAGGTTTCATGAATTTTTAAGTGATTCTGGCTGGCTATTTATCTATGTATGCGTCACACTGACAGGTCACACCAATGAAGCCAGGGTGCTGAAAAATTCAAGCATTTACACTTAATTATGTTTTGAATTTTTTTTTTTGTTTTTTTAAAGTTTCCCCACAAAAATTATGTTTGATTTTTTTTGGGGGGGTCGATTTACAATGTAATTTTTTGCTGAATTGGTGCCTCAGTATGGATGTGACTGTATTCAAACTTGCTTTCTGAAAATTCAGACTGTTTAATGATTCAACAAAGATCAAAAGAAGTGACTTATTACTTGATCGCCCCTTTTTTGCAATGTGCCAATTGATCATCCCCATCATGGTATGATAGCAAAAGACAATGGTCACATGACGGTTTCAATGAGTGACCAACCAGACCTCTCTCTATCAACTCTTTGAAGCACATCGTTTTTTTCTTCCACTTTGAACTACTCTGCCATCTATTGATCAGTCAGGGATCGAGACTTAATGGTTGGATAGGATATAAACCTTTGTGCTCTCAGATATATGAAGATAAAAAGATGGTATTAAAAATGACACACCATGCAGATACCAACACTTCAAAAGTGGGATTGAAATTTAACCCAAGATGCTCCAAAGAGTTAAATGTCAAATCTGAAAAAAAAACAGTGGAGTGTTTTTACTTATACATTCATCCATAATAGATAGAATTACGGATTAAGAATTAATAGCTCCCAGAAAAAATCTGGGGAGGGATTGATTGATAATATAGACGTATCGCAGCTCTCTGGTTGAAATAGGCTGAGGGCTTGATTTGCCCAAAATTTTATACAGAATAAAAACACAAGTATTAATTCACAATGAAAAAAACATTTTTCTATCGATTGAGGATACATAGTACAAATTGCTCAACATGCAACTTGAATCAAATATTGTTTTTTTCATGAAAACAACCTTCATATCCCACCAAATGCTAAACAATTACCTCCTAAGGGTTCAATCCTGTTTTTTTGTACGGACGCAGGCTTTTCCTTGGGTTATAACCATTGACTCTTTTGCTGGATATGGTTATGAAGGACACAATTTTCATAACTGTTAATGATTCTTTCCAGAAATTCTTCAGTCGCATGTCTTGTCCCTAATGATAAACAGATGGTGACTTTCTGATTGAGTCGAGAGTCGGTCAGATTGTGTGAAACTCATTGGCCAACCTTTGATACTGCGCCAAGCCCATTGAGGTGGTTTATGATGGGTTGATTTGAAGTGGTGTGCCATTTCTCTTGCTGTCAGCTGAGGATTTTCTTTAATTACTGTTAGAAGAGCTTGATTGTTGTTCCGTGATGGTCATCTAGAACAAGAGGAATCTTGGAGGGAAAAATTCCCGGTGAATGTCCTGATACTTGAGGCTTTATTTCCATAGACATTACAAATACTTATCATCGCTTTGGAGGCTTTGCAAATTCGTACAATATGCAGTGTCTCAAATGTGTCTCATCTATGCTCATTTTTTGTTGTCAAAATGATTCAGATTTTCTTCTGCAAAATTTTGAATATTTCCGAGTGATTAGGACGCAAGATTTTATGGTTAGTTTTGCTTTACATAACCAAAAAAAAGCTTTAAGTTATCATGGCAAAATGTGACAGGACTTTCTTTCTAAATATAATTGAATTAATAGGTGTTCAAAAGAAAGCAACGAGGCAAGTAACTGGGATGGCAAATTTCACTTATGAAGGACACCTCCGTAATCAGAAGCTACCAAATCTTAGCAACCGAGGAGACATGAGAGAAGTATATAAGTTCATGAACAGAAAGTATGACTGAAGGGTTGGTAACTTCCTCAAGATTAAAAAGTGAGAAAAAAATACCTTAAGATCAAGGAACTAGAGGGACAACCAGCCAGGTTGATTATATGAAATATAGTTTTAATCTGCACAGTACATACATGATATAGTCTACATGATGAAATAGTGTGTTCAAAAAGTGCGAGTTCTTCCAAAAACAGACTTGATAAATTTGAGGATAAATAAGAGATTCTATATGTCTGTGATAAACATCTAGAATTCATTTGAAAATCTAAAAGGATTACAGGAGTCTGGAGGAGGAGGAGGATTTAAGATAAAACCTGTTCCAGAAAATATCCCTAAGCCAAGCAAAGCTAACACATATAGTGAATGTATGTCTTAATAGAAAATTCTATTATTTTCAGGGATATGTGTCAAATCTGAGCAAAATAACGGTGCCTATTTATTTTTGACGTATCTCTACGGAGAGCGAAATCTAAACAAACAAAATCACGAGAAAGACTTGAAGCTACAATCAAAACAAACAACACAGACTCATCCATCTTTTTAGTCCTTTTTTTTATTGACTCTTCCTTTTATTTCTACTTTGCTTGTAATTCTGTGTTTCTGATGACTTGCAAAGTAAAATGTTTCTAAGCAAAGCTTTGCTTTGTACTTCTTTGCTCTTTAGTGACAGCCCGAACTGATCAGTGCATATCCAATCTCATCCCCCTTTTTTTTTTACTGTTAACAATTCACCGCAGAATGAATCAACAGAGAAAAGCAATCAATTTATTCCTCGTGATTTCACTTCTTTCTGAAAATGGCATTCAAAGTGTGAAAAATGAGGTAGATGAAAAATCTCAGTGTTTGGTCGATTGATTTATCCTCATTTCTTTTTCTTTGGGTTTTGCTCTGGGATTGTTTTTCAACAGAACATTTTCTAGCTTCTTTATTTTTAAGATGGGAATTATTACAAGAATTTGTACCTAAATGATTTGTTTGAACTATCATGTATATATGCCTGGATATACATACATATGTGTGAATAAGTACATATATATATATATATATATATACACGAACACATTAATACACACACGCACATATATATATATATATATATATATATATATATATATATATATAGATGTACTTATTCACACATATGTATGTATATCCATGCACACATATATACACACACGCATATATATATATATATATATCCATTTCTTTATGATATACATATATATATGTGGTTTGAACAATCTATAAGTATATATATGCATATCTATAAATCTAAGTATATATATATATAATTTTGTGTGTATGTAAGTGCGCTCATATATATGTATATATGTTTTTCAACAATATCTTTGAATGTATACATCTATATGTGTGTGTGTGTTACGTATATGTGCGTGTTACGTATTATGTATATATAAGTGTGTGTGTTACATGCATATGTATATATATATATATAAATGCATATATATGTGCTTATTTTATGTGTATATGCATATATGTGTGTGTGCAATATGTATATGTACATATATCTACACATGTGTATATACGCAAGTGTTGACTGTATATGCATAGATATGTGTGTGTTAGATGTATAAATATATGTATGTATATGTATATATAAATATATATATATGTGTATGCATATATGTATACATAATTTTTGTATCAGGGGAAAACAAGCAGGATATAAGCGTGGTGTTAGATGACTCATGAAAAGTTCTAAGTTTTCTTCCCGGAACTCAGTCTGAATTATCTTCAGATAAAATTGATTTGACAGAAGAAAACAAGCACAAAGTATGCTTCAATAAAAGCTCGTTCTTTGGTTATGTCTAACGAAACATAATAGGAAAGAGTTTTTGATATTTGGACTGGATTATTGAATTATTTTGTGTAACTTGGTGCAAGCTTAATTTGATTCGTTTTTTTTTTTTTTAAATATAGACCGAGCATTAAATAAGAAGTGATGATTAGTCTCATATTTCTATTGGCTGTATGTGTTTTTGCCTTGGTTGAATATTGAATAACCATAGCCATCAAAGATGGAGAAAGGCTCTATCCTTTTTCATAAGTGCACATGTCTGTCTGTTCATTCCAACGCTCATGGCCATACCATTTTGTTCGCAGACTTGAAAATTGGCATCACTACTCTCCTCTTCCTTCTACAAATTTCTATTTTTTATCATCAGAAAAATACTTTTGGGGCTTTTATTTTGATGGGTTTATCAATAACAAGTAGGTTCTCTATAATCTCAATGTCTATTACTCATTATGGATGTTTTCCACTGAAAACTACTGGTGGTGTCATAATTAGAAATTATTCTGACCATATTTATTCTTTGAATTTTTCTACATGACTTCAGATTTTGACAATACAGCTGTTCAATTATTGACGGTGATATGTAAAAATATGACTATATTTCTTTCTCTAGCATTTGTGTATATATATATATATATATATATATATATATATATATATATACTAAGCACTTCCATAAATACTGTTACAAACATATCCATTGAAGTAAAAGTATGTAATGAAGCTTTGTAAGATTCGGTGTATTTGTTAACTATACCTGTGGCATTACGAAAATCAGAAATTTATTTTAGATGCTTTCCTTCACACTCCACACAGCTGCAAAAAACGATCAGGCCAATTACCAATTGCAATACGCACAATGTCCATTGAAAAATAGATGGCAGCTTTCACCAGAGAAGGTTCAAGGCATCCCAAATTTGGGTATATTTTGCTACAAAAAATCCTTCCCAATTATGACCACAATTTGTAATTCAGAATATTAGGATTTGGACTTCCAGAGGGTTAATCCTCAGACCTAATGAAATCTAGAACATTGCCCCTGACCCACTGTTGAGTTGGAGCAGAGATTTGTTGGAACGTAAACCTCTCTCTACGGAACGTGGTCTCATTAGGTTGCTCAACTTGACCCTCGGGAATATCATTGAGATACACATTGACTCCTTCCTCAAGATAATGAAACTGAGTAACATCTTGGTAAATCACTCCCCACCACACGATAACTGAAGATGAATGGTGGCCCAGCTGCACTTTTTGAGTGACCTCAGAAGCTCCCTTGGAACTATGAGCCGAGACATCATTTTGGCGATTGAAACACTCTTCAACTTTCAAAATCCTCTCATCAGTGAAGAAGATTCCTCTGTGATCATTGCCTTTTAACCCACTGTAGCGACAATTTTGACCTTTGCTCTCTGATTTTCATCACAGCCGAAGTTAGAATGTGTCCATTTCTACTATGATAGGCACATAGTCCAAGATCACTTTTGATCAGCCAGGACATTGATCTAGTTGAAATATTCATCTCATTAACCATGATTTCCTGCTTTCTCAAAGGATTTCTCAGGAAATTTGCAACAGCTTTGATGGCACTGGAGGCCCTAACCGTCTGAGCATGGTCCGGACATTGCCCATCATTGACAGTCTGATTTTCAGTGAATCTCTTTATGGTATGATACGCAAACATCCCACTGATCCAAAGTGGTTTGAGCAGTTTATTTAGTGTATTTACTAAATCATACAACTGAAAATAAGAAGAACCGAGATCTAGCAACTTTTCTATTAACAAAACATAATAAATTATATGAGAAAAATATATATCTAGTCCTGCCGTAAATACTGTTTCAAGTTTACATCATATATATATATTTTTTTTAATTTTCAAAATTCCTCTGAGTACAACTATAAGATTAAATTCTATGTGAAAAATAGAGAGTAAAGTCTTTTAAACATCTTTTGAGACAGTCATTTGTGAATAATCGATTTTCATTACATAGATGAAATAAACAAAAGCAAAGAAATTCTCTATGTAAGATCTTTAGTTAAAATTTACATAGTAACTTCTTGAATGCTTTATGACTGGAGAACTTCTTTTATTAATTAAGGAAAGAAGATTTTTCAGTAACATCGTTTGTGCACAAAGCTGTCAAACAATCCAGACTATATATGTACATATATATATGTATATGTATATATCAATATATATATTATTGAAAAATATTTTACCTCGAAACCATAACTAAAAAGTTTGTTTGTTTTTTTTACACTTTTCTTAGATTTATTCAACGAATATTGCGGAATTTACCTACCTATTTTCCTACACACATATACATATGTATATATATATATATATATATATATATATATGTGTGTGTGTGTGTGTGTATATATATATATATATATTATTGATGAAATGGATAAGTAATCCGACAGAAATAATTATAAATTTCATTTTAACATTTTGAAACTGAACTTGGAATGATCTCTCATTATTACTCAGTGAATGTATTATTTGGCCTAGACAGTGTGAATAGGATAAACAATTAAAGAAAATGGAGCTGCTGCAGGAATCGGACATGCAACCGATAGAGTAGCCACTGCCACAAAGTGTTGCTCTTACCATTGAGCTAAACAGTCCCCAATAATACAATGGCCCAAATAACTGCTTTCACTACAATATGAATGGACGGAATGAGACTTTGGTGTGAAAGCAATTATTTAGGCCTTTACATTGCCAGTGGCTGTTTTGTTCAGTGGTAAGAGCAACGCTATATTGAAGCAGCTACCTTATCAGTCTCTGGTACAATTCCTGCTGCAGCCGAATTATCTTCAATTGTTTATTCTTTTTCTGCTGGCTTGGCCAAATGATACATTCACTTTGGAATTACAAGAGATCTTTTCAAGTAGTAGATTTTCAAAATAATAAAATGCAATTTATAATGCATGTGTATATATATATATATATATATATATAATTGATTATTAGATTGATAAGTTATATCCGGCATGATGCTGAAAATTTATAGACAATAAGGAAAACTACAATTTTGGTGAATAGGTATTCATTCACGGACATTTCATAGGAATAAGCCTACATTCTCAGCGTGATCTGGAAAATGAAGGCAGGAAGACCCCTAGGTGATAGTGTTATATTTGTTATAAGTGGATATACAAGTGTATGCGTTTGCATATATATTTTCAAGCTGGCACGTATGTGTTTGAAATGGATACATATGACACATTTAATCACGTGTATGCACACACAGGAATGTATTTGCGCAAGACCATGAGTACATACACATGTTAGATCGGACATTTACACAATGAAACTGATGCATACTAAACGTCCAAAAAAACCCAACAGACAGGTATTCTATTGTGAAATATTGCTATCTCTAACACAGAATAGACATGCATACACGCAAGAATCATACGCACCTTCCCCTTGAACACACTTGCACACACACTCGGGACACAGATTCCACTCACACAGAAAGGCAGCAGGAACATATACTAACCGCCTCCCCTTTAAATATATACCTATCCAACAGAGATAGCTGGTGACAGATATATGAACACCTTACATCCTAATCACAAGTTTTGACCAGACTATCCACTAACAACTTCAATCTCAGTTCCACTCCACCACCGGGAGGTCTTCCTGTCATTTTTCTGATCATGCTGATAATGTAGCGACATTCCTTTGAAACATCCATAAATAATTATTTCTATTAATATTTGGACCATCCTCATCTTGGTTTGTTTTTCATTCAACGTTTTGGCCGTTGTACTCTGCGGCCTTCATCAGGTATCATCTGGTATCACATGGACGCATAGCGTAGTGGTTACAGAATCAGACAAAATTACTGCAAGTAATCTGATGGTTCTAGGTTCAATCCCAGTGTGAGACGATAATAATACTACTAATGCT
>OY735236.1:29308856-29443856 GCA_963457665.1 Thysanoteuthis rhombus | reverse complement strand
GGGGTTAATTTACAAAGTAAGTTCATACTAAATCAATCCCTTACTTTGTACCCACTTGTTTTTGAAAATCCAGACTTCTTCAGTGATCACTGCCCATCAAAGGTGAGAAAAGTAACTTATCCATTGATCACCACGATTTCAAAATGTTTTGATTGATCATCCTCAACGCAGCATGCTGCCAAAAGACATTGACCACATGATGGTTTCTATTGGGTGACTAACCAGACCTGTCATCTACTTTTCATTTCTTTTTCTACCTTTGCCAATGGAGAGGTATATGTATTCACTCATGTTTTTCTATCCATTTGTCTTTATTGTCAAGACAATATCTCCAAAAGTTCTCTATGAATGTCAATGATATTTTGTGGAAGAGTGCGCCAAGATTGAAGTGATTGGATTTTGGAATGAATCCAGAAAAGTTTACGGTTACTTCCCTTGCAACATAATTATATATCAACACCATCTCCAAAAGTTCTCAATGAATTTCAATGAAATTTCTTTGAAGGGTAAAGAAGTATTGGTTTAATTTCTATGTGAATCGAGGAATCTTGGCATTGTAGCTATATATGGACTGATTTTCATGAGGTTTTTAGTGATAATGACATTGTCAGAGGTATGCTCTCACGAGTTTCTATTTTAGAATATTTTTTCTCTCTCTCGTCTTTTCTTGTTCAACATTTTCTTCATTCTTTTTTTTTTCTCTTTTTTTTCTTTTCTTCTTCTTTCCTTTCCTATTCCCTTGTCTTAATCCTTAGCATTCATCACCATCCCTTATGATAAACCAAGGTTGCCATTTTGGTCATTTTATGCCCAAATTTGACCATTTTGAAAAGCATTTGGCTACGAGAATCTTGGTTAGGACCATGTTTGATCTTTGGGCCTTTTTTTTTTATTTTTGGCTTTTTTTTTTAATTTTTGGCCTTTTTTCTCCATTTTTGGCCTTTTTTTCCATTTTTAGCCATTTTTAATTTCCTTCCAAACATTTCTTTAAAAGATGAAAGGAAAAACAAATTTGTTCTCTCCATCCATAAAACCTTTGTTTTATCGAGAAATTTGTCGGTGTGAAAAAGTCAATTTTTTTAAAAGATTATGCGGGGAGGGGGGCTCTATTTACAGTGAAATTGTAATGCTAAACCAAACCCTTACTTTCTGTTGTTCATACTGAACAAAAAAGTTGACTTAGTTACAATAGTATTTTTGATAAATTTCTTATTTTTGGTGCGTACTGCAGTATTGCAATGTTCAATAAACAATCTGGACATTCGTCCATTATTTGGCCATTTTGGCTAGAAACATTTCTAACTATCTAGCAACCCTGTGATAGATCTCATCTTCTTCACCCCCACCACTTATGGTTCTTGTGCTTGTATTTATCCCCCCACCACCACCATATCTGCACACCCCTTCCCCCCAACCCTGTCTTTCTACTTCTTATAACCCTGAAGCCCATTTGTTTCTTGGTTTGCCCCTTTTGATAGTAATGGCTGACAATTAATGCCTTCGTACATGGAATGTTTCTGTGTTGTGGGGAGGCCATAAAATCAGGTAAATATATGATGCCTACCTATAACCCTGCACATTTGCCCGCCCTTCTCTGTCTTCTGGCAGGCTGCATTATGTGCAGATGGCTGCTTTCACTTATGGAAATCCTCCAAGAATATCATCTTGCTACTCCTATAAAACTTTTAGACTAGCCTTTAATTTTGACACAAGCAATGGATTCTTGCATCGAAACCTACTGAATTAGTCTGTTGCTTAGAAACCACAGAAGTAAAATTTATTCTTGTATTCTCATAGGTGTGCCTGGGTTTGTATACCCCAGTCTACATCCAAGTCAGGATAAAGTATACACGTATCAAAATTATATATCTTGGTAAGTATACACAGGAATGATGAGGTTAGAATAGCTTTAATTCTCTTTCTATGTCAATATATATATATATATATATATATATATATATATATATATATATATATATATATATATATATATATAGGATTCACCTGATGAGGCCCAAAGAGGGCTGAAACATGGGCTAGTTTGTGTAGCGAATCCACAATCTACTATTTATTTCCAGCTCTTCTCTAAAACAACTTAACTTCAAGAGTAAAAAGTTGTATGTATCGAGCACTCTATGAAATAAATCCATTGAATTTCAGATGTGGCTTTATATTATTAATATATTATTATATTATGTTGTACTGCTAGCCTGATTTGTACCACATATACCGTGTATATGTATATGTATACATATATACATATATATGTGCGTGTGTGTGTATGTATATCTTTACAATGCAAATATTGTGAGTTAGATGTTAATCAAGATACAGTGATCAATTATCTTTATAAAGAATAGAAGTAGTATAATTGTATACTAATTGTTACCACGACTAATTTGTTTTGCATTCTTTGTTTGTATACTTACCAAGATATTTAATTTTGGTACGTGTCAAGTATTCAGTTAGATGCTGAAGACTTCATTTTGTACTGGAAATACTGGAAGAGGTTATAGAAAGACTGTTTGTGTCTGTGTATTTCTTGTATATCTCAGTATATATTGAATCACCTCAGCCCCACGAATAGCCTGCTTAACCAGCCAGCTATAGATCTTTTTGTCTGTTTGTCTGTTTGTTTGTGTGTTTATGTCTCAAGGCTCTTCTCATCACATTTTTGAGGTTACTACCATGGAGATTCTCAAGAATACACCACTCAGCACCATCTAAAAAAGTTTTTTCAAAAAGCTCTTTGGTCATTGTGGACCTACAATGCTAACGTCTTGTGCTGGTTTTTTGTGAGTAATTTTCGATGAAAGATCTATTTTTTAAATAATTTTAGATAAAAGATCTATTATTTTTGTATAATTTTCAATAAAAGATCTATTTTCTAGATAATTTTAGATTGAAGATCTATTCTTTTTGTATAATTTTCAATAAAACATCTATTTTTTTAGATAATTATTAATAAAAGATCTATTTTTTCAATAATTTTCTATAAAAGATCTACTTTTTAAATAATTTTAGATAAAAAAATCTATCATTTAGATAATTTTTGATAAAAGATCTATTACTTAGATAATTTTTGATAGAAGATCTATTTTTTCAGATGATTTTAGATAAAAGATCTACTTTTTAGATAATTTCTGATAAAATATCTATTTTTTTTGATAATTTTTGAAAAAAGATCATTTTTTTCAAATAGTTTTTGATAATTAGTTCTGATACATGAGCAGGGTATGGTGATTCATTTATGCAAGGTATGTATATCTAAATTATATATCTTGGTAAGTGTACCAAGCACTGATGATAAAACAGCTCTTAAATCATCATGCTACGTGACCTCTACTGAATGATTTAATCTAAACTGTATTTTGCATTGCTGAGTGATCTTAAAAATAAAGTGCATAAAGAAATTCTTTAGGAAAATTAAAGATAAGAAGCCCATTCCAAATATCTAGAGTGCAGATAAAAATCCTCTTTCTCAGCATTTTCCTCATGATAAACTTTATGATGATAAAAAGGGTAAATTTGTTACTGTATGCACATCGAGAATAGTAATATTTATGCAAATATATATATATATATATATATATATATATATATATATATATGAGACTGAGAGAGTAAGAAAGAGAAAGAAAGAAATATTTATATATATATATATATATATATATACGCACACAGAAAGTAATATTCATGTGTGAATATACATATATATATATATACATTTATTTATATATATATATATATATATATATATATATATATATGAGACTGAGAGAGTAAGAAAGAGAAAGAAAGAAATATTTATATATATATATATATATATATATACACACACAGAAAGTAATATTCATGTGTGAATATACATATATATATATATACATTTATTTATATATATATATATATATATATATATATATATATATAAAAATAATATTCATGTGTATATATATATATACTTATATATGTGTAGAGAGAGACAAAAAGTAATATTCATGTGTATATATATGTATACTTATCTATAGAGAGAGGTGGGGAGAAAAAGAGAACTGCTTGATTGTGTGTATATATATTTGAAAGTATCCAACCATTTAACATTAGCAAAAAAAATGTAGCCTACTTAGGGCAATGAGGCCTTAGTCCGCTTCAAAATACTCCCTTTGGAATTGGAATGTCCCTTCTACTGCATTTTTGCATTCCCCTTAATCTCGTCCATTGTCTGAAATCTCTTTTGGATAAGCCAGAAGTTATCAAGAGACAAATCCAGATTGTCAAGATGGATGACAAACCTGTGAGTGAGGCAACATTTTGTGAATAATCCCAGAACAAAACAAGAAGAATGACTCACTCGGTCATTGTTAATTCATAGACATACCAGAGGTAGTCAGCTCTCTCTGTTGGATATATGCAGATAACATGAAGACGTATTACGGTCAGGATTCAGACAGCTAACAAAACCGACTGCAGGAAGATCTTGACAACCTGGTTGACTGGGAAGACCATTACCAGCTACATTCTAACACTAATAAGTGCAACATATTTCACCAAACAAATAAGAATCCAACAAGCTACTTCAGCCTGAGACCTTACAACATAAGTGACAGGGTCCCCGTTGGATTATGTCTTTTGAGAAAAGACCTGGTTGTACTTGTTGAATATAAACCTAAGTTTGATAGACACATAGAAACCAAGTTTAACAAAACCAACAGGATACTAATACTGATCCAAAGATCATACCAGTTTTTTGTTGGTGACATCCTAAGTCAGCTCTTCATCGCACTAGTACATCCTCATTTGGAGTTTGCTAATGTTGTGTAGTCGCCACAGTACTAGAAGGATAAAGATACTATCGAGAGGGTTTTATGGAGAGCAACAAAGATAGTGCCCGGAATGATAGAGACACCCATAGATTAGGCAACCACTTGAAGTCATGAATTCAAATTAGAAATCTCAAATTCAATATAAGTTTTAGACAGAATTTTTTAGCTTATCATTTGATAAAAATGTCGAACTGTCTCTCAGTTTCAGTGTTATAGGATTCTATATGCAATCCTTCAAGAACAGACTTGACCAGATTGCGCTCGCAGAGGGTTCCACCTGAGCCAGTGTCTTACCATTTATGCCCATAAAGTATTTTAAAGTAATAGGCATTAGCATCGATAAAAAGACGAGATCAAAGGGTTTCAGGCTAATCTAAATCTGCCAGTGCATTGTACATAGTATATAATGATCACACAGTACATAAACACGCTCCATGGCGTCTCACTTCTGTCAGAGTAACCCCATAGGAGAGTCTCTGTTCAGACAGGAAGGTCTCCTCTAATTGGTTGTCGAGTTGCATCAGTATCCTGTGACTTGATCTCAAGATATTTAAAATGCCTGGGTACATTCCAGGCAGACCTTGAACTTTCAAATATGAAGAATGAACTCTATTTGCTACTCGTAAATGGACATATCAAATACATACTAAAATACTAAAAGACCATCAGTACCTTCAGCAGATGATGCTCTCCAACTTGTAATGTTCTTACTATCTGAGTGTAAGTTAGCTTCTATGGTATTGCTGTGACTAAATGGGCATCTGCTGTCACTTTATCCGGGGGGGGGGGTTGCATATATTGGCGGGGTTATCTTCTGAATATATTTTGATGGCAACCCTGTTACAAAATAGGTATTCTACCCTCCTTTTGTAGTGTAAGCAAGTGTGACTAACTCTTTTATCTGGATGGTGCTTTTACTATTGGGGGAGATGTATAATCTGACCCTGGGGTGACCTGATGAAATGAGCACCAGCAAATAATAATGCAATCTTTTTTATATGGGAACATAAAGTTGGTGTTATATAGAATAATTGTACTGCACCATTATCATCTATTGACTGGAGGGTTCCAACTTTCAAGCTCCTTGCCCTCGGTGAGGAGGCCTGACACCCACCACCACCCCACCCCAACCCAGCAGGCATCCATGGCTATAGAACTATGAAAAATAATGAAAACCCTATTGATATTATACGTTAATCCATTCGGACCAGTGTCCACATCAATTTGTATGAGAGAATCAAAACATTAGTAGAGGAATTGGGTAAATAACTCTGATATGTCCGTGACGAGTGGTCGATGGATGAAGCTAAAAATCGGGTGGGAAATTTCCAAGAGGGAAACATGAACAGGTCTGATTAGTCACTCAATAGAAACTCACGAGACCAAAGTCTTTTGGTGGCATGCCGTGATTGAGGATGATCAATTAAAAAATTGGAAAAAAGGGTGATCAACGAATAAATTACTTTTCTTGTTGGGTGGTTATCACTAAAAAGCAAGAATGCTGCTGGGCACAAACTAAGGGACCAATTTAGAATTAATATACATTGTAAATTGAATCCCACTCTAGAAACCTATTTTGGTGGAGAATTTTCAAAAAACAGAGAAGTGTTTTTTTCTATATATAAAAAGGAGTAAATGTTTAAATTTTCAGCCCTGTAGCTCCATTGATACAGCCTGCATGCATGATATACATATAGCCAGCCAGCCAGACTGGCTTGAAAACTGGAGAAACTAATGTTGACAGTTTTGTCTGATGGTTTCTAATTGCCAGGAACCGGATCAGTAATTAGATATCTTGACAAAGTGATATTTTCACTCCATGAAAGAATCAGTACAGAATAAGGAAAGAAAAATACTGAGTAATATATTTTTACTTTTTAGCGACTTCCTCACCTCATAAGAGTTTTAGTTGAATGGGTGGTAGGTTGGTAGGTCTGTCCACATATTGTTTTTCAGCTGTTTCAAGTCAGATTCACTTGAATTTTAGTAGAAAAGTCTCCTTTGATGAATTGCTTCTTACCCAGAAAAACCTTCCACTGCGGGTCATGTGATCCATCAATATTGGCATTTGTTTAAAATCAATCAAAATTGATTTCCCCAGCTGTTTCAAGTCAAATTTACTTGAAACTTGGTAGAATGGTGTCCCTTGATAAAATGCTTCTTACTTGAAAAAATATTCCACTCAGGGTCAAATGATTTGGGAATAATGGTGTTTAAACTTTATTTTCATATTGATTTTTCTCAGCCATTTTGAGTCAGATTTACTTGAAACTTGTAGGTTATTTCTTGATAAGATGCTTGTTACCTAAAATCATTCTCTACCCAGGGTCACGTTATCAGGCAATGATGATGTTCAAACTTTGAAGTTTCAGTTCTTGTTTTCTTGTTCCCGGGTGATGCATTATTTTTTAATTACTTCTCCTGCCTATCTTGACTGAGTGATATTCATCAACATCATCATCAACATCAGTCTTTTAACGTCCGTCATTGGACATAGATCTTCCCAGGATTCGCCACAATTCTCTATCATGGGCGTCACGGAGCCAATATTTTCTGAATTCGTCTAGTTCATCTCTCCATCTTGTATTCTTTTGGCCTCAGTTTCTCGTGTGATCTCTGGGGATCCATGATGTGAGACGTGATGTCCATTGGTTGTCTTCCATTCTTGCAACATGGCCTGCCCATTGCCATTTGAGTTTTTTTTAGAATCCGTTAGAGCATGAAAAAATTACTTTTTAGAGGCGTCCTCACTTCATAAGAGTCTCTGTCGGACAGTCAGTAGGTTGGTAGGTAGGTAGGTCTGTCCGTATGTTGTTTCTCTGCTGTTTGAAGTCAGATTTACTTTTGCTTTTTACTTTCACCATAAGGGATTCGGCACATTTTCGATCAAATAAAAGATGAAAAACAACTAATTATAAACATTACTGTTCTGGTCTTATAATTTGAAGGTGATGATAGCTGTTTCAATACTTTTTGTATATGAGCAATTGAAAATAACACTCACTACCCAGGAATAAAAATCATGTTGGATGTTGAAATAGAGAGAAATCAACGATCGAGAATTTACTGTGAGGAGATAATCAGCAGAATATCCTATATCATACAGAATTCTAACAGAACTGGTCTGGTTAGTCATTCAGTCGAAACCGTCACATGATTGACATATTTTGGCAGCATGCTGTGTTGGGGGAGATCAATCAAAACATTGGAAAAAGGGGCTGATGAGTGAATATATTAATTATCTTGCCTTTTGTTAGTCAGTGATCACAAAATGTCTAAAACAGAATTTGTAGCAAAAATACAAAAAATATTGCATGAATTAACCGTCATTTTTTATAATTTCCTAGGGGAAAGGATGAATAAGTCTGATTAGTCACTCGATAGAAAGTTTCACGTGACCTCTGTATTTTTGTTGCACTCTGTATTGGAGGATGATCAACTAAAAAAGTTGGAAAAAGAGGTGATCAATGAATGAGATACTTCTCTTACCTCTTGCTGGGCAGAAATCTCTAAAAACTACAGGACAATGTAGCATAAACTTACATTGCAAATTGGTACCCCCTCCCCAATAAAAACCCCTTCAGGGATGTCAGTTATCAAAAAATAGAAATAAAATCTTGTAAACATAATAAGGAATAAATGTTTGAATTTTCAGCCCTCTAGCTCTAAGTGCGGCCTCTATACATGCCTAACTGATCAGCCAGACCAACTTGAAAACTGAAGAAACCTATACCGACAGTTTTGATTTCTGGACTCAATAAGAGGCAACAATTTATTTACCGACCACATAATCATTCCAATGAAAAATTTTCCCATCATCTGATTATATAAAGTGATTATTCCGGTGATGACTGGGTGTATTTTTGACCATTGAGACGGATAACGTCCGACTTGTCAGTTGCATGGAAATGTTCGCACTCTGGGGGGCAAAAAGCATCTTTATCGGACGCGGTCAGTTGAACTAGCAGCCGTTTGCATTTTGCTCATAAAAAATTCAGACAGAAATTGAGCTAATTAGCTTGAAGTGTTTAGCATACACCAAGGTACTATTTATGTATTGGATAGACTGGTTGAGAGTTAAAACTAGTTATTTTACTGTGTTTTCTAAGCGTAGCTTAATACACTATTACCTAAACTTCTGCTCTCATCTTGGTTGTCGAAGTCACCATATTTAAGCTGCTGTACTTTCCAGCCTTCTTTAAGTGTATTCAATAACCTTGCAATTTCAAACTGAATCTTTTATTCAGTCCACAAGGGTAGATTGTTCTCATTCTGATATCCATGTTAGAGGATATCATCATAAGCAAATAAGGCAGGGAGGAAAACTGCCCTCCCAAATTCAGGCAAAACAGTGGGGACAATTCGGGCTATTGATATTTTTGCTGCCAAGAAAGGAAGAAAACAATATTTCTTTTAACTTGCATGTTGTATTGTCTGCACTGTGTATTGTAGATTGATAAAGAGACTTTTTATTGGAAACCAGTATTCATGTTTATAACCTGTGTAAAATTTTGGGCAAATAAAACCCTTTGTCCCTCCTCAACTGAAGAGTTCCAATGCACCCATGGATTTTATATACCAGTCAATTCATTCATTTTTTCCTTAGCTAGAAAAACAAAATGTATGAGAAGTCAATGATTTCTGGCCAAAAATCAAGAGCCAAGTTATAAACAGTATTTTTTTCTATTTACTTTTGATATATCTAATCTGGGGCTTTTGGATGCTTTCTCATCAAAAGGTTAATGTAAAAGAGGTTGTTTTTTTTTTGCCACTGGGCATGACCAGCCAATACATCTTAGAATTGTGCATTAGTGTTAAAATTGTAAAATTTGGAAACTTTAAAACATGACACGTTTAAAATGAAGATTATAAAAGACAAAAAAAGACGTAATAAGAGATTTAGAATGACATACAAGAGTTAGAAACACTAAAATGAAGAGAAATAAGACTTAAAAAAGACTAGAAGTGGGTTTGGCACTTGTTCACCCTGAATTGAATAACATCCAGATTGTACTCATAGGAAAAATATGCATAAGGGAGCTTCTACATAGCAGATGTTCTTGGAAAGAAGCTTTTTGCATAGCAGATCTATGATTGAGCCAAAAAGTATGAGTGCACCATGGTAACAGATCGAGTTCTAACCGAGAATTTCCGGTCAGAAATATTGACTTATGTATGAGTATGTAGGATAACCAATAAATTCAGAATAATTATTCCAATAAAAAACATTGATGAGTGATTCAAGAATGCATATTCATAATTTTTTCTTGCACATTTCATTGGTCAGTACAAGCGCAAGCCCATTTTTTGTCAAACTCCATCTAGAGTTGACTTTGTTTTCCTTCAATACAATGATTTCCTCATCAAAAACCGATGAGTCATACACTTAAAACGATGACGTACACAAAAGCTAATGATGAGTTTGCTTAGTTACTCAATGTCGAACAACAACAAAAAAAGCAATGCCAGATTTTTTTGATATGATGCTTTCTTATATACTATAAATCTTTTTGTTTTTCTGTCTGTTCTACTCTTTTCAGCCCCAATCGTCCATTGTAGAAACTTGATATTCTGCACACACACTCCCCTCAATGAGTAAGGAAGACGTTTCTTTTTTTTTCTAAACTCTGCTTGGTGTTTGAGATAGTTATGTTCCGAGTGGATCTTGACCCTGAAGCAGCCAGTCTTATTATGTAGTTTTTACTTCTGGAACAAACATGATATTCGGGCCTCTGAGAGTGGGTTGCGGTACACCTGGTCTAGCGTGTTTCTTGGGTAGAGTTGTGTATAGAAACTTCTAAGATGGTATGATATGTCCATCAATGAATAGGTTCACCCTATAATTTATTAAAGTTTATGGCATATGGAGACAAGATGAACGATAGCTGAGAGTGTTTATGCAGTGTGCCAAAAACAGCTCTGTACGGCCCTTTATAATTTCTCTCGGAGGCCCTGCATTGCATCGGCCCAAAGTGAAATGAATTAATTTTGAGAGAAATTTTTTTCAAGTCTAAAAAAGAAAAAAACAGAAGAAAAAAAAGCAACAGTTGTTGAAAACATTTTCCCGGAGTCATTTTGCCTAAAATTACTGAGTTTGATGATCAGAGACAACACTTTTGAAAAAATTCAACTTTTTTTTTTAAAAACGGCATAAAATGCTTCTCTTCGTAACTGAAGAAAAACGTAATGAATCATAACTTGGTGTTAATGGATTTTCAGTAATAATACTCATTAAAACCCCTTTAAACCTGGAGGCAACAATGTTTTTTTCATTGGCACCTTGAAAAAAAAATATGGTGAAGATTTTTACCAAAAAAAAATACATAAAGGCAAACAAACAAAAATGACAAATTGAAACCATTAAAACCAGGTTTGGTTAGTCACTCCAAAGAAACTGTCACATAATCGATATCCTCTGGCGGCATGCTGTGTTGGGGGTGATCAATTAAAAAATTGGAAAAAAAGCGTGTTCAATTGATAAGTTACTTCTCTTGCCCAAATCAAAAAACGAAAACAAAGGTGAATGTTGCTGGACATAAATTAAGGGATCAATTTGGCATGAACTTGCATTGCAAATTGAACCCCCACTAAAAACCTATGTAGGAGTTGAGCTCAGTGAAAACAAAAGAAAGCACTCTTCTCTAGACATAACAAAAAGTGAATATTGAAAATTTCAGTCCTGTAGCTCCATTGGCGCAGCTTATGCACATGGTACATACATAACCAGTCAACCATCCGGACTGACTCGAAAACCAAAGAAAACCTGTGCCGACAGTTTTGGTTGACACTTTCTACTAACTAGAATGCTGATCCGTTGGGGAAGAACATTTTTTCAAAAGTATTCAAGTAGCAAATCATGTTCCAATCAATTCATTCTCTACTGTGCATTAAGCTGTCAAGCAATAACATGAATGGTATAGCTGAGTGCAGCTGTTGGGTAGCCCTGGTCAAGAAAACATATGACATAATGGAAGCTGATTAAATATCTTTGAGTCATGTCCAACCCTTTCAGAGAAACCTATATATATTCATTGACCTTTCTCTTGGATCACCTAATAAACACTGACAAGTCTATAAGTCCATAGCATTCGCAGCTATTGCCAAATCGTCTTGCATGCACTGGTTCTTTTATGATCGCCAAAGTTAAGCAATGCCAAGCTTAGTTAGTACCCGGTTGTGATAAAATTATTCTATGCCTTGTAATGCTGAGATCTGACCAAATGTGCCTCTCAATGGTTATGCTAAAATTTTGTGAATGGCACAAATTTTGCATATAGTTTCTAACTGAAATTTCGAATCAATCAACCAGTGAACTAAATGAAACTCATAGATGTAATAAATGTCTAAATATTGAGAACTCTCTATTTGTGTAGCCTGTATATATGATACTTACATAGAACAATTGTCAAACTGTTGACGGTTTCTAATAGGCACATCGTATCCAATGAGTCTCCTCAAGTTCTTATTTTCAACAGCAAAATTGCATTGATTTCAAACATTTGCTACAGAAAGGCATTACAAGAAACATTTGAGGTTGCTTAAACGCAAAAAAGTTTTAGAAAACAGATCTGATTAGTCACTCAATAGAAACTGCTACGCGAACAACATCTGGCAGCATGCCATGTTGGGATGATCAATCAAATCATTATGAGAATGGGTGATCAATGAATAAGTTACTGCTCTCACCTTTCATTGGGTAATAATCACTAAAAAGTCGGATTTTTAAAATAATAAGTTGGTACCAATTGGGGACCAATTGAACATAAACTTACATTGCAAACTGGAACTCTCACTAAAATCCTTTTTTTTGTTAGGAGAATAAAAAAAAACCCAATCCTGTTTTTTCTCATCATCATCATCATCATCATCATCATCATCATCATCAGTCTTTCAATGTCCATTGTTGGACATAGACCTCCCCCAGGATTCACCACACCTCTATATCATGGGCATCACAGAGCCAGTACTTTCTGAATTTGTCTAGCTCATCTCTCCATCTAATATTCTGCTTGCCTCAGTTTCACATGTGATCTTGGGGGATCCATGTCCTGAGTCGCAATGTCCATCACTTGTTCAAACTTTCACCCCTCTAGCTCCATAAGTTCAGCCTTCACACATGATACATACATACATAGCCAGCTGTGCCGTCTATAAAACTGAACGAAACTATTTTGACAGTTTTGGTTGACAGTATCTAATTAATTCACATCTTGGCTTCTGGATGTTGTTGCACTTGGCTTGTGATCAGGTGATTGGAAAGCTGGAATTTCCAGTGCCTACGCTATGTTTTTTTTCATTTTGGTACTAATAGAATCATGTGGCTCAAAGTTCTTCTTCGCTCATTGTATGTGCCACCGGGGGGAGCTGTCATGCAATAGCTCGATCAATCTTTTTCAAGAGTCCTGTCAAATTTTTATTTTTGTCGTAGTTCTTTTCTTTATTTGATATATGTTAATGTGTCAGTGCCTATTATAAAGTGTGGCTCATCTTATGATACCGTTACACAACAATAGTTTTTGGTAACTATTGCTTAGATTTTTTTGGCATGTTTTAACTCCAGAGGTGACTGTCAGGCTCTTGAACCGAGAACCATGCAATATGAACAGGAGATAATCATGGTTAACATTACACAGAGAGATCACAAGTCTATACAGTATATTGAAAAAAAAAGAAAACAGAGGTCAGAGATATCACAGGAACCATTAGAATACTAGAGTAGCCATGTTGTAAGAATGGAAGACAACAACTGGACATTGTGGCTCACAATGTGGATCCCCTAGAGATCATATGCAAAACTGTGGCCGGCAAATGATAATTATTGACAAACTAGGCAAGTTAAAAAAAGTACTGGCTCTGCAATACCCATGATTGAGAAATCTGGTAAATCTTGGGGAGAGTTTGTGTCTAATGATAGATGTTAATTGGCTATTTATGATGATTGTTTCGATTTAAAAAAAAAACATTATCCATTAGACAATTTTGAGATATATATCCATCATCACTCTTTTATCGTCCATCATTGGACATAGACCTTAGCCATGATTTGCCAAACCTCTCTATTGTGTGTGTTGCAGAGCCAGTACAGTATAAACTTGTCTAGTTTGTCTCTTTCATCTCATATTCTACTGGCCTCTATTTCACACATGATCTCTGGGAATCCATGCTATGAGACATGATATCAATCGGTTGCCTGCCATTCTTACAAAATGACTAGCCCATTGCCATTTGAGTTCCCTATGATGTCTTGGACTCCTATTTATTCCCTAATATAACATGCTGTCTGGTGATCATTCTATGTTATGTTAAGCATGATTGTTTCATGTGCACATTGCATAGTTCTTAGTTTGATGTCAATCTTTTGGTTGGGTTCCATGTTTCTGCTCCATAGGTGACTATCAAGAGGATGCATTGGTTGTAGATCCTTCTTTTAGGTTGTTGCAAAAATTCTCAATTCCATTTTTTGCATAATGTTTGAGAAATCTTAAAAGTGACATTGAAGTTTACTCCTCTTTATTGTTTTTGAGTGCATATGTTGTCTATACTTTATCTGATCAGTGCCAAATGATATTAGTCACTTAATGTCTCTCATATGAAAAATAGTGCCTTCTCTCCATTTTGTCCTCTGCACACTGCTGTTACCAATATCTCCTCTCCAGCGATGATATCTAGTCTTTTGGGAGTCCCCATTGTTTTATTTTTGGCTTGAATCAGGAGAAAAAACATTGGCTCTGAAGTTGTTGAAAATTCTTATGAAAAATCAATAATTAGAAACCACAAAGTAAAACTGTCAGTACCAGCATTTTCAATATTCACAATTCTTCAGTTTTTGAGTTGGTTTGGCTGGGTGGTTGTGTATGTGTCACATGTACTGGCTGCACTAATGGAGTTAAAGGGCTGAAGTTTTGAACATTCATTCCTCATTAAGTCAATATAAGTCCACTTGGATAAGGGTTAGCATGTTTGATTCATATGCAGGAGGCCCTGGTTGTTATTCCTTGTATGAGCGAAGAGTGTGGAAAATTCTTCCGTGCACTCAGAAGCTAATTGAGTACGCTGTAAGTAAGCTGTGTGATTAGAGCGGAAATACCCTTTTGGTGGACTTACACCCTTCCAAAAAAGTGGTCATAAAAACTTGCAGGAATGAAGTCCTGGTCTAGACCATCCTTGAGACCAGCAATGATCACTAAGTTTGTGCATACTGTAGAATTTTGAACTTCATCACTGGCCTCCATACTCCACTGGTAGTCATCTCCTGAGAGACAGAAACGTTTCAACTTCATGTCAAGAGAAAAGTTTGTTTTTTTGCTTTTTAAAATTCCCCTCAAAACAGGTTTTCAGTGGGGGTTCAGTATACAATGTAAGTTTATCCTAAATTGGTCCTTAGTTTGTGCCTGGCATTATTCACACTTGTTTTTGTGAAAATTCAGACTTTTTTTACTCAGTGATCGTCACCCATCAAAAGCCGAGAGGTGTAATTAATTCATTGATCACCCCTTTTCAAATTTATTGAATTGATCAAAAAATGATGGTCAAGAA
This sequence comes from Thysanoteuthis rhombus, assembly GCA_963457665.1. Lineage (NCBI taxonomy): Eukaryota > Metazoa > Mollusca > Cephalopoda > Oegopsida > Thysanoteuthidae > Thysanoteuthis > Thysanoteuthis major. Next base: position 29,428,497 of record OY735236.1, on the reverse strand, counting down.
ACAGTTTCTTTTGAATGACTAACCAGACCTATTTTATTAGTAAGAATCATGGCTTGAATATGAAATAAGTATTTGATACTTGTTTACTCTTCAAGGCAAAAGTGCAGCAGACATCGGCCAATAGATCACTGAAGCAGATGATGATAATATAGTGAGTGCAATCATGTGTCAGGATTGACTTTGCAAATTTCAAAAAAAGCAGATTTTGAGCTCTCAGACATTAAATCTATCACATTGTGACCAGGCTGCATTAACAATGCAAAGCAAATCTTTCTTTCAGTTTTCTGAATATTTTCCTTTGCTTTATTTTTTTTTTAAAGTGGTTTATTCAATAAGATTCATGTCCTAAGACTGAGTTCACCATGAGAGTTACTTAATTGAGTCTATAATTTTTTAGTCTTTCCATTAAAAAACTCAAATGGCAATGGGCTGATCCGGTCTCAAGAGTGGCAGACAACCACTTGATTTTACAACTTTGTGGTTACTAAGACAACATATACAAAACTGTGTCACGCAAAAAATAAGATGGCATGATGAACTAGACTGAGTATTAGTTCTGTGAGGTCTGGCAAATATTGGGGAAGTTGTATGTCCAATGACAGATGTTAAGTCTTATTATGATGATGATGATGATGAATAGAGCTCGACTCTCCATATAAATATGAGGTCTGTCCAGAAAAAATCTACCTATTTGATATTAATATCATTTATTATTCATCATCATCATCATCATGTCTTTTAACGTCCGTCATGGGCGTTGTGGAGCCAGCGTTTGTCTAGTTCATCTTGTGTTCTGTCGGCCTCCCCATGATGCTTTGCAAACTTATACCTGCATCGCTTCCACTTTTCAGCAGTTAGTAAAATCATCAACTGCTTCATTACAGCGATGGTCACCGAAAACTGAGTAACCCTACAGGAGATTGCCTGTTCACACATGCTCAGTAAGGTCCTTGTGCATCCTGTTCTTTAGATATTCAAAATGGCTGGATACTTTCCCGATAGACCTCGTATTGGAAATCCCTCCTGAATGGAAATTTATTTTTTCTAAACTGATATTCTTAATGTAACTCCTGAAGCTTTGAACTACCAGTACTTTGATTTGCTGCAACTAATTATATACTTTTTTAGGCATTAAATCTATCAGAGTTTCAACCAAGTTGTATTCAAAACAAAAAGCAAGTCTCTTACTAATAATTTATGACTAGTATTTCCTTCATCCTAATTTCAATCACCCTTCATCACAATTACTCAGGCAAACATTATACTGCCATGTGTCATCAGGGGCAGATCCAGCCTGTTGAGCTGTCTTCTAAAATTTGAAAATTCAAAAATACTACAGAAGTACCGTGAATTAATCAATTTTTGCTGTTGATTATTTTTGCTAATTTTGTTATCCTAATGAAAATCATTAATTTTCGATCTTGCAAATATATTGTTCAATCGTATTTATCATGTGTTATGACCAAAAGAAATTCAACTCCAAGCAGTTACTAGAAGAGTATAATAAAATCATCGATAGCAGGAGAAGGCTACCGAAACCATTTATTGTAGGTAAACAATAAATAATTGAAGACCGAAGATTCTTGGGAAACAGTACAAATGAAAAAAAGTTTCGGAAAATTCTGACTGTCTTCTGGAAGACGGTCTGAATCTGCCCCTGGTCGTCTAATAATAAAAATTAAAGATAAATCTTCTTTTGTAAAAGGTTTTCTGGACATTTTCCTTATTTTACAATCCGAAATGTCTAAGACATGTTTAATATGATTCATGTCAGGAGGCTGACTTGTTCGCGAGAGTTACTTATAACCATTTGAACCTGTCATTCTAGAGTGTTTTAAATTGTTTGGCGAGGAGTTCCATTCTTCATGAAAAGTATGCTGTTTTGGTCCAAATAACTGTCAGAGAATATATGGAGAAATCAAATTCCTATAGAATGGAGATTTTCTCAACCAATATTCCCCATGTACTCAAGATGCCTGTTGCAGCAATATCTATACATATATATATTATTAATCATTACATATATATAATGATTAATAATTGTGTCATCCACAGACAGCTATTTTGTTGTATTACAACTCTTCACTGTGGCTATAGACTATCCAATATCCCTTACTGTACTGCGAGGTAGGATCGAAACCTTCGCTTCAGACCCAGAGGCAGATGTTCTATCTGTGCCCTACGCAGAACTGGACTGTCAGTAGGACCGAATCTAGCTATATATTTACTTATACACGATTCCCCATCCACCAGTGCTCCATTCCAGAGTTGAAAGAGCATCATCCAAGTTTATATATATATATATATATATATATATATATATATATATATGATCCTCCTTGACCTCATCACCCTACCATATATACTATCGCTAAACAACCCACACAATCCAATACTACACCACTTCCCTTCTGTCCTGACACCCTATGGCCTCTCCAAGACCTACTACTGTTGTTAACACCATATTTTACCACAGATAAGCACAGACTTCATCACGGACTGAACTAAGTCCTACATATCAGGATGATCCTAAAAGATTGGATTCCAATTTTTGCTCCCAAGGGAAGCATCTGATAGTGAATTTATTTTCCACAGTGAACTTTTAACCACTGAATGGTGCACCCACACACAGAGTACATGCTACTGAAGATGGGAATACCTCCCGAAATATGTTTAGCTCACTAATGAATACATTTATGGATTAATAAACTAAGTTTCCATACACTTTTACTCCTAAGTCTGTCTCACTTCCTCTTGTTCACATTATATATATATATATATATATATATATATATATATATATATATATATATATATATATATATATATATATACTTGAATGATTTAAAATTATACTCATTACTTTATAGATACCACTATCACTTTTTCTTGATAATGATCAATAATGGTTGGAAGATCTTGAATAACCAACTTTGGAATGTTTCTAAGACACTTTGATAAGATTTATAAAAGGAAAATTTACTAAAAAATTAAATAGACAGTTTGTTGGTTGTTGTTAAGAAATACATACATATATATATATATATATATATATATATATATATATATATATATGATTATGAAAATAGAGATATATATAAATATATATATATAGTCTAGAAAGCTGAACATTAAAAAACTTTTACAAAACTTTCCTTGTGCTACTCCAGTCACTAATTTGCCAATATCTGTCAATGCAATTTATATAATTTTCTTCAGAGTTTTTCTTCTGTTTTACTTATACCTTAGTATTATGATACCATGAATACATTTTGTCTTGTTGGGATCATCAGTTGCTTACCATTTTAGGGATTTTAAAAACAAAACAGTTATACTTATATAGTGCTCTAGCAGTATTGATCAAACACCATCTCCTTTCAGCAATGTTTTAATATATAGCTTATGTTATACATGTAGTTTGTTATTTTCTATAGCGTATTAGGTGTATTGTATATTGATATTATCTTATACAACATATCATTTATTTTTTGAAACATGGATTACTTACAAAGGTTACGCAAAGAGTGTATTTGACGATAAGGGATCAGTAAGTATAACAACAGGTGTCACTTGCTGTTTGTGTCATTTCTATTGAATGTTCACCCATGTGAATATCAAATCTGTTGTGTTGGTTTTGATCTCAGACTAACTGCAAACCAATTTATGATATCATCTCTAAGAATGCTACCTTTTTTGAGTTGATTCTCTACCAACATATTCAAAGAATTTGACAATTTTTTCCACTAATCTTAGAGTTAATTTTCCACGGCATGTACCATTATGCTTCCGTCAATTTTTTCTTTGCTTTTAATTATCAAAAAAAGCATCCTTATATACATGGTTGAAATGTAACCATATATATATATATATATATATATATATATATATATATATTTGTGAGTGTCTGTGTGGGTATTTGAAAAAACAGAGAAATCCTTGCACCTTTGTGCTTCTTATATGAGATTTCCAAATCCTTATTTTTTCATCTATTTAAGATCTTTTCCGTTTACATTGTGTTTGCCAAAACAACAATCTGTTTTCCTCCATCCTTGTACACCTACACACAATCTGTTTCCCATGATTCAAATATCTACCTCGTACAGAGTATTAAAACATCCTTAGTTACATACAGAAATAATCAATAATTTTCCTACCTGGGTTGTTTTTGCAAGTTTTTTCCCCCCAACAGCTTTGCGAATTCTGGACATTTATCTGGCTAAAAATATCTGCACTCTCAAAAATATTGAAATCAGTTCTTGTCACTGCCAGAGTTATTTAGTAACTTGATAAATACTAAGACAGTACCGATTCCAAAGGGGCATGCTCAGAAGGGGCCCAACTTTATTGTGTTGAGCAGTCTGCCATAAAAGTCATGAAAAATAATTTTACATCTGTTGTACAAAATTACGGATTCAGAGTAGTTACTTCTTTTCTGTGTTGTTGACTTGGATATTTTATATCAAAATTTAGATCTATAATTTGAGATGAAAGATCTACAATCAGTAATTTTTTATTCATTTTCATCAAATTTCTTAAGAAACACTAATCCAAAAAGCTTCAAAGTGTCAGTGTGCTGACTTAAATATCTGATGAATGTCAACTTGGCTTGTTGTTGAGTGATTGCAGTGCATTAGATTTCTTGAGAACTGCTGATCCAAACATGTTCAAACTGACTAATGTATTTGTATATTTCAACTTCGTATAATGTTCAATTGTTGAGTAATCACTGAGAATACACACACTCCCATACACAGATATTTCTTCAATTGTAGTTAGATAATCATTTTGAGAATGAGAACATGACTGTCAAGATAGAAAATGCAAAACTCGGCAAGGTAGACCACTAAATCTACCTAGGACAGTGAATATCCATGAGACCCTCTAAAGAGGAGGAAATCAAGCGAAGAATCGCTTTGGGATGGCAAGCCTTTGGCAGAGCAAGCTCAACTTTCAAGAACCAGATGATCCCAATAATCCTGAAAAAAAGAGTATACAACCAATGCATTCTCTCAAGAGTCACTTATGGAGCTGAAACATGGAACCTAACCAAGAGACAGGCCTTCAAACTGACAAGTATGCAACGTGCGCATGAGAGAATCATGCTCAACCTTACATGGAGAGATCACAAGACAGCACAGTATATAAGGAAGAAAATGGGTGTCCAAGAGATTATAGAAACTATTAAAAAACTCAAATGGCAATGGGCAGGCCATGATTCAAGAATGAAAGACAACCAATGGACATCATGCCTCACAACATGGATCCCCAGAGATCTCATAAGAAACTGAGGCCGACAGAAGACAAGATGGAGAGATGAACTGGACAGTTTCAGGAAATACTGGCTCCATGATGCCCATTATAGAGAATTGTGGCAAATCCTTGGGAAGGTCTATGTCCAACGACGGACATTAAAAGACTGATGATGATAATTATAGAGGGAATTAAATATTTCTAGAGTTCAATACAAAGTGTGAATCGCAACGAGGGAAAGGAAGCTGTTGAGAGCCATGATCACCCACACGTTCTTTGGATAATTTTATTCGTATCTATTTTTAGAGAAATATGAAGCAGAAGTGGTTTATCAACATAGGTTTCTTCAGTTTTTAAGTGGGTCTGGCTGGCTATCCATATATATTTTTCATGTACATGCTGTCCTAATGGAGCTAGAGGGCTGGAAAGCTAAAACTTTACTCTATACTATGTCTAGAAAAACATTTTGTTTATTTGAAAAATCCCCTCTAAATAGGCCTTTAGTGGGGGTTCGATTTACAATGTTAGTTCAAGCTAAATTGGTCCCCAAGTTTGAGTCTGGTCATGTTCATGCTTGCTTTTTGAAAATACAGACTTTTTCTTAGTGATTTCCGCCCAACCAAAGATGAGAGAAGTAACTTATCTATAGATCACCTCTTCCACCAATGTCTTAATTAATCACCCCCAACATGCTTTGCAAATAAATGACGTTGGTCACATGATGGTTTCTATTGTGTGACCAACTAGACGGTCTCTGTTTTTTTTTTTACTCGTTTACAGGCCGCTCTGCTTGAGTACATATCATGATTACGTGGCCTGAGAATAAATATAAAGCAATCAATATTACCTACAGATACAGACACCTACGGACAGAAGGACAGATGATATATAGACAACATCCAAGCTTTATTGAAGCCTGTCAAGTCCCCAGCATTTTTAGGGAGCTCAGATGGGGGTGTTTCAACCACATTGTTGAAATAAGGGAAACCCTGGCCATTTATTGATCTCTTGTTTTCTTCCCAATAAATCATCCCAATAAAGTGAGAGTTCTCAACTACGACTGCAGAAGTTCATGTTATAAATTTTTGACATCTCTACTTCAGAGACAGAAGATTACCAGCCCTGCAAAAACCTGTTTTATTTTATTGGTTCCATGACCAATGTAAAATTATATTACATCATCTATATCACCGTCGTCGTCATCATCATCATCAGTCTTTTATTATCTGTAGTAAGACAAAGAATTCCCCATGATTCCCCAGACCTCTCTGTCATGGATGTCACAGAACCAATACTTTCAGAACTTGTCTTGTTCGTCTCTCCATCTTGTATTTTACCAGCCTCCATTTCATGTGTGATCTTTGGGGATCCTCATTATGAGTTGCGATGCCTATCGGTTGTCTGCTATTCTTGCAACATGACCAGCCCATTGCCATTTGAGTTTTCTAATGGATTCTATGATATCTTGGACTCCCGTTTTCTCCCTGATATACAGTGCTGTCTTGTGATCTCTCTACGTGAGGTTGAGCATGATTCTTTTGCATGCATGTTGTATGGTTTTCAGTTTGAGAATCAATCTCTTGGTTAGGTTCCAGCTCCATTAGTGACCATTGGTTGGATGCATTGGTTGTATACCCTTCTGTTTAGGACTGATGGGATCTTCTTGTTCTTGAAGGTTGAGCTTGCTCTGCCAAAGGCTTGTCATCCTAGAATGATTCTCCACTTACTACTATCAATAAGTGAAAGATAAAAGTATAGATGGAGAATAAAAAATGGAAAACCTTGATTAATGCAGGTTTTGATGTAGTAAGATTAAGGTATTGATGTACAAATTAATGTGACTAAGTGAAAGATGAAAAACAAATTCATAAAATTATAATGATAACTTGAATAATACCAAAAACTTTGGAACAAACTAACTGTTCTTATCAAGGTATAACTGTATTGTGTGCCATATGTTGAATATGATGGTACAAAATCATCTACAAGATTTGTGAGTCATCGATTCACAACTATGTGACTGAGTCAGTATCAAGAATGACTGACTAACTTGACAATTCAGTGCACGAATCATAACAGCTCAGTTTACAACAAACAAGTGTTGATATCAAACAAATACAAGATATTTGGAAAGCAGCCGAATGTACAAATAATTTGGCTACAAGGAATTAACTTGGACTTCCAAAAGCTATAATAACTCTTTCAGCTGATTAAGTGGATATGATATCTAGCTCTAGATATAGCAGTTGAGTGTATAACTATCATATAAATCAGTGGTACTAATTCAACTCTAGGTAATTAAGATTTGCTAAAGAAAAACTTGGCCATGAAAAGACTTGAAAACATAACAAATGATAAAAAATTCATCTCGTATCTTGAATGCTTGGAAAGCAATTATGCTGGAAAATGTGTAATTGTTGTGTAAGATTATGCTTGGACATGAAATTATGCTAGGTATGAAATACCTATGTATATCTCATTAGATATATGCTGTACCAGGTCTGTATGCGCTGAAATTTCTTCAAAATAAGAAAAATCAAATAAAAAAGGATTATAATGGTAAGACTTTGGTAGATTAAACTCAACCTTTAAGAACAAGAAAATCCCAATAATCCTAAAGGGGAGAGTATAAAACCCATGCATCCTCCTGATAGTCACCTATGGAGCTGGAACATGGAACCTAACCGAGAGACTGATCCTCAAGCTGAGAACCATGCAATGTGCATATGAAAGAATCATGCTCAACCTCACATGGAGAGATCACAAGACAGCACAATATATTAGGGGGAAAACAATAGTCCAAAGCATATAAACCATTAGAAAACTCAAATGGCAATGGGCTAGTCATATTGCAAGAATGGCAGATAACCAATAGACATTACAACTCACAACATGGATCCCCAGAGATCAAATGCAAAACCAAAGCCAGCAGAATATAATGGTGAGATGAACTAAACAAGTTCCGAAAGTATTGGCTCAGTGACGCCCATTATAGAGAGGTCTTGTGAATCCTGGGAAAGGTTGCTGTCCAACAATGGACAATTAAAAACTGATGATGTCAACATTACAAATGACAAGACTGGCTGCTGCAGGCTCAATTTCCATTCCGAATTCTATTCCAACTAAAGATGATCACTGCAACTCTTGTATGGTATATATAACAAATGAAAAAATTTTTCATAAATGTATTCATTTATTAGAATGAAATAAACCCTTGTGTATCGGTATGATTGATTTGTTATTGTCAATTTAGCTCAGTCAGTAAGACAGCTTGCTGGCAATAATTTGGTCTTGAGTACACATCATGGCTGAGGATATTGATATTACATATCTATGACGTTGATTTAGCTTAGTCAGTAAGACAGCCTCTTGACAATTATTTGGTTAAGAGTTTCAAATCACTGTAGGGAATATAATATTACATACTGGTTTACAACCTGTTAGTCTCTCACGACCTGTTAAATCAAACCTATGCATAACATTAACATGTCCCTCCTGTAATTTGAAAACAGGTTTTTGGTGAGATTGGAAGGCAGCTGTCTTAGCAACTGAGCTAAACTTACAAGTCTTATATACCTACAAATATATTCATTATACGTACATTACAAAAAACAGGGAACCTAACCAAGAGACAGACCTACAAACTGAGAAGTATGCAATGTGTGCATGAGAGATTCATGCTCAACCTTACATTGAGAGATCACAAGACTGCACAGTATATAAGGAAGAAAACGGGTGTCCATGACATCATAGAAACTATTAAAAAACTCAGGCCATGTTGCAAAAATGAAAGACAACCGATGGACATCACGTCTCACAACATGGATCCCCAGAGATCACATGCAAAATCAAGGCCGACAGAACACAAGATGAAGGGATGAACTGGACAGATTCAGGAAATACTGGCTCTGTGACGCCCATGATAGATAATTGTGGTGAATTCTGGGGAAGGTCTATGTCCAATGACAGACGTTAAAAGATTGATGATGACAAAAGTTGCTTTAATCATCTTTAGTCTGGATAGAAATAGGAGTGGAGTTTCCTTTTTTTTTTTTAAATCCCACTTTAAGAAGGAATTTAATGAGGGAGGGGTCGATTTACAATATAGGTTTATGCTTAATTAGTCCTTTAGTTTCTGTTTTGTAGCATTCATGTTTGGGTTTTTTTTTAAGATTCAGGCTTTTTTGGCGATCACTTGCCAACAAAATGCGAAAGTAATTTATTCATTGATCACCCCTTATTCCAAACTTTTAATTGATCCCCACAACCCTGGGACCCTGCCAAAGGACATTGGTCACATGATGATTTTTATTGAGTGACTAATTTTTTCAACCTCTGATTTTCAATCCATTTTGAACAAGGTTGTTGAGATATTATTTTCAGATTCGGTTTTGTATTTTTCTAGGTTTTCTGTAACATTGATTCACACTCTGTGTTATTTTTCTTTAGGTTTCCATTGCGTGAAGTGTTAGATTTTTCCTCAAACTTTATCGATAATACATCTCGGAATATCTATAAATTGTTGATTCCAAATGGTCACGTTTGTCATCAATGCAATTTTTGTTATTCTCCCTTATCCCCAAAGGATTCAGCTTTTTGTAGACTGACAAAATATGTGGGGAAAGATAAGGCATGAAATTTTCATGATTTTCACTTATACCAAAATAACGTTTATGAGATATTTTTCCATTTCAAAACAGTGTCAATACAAGGGATAGAATTATTTGGTGACAAATACAATTATTCTAGTAAATAGAAGAATGAAAAAACAAATTGAGTGAAGATGTGAAAAAAAAAATTGGAGAAGTCTTATGCAAAGAGATTGATAAGTTACCGATTGTCACAATTTTTTTTATACGTGTATAGATATTTTAAAGTATCTCACAGAAAAACAAGAATCATGAGTTCAGCAATGCATCTACCATCCTTACATCCATATCTGTGATATTTCAAAGGGATTCCAAATGAAGGAGTAGCATTTCTAGTTGTTGTAGTAGTAGTAGTAGCAGAAGGAAGAAGAGGAAGGTGAGGATAGTTCATCCTGAAATCGGGTTATTAAGAAAAAACAATTAGGAAACTTAAATTAAAGTCGGTGTATTATTATTATCGATAATTTTCTGGAATCTTAGAGTGTGGTTATCTTATTTTACAAGTAGGTTTTCTCCATCATTGCTATCATCATCAGCCTTTTAGCATCTGTCATTGGACATAGACCTTCCTCAAGATTTACCAGAACTCTCTCTGGACTTGTCAATCTTGTATTTTGTCGGCCACAGTTTTGCATATGATCACTGGGGATCCATGTTGTGAGTCATAATGCTCAGTGGTTGTCTGAAATTCTTACAACATGGCCAGCCCAGGAGTTTTCTAATGGTTTCTATGATATATCTGACTCCTGTCTTTTCTCTAATAAATAGTGCTTACTTGTGATGATTCTCTCTTGTGCATATTGCATGGTTCTCAGCTTGAGAGTCAATCCTTTGGTAAGATTTGATGTTTCTGATCCATAGGAGGCTACCAGGAGGATGCAGTGGTTGTATATCTTTCTTTTTAGGGTTAATGTAATTTTCTTGTTTTCAAAAATTGAGCTAGCACGACTGAAAGCTTTTATCCTAGAATGATTCTACACTTCATTTCTTCTTCTTCTGAAGATTCAATGGTGATTCATTGTCTTAGATACATGTAGTGGTTTACTTCCTCAAGCTCATCATTTTCTGTTCCGATAATTTTGTATTTGTCCACAATGTGTTTGTTGTACATGACTTGTATATCAAACATTTTTAGCTACAAAAAAAAACTGAAATAGTTTTCCAAATTTTAGCCATTTTTAGGACAGTTTTAGCTATTAGTCACAAACTATACTTAGTAATACTGTGGAAAACAAAAAATTGATACGTCATCTTCTGATTAGAATTGATATCTTTTTAATGATGTCACACATTCTCCTCCTTCCTCTTTTTGTTGTTTACATAAATGAAACCAACCAACTGATCAGCATCTTATAGAGATGTGTGGACACTTCTAAAAATATATATGAGTGCATATATTGATAAACATTTGTCAGTTTCTCTAATAAAAAAGATTTTGCTCAAAGAAATTTACGAATAACGTTCGATTCACCCAAGAATAATTTTAGTGTTTTATTCATCAAGTTCAATGTAACAAATTTCTATTTTCACGACATCATCAAAACATACGATAATTCTGTTTTCCCTATGCCAGCATGTGGTGACACAAAACGTATAACAGATCACAAATATACAAATAATTGAATACATATTGCATTTTATCATCCATGGAGATCCATGGAGATTCCTGCAGATTCCTTGGGGAGCATGGGAACTACAATTACTCAGTTTCGGTTCCAATAGCAAGTAGTTTTTACAGAGAGCAGTTGCTAGTTCCGCAGCCAACTATCCTCCTTTACCCAGGGCTTGGGAACAACTAAGGTAGCTGCCAAACTGTAGGTTCTTTCCCTCGGAGTAAGATCGAGCATGGGTAACCTTTTTAATCTAGCAGGCCACCTAAGACATTTTTCATCTTTATCTGGGCTCCGCATCTACTTCAGAAAGGTAAATCATATTAGATAGAGCGTTCTTAATTTCTATTTTAGACAAACATATGAATCATAATTACAATATTATTGATTTGTTTCGCCAAAGCAATAGTCAATAGTAATTTTACTACATAAATCACAAAATTGACTTTCTGAGAAAAATCATTATTCTAAGTGAATGCCTATATTGTCTACACTCCTCTCCCCGCCCAATATTGCCATGGATCAAATCTTGCCCACAGGCCTATGGTTGCCCATATGTTCCTTAAATGGACTACCTTGAAAGGTCTAAAGGACACTAACTTCCCTGCTATTTACCTGTAGCTGGAAGGAGGTGTGGATTCATGCCTTCAGGGGCTCTAGGTAAAGGTTAACATAAAAAGCCTCTGCTAAAATTCAAACTTGATCCATCAATTCCATTCTGTATGCTGGTGACCATTGTGTCACTCTGCACCTCCGAAAGTCCATGACAAATGATAAACGATATGATAAAATAATGACAGATCAATAGAAACTGTCATGTAACCGATATCTTTTGGTAGCATGCGGTGTTGGAGGTGATCAATTAAAATATTGTGAAAAGGGGTGATCAATGAATGAGTTACTTTTACTTTTTGTTAGATCAATAAAAAGTCCGAATTTTCAAAAAACAATCATAAACACTGCTGGGCTCAAACTAAGAGACCAATTTAACATAAAAATATATTGTGAATTGGACCAAACCCTGAAAAGCCTATTTTGTGGGGGAATTTTCAAAATACAGAAAAAAAAAATGACATATTTAAGAGCAAATGTTAAAATTAACAGATTTGGTTAAAGGTCGCTAATAGTATCTATTTGCGATGAGTAAGTTGTTGTCACCACAAAATCAACTTCTCGCTATCATGTAAATCTAAGACAACCTGATTTATTTATACATGAGTTAATCATGTATTAGAAACTGTCAACATAGGTTCCTTTAGTTTCCAAATAGGTCTAGCTGGCTGCCTTTGTATGTATCATACGTAAAAACTATTTTGAGGCTTTTTGAAAAAGCCTCCCAAAATAGGTTTTCGGTAGGATGATTCAATTTACAATATAAGCTTGTGCTAAATTGACCCCTTACAAAAGGCAAGAGAAGTAACTGATTCATTGATCATCACTTTTTCAATTTTTTAATTGATCACCCCCTACAGGGTACACGGGTTGTACGACAATTTCTCTTGAGTAACTATTCGGGCTTGTTCAATGAATCAATTAAGATTGAAGTGGCTAAATTGCTACAAAAATCTGTTTTTACACACTAATTTGTACCACTCAATCAAATTGCTAATTGGTATTTACCCAACATAGCATGGTTCAAGACTTAAAGTGTTTGTACTGGATATCTATCTAACACAGTTACTAACAGTATAACAAGGACCAAATACTCATAGTATAATTGCCAGAAGCAAAAAAAAAAACTGAATGTCTAGTTTCAGAGGGCCATCCGTCCCAGGCTGCACCTCCCCATTGCTCTTAGAAGGTCAGGTTGAGGGTTAATCCCTGATGCCTGATGCATCCTGAAGGGGGTGCCGATGGAACTAGACAATGTCTGGTACTATCCACATCAACTTGACCTTGTATTATATTCTACCTTTATGGGAGAGATGATCAAAAATTGTAATACATATTTTAGTGGGTTGGTCTGACCTGTAATTCTTGTTTGTTGTAATCTGTGTTAGAAAGATCCATGATTTGGGTTCTGTAGTTTTGACTCACATTGGTCGTATTCTGATTGAAAATGACACATCTGTGCTAAATGAAAAGTGCCAGGTCCCCTGAGATTTTAATAATGGTGCAGCATCTCCCCATTGCATTAAAGGGGGAAGATCAAGGGTCACCCTGATGACTATGCAGTGCAAGCTGTGGGAACTGAGCAATTGTTGCCTTTACTCACATGTACGCATTAAACTTGAGCTTGTGTCAGTTGACATTGCATAGAGACAAATTATAACCATCTAAGAGAGAGTTGTGGGATTTCTTATCAGAATTGAACTCTCTATACAGAAATAACAGTCTACTACATAAGATTGTTAATCATAACTCTATTGGCCCTACTATTCAAAATCCATCTGAAAAGTATCCAGCCATTTATTATTAACAAAAAAAAGTGCCTACTTAGGGTATCTAAGGCCATGCCCATTCCAGAGGTGCATGATTAAAAGAGCCCAGACTCTGTGTGAAGCGGCCTGCTATAATTGTCATGTAAAATAATTTTCCATCCATCATAAGAAACTATGGCTTGAAATAATTTCATTCACTTTTAGTGTTGCCAATTTATATGTATTTGTATATTAAATGTCTAAATTCAGATATTTTATATCTAAATTTAGATCTATTGTAAATTACAATATTTCATATCTGAATTTAGATCTATAATTTCAGATAAAAATTTGTGATCTGTATTTTTTTATTTCTCATGAACTGCAGATGGAAACAAATTCTAATTTGAAACAGAAATGTCTTGTGTGCTGACTAATATATTTGGTGAATGTCAACTTTGTGCAATGGCCAGTTGTTGAGTAATTGCAGTGCATGAAGATACCCACACACAGATTTCTCAAATCATAGTAAGATGGTGCCTTAGTCTCCTTCAAAATACTCTCCTCACACACTTATACCGGGGTCTCTTCCACTTTTCAAACTGTCTGAAAAGTCCTCTTTCAGGATTGCCATCAGTTGTCTTGCTGCATTCTCCTTAATCCTTTCCATGGTGCTAAATCTCTTTTGGAAAAGCCAGACCTTACAGACAGCCAAATCTGGACTGGGAAGGGGTTGAAGCTAGTAGACTTAGAAGCAATGTTTTGCCACAAATCCTGGACAAGATGTGGAAAATGACCTGTTCAGTCTGTGACCATCACATGGTACTCCATGGTATCTTACTGCTGACTGAGTAATCTCATGGGAGAGTGTGTGTTCATCTGTCTGCAGTAAGCTGCCCCTTCCCGATTACTTGCTAAGTTACATCATGGCCATATTACCAATTCTTGAACTATTCAAAACGGTTTGATACTTTGTGGACAGACCTTGTATATTCTGACCCACTTATTTCAGTAATATACAGTGGGCAGATCCAGCCTTTTGAGCATTCCAAACTTTTTTTTCTTTATTCTTTACTCCATCCGTCTAATTGATTAGAAAATGTTTTTTTTAAGGTAATTTGGGATTTTATTTATGAAATTTCTTCATACGGATGTTTTTTTTTGAAAAATCAAAATTTTGCCATACCAAAGCAGAGAGGGATTTCCTGATCCTCTGTACACCGCACTTCCTTGACCCATGCCTGAACATGGTTTTCATTTTATCAGAATCAGCTGCCCAAATGTCTTAAAATTCATGAATAGAAACAATATTGCTTTTTCACGGTTTTTGTTGCGGACCTTTGAGTTATTTCATTGAGCCTCACCAGCCAGGCAGGTGTGATATAATTTAAAAACTAGCATCTTTGAAAAAACTAGTGATGTTCCTGAAAAATTGCTGCAAGTAATACTTTTGTAATAATTTTCTCTTAGTGTGTATAATACTGTCCAGTCACCATTCATAACCTTTCTTTCGCTTTTCCTCGAGTTGTAGGGTGCCTCTGTCAAATTGACTTACAAGATAAATAGATATAATGAAATATATGGGGTCATATAACAGCTCTATAGTATCTGTCATGTTCCTTATATATGGACAACATTGTGAAAAATGACAAGAGTTTAATTTTTCTGTTTGTTTTTGTTTTTTGAATTCTGCATGTCTCAGCCCTGAACTGCCTTGATATATTGTTCCTCTTTTCCCCTATTTATACAATCTAAATGACAAACTTATTGCTTAAAATTTGAACATTATATCATCAGTGTTTCTATTGGTAAGTCTCCATGGTGGCTGCACCACTTAATTTTATGTATAGGTTTCCTTCAGCATGACAGAAAATGAGTAAATAAACAAACAGAAAAATAAAAAGACTTTTACAATTATCTTTATACTAATTTACCTGTACCCTCAAAAATGATGGCGTATATGAAATATATGGATACAAATTGCATTTTGAATACATGGATAATAAGGATCTTCATTGCATTGAGTGTGGAGAATAGCCTTCTATGCACATTGTATTTTATATACACGGATAATAGATACTTACATTGCATTGTGCTTGGAGAATAGCCTTCTATAATCATTGTATTTTATACACGTGAATAAAAGATATTTGCTTTGCAGTGCGCTTGGAGAATAGCCTTCTATGCACATTGTATTTCATAAACGTGGATAATAGAGATTTGAATTGCAGCAAGCTTGGAAAATAACTCTCTATAGACAAAGCATTTTATGTACATGGGTGATAGAGATTTGCATTGTAGTGAGCTTGAAGAATAGTCTTCTATATACACTGTATTTCATATATATGGATAATAGATATTTGTATTGCATTGAGCTTGGAGAATAGCCTTCTATACACATTGTATTTCATATAAGTGGGTAATAGAGATTTGCATTACAGCAAGCTTGGAGAATAGCGTTCTTTTTTGTGAATTTTTTTTGTTTTTATAACTGTATATTTTTTTTATTGTCTTTAAATTCAACATTCTTATAACACAATTTGAGCATAAAGGAAATTTTCAATACGTCAGTTACATTCCTTAGTGTGACAAAAGACACCTGCGCATTGGTAATTATTGTATGCATAGGATACATTTTCTATCGGGAAAATATACTGGTCTCTGTTTATAAGGTGGAAAAACCGTCTTGTTACTTTGGGGCACTTTTTGGTTTGTCCACCCTCCAGCTTCTTTCTGGTAAATATGTTTGTTGGAGAATTTTGACCGTTTTGCTTGTTCATAATCCATTTTGCAGGCTATGTCCTGTTGTCATCGTATATTTTGCTGACTTATCCAATTTTATTTAGTGCTGTGGTGGTGGCACCACATGTGTTAGTTCCTTTGGTTTGTGTTTATTCTTTGATTTTTTTTTCTTGTATCATATTTAGAGAAAAGCTGTCAGACTCTGCACAAGATAAATTCACCTGAAGGTCCAAGAATGAACTGACTGGAAGGAGAATGAACCAATTGGACCATTATGAAAAAGTTACAATAAAGAAGAAAAAAAATGATACTGAATAGGTCTACTCAGTCACTCAATTGAAACTGTCACATGACCAACATCTTTTGCTGTGTTGAGGATGATCAATGAAGAAATTGGAAAAAGATGCGATCAATAAATATGATATTTCTCTAGCTTTTCGTTGGATCGCTAAGAAGTCTGAATTTTCATGTATGAATGCTGCCAGACACCAAAAAAAAATTGATTTAGCATGAAATAGAATTGTTGATCGACGCCCCCCCCCTGCCCCCCCGAAACCTTATTTTAGGGGATAATTTTCAAAAAACATTATGTCTATAAAAAACAATTTCTAGACATGATAAGGAGTTAGTGTTAAAAATTTCAGCCTTTTAGTTCTTTTGATGCAGCTTGTACTTATGAAACATAAATACATACATACTTAACCAGCCAGCCTGTTAGTCAGGCAGAACCATTTAAAAACTGAAGAAACCTATACTGAATATGTTGACCACTTTGATTGATTGTTTCTCTTACTGAATGAATATGACCAGTGCAGCAGATAACCAAGATGACTTTGCACTTTTTTAAAAAGGCATGAAATTTCTAACATAGCTACTACATACAATAGCATTAATTTTCCGATGTGAACGGATGTCAGATTTGACATCTGAAGACTCTATGAGGTCAAATTCAAGATGGCTGCCAATCAATTGTTTCTAATGTGCAAACGTGTTTAATTTTGGAATCAAAGAGTGTGGAAAGAATATTTCAAGTGTAATTTCAAAGTAAATCTGAAATTTATAGTATTGTATGTACTATGCGGGAAATTTCATTTTTTTCCCCCAAAATTGCTCAATCAATCATAATTTGAAAGCTTATCCACTGTACTATAATAGTCCAATCATTAAATCTCATAGGAATGCATAGGAACCATTTGAGAAAATAAAGACCCTGAGCCATTACAGCTCCAAAAAAGTGTAAGACAAGGTGATATGAGCTCACCCAAACTCTGTACAGCCTACCTTGAAATGATCTTCAGAAACCTAGACAGGGAGAACAAAGGAATCAGAATAGATGGCGAATACCTAAGCAACCTCAGATTTGCATACAACATCATCCTTTTTGCGGAAAACCTTCATGATCTCCATCAAAAGCTAGAAATGGCCTTCACAAAGGCCGTGCAACTATGACGTTGGAAATAAACACACAATGATCAGAATTAGAAACATAAAACTGGAGAAAGTAGACCCCTCTGTCTACGTAGGACAATGCATCTCCATGAAATCCTCAAAAGAAGAAGAAATCAAGGGAGGAATAATTCTTGGATGGCAAGCCTTTGGCAGAGCAAGCTCAACCTTCAAGAATAAGAAAATCCAATTAGTCCTAAAAAGAAGAGTATACAACCAATGCATCCTCATGATAGTCATCTATTGAGTTGAAACATGTAGCCTAACCAAGACATCGATCCTCAAACTGAGAACCATGTAACGTGCATATGAATGAATCATGCCTAACCTCACATGGAATAATCACAAAACAGCACAATATATCAGGGAAAAAACTGGAGTCCAAGATATTGGAAAACTCAGATGGCAATGGGCTGGTCATGTTGCAAGAATGGCAGACAATCAATGGATATCATGACTCACAACATGGATCTCCGGAGATCTCACACACGGCCGAGGTTCAATGACGGACGATAAAAGACTGATGAAGCATTTCGATAAACTGACCGAAGTGAAAACTTAATTAGGGATTTAAATGACATCAGCAGTGTCAGTTCCACCGATGTATCAATGTATGGGTGTGTCTCTGGGCATTCCTGGTCACATTTTGGGGTGTTCAATCTTGAAAATCAGCCCGAGGCACCATCTAAAATCACTTTTCTGTTCTTCCAAAAAAGTGCATTTTTAGATCTCTGTGGTCATTTTGGACCAACAAAGTCCAGATCTTGTTTTGGTATTTTTCAGATGATTTTAGATAAAAGATCGATTTTTTTCTTTAAATAATTTTTGATAAAAGATTTATTTTTTAAAGATAATTTTCTAGATAATTAGTTCTGGTACTTGCGTGGACTGTAGAGATTTATTCATGAAAGGTACATCTATTTCAGTTAGATTTATCTAAAGCTGAAAGTAGAAAAGT
Source organism: Thysanoteuthis rhombus (assembly GCA_963457665.1). Lineage (NCBI taxonomy): Eukaryota > Metazoa > Mollusca > Cephalopoda > Oegopsida > Thysanoteuthidae > Thysanoteuthis > Thysanoteuthis major. Next base: position 29,409,482 of record OY735236.1, on the reverse strand, counting down.
ATTTGAAGAATACACCAGTCAAGATGATTTTTATTTTTTCCTCATTTCATACTGGTTACTCAGAGACTTAGTCATGATCTTAATATAAATATTTATTTTATGATAAAATTATTCACTGCTTTGGTATGTATAGAGACATTTTGAAGAGCACCTAGCCTATATGCTGAGAGCATAAAGTGTACATTGAATGCATAATACCAGCTATGACTTATGGATGCAAAACATGTGAATTAACAAACCAAACTGAGACCAAGCTTAGAATCACACAGAGGGCCAAAGAAAAAACAATGCTGAAAATAACCCTAGGATGAAAAAGATCAACATGGATAAGGGGGAGGACTACAGTGACGGATATTATGGGTCGGGTACTCAGCAAAAAAAAATTGACAACAGATTGAGCAAAAGGTTAACCGATTGGTGATAAGACCAAAAGCAAGATGGTAGAATGAGATAGAAAGGTTTGCTAGAGAGACATAGCAGAACTCAGTGCATTCGAGGTCATCATGGAAAGAAATGAGAAAGGCTTTTGTCCAGCAGTGGAGTCATAATGGTTGATCATAGATTCCTTAAAAAGATACACAATATTCAAACAGTTGACATATAATTCATATTCATTGCTAGCTGTGTGTTATTACCCCTGATTCAACGAGCTGACCCTACATTAATGAGTTTTATAATTTGCTCTCTTTTTTCATACGACACTCACTGATAAGGGACACCAATCCATGATAGATACACTTTTTGATACTTTGTAACACGGCTGTAACCTGTTCCTCCAGCAACAGCACAGAAAAATGCCTAACCAAGAGCAGACAACTGGAACAATGAAAATCAATATTTTTCTCTGTTAGTATATGAGTCATGTGTATTTACTTGTATAAAAATCAAAAACCCTTGAGTCAAAGCAAACATTATTCACTGTCAAAAGCACTTAATCATTATTGATTTTAGAATCTGTTGGTCACAAAGTATACTGATAACACATTGTCCAGCTCATCTCCTGGTCAGTTTAGCATCTGGTTCAGTTGCTTGGCGATGATTTGTTTTTTTTTTTACAGCTTTTTTGAACTAAGAAGATTTTTCAGCAACAACCACAACAACAATAACAACAACAACCAATTGTTACTTTCAACTTTATTCCTTTTGTGGTTTTATACTTTTTTTTTCTTTTGAATGAGAAATATTCATTTTATGAGTTTCACCCTAGTCACATTTATTTGATTGATTAAAAAGGAGTGGGAACGACATTTTCAGAAAAATCGCAGACAAATATATATATATGGATATATGATCTGACAGAATGATTATATATCATGTTATATTATACTGGAATACTTTTTTGAAATAATCACACAGTATTACAATGTGAATGTATCCTTTGGCCCAGACAATGTAGATAGACTAAACAATTAAAGAAAATGGTACTAGCATAGCGTTACTCTTACCATTAGGCCAAACATCCACTAGTAATGCTATAATTTTTTCAACTCCAAATTCTAATTTTCTTTATAAGCAGTCTATATCTGTTCTATTCATTTCTTTCTATTATGCTATTAAGAAAAGGATATATGATCCAACATAATGATTATGAATTGTGTTATATTATATTGGAACTCTTATTCAAAATGATCTCTGGTTATTACATGGTTAATGTATTATTTGGCCTTGATAGTATAAAAAGAGTAACTGATTAAAGCGATTTATCATCATATATATATATATATATATATATATATATATATATTGTCTATGAAGCTTCACAAGTTTGAACACTAAATACAGAGAGAAAAAAAAATTTTGTAACTCTGGTCACTTATTTCCCAATATCTACGAATGTGCACATAGTTGGATATTATGGTACTATTATGGGACAATGTGGAAACAAAAAAATTACGTTAACATGACTCCCTAGCATTGTTGATCAGACAACACCTCCTTTTCAGGATTGAAACCTTCACTCCAGAAACAGAGGCTGGTATCCTACCTCTGCTCCACGGAACTATATATATATATATATATATATAATAATTAATAATTGTGTCATCCACAGATAGCTGTTTCGTTGTATTACATCTCTTCAGTGTGGCTATAAACTATCCAATATTCCATCCAGTACCACAAGGTTGGATCAAAACTTTCACTTTAGACCCAAAGGCTGGCATTTTACCCCTGCTCTACGCAGAACTGGACGTATAGTGGATGCAAAAGGTATCCAATACATTGCATAGAGTCATTGTAACATACTTATACCGCTTTAACATTGACAGAATTTGAATCAAAGATTGTTACTAATGTAATAAATACAAAAATAAAAAGAATGTTGATTGAATATTGAAAAGTTATGTACAAAAATCGAAAAGAAGAATAGCAACAAATATCCAATATATTCTGGAAGAGAATTTCAAAATTGGTCATGTAGCCTTTGCATGAAGTGATAGCTTTCAATCTCTTGGAATATGACAATAAAAAGTTCCTGCAAGTTTTAACCATTATTTTAGCCCATTTTTCATGACAAATTACTTCCAGATCAACAAGGTTTCTTTGACTTCTCTTTTGGACTCGAATTTTTAGTTCCCACCGTAAATTTTTTATGGGATTGGTATCGGCAGATTATTTGCCTGGGCCACTCTATAACTTAAATATTCTTCTTCTGGAACCATGCCATTGTCGCCTTAGGTATAGTTGATGGGTCTAACATCTTCCCAACTTCAAGGCTTTGGCAGACAATTTTGGTTGCTCCTTAAAAGTCTGTTGATATATAGCAACATCCATCTTCCCCTTCAATTGTGTGTAGCACGCCAGTCTCTCCTGAAGAGAAACAGCCTCATACCATTACACTAACACGACTAAATTTTACCGTTAGTATAGTTTTTTTGGTTGGTATACAGAGTTCTTTTTTTTCTCCATACATGGCTCACAGTCTTCCGACCAAATAATTCTATTTTGGAGTCATCTGACCACATCATTGAATTCCAGGAAGTTATAGGCTTCTCCAAGTGGTCTTTGATGAATCTCCGGCGATCCTTTGCATGTTTATGTCTCAGCAGCGGAGTCTTCTTTGGTGTTCGAGAATAATAGCCTTTATTTCATTAATCTATCATTTTAGAGACATTCTTTGCCCTATCTCATATTGTTAGTTTACCTTTTCAGAAACATTCATTGTTAATGGTTCTTTTTGCTCAATGTTTATTTTTCATCTATCCTGTTTTAGAAATATTTTTTTGATGTCTCGTGTTGAAAAACTGTCTTTTTGGACACTTGTTTCTCAATCTCATATTGTTAATCCATGTTTTTAGAAACATGCTAGTCTTGTCTCATATATTTATTCTACCTTTTTAAAAACAGAATAGGATAAATAACTTTTTTCTAATTTGTTCAAAATGAGTGTGCAAAAAAAAATTTCCAAAAGCAGAAGACACCTTTGAAAAACATTCAGAGATATTTTTCATAGTTACTTTTGGTATTTATAAATATAACTCAATCAAATATCCAAAAACATTTTTATTTTGTGTAAACTTTTTATTATTGAATACTTTTTTGTGAATATTTTAATCTCTCAGATTTTCGCTTCAGATTTTGAGGTAAACTGTTCTTTTTATCCAATTAACTTTTTTTTTACTTCTTTGATCTTTTGTATTTTCAACAACATTTCAGATGGCTTATTTATTTTCACCTTTTCCAGGTGAATCCATCTATTGCAGAATAATGTTTTTAATCACTTTCTGCTTATCTACCAGTCTGTAGACAATGATATTGTGGAAAAGGAGGTAATGAATCTTCACGGCTTCTAGATTTTTCTTTTGTTTATGGCTTCCTGTCTGGAAATTTTTTGTGTTTCCTGAAAATGACCTTTATTTATGGAGGTTGGAGTGACATAACAGTTCCTGCATAGAAAATAGAATCGGCAACCCAAGTTCAAATTCAGGCCGAGGCTGTTTCCATTCACTTTGCACTGATGCCTCTGGGAAAGGCATGAATCCATCTCTTCTCCACCTAGCTATAAAACTATAGGGTAGACTGGGCTTGCTAGCGTTGGCCACCAGTCGAGGAGGAGAACAACATGGGAGTGGAATACCCAAGCTAAGGATAAAAAAAGCGAAAAAATGGGGTATGGGTCTCGTTATTCCACCCTCTAAAAAGCTATTTGCAAAAGCTAATCTGTATGCAAGCTGAAAGATTAATCAGATCCAAGATCCAGCATGACCTTCTCTATTTATCTGAATCCATCGACCAAAACTATCACTAGAACAGTCTAAATAGATTTCTTCAATTGGTCCAGCCCATTGACTGGCTACATACCATGTATACAGGCTGCACCAATGGAGCTAGAGGGCTGAAATTCACAACATTTACTCATTATTATGTCTAGATTTTTTTAAAAATCTAAATAGGTTTTTAGTGTAATGTGAGTTTATGTCGAATTGATCCCTAAGTTTTAGTCCAGCAGCATTTGCACATGTTATTTGAAAATTCAGACTTTTTTACTGATCAAACAAACAAAAGGTAACTTATCTATTGATCACCTTAATATGGCATGCTGCCAAAAGATATTGATAATGAGATGGTTTCTATTGAGTGACTAAACAGACCTGTTTATTTATTTAATACTGTGGACTTTCAAAACATTAAGAATTAGCAATGCTAGACTGTTAGTTTGTAAGAAGGCCATGGGACAATGTGGCACAGACTGCATTACATTAAGCAGAACTAGATCAAAAACAATGAACTGCATTGAACAAAATTTCTCCTGAAGAAGGCCAGAGAATAGAGAGGCTGACAAAGGATGAAAAAATGGAATAACTAACATAAGGATTGACCCTCACCTTACACACACACTGAATGATAGCAATGGCTCATTGCAAAATCTCTGGAAAATTTTTGCTCCTTAAACAATATTGAAATGGCTTAGTTATAAATCAATGGAATAAAAGTCCATCAGACTTGAAACTTAATCAACAGTATCAAATTAACATAATATATTATTATAACAATATCGTTATTAGCATTATAACATTAGTTTAACAAAATTAATTATAGCAATAACTGTAATGTAATAATATATTGAATACAAGGCAAAAAGATTAGTATTTACAATATAGCATTATAGAATCCCTACGTGGGGATGAGAACTCTGAATGAATAACAGGTTTGGTCAGTCACTCCAACAAACCATCATATGACTTCTGGCAACATGCTGCATTGGAGGTGATCAATTAGAACATTGGAAAAATTTGTGATCAATGACTGAGTTACTTCTCTCGCCTTTTGTTGGGCGTGATCACTGAGAAATCAGAATTTTCAAAAAAAATGCCTGAATGCTACCAGACAAAAATTAATGGACGGATTTAGAATGAAATTACATTGCAAATTGAAAACCCTGCTAGGGAGGGAATTTTTAATGAACAAAAAGAAGTGATTTTGTTGACGTAATAAGGAGTGAATGTTCAAAATTTCGGCCCTTGAGCTCCATTGTTGTATTCCTGTTCATGTGATACATACATGGCCAATCAGCCAGCCAGCCTATCTTAAAACTGAAGAAACCTCTGTTGACGGTTTTGGTGACAGTATTGGTTGACTGTTTCTAATACCCATGATGCTTCACCTCATTTATATAGGTGCCAACTTCACCAAGTCTTTAAATCTAGATGATAGTCCACAATAACAAATGACCTAGAAATAGGAATGACATGCCCAGTTCTTTGGTTATTTCAGAGCGAATGGAATGAGGACATAGTCAGAGGTCATTGCTGTTGCTTAGGTAGGTGTTAGTGAGCGGAAAAATGGGGAGACAGCGTAAAACTAAAGCAAAATAAACGGAAGATAAATTCAAGTCACCTGAAGAAGGGGAATACATATAATCCGGGAGGATTCGGTCGGATTCAGTCTTTACGGTTACAAAGACAATCCAAGCCAAATAAAAATATCTCAGAATGATTTTTATCTGTGATCCTGTCTCATTATTCGAGATTCTGGAGAGGTTCACCTGGAGCGATTCAAAGAATGGGGTTTTTTCAAGCAAGAATGATTTAGTAGAGGTGATATTTAATATGACTCAGTAAGTTTGAATATTTATCAACTGGCTCTTTCAGTTTACGACTGCCCCCCTCCCCCAGCTCATCCCAGGCATAGCTCAAACAAATTTGGTATGCATACTTGGTGGACTTAGAGGAACAACTTGGAATATTTGCTTTTTCCAAAAAAAGATTTCAAATGGTTTTAGTAGGGACTCCTATTTACAATGTAACTATAATTCTGAAATGAACCCTTATCTTCTATTCAATATATATATATATATATATGTATATTTATATATTATTGTGTCATTCACAGACAGCTGTTTTGATGTATTACATCTCTTCAGTGTGGCTATAGACTTTTATCCCATTCAGTACCGCGAGGCAGAATTGAAACCCACACATCGGACCCGGAGGCCGATATCCTACCTCCGGACTACAGAAGTAAGGCTGAATTGACTATGGTCAGTAAGGCTGAATTTAAGCAATATATTCATTTTACGCAGAAACTCCTCATCCACCAGAGTGCTCTATTCATACATATATATAGCTAGTTATTGTTTAAATCAATTATGCAAAAGAAGCCATTTATCATATCCACCAATAATTTTATCAAACAGTTCTTGTTATAAAAATCAGTCAGTTCTAAACACTTTATTTGAGATGAATCAAAAACTGTTAGAAATATTTATTTACATTAATCGTATTGATTTTTTTATAATGTCAAGTTTTTTCATAATAATGAATTTAATGATATAACAATAAACGTGAATTTATAACAATCAATGTACATTGTTTAAATTTTCATATCTTTTGCTAAATGTTATAAGATGGTTATTATTATCCAAAAGTGATCACAATAAGGGGCTTCCTCTGAAATTTTCATTGTGTATTCATATATATATATATATATAAATATACATATATATCATATATATACATACACACATATATATATAATAATTAAATATATATATATGTCTAGGGAGAGAGTTATATATGTGTGCATATATATATATATATATATATATATATATATATATATGTATATTGCTATGTGTATAAATAATTTTTTACGTATGTAAGTGTGTGTATATATATATATATATATAGTCTTATGTGTGTCTATTCGTATCATTTTTTGTGCATATATATATATATTTATTCATTTATATATATAGGTATATATATATATATATATATATATATATATATCTTTTTTAAACTTATTTAGAGAGAGAGAGAATTACATATTTATTCATAAAACTTATACGAATAAAATTTGCATGTTGTTATATGAATATACATGAATATAAACATCTAGAATTCAATAAAATTCACAGATCAGACACTCGAAAATCTCATCAGACATATTCCAGAAATATCCTGGTATATTCATCCTCTTTCTATAATCTCTAAACTTATCAAAATTGTCTTTAAAACCCCGTACACTATTGCTTTTCTATCTAAAATGACTAGGCTACTTATTCCAAAGATATATAACTCCATTAGAAAAAAATTGTACCTTCTTAAAAATCTAATTAATTAACAAACAAAAATATCATTAGATTATTGTATTCTTTTCCTGCTTTTGAACTTTGAATGTTGTTTGTATGTGTAATATACATACATGGTCACAAAATTCGAAAAAAATGTACTGTATTTGCCGGACTGAAAATCAAATTCTTTACAAGGTTATTCAGAGGACTATTCAAGGGATCAGTGCAACTCATTCAAGTCACATAACTGTTCATATTGAGTTTAGATAGACAGGCCCCCAAGTCATGGTACCAGCCAATTAGATGCTGTGTAATATTTGCATAGTTCGAAACTGTCAGCACTGGTTTCTTCAATTTTCAAACTCTGCTATGTATGTATCACACATACAGGCCACACTAGTGGAGCTAGCGGGTTGAAAATTTGAATACTGACGTCTTATCATGTCTTGGAAAAAAACCTATTTTGGTTTTTTTAAATTCCTTTCCTAAATAGGTTTTTAGTTGAGGGGCTAGGGGTCAATTTGCAATGTAAGTATATGCTGAATTAGTCCTTTAATTTGTGTCCAGCAGCTTTCAAGCTTGTTTTTTTGAATTTAGAATTTTATAGTGATCACTGCCCAATAAAAAGCAAGAGAAGTAACCTTTTCTTTGATCACCCCTTTTTCTACTTTCTTAATCGATCACTCCCAATAGTTGTTAATGTCATTATATTTCCAATTTCTTAATTGATCACTCCCAAAACAGCATAGATGTTAATGTCATGATAGTTTCTATTGAGTGACTAGCCAGACCAGTTTGCAAAGTTTCTTTCTTCAATTAGATATCTGCCCTACATATCAGGATATATGGTCAAAGAAATTGTCACTATCTACAACATATTTCAAGTGATTCATATTCTGATTTGTCAGTTCATGATATTCTATCAAAAATGTGAGATGTGTAGAGATTTTATATGATTATTCTCAGGCATAGATCCTAATTCTGTTAGGGTTTCATCACCACTTTCCATATGAGTAGCTCACTTTGAAACCTACTTTCACCTTTAGTTTCCCTTTTAGACCTAAGTTATCTCACTGCCATCAACCAAGGGACAAAATGGAGCTGGACATTTGCCGTAAATCATTTGACCAACTGACAAACCGTTATGACTAGGTTGACCTGCATATAAGATCCATGTCTACTTTAATAGGATTCTTATTTTCCCTTCTTCATCTGCTGTCATACTCTTCAGGAAGATTATTTCAAGTTCTTTCCAGATGTGTCCAAACATCTCTATAAGACACTTTCCGGTCAGTCAGTCCCTAATGAATTAAATATCAGTTTTCTTAGCCATATCATGTTGCATTGATAAAAAAAACTTTGTTCAGACCTTCAGGTGAACCATCCTCGTCTTCCTCTTCTTGCTAGTACTACCACAGCTACTAAAGCTTAACATCAATTTTCTCAGCTGTATTGTTGGATTGATTTGAAACCTGGAGAACTAATTTTATCCCCATCTTCCTTTTATCCCAATGCTACTCCTTCCATGACTAGTAATGCTAAATATAAATTTCTTAGTAGATTTCTTTGGACTAATAATGCTAAATATGAATTTTTTTTCTGATTGCTATCGTCAGATTTGAATGTAAGATGATGAACGCATCGTCGAACTTATGATAGTTTAAATCATTTACTAGAATACATCTCAGAGCTCTTTATAGAATAATGTTCCCCTTTTTCAAAATCAAATGCCACTTAAAGTCAAGCGTTATAGAGTGATATCATTAGTATATACCAACGTTATTTACAATTTGTAGGATCATATCAAACAGATCCTTCAAACCTTTTTTTTTCACTCTAATGATTACATAGACTGTGGCACAACACGTACATGTGGTTCAAGGGGTAAAAAATGAGACGATAATCATGGTTGTAATTGAGTGCTGACAACTTTTTTAACCTGGCAAGATTTGGGATTTCCTCATCACTGCCCACTGACTTTACAACTACTCTATAACCACCCACTACTCTATTACCCCCTAGTTTACTTTTAATATTTTTTTGCACAAAGAAATTATTTATGTCGCTGGAGAAAACTTTTGAGATGTGTCTACACATCTCTATAAGACACTTTTCTATCACTCGATCCCAGAAATAGGGAGGAAGATGAGGTGTGTGATGTCATTGCAAGGTGTAACATTCATTTTTTTACCTGCTGCTAAAGATGTCATAATAAAAATATCCATTGTCTGCATAAAAGCCAGAAATGGCCACAAACATCAAAATGGCCATAAAAAGAACAAAAATGTCAATTTACAATTTTTATTAAAATAATAATATTTATAGAATATTTCCATATGGCAATATATTTTACGAGTATGAGAATTGAAGGAAGATCCTCTTGATCCTCTTCCTCATACTGCTACCACTACCTCTGATAGTGAACGCATCATTCAACTTATGGTTCTTTCATTATGACACTAGATTTCACAATTTTGACCTAAAATTTTTATAGCATATTTTGGCAGTCAAAAAGAGATTGTCAGTGGTCAGGAATTAATGCAAGAATAGCGTTATGTTTGGAATACATTTTGACTCTTAAATACATATAAGAAAATTTGAATGTTACCACAAAAGGAATGAATACTGGTAAAAGTTAACTCCTTTTAAGCTTCAGGTGAATTTTCAAAATTCTTTATTCTAGCTATTAAAATGATTTCAATAAACTTTATTTCCATGACTGAGGATTTCAACTGTCAATTAGTAGTGGCATGAAGTTTTAATCCTTACATCAAAAAAATATTTGCAGAGAAAACTAATATGAGTAATCTGATAAACAATGGGGTCTGCGAGGGTCAGAAAAACATTTGAAATTTATACAAGGATGGGAGGGGGGTCTTTTTTGGCACCCAAGAGTATGTTTCGTCCTGAATTAGTGAAAGTGCCAAAGTCAACAAAAATTTAAACTTTTTTACAAAAAATAATTTGAAAAATTATCTTTTACAAAAAATGAAAATGTAGTCTTGGTTTGATTAAAAGTTTATTTGATCAAAATAAGGATATAAAATATCTATATTTCACGATCAAAAGTTTATATAATCAAATTAAAATCGAAATTTTTTTTCCAAAAAATAAACAAATTTTCCCAATTAGCAATTCCATTGATTCAGCATTGTAATTTTGGGAGGAGTCACTATCATTCAAAGAGTGGTTTTCAATGTAGCCTCTCTCTTTACAACTCCTTGCAAGAGTTGATCCCTCATGAGAGAAGTGGATGACAACAGATTGCATATATAACATCCCATGCAGAAGTGGGGAAAAGAGTATCAAACTTCAGCTAATAAATACGTGCCTGACTGCCGACCTATCAATCCGCCCTCTTTCAATATATAATATATCACAGCTTGTTGAAATGTGATTTGTACTTAGTCACGAGATAAGTGATGTGTCTTCATTTTCATGAATATGAGTCTCGGGTTTTGGTCAAATCCTGTTGCTGATTTCATTACATCTAATATAATGCAAGGGTTGACTTGTGCAATTTTTTCCTTTTCATTTATACTCTGTATGAAAAGAAAACTGTTGACGCACACATATCATCATCATCATCATCATCATAACCGTCACCACTTCCATTATCTCTCGAACCTGTCTAAATCATCAGGCCTTCTTATTTTCTGTCAGTAACAGTTTTGCATATGATCTCTGGGGATCCGTGTTGTGAGTTGTGATGTCCAGTGGTTGCCTGACATTTTTGCAACATGGCTTACCCATTGCCATTTAAGTTTCCTAATGGATTCTCTGGTATGAATATAAACACACACAAAGACTTGCTTTGGTCAAATCCCATAGCTGAATATATCACATCTAATGCAATTCAAGGGTTGACTCATAGGACTTTTTTCTTCCCTACTATAAATACTGCAGTCGCATATGCAAATATATATATATGCGTATGCAAACATGCACAAACAATAATCTGACACAAGGAACAAATTTCTCAACTATTTCCCATTCATTTATTCTCGGCATTGAACGCAAGCCGTTGACTTGATCTAAATCCCGTACCTAACAAAAAAATTTGTTCATCAGAAACTGTCAACCATAAATGTCACCAGAGGTTTCTTCAGTTTTCAAGTTGGCCTGACTAGGTGGATGGCTATTTATGCATCCTATGTACAGACTGCTCTGATGGAGCTATAGGGTTGAAAATTTAAAAAAATTTCAACATTTATCTTTTGTATATCTCTGAATTTTTGATGTGAGGTATTATTATTATTATTTCTATTATTCGGACTATCCTCATCTTAGTTGTTTTTCATACTAATACTTGTTTTTCTACTAATGCTAAGAGGGGAGTGCGGTCAATATACCCCCATCAGTTAAATAAAGGGTTCGGTTCGTTACTTCCCCACACCTACCAGATGATACCTCATGAAGGCCGTAGAGTACAATGGCTGAAACGTTGTATGAAAAACAACCAAGATGAGGATAGTCCGAATAATAATAGGAATTCATCTTTTGTTTCTGTAAAATCATTCCTGTTGAGGAGTGCTTGATTTCCAGTGCAAATTTACGCTAAATTGCTCCCTTAGTTTGTGTCTTTTCATATTTACATGTTTTTTTCTAAATTTCAGACTTTTTTTTAACACTGCCCAACAAAAGTCTTGAGAATTGATTTACTTAATTTTAATTCATCACCCCCAACATGGCATAATGTCAAAAGATGTTGGTCTCATAACTTTTTATTGAGTAACTAACCAGACCTGTGTAAATATTTCTTTTTGTTCCTGGGGAAAAAAATTTTTTTTTTCTTGCTTACTTTCCACATTTAACCCTTTTGAGACTCCAGGGACATATATATATCCTTTCTATGAATGATGTGATATACATGTCCCACAGATTTCTTTAAGAACACTACTTGGACATTTCCATCACAAAAAAATAAAGTAAATGATATTTTCCCGGTTTTTGAAACCAAGGAAAATGAAATTATCATAATATGAAACCCGCACAGAAATCAGCTTGAATTACGTGTCTGAACAGGGAAAATGTAAAGGTGAAGAGATCAGCTATTTCTGTATTTTTCATCTGACCCTGGATAAAAGACTAATGGGACAAATATATCCCATCATGAATTTAGTTTTCCAAAATAAGGATAATTTTTGTTTGATAAAAGAATGGTTTTCTTTAATCATAGAATAAAAATCAACTTTGTCTGAATTTTTTAGAGGACGGAATATCTTTATGTTAAGTTTTTTGTGGACTTTTGTCCTCATCTCGGTTTATTTATTGAACATAACATTTTGGCTGTTATGCCCAACGGCTGTCTCCAGGTGATGAATGGTTGTATTTTTGACCATCAAGACAGGCAGGCCTGTCTCGCCAATCATCTAGAAATGTTCGCATTCCATTGTCTAATATCAGGTGTGGTTGACTTTGTGATTGGTGTAAAAAAATCCATGGTAGTCTCCATCAACTCCAGACAACCACGGATTTTTGACACCAATTACAGCCAACAATTGTGGAAATAAAAAATCAACCACACCCGATATTAGACAATGGAATGCGAACGTTTCCAGACGATCAGCAGGACGAGCCCTCCCCATCACTTACTCATTACCTGAAGACATCTGTAAAGTACAACTGCTGAAACATTGTGTTCAAAAAAATGAACCAAAATGAGAACAAAAATCCACGGAAAATTCTACTAAAAAATTAACACATTTTTCGCTCTTTAAAGGCTTTTGAAAATTCAGGCATAAAACACCTCAAAAGGTTAGTTTCAAAGGGATTAACAAACACAACATTATTTCAAGAGGCTTCATTAAAAACCATCAATCAAAACTGTCACTATAGGTTTCTTTCAAGTTTTCGAGTTAGTCTGGCTGGTTATGTATGTATGTATGACAGTTACACGCCACACTTACAAAGCTAGAGGGCTGAAAATTAGAACATTTACTCCTTATTATACCTAGAAAAAAATGCCTTTTTTTCTTAAAGTTTTTCTCCTAAATATCATTTTAAAGGGGGGTCCAGTTTACAGTGTAAGTTTATGCTAAATTGATTACCCCAAACATGGCATACTGCCAAAAGATAGTTTCTATTGAGGGACTAACCAGACCTGGGTTTTTTTCTTAATCTCCTGAAACAACTCTGCTATTCACAAGAGAGACCATATCTGGAAAGGTATCAATTCTATCTATGCTTCTATTACTAACTTTGTCCAGATCTTTATAATTCTTTCATCATCATCATCATCAGTCTTTTCATATCTGTTGATAGACATAGACCTTCCCCAGGATCCACCACATTTCTCTATCATGGATGTCACGGAGCCAGTATTTTCTGAACTTGTCTAGTTCATCTCTCCATCTTGTATTTTGTCAGCCTCAGTTTCTCTGGGGATCCATGTTGTGAGTTGTGATGTCCATTGGTTGTCTTTCATTCTTGCTACATAACCAGCTCATTTTACTTTTCTTATGGATTTTATGATGTCTTAAACCCTTGTTTTCTTCCTGATATACTGTGCTATCTTGTGATCTCTCCATGTGAGGTTGAGTATGATTCTCTCATGTGCACAGTGCATTCTTCACAGTTTGTTGGTCTGTCTCTTGGTTAGGTTCCATGTTTCAGCTCCATAAATGACTATCGGGAGGATGCATTGGTTGTATACTCTTCTTTTCAGGATTATTGGGATGACTTGTTTTTGAAGGTTGAGCTTGCTTTGCCAAAGGCTTGCCATCCTAAGGTGATTCTCTGCTTGATTTCTTCTTCTTTTGTGGGTTTCATTGAGATTCTTAAGCCATCTATTAATCATAAACTTTGATCATTTAAATTGAAATGAAGGTTCTAATCCATTCAATATCTCAACTAAATAAATTTCTAGTTAGTTACTCAATACAAACCGTTCCATGACTAATGTCTTTTGGCACCATGCCGTGTGGGGGTGATCATATTTAAAATTTGGTAAAAAGAAGTCATCATCAATAAATGTTACTTCTCCCGCCTTTTGTTGGGCAGTGATCACTAAAAAAGCCTGAGTGCTGATAGACACAAATTAAGGGATCAATTTAGCATAAACACACATTACAAATCGAATCCCCCACTAAAAATCTATTGGGGGGGGGATTTTCAAAAAACAAAAAGGAGATTTCTGCAGACATAATAAAGAGTAGATGTTTGGATTTTCAGTCCTCTAGCTAAACCAGCCAGCCAGGCAGAACAATTTGAAAACTGAAGAAACCTATGCTTGACAGTTTCTAAAAATTCATTTACTGTCAGTACCTATAATTAAGGCATGAATGCTGCTGAACACAAACTGAGGGATCAGTTTAGCATAAACATATGTTGCAAATCGAATCCCCCATTAAAAACCTATCGGGGGGGGGGGGGTCAAAAAACAGAAAAATGTTTATTGTAGACATAATAAGGAATAAATGTTAGAATTTTCACTTCTCTAGCTCAATTGGTGTGTCCTGTACTCATGATACATACATAAAGAAACAGCTAGCCAGCCAGCCAGCCAGCTAGCCAGACCTACTTGAAAACTGAAGAAACCTATAGTGACAGTTTTGGTTGACGATTTCGAAAAATTAATTTTCTCTCCGCTCATGTAATGAAGGCATCGATCATTTCAATTTGTTTAAAACATTCTCATTCCCTGTCATTTCCCATTGGAATCTCTTCAGCATTACAAGTGAGTATGAAGAAGCCTTAACTTGAGATAATGCCACCTTGCAAGTCACATTTGACATTCATTTCTGTCAAATGAGGCTTTGATTCAAATGTTAACATCTTCGGTTGTGCTTGTCTGTAAGTCTTGACCCATCACTTTCGGAACATTGAACCTGAGAGACAATGCATCTCACTCCAGCCTCTTTGTGCCTCTTCTTATTATACAAAATCCATTCACGAAATCCGTTTTCTTCATCAAAATCCTCCTCTAAGGGCCCAATTTGAACATAATCTCCTTACCTTAAATTTCATCCTGTTACTAACTTAGGAATCATACTTGAGCTACAAACAATAGAGCTGGTACAGTTTGAATGCCCCTTTGAACTGGACATAAGAATGCAACGTTAACTCTACCTTTCCTTCATGTTATAAACTGATAGATCCTTTATGGACATCTTTTCACAATGCCATCAATAGCGTAGGCGTATGTGCCCACACTTAATTCAGGGTCGCTCTTCTATGGGAGGTCAGGGTTATGTTGAGTTTGAGGGTCGGTGCAAGTCATTAGTTAAAGTGATTGTTCGCCTGAGGTGACATATAACACTCATAAAGGAACAATCTGTATTAATCACTGCTATCCTCTATGGACCGGTTTAATCACTGTTGCTTGGTTAAGGCATTTCATGTGTTCTGACATTTATATCTATCTGGACTTTGCCCAGTCCCTAACCATTCATAATATAAACTTGAAATTCTGTGCACCCACTCCAATCAATGAGTTAGGGTAATGGGTTTTGTTTTTTTTGGAAATTCCCATCCAAAATAGGTTTTTTATTGGGGGTTCAGTATGCAATGTAAGTTTCTACTAAATTGCTCACCATTTTATGCCCACTTATTTTTTTTAAAAATTCAGTCCTTTTTAGGGATTACTGCCCAACAAAAGATGATAGACATAACTCATTTGTTGATCACTGCTTTTTTCTCAGTTTGTTTCAACATTTTATTTAAATAACAAACTGATTTGTTTTTGACCACTGGTCCTTAGAATATAAAACCTTCAAAGATTTCAGCTTGACCTTATGTTCTATACAGGTTAATACTTACCCCATGAGAATCATATCAATCAGTGGTAATTTTGATTGGTTGTCTTTTCTGAGCATACAAATTATAGGTAGTCGACTGAAGCTCAAATTAGTGCAAGTGTATTATTACTGTATTGCCACCGATGGTGTGAGTTGGTTATTTTTCAAATAACATATTGTATTACTAATTGGATGCATCTATCTAGCCAGCCTTTGTCTCATTGAATCTGTGGTGTCATTACATGATGAGATATTGGTCAGCGCCTGAAGCCGCAGGTCTGGCTCTTGTCAATATTATATTGCCAGGATATCAAATGAATGACTGATACGATTACAAACTGTATCGCACAGCTCTTGAATATTGTATTCAGATTGCTTTATTTGATTCTTCATTGATCAAAGTTATGATATGAAATTATCTAACATTGAAATATGGAGAAGAAATCTGACAAACTAACTCAAATTTGATTCTATTTTCAGAACGACTTTTTGAACTAAGAGATCTGCTGATACAAAATTTTAAAATGAACTAACTGGTTGAAAAAAATCCAACCTAGAGTCAATGCATAGATTTTTATTAATCTTATCTTGGTCTTGTATGAGGCTACAAGTGTGAGTGTGGATGAAGACACCCATTGAGGACTGGACACACGACAGTACTACATCTGGAAAAAATTATAGGACCTCTACACTTTATGTCCGTCGTTGGATATAGACCTTCCCCAGTATTCACCAGACCTTTCTATCGTGGGTGTCACCGAGCCAATATTTTCTGAATTTGTCTAGTTCATCTTTCCATCTTGTAATCTAACAGCCTCAGTTAGGCATACGAGCTCTAGAGATCCATGTTGTGAGTCGAGATGTCCAGTTGTTGTCTGCCATTCTTGCAACATGACCAGCCCATTGCCATCTGAGTTGCCTTATGGATTTTATGCTGAGAATATTAACCCAGTTTTTGACTTCAGCTTATAAAAAATCATCAACATGACTCAAAACAATTTATTATTCAGTAGCTGAATATTCTGGCTTCATGGAATATACAAATTAAATTATTTGAATTAATGGTATATCTTTCTCAAGATGAATGTGGAGGAAGAAATTATGGAATCACTTTGTAGTTTCCATTTGTTGAACAAATACCGGCACAGGTCTTAATATGCAAATCAGTCTGCAGTTAAAAGAGAGTGCTTTCAGACCTCCATGAGCATTTTTCACTTGGGTAATTGAAAAGGAAACATGGCTCCAACAAGAGAGCTGTCAAATGAAACGATCGAAAGGATTATCAAACTCCAGTACAGATTGTGGCAAAAGAAGTTGGTTGTTCCCAGTCAGCTGTGTCTCAAATTTGGTGCAGATAGAAACTAAATGGGAAAGTTACAATAAGAAAACATACAGGTAGACAACAGATGACGTTTAAGTATCAGAATAGAAAATTCAAAGCAATATACCTTGAAAATAGAAAATGCACATGGTTAATTGCCATTTTTTTCATAAATCTTCATCTTTACAATAAAAATCTGCTTATCCTTAGAGTTTATAATCATCAGTCTTTTATTGTCTGTCTTTGGATCTAGACCTTCCTCAGAATCTGCCATATCTCTCTATTGTGAGCATCGCAGAGCCAATATTTTCTGAATCTGTCCAGTTCATTTCATCATCTCACATTCTGCCGGCCTCGGTCATACATTTGATCTCTGGGGATCCATCTTGTGTGTTGTGATGTCTATTGGTTATCTGCCATTCTTGCAACATGGGTAGCCCATTGCTATTTGAGTTCCCTAATGGTTTCTATGAAGTCTCGGACTCCTGTTCTTTTTTTAATATACTGTGCTGTCTTGTGATCTTCCCATGTACTCTAGAGCATGATTCTCTCATGGGCACTTTGCATGAATCTCAATTTGCTGGTTAATCTCTTTGTTAGGTTTCATGTTTCGGCTCCATAGGTAAGTATCAGGACGCTGCATTAGTTTTATTCTCTTCTTTTTTTTCTTATTCTTGAAGATTTGAGCTTATTCTATTAAAGGCTTGTTATCCTAGAATGATCCTTTGCTTGATTCATTCACCTTTTCAGGATGTCATGGAGACTTGTTGTCCTAGGTAAATGTCTTCTTTAAAGTTTATATACTGATTTTTCCCAAATACCTTATTGGAATTAGATTTTGGTTTACATGTTGATACAGGTATTTCATCAAGAATTTCAGTTTTTTAAAACAAATAAGCAAAATACTCTCATTGTAAGATTTTGCCCATACTAAAATTGATGATTGTTTTTCTTGACAAATAAATATAACTTCTGTTAGATTTGAAAGGGTTTCTATTCTGTCTTTAAAAACTTTCCGAGCAATGCAGTATCTGAAACTGTCAACCAAGACAGTCAATAAAGGTTTCTTCAGTTTTTAAGTTGTCTTTTTTTTTTTTTTTCAATAAATTCCCTTCTTTATTAGATTTTTAGTCCAGGGATCAATTTACAATGTAAGTTTAGCTTGAGTCCAGCAGCATTCATGCTTGTTCTTTGAAAATTCAAACTTTTTTAGTGATCACCACCCTTTTTTCAAATTTTTTATTGATCACCCTTTTTTCAAATTTTTTTATTGATCACCTTTTTTTTCAAATTTTTTATTGATCCACCTTTTTTTCAAATTTTTAATTGATTTCACCCAGTACAACATGCTGCCAGAAGATGTGGGTCATATGACAGTTTTTATTGAGTGACTAACCAGACCTGTTACTTTTCTTGTTTGTTTGTTTGAATTACTGAGACTAGGTGTTGGTTGTCCTACATATTGACTCATTCAGTTTAGTCTTCTTGCCTTTGTTTTTTTTAATCACAACTTTTCGACCACGTTGATCCCCGGCCTTCATCAGGAAGCTATAGCATCTGGTTACCTTCCAGGAAGATTGAACAGAACCCTTTAATTGATACATAGGGATATACTGTGTCAATTCCACACACTGATGCATTCAATCAAGTTACCTTGTTTTTATTGATTTTTTCCAAACATTTAGACCACTTAGATCTCCGGCCTTCTTCCAGTTTCTGCTGCATTTGGTAACCTTTCGGGAATGCTGAACGAAACCCTTTTTCGATCGATGGAGTATACTGTTCTTGTTCCTTTGCCTGTCTCATCCTGTCTATGGAATCCCAGAACTCATCAATTCTCCACCTCCACTGAGGAAAGCTAGAGGGTACATTTGCTGGAACATTATGATAAAGACCACAAAACTATTTAGGGCTTTTTCATTAATTCTTACCAAAAGCTAACATTCATAATTTTAAAGTACCAAAGCTTAAGGAGAGAAAAAAAAAGATTTAGCTGTGGATTCATAAGGAATATTCCATAAAATCTAAACCAACTGAAATCTTGAAAGAAGGAATCATCAAATATAGCCTCGATGCCAAAATCCAAATCATCGTCTTCATTTGGCTAGAACGAAGTACAACTATTTTTATCAATAGAACTTTGCCCATGAGAGGAGATGGCTGTTGAAACCTCGATTGAGATTAAACTAACTTTTCTTCAAAATGGCTGAAGGGAAAACTGTCTCCATTGTGGAAGTAATTTCATTTCCTGATTTTCTGGAATCTAAGAACCATTTACTTAATTAAAGACACTTTTCTGCTGTTGATTCCTGCAAACTAATCAACCCTAAAGGTATTTTCTTGTGTCAGTGATTTCTGACTTGCTTCTCTATTGTATGTGAGAACTGAAGATCACTTATACTAAATGTTACTCTAGATTGGACACTATTTGATTATATTGAAAAGAGACCCATTTTTTACAAACAATAATGAATAGTAAATTATATTTCGAGGCTAATAGCCTAGTTTTTGGCTAATTTCTTTTTTACATCACTACTATTTAATAACAAATCAAAAATAACTCCACATATTCATCCTAGAATTTACCAATTGTCTTGCTATTGTAAAGCTATTTACATAGATGAAACCAGAAAAAATACTCACAAGGAATATTGAACATCATCAAAAAAGCATGAAGGAAATTAATCAAGCTCAGGAGAAGTAAAACACAGTAAGGAGTGTCACAGACCAGTTTTAGTCATTGCACCCTAAAACTCATGAAATTCAATAAAATTACACAAAAAGAAAGATGAAGGAATTACTTGAAATATGATTAGCAAAAATTAGAAATAAAACTCTTGTGAATCAACATGACTAAAAAATTGGTAACTAGACAATCTTGATTTCCTCAAATGAAAAGAATGACTGAACAAATGTGTCACGAGAATGACAAAAATGATTCTTGGCAAGAAATTTTGATTCATCCTAATTCAGTTTGAGAATGGCATTGACCAGCAAAGCTGAGATGGCACCAATAAAAAATCAAATGAAGTAGAAATAAGAATAAAAATAGATATGTATGATTATCACTACTATATTAATGTATACTCTCTGGATCAAACCTTATATTGTATTTGAATAAAACCAAAAAAAGGAATTGTCTTATTACTTTTTACGCTACATTTATTAATGTGATTTAATCACCCCAAAAATTGTTAAAAAATTTGAATTATTTAAAATTCAAATACATTAATAAATATTCAGTGGACTCAAGGAGAGCCTGGTGTGTGTTAACAAGTTTCTGAAAACAATGTGATTACAGCTTCTAATAATGATTTTGTGAGCAGCAATTAAAATGCACAGTACTATTTATTGATACTATTATATATACTAGTTAATACCCATGAAATAACATTGTTCTTTATATTTATAATACATACATATATATATATATATATATATATATCATCATCATAATAATAATTAAATAATTGAGTCATCCACAGACAGCTGTTTCGTTGTATTACAACTCTTCAGTGTGGCTATAGACTATCCATTATCCCATCGAGTATCATGAGGTAGGATCAAAACCTTTGTTTCAGACCCAGAGGCTGGTATTATGCCACTGCCCTACAGAGAAATGGATGGTTAGTAAGGCTGAACTTGAGCAATTTATTTAGTTATGCACAATTTCCCATCCACCAGAGTGCTCTCTTCCAAAGTTGGAAGAGCATTGCATAAAGCTATAATGAATGAGTTACCTTACTTAAAGAGTGCTCAACCCTGAACAAGGGAGCTTTAATCATAATAACAATTATATAATTGAATCATCCACATGATTATTAGACATGAAAAATGAAAGAAAATTAGTTTGCTGTCAGAATTGCTAATAAAAGTTTGATTGAAAATGCTCTTCTTTATTAAAGAGTGCAGACAATTTCTCAAAAGATCTCTATCATTCCAATTGATTTGATGATGTTCTTTTACATTTTTTCTCTACAATAATCATTTATACTTTAAATAAATGCCATCAGAAAATGGAAAGACTCAATCTAAGAATTCTAAATATACTATTTATCCTACCTAGGAGCAAAAGTGACTTGAATGTTAGTCACCCTGCTCTTGTTTCTTTATACCAAACTGCTCTCACAGTTGGTAAACATGTACTGAAGAGGTATTAGTAATTGAATCATCATTTTTTACAATTACATTCTAAATTGAAGAATTATTCAGAAACTGCACAAATATAACTTCCACGAGTAATCTCCTATATAGATATGTCACAGTCTGTAAGTTGATATACTTTAAATAATTTATCTCTCAACATTTACAAATGATACAACTGTATTCATAACACCGTTTGAAAATGTAACTTGTAAAGTTTTTGTCAAAGTGCATTTTAATTCTCAATCTTCAACATGACCACCATTATTTGTGATACTGTGATCAAGCCGATTTTTCCCATGAAACATTACCCAGTAGCTTCTCTGTGATTGTCTGAATTGCATTTTTAATCCTGGCTTTTGGTTAATCCAAAAAATTTGATTTTGATTTGTAGATAAGTGTTTTCGCTTAAAAAATGATAAGATCCCATTAATCGTAAAGAGAAGGGTGTATAACCAATGCATCCTCCCAATAGTCACTTATCGAGCTGAAACATGGAACCTAACCAAGAGACAGACCCGAAAATTGAGAACCATGCAACGTGCACATGGAAGAATAATGCTGGGCCTCACATGGAGAGACCACAAAACAGCACAGTACATCCGAGAAAAGACAAGAGTTAGGGACATCATAGAATCCATTAAAAATCTCAAATAGCGGTGGGCTGGCCATGTTGCAAGAATGGCAGACAATCGATGGACATCGCGACTCACAACATGGATCCTCCGAGATCACATGCACAACCGAGGCCGGTAAAGTGTTAGATAGAGAGACAAACTAAAGTTCAGGAAGTACTGGCTCCATGACGCCCATGATAGGGAAGTGTGGCAAATCCTGGGGAAGGTCTATGTCCAACGACGGACGCTAAAAGACTGATGATGATGATGATGATGATGTTTTCACATGACCCCCTGGGGAATTCAGTTGGATAAGATCAGGCAAATACGGTGGCAAAGCAATTGGTCTGCCTCTGCCAATCCATTTGTCTGGGAAGACATCATTTAACCATTGTTGCTCATTCAAGTCATAATAAAAGTTATCGGTGCATTAATAATGAAATTATTATGTGAGGATCTTTAGAATTTGGAATTTTATATAATATTTACTGCATGGTTTTTACATTTGTACATCTGAAGTTATTGCTACTCAAATGTGTGCAAGGACTTTAGGATCAGCCTCATCTTTCTCTATAGTTTCTATAATTTCTCTCCCTCGACTTCCAGTCTTTAGAATTACCTGAATTTAGTTATGAAATATTTAAATTGACAATACTGAAGCAAAGTAACCAAAATACTTCAAAGCCTTGGTTTCATAAAATTGACGGAAAATTATTTTACTTGACAATTATGGCAGACTGCTCCACTCACCTTAAAGTTTGGCTCCTTCCAAACAGGTATCTTTGGAAAGATGCTGCCAAAGACCATGATAATAGCATACACACCGTTCCTATATACTTATATCAAAAATGGAGTGTCATTGCTGCACTCTTATGGACCTTTATGACGTTGAATTAGTTAACTTGTTTGTGCTCAGTTCATTTGTGATTTTAATGCTTACAGGTACATTACAATGGAACTTTTTTACTTTTTGGATCACTTTTAGCCAATTCCAAGAATCTATCTATTTCCCCTTGAATCTGTTTTTTTGCTTTTTGTTTTTCTCCTCTAATTTGTTCATCTCCATTTCTCCGCGAGTCTATTCATATCGAATTGTTTCTTCTCGACTCTGCCTATCTTTTCTCCTGTCTTTTCATATCTATCTTTATACCACCCCCAAGATGTTACTATCCTAGGAGAACAAAACAGATAGCATTCATTGAAGCAATTGATATGACTTCAGAATCACACGCACGCACACAAGTTTTATTCTCCATTTCCCTTGTGTTAAGAATTCTTTTTTCTGGGTAGAATAAAAGAAGGTTCTGCATTTCATTTTTCATTTTACAGTTCTAAGAAGAGGAATTTCACAAAGAAAGCACAGATGAATGCTGTTGGAAACAAAATCTTAACAACATTTGCTCAACTATAACTTTCTTTATTGTGTGCATTTTTCTTGAATCTCTCATTCAATGAAGCTTTGTGAACAATGTGTTTGTCTAACTTGTACCCTTTGTATGAGTTTAAGACACCAACACTCTGTGGCAGCATTCCTGAATGTAATTAGAAGTCTTGGAGAGTTCTGCAATGGAAATCTTGGAGACAGTTATAGGTCAGTGAGGAATGCCTGTTAGGAATAATTTATTCCCTCCTGAAACCCATTGCCTGAAGACTTTTTTGTAATTGCCCACGGGTAGAGGGCCCTCCAGAGTTAATGTTTCCAGAATCTTTTATGTGAAGTTGCTAAAGTGATGACCCCTCAGTTATCTAATGGACGTTTGCATTGAAGTAAACTTATTGAATTGCACAAGTGTCTGACTCTGAGGAAATGTGTTGTTTTATTTGGAAATACTTATAAGATATTTTGAAGTTCAACTGTTGGTTCTATCAATGAAGATGATATATACATGTGTGCATTTATATAGTTATTCAAGCCTGACTGCTGCAGTGTCAAAGTCAACTCCTACTTCTATTCCTACTCAATATGATTATTGTAACTTTTGTATAATATATATAACAAGTTAAAAATTTCTGAAAATTCATATTTTTTCATATGAAGTCCAACACATAATTCCCACACAATATCCTTCTTAATTTCACTTATAGGCAAATGATTTGAACTTTGACATGAAGACATCTCCTTTTTGCCCAGTAAAGATAACAAATTTAGAAAAACAATAACCTTGCATCATCTTCCCACCTCCTCTCCAAACCTTGTTATTTATAAAATTTTATTATGAAATTATCATTTCCCATTTAACAACAAAAGCAGAGCAAACAGTCTCTCAAAAAGTTGTAATGGAAATAAATACTATCCAGTTTCTGAACTCAATGTTTTTATAGTCTATTAAAATTCACAATTATGTCAGATAAGTCTTATCCCTTTCCTCACCATGTATACATATATATATATATATATATATATATATATATATATATAAGAGGATACTTCTCTCTCTTTCAGTTTCATGAAATAGTGCATTTATATCTTTGATACAATCTAGCCTGGCTGTTGGTGACTCTTTCATCAAAGCATTTTGAGGTTGTTCTTTTTCAACAAATTAAACTTGGTTTATGACAAATACAGACAAATTTCACTTTACCCAATCTATCCATACCATTATTATTAATATGACTACTTCTAACCTTAATCTTAATTTTATCAATGGCTTTTTATTGCAACATTTTGCTCAGGCTGATCACCCTCGGCAGCGAGTGATTTGTGCTGATCAGAAAATATAAGAATAAGCCTCGAGTAGGAATTGAACCCATATCCCCAACAAAAGAGGAAGCATGGTTTAGCCCCTTCAACTCGCGTAAAACAAATTTGTTTCAAGTTACTGATTGAATCAATGGACATTATTATAGTGAATTAGAAGTAAAACAGGTTTGATTGAACGCTCATTGAAAGATCAATTCAAGGTCAAAAATGGCAGATTGAACCTCCCATTCAAAATCTTTTTTTTGTGAGGGGGGGGGGGTAATGTTAAAAAATCATAAGTAATGTTTATTCAAGACATAATGAGTAAATGTTTGAATTTTCAGACTTCTAGCTCTATTGGTATGGTCTGTGCTTGATACATACATAGTCAGACAGCCAGACCAACTTGAAAACTGAATAAAACCTTTGGTGACAGTTTTTCATAAGATCAGGCATGATTATACAGTATTATACTGTGACATACTGGTATCAATTTCCAGAAAGATCGAGCAGTAACTGACTAATTACAGAGGTAAAGATCACAGCAAATGAATTCTGAGTTGAATGAAAAACATCTAGATTAGCAACACTGAGCAAGGGGCGTAACTCACATTTCAGTACATCAGTCAGTGATAGCATTTGGCGCTAGATATGCTAGTGGATTTACCAAAGCAATTCAGTAAGAACGATACACAATTTGATTGGATGCTGAAGAATCGGCTGACATGGTAATTGAATATATGAAAAATTTAAATTTTCAATTTCAAAAATGTTATCAATTCATTCTTTTATTGGAAACTGTCAACCAAAACTGTCAATATAGGTTTCTTTCATTTTTAAGTTGGTCTGACTGGTTGGCAATGCATGTATGTACATATCCTAGATAAAGGCCACACCAATGGAGCTATAAGGATGAAAATTTCAGCATTCACTCCTAATGTCTGCAAGCAAAGAATCACTCTAAGATTGTAAGTCTCCGGCAGAGCAAGCTCAACCTTCAAAAAAAGACGATCCCATTAATCCTAAAAAGAAGAGTATACAACCAATGCATCACTTATGGAGCTGAAACATGGAACCTAACCAAAAGATTAACCTTCAAACTGAGAACCATACAACATGCATATGAAAGAATCATGCTCAATATTACATGGAGAGATCACAAGATGGTACAATATATAAGGGAAAAAACAGGAGTCCGAGATATTATAGAGTCCATTAGAAAACTCAAATGGCAATGGGCTGGTCATGTTGCGAGAATGGCAAGCAACGTCTGGACAAAGTGGATCCCCATAGATGAAATGCAAAACCGAGGCTGGCAGAATGTAAGATGGCAAGACAAACTAGACAAATTCCATAAGTATTGGCTATTTTGACGTCCATGATAGAGAGGTCTTGTGAATCCTGGGGAACATCTATGTTCAATGATGGACGATGAAATACTGATTATGATGTCTGGGAAAAAAAGTTTTTTGGATTTAAAAAAAAATTGGTTTCTAGGTGAGGGTGTTGCCAGTTTCCAATATAAGTTTATGCTGAATTGGTTACTTGCCCTTGATGACTTGATTATTTTTAAATTTGAATTTTTTAGTGATCCAAGAGAAGGCAAGAGAATTAACTTATTCATTGATCACCCCCTCTCCAATTTTTTGATTGATCATTCCCAACACAGCATACAGCCAAAAGATGTTGATCCCATGATGGTTTCTATTGAGTGACTAACCAGACCTGTATCCAATTTTATTTGACCACATTGTCACTGTCACCTAATCATTCCTTTACCAAAGAGACCTCTCGCAAGGTTTGTCGGCACCCAGGGTCAAAGATAGTGCTCAGGGCAGTTGCGCAATATCCTGGGGGGAAGCTTATCAAATATCAGCTATAAAAAATTTTACCCCCCTCCTTCACCCAGGAGCTACTGTCCCCTCTAGACCCTTTGCGGGGACCCATAGCAAATGTTATTCTTGCTACATATTTAATACGATGCTGATTCTCTATTACATTGAAAATGTCGAAAATAGCCACACCACCTGCTCCCATATATATATTTTTACATGACTTTAGCTCTTTTTTTCTAGACAACATTAGCTATACTTTCATTGATTTGATCCTGTTCTGTCCAATCCTTTCCTATTTTGAATTAAAACGGATGTTTCATTCCCATAAAACACCTGCCTTGTTATTTCCTTCTGGGTAACAATTTTGTTTTCTACAACCCAACAAAACTGTGTTTCTGCAATGTTTAAAAATTTATAGGAAAAAAAAAAAAAAATCCTGCTTGACCCAAATAGTCGAAAAAGCATTATTATTTTCTTGTTTTGGATATAAAGTTCACGAGTATTGTAAATTATTGTTTGGTTCTTGTTTTTTTTTTTTAATATTGGGCCTTAAGCCAGTCTGGCTCAAAATTTAATTAAAATGTCTCGTGTTAGAACTCCAACTGTTATTCAGACTTCATTTGCCCTGGGGTGGATCCAGGATCTTGTGAAAGGTGGGGGCCAAATTGAAATATTTATTTTTTGCAAATAAATGTGTGAAATAAAAGAAAACAAATTTAAAACCTAAAAAACAGAAAGTAATATTTGATTCAGCATTGTTCAATTACATTTGACTCATAGCTTTTTAGTACTAGAATCGACAAAAAACTAAGGTTTTAAGAAATAATCAGTAAAATTTACCACGGAACCAATAAATAAATTCATGAAGAGTAAACCGGAAGACATTTCACTTATATTAGATGAAAGGCAAAATTTTAAAAAATTGATTTCAAGGTTAAATTATGATTACATGAGATTATTTGTTTTTTTGTTTATGAAATTTCTATATCAAGATATTTCTTAAAAAATCTTTTAACCGTGATTTGCCCAAGTAGGTGGTGGGTTATCCTGACTCCCCCTTGGCCCCTCCCCTGTGGGTTCACACCTGCTGCTTCTTTCTCTCTTATGTCTAGATTTTCTTTTTAATAGATTGAATCTGTCATTTTTTTCATCTTTGTTTATCAATTTAATCAAATGATGCAATCTCTGAATATTTGCTTATTTAGCCTTTATCATAGACTAGTTGGGGTTCCTGTCATTGCCCAGGGGAAACATAACTCCAAATTTGACAATGCAGCAAAAATATGATCTTTAATATATTCTTCTTCTTCTTCTTCTTCTAATAATTCTTCTTCTTCTTCTTCTTCTAATAATTCTTCTTCTTCTTCAGTAGTAGTAGAAGTAGTTTTTTACTGTCCATTGTTGGACATCGACCTTTCTCAGGATTCGCCAGACCTCTCTATCATGGGTGCCATGAAGCCAATACTTTTTGAATTCGGCATTACCAGAATGTGGAAGAGGTTAGCTAAACCCATTCTCAACAGCATCATTATAAAGATGACACTTGCCTTTTCCTTGGCAACTTCTAAAACTAACTGGCTAACCAAATGGTCTAGTTTAGCATACATCCTTCAAGAACAAAAGAATCCCATAGGTTCTAAAAAGAAGAGTATACAACCTACACATCCTCCCGATAATCACCCAAGCAGGTGAGAACCACGCAATGTGCACATGAAAGAATCATGCTCAGTATCACATGGAGAGATCATGAGATAGCGCAATATATTAGGGGAAAAACTGAAGTCCAAGACACCAGAGATCTGGAATGGCTAACCATATTTGGAGGGAAAAAGGTGAACACTTCCCTTTCTTGGTAGAAGTCTGTATCATACACAGGTAATGCTGTTGAAAATTGGGTAAAATTAAGAAGGCAGCCCATATCAACATGTTGACTGAATGTACATCAGACAAGTGTGAAGTCCAACCCTATGTGGGTTCCACTATCCAACAAAGACAAGAAATCCGAACCTAACAAGGAAAGAAGAAGAGATCAATATCACCTGAATCTTACATTGTGACATCATTGGATAATACACCTGAAGAAGGCCGTAGAATGAATCAGTCAAAACTTGGCATGTATAACAGAAACAATGAGGAGGAATTCAATCATCCGGAAAAACTCATTGAAAGTTCAATCTTCATAGAATGCTCCAGTATTATGGCCTTGAGATTTAGTAAATTACAATCAACAATACACTGTAGACCTGCTATAGTTGGGATCCATAATTTTCTACCCCGTTATAAGAGAGTCAACATTGTAATGGATTTTCCTTTTTTGGAAACCTTCTTCCAAGTTTTCCTCTTTGCTGTATGAAGACTCTGTAGTGGTTGTCTTTTCCTGACGGTGAATGAAAATAAGTTATACGAAATGATCTATTAGTATATATTAGTAAATATGTTATGTACACAGGCAAGGCTGACTCTTATAATTTGTGCAGAAATGAAAAGAAAACTTTGGGGTGGTTAGGCTAGTTTGGCAGGAAGACAGAAATAAGTATGAAAATTCTAAAAAATCTTAGTTATATATGTAGTGAGTGTCGACCAAATGAGGGTGGGGGTCAGAAAAAATTAGAGTCAAAAGTATGGTGTGCTTCAAATTTTCCGTGGCATATCTATTTTTTCTATTTTTGCAGCTAATATCTAGTTATTTGCAATGGCCTTAAAATGGCTGACAATCTTTTTAATACGTTTAATACGTTTTTGGCACTTTTTTGAGATTTTCTTTTTGAAATTTGTAGTTAATGCTCCAACTTCATCGAGAGTGGTTCCATGCTATATCAAGCCAAATTATTACTGGTCTCCAGTGTACTTAATTTTCTTTAAAGAATCTGTGAAGCTGACTAATTGGAAGTGGTTCATATTGATTTTCATTGCTTTTCCCTGCTTCCTTGAGAAAAAATTAAAACTTTTTATAAAAAGCAACAATAATAAGATTGAGTAACTCTAGTAATAAAATAATGGTAATAATGAATAGTTTATTGACCCAGAATTGTACGATGAAAAGCATCAAATGGTTTGGACACCTGATGGAAGGAGCCTAATTATCCTTCAAAGAATATTTTAAACCAGAGGCTGAAGACGCTCAGATAGAAACACCCCAAGGCCAACAGAGAAAGCACTGTCTGTTTGCCATTACCCAGCATCCAAGCCATAACACTCTCCCCTCTATCAAGATCTCCTATTTACTTGAACCCTCATGAGAATATGATGTGATACAAGGTTGGTTTAACATGAATGTGTGTGGTAGGAACTTCACCCCCAAATTCTCTTTAGTACTCGCAACTATTGTTGTGAGGACTTGAGAGCACTTGAGTTGGTCACAGGGCAAACCCTGATCCCGGGGGTCCAGACTACACAAAGCAATGCCAAGAGAATCACATCTGCGTCCATCTGGTCTGAAATGATTTTCCAAGATGGATGATTAGTAAGGTAATTGATCTCTATAAGATAGCTAACCCCAACCCACAACCGATAGGTAAGTACCAAAATCTTTGTTTTTCAAGGATTGCTATACTTCCTTGATATAACCATTGTCACTATATGTAACTGTACGACCCAGTTTCCCCATTCTCATCTATGGTCTCAAGGAAATGGGTAGCATAATAGAAACTGCAACTCTAAAAACAACTCGCCTTGAAAGTGTTAACAAGCCGCACTATCAAGCAGGCACAGTCCAAGGGGTAGCAAGAAGGGTCAGTTGGCATGGGTCTCTGATTTTTTTCTATAAATCATTCTAGTTTTTCTTTTCTATTCTGTTACTTCATATAAGCTATATCTACATCTATATACCCATACATAAATCATGTATAGCACTGATTTAAAAAAACCGACTTGATGAACATTTTCTTTCCGGCCTGGGCCTATTACCAGCTCTGCTTGGCCCTGTTACCAATCCAGGAAACAGGCAATAAACAGGGACCAACGGAGAAGGATCTGTGTTGTGTTACTACATGTTGGAACCCCAGTAGGTGCCATAAATAAACGAACGATTAATCATCATATCTGTCAAATTCAAGTGTTAGCAGAAGCTGTTTCTTCATTTCTGATTTTACATGATATGCTCTAGTAGTTTCATGATGAAAGCTACAATGAAATTAAAGTAGAAAACAATCAGAGATCACATACTGCGAAAGCCATTATCAGCATGAGTAATTGTGCATGGATCCGCCTCAAAATTCAATCAGTTCTTCCGTAGCCTATTGCACAACTTACCACAAAAAAATCATCGAAATTTATTGGGAACTTCCAGAGATATTGTGTGGATAGGCATTAAATTAAAGTGTTTTTATGTGCTTTTGACATATAACTATGGTGTTGGGGAGTTGATTGTGCTTGGATCTGCCCCAAAATTTAATCAGTTCTTTTATAGTCTATTGGTGACCTTCTTAGAAAATATCATTGAAATTCATCCAGAACTTGAGGAGATATTGTGGATATGGATATTGGAGGACGTGAAATTTTGGTGAGATTATGTGGTTTGGACGTATGACTATGATCTAGAAGAGGTAACTGTGCATGGATCAGCTTCCAAATTTAATCAGTTCTTTCATAGACCATTGTCCACCCTTCCACCGAATCTTATTACAATTCATTTTGGATGAGATATTGTATGGAGAGTCATGAAAATATAGATATAAAGAGAAAGGGAACAGAAACTCTTAATCAAAATAAAATTTCTGGATTCCCCCCCCCCCACATTCAATCACCTCTTTCTTATCCCATTGCCCACCGTTCCACAAAATTTATATACATAAACCTCTCCAATTTCGTTGACAGAAGTAAATAATCATAATGAAATATTGCTTAAGCTTCCATCTTTATTTTCTCCCATGATCTTTTGGTAGCCATCTTTTTCTTTCATTTTAAATAGAATTATGAATTTTTTAGGTTTGATTAATGCCATGAAAAAATTAATTTATCTTTTTATTGTAGTCTATTATGGTACTGTATTGTAATTCCCAGCCCCCCACCTGAGAATTGATGATTCTCCTATCTCGTATACCTCAGAGCAACCGGAGATTTGAGGCAATAAGCATACCTTTTTTTTTTTTTTTCTCTCTCTTAATTTAAGCATTCCCAACACTTAGGTAGATACTCTCTTGTCTGTTATGATAAGGAATATCTTCAGAACATTATCATCACCTTTCTTGATTAACTGGAAGCTATAAGTATTCCTTGTCTGACGTTTTTTCTAATCATATATATTAATTATATATCTATCATATACTTAATCATATTCATATACATATGTGTATGTATGTATGCGCATGTATGTAAATAGGAAGGTGTGTATATATATATATATATATATATATATATATATATATGTATATGGGTGTGTGTGTGTATATATAAATATACATACGTATATGTGTGTATATATATGTAGATATATGTATGTGTGTATATATATATATGAATACATGTATGTAATGAGTGTGTTTACATATATGTGCATGCATATTTATGTATATATCAGTGTATGTGTATATGTGTGTGCATATATATATATATATATATATATATATATATATATATATATATATAATTATGCATATGTAAATATGTATATTTCAATATACATATTTGAATTGTTTGGGAAGGCGCTAGATATTTTGAAAGTTGAGTCCCCACTGCTTCCATGCAGGCATGAACACCCTATTCCATTCTCAATCCTGTTTATTACATTGCAGAAGTAGATGGGGAGTGAGAAAAGAAAAGATGAAATAGGAGAGGGAATGATAATCAGAATGGGTAACATCTCAAAAAAAGTGACCTTTTCATATCAAGTTTTGTTGGCCATTTTTTTAGTCATACTCCTGTATATAGTCTGGAATTGAATTTGTTTTCCTACTTTGACAAGAACAATCCTCACCAAATTGGGGGAGGGCATAAATTGATTTGTAAAATCTGCATTCTCCTACCATGATTTGAACTTACAACTAGCTGACTGCCAGCTGGCTGTCTTCCAGATTCAGTTAAATCCACAAGTTTTAGATACTAACAAGATATTTATCATACAGATGGGTTTATCTAATTCTGACAAATGAATACATTTATACAAAAAAATATGTATAGGCTTGTTTTTATTGTTGAATCCATTAGATTCAAGGAATCAGTTTGAGATATAAATGTTTTTTTAAAGAACAACCAGATAAGTTTTTAAACAATTGAATATGAACTGTAAATAAGCAACAAAATCTTACAAATAAAAAAATATTGAAGAAAAGGGATTTGTTTTTCCACATTCATTATCTGTTGACACTTGATTGAGCAATATCGTTGCAATGTATAAATGTTTGGTGTTGTCAGAAAGATAAGATTTCAATAAAAATGGCTGACTGTCAACGAGAATTTTAAAATTATGTGTCTTAGCTAAATCTATGTATTTCTGTTCTTTTTTGTAATCCATTAAGATCAATATCTTGGACGTTTAATATTTTTTTGGAGGAAAAGCGCTTTCAACATTTGACTGAATTCTATTGATAACCCGAACAAAAAAAAATTACCTTTAATTACAAAAACTAACTTGAGATAAAAGGGAGAAACCATTTTTGCTTTAATCTTGAAGTATGATAATGAAAATATTTCACTCTTAACAAAAACTATGAAAAGATGATTTTACAAGAGTATTACAGGTCTGACCAGATGATTTATGAGAGTATCACATATCTAGACAGATGGTTCTGCATGTGTATCGTAAATCTAGCTTAATTTTACAAGAGTATCACAGATCTAACCAAATGATTTTATGAGCGTATCAAGAATCTGGACATGATTTTGTGAGAGTATATCACAGATCTGACCAAATGATTTTATGAGAGTATCAAGAATCTGGACTTGATTTTGTGAGAGTATATCACAGATCTGACCAAATGATTTTATGAGAGTATCAAGAATCTGGACTTGATTTTGTGAGAGTATATCACTGATCTGACCAAATGATTTTATGAGAGTATCAAGAATCTGGACATGATTTTGTGAGAGTATATCACTGATCTGACCAAATGATTTTACAATATGTATATATATATATATATATATATATATATATATATATAAACAATTGCAAAATTCAATGCTTAATTATCAAATTCTTCTGTCCCCTTCAAGAAATATGTAGTTTAATAATGAACAAGATGATAAAAACAAAGCTGTGTAAAGATGAAGAAGTTGCAAGGTCAATAAGAAGCAATGAGGAAAGCCTTAACCTAAGCTACGTATTCAGATTCAAATGTAATGGGATCACAATTATTTTAAAATGGGGCCACAAATATTTTTTCATTTTCCTTTTATCACCAGAATTGGATAGAATAACAATTAGAAAAAAAGGCGCTGCTGCTGCTGGAATCAAAAACAGTTATTTGGGCATCTGCATACCCAGTGGGTGTTTAGCTCAATAGTAAGTGCAATGCTACATTGAAGTGGCTACCCTATCTGCCATGGTTTGATTCTTGCAACAGCCCCATTTTCTTTGATTGTTTATTCTACTTACGTTGTCTAGTTTGAGTGATACATTAATCATATAACAAGAAGAGATCATTCCAAATAAGAGTTTCTGTATAATATAAAGCAATTTATAATTATATATATATATATATATACTTTATTTGATAATTAAAAAGTGTTAAAAATCATTTGATGGAAGCTGGATGTTATTTGACGTGGAAAAAATCAACTTTAAGGTTTGTGGAAAAAAAATATCAAATTCTTTGGTTGGATATTCTTTCTTGATAATCTGATTATAAGAATGAAACAAAAAATTACGAGTCAAAATCGAGTGATCGGATTTAGCATGTGGAGAGTTCTAACTTTATCTGGTAACTCAAGTATTTTCGTTGGAACTGGCATCGTCAGTAATGGCTCTGACAATGGAATCAGCAAACCAAATTCTAGCTCTTGTTGGGGCTGATCAGGTTCATTTAATTCTGATGCCCTTGGGAAAAGGATGAATCTGTTTCTTCTCCCACCAGCTATAGGTAAAATAGTAAGGAAGATTGGGCTCTCTACCCTTGGGAAGGCAACCAGTCTAGGAGAAAGACAACTAGGGATTGGAGACCCCCTAAAATACACAATTTGACATCCTTCTGGCAGCTCCTGCATCCTAGCTGATGCCAGACGTAACACTTTTGGTTTCCTCTGGACTACATCATTAAGACTGAGCATGAAATTCGGACAGCTGGGCATGTGCCCTGGAGTTAGATATTCATTGTTTGTAGAGACAAAATAAAAACTGGTCGGAATTGTAGATTTTTTTGGAGATGGGGTGAATAAGTACAGTGTCTAAATCGACTGTTCACTGATTGGCTTATCGCAATCTATTTAATAATAGGTCAGAAAAGATGAAGGTTGTAATTTTTTTCTACTGCCGTCCAGTTTTTTTGACTCTTATGGGCTCATGGTAAGTATAGTTTGATGTAGGGTTGGCGATACGGACAAAAATTCATATCCCAGTATTATTAGGGTGAAAATAGATATATGATATATATCCCTGCATTTTCTTATGTTTAATTGCAAGTCAAAGTAATATGAGATTTCATAAAGGACTTTTATCAAAACAAACTGACATCAAAATTATGAAAAAAAAATGAATAAATAAAAAAATCGTCATATATCTGAGAATGCTGCTTTTTCAACTATAACAAGAACACAGAATACTTTGACCATAAGAAACTAGGAATAAAAATCTGAAAAGAACAAAAAATAGTCGTCTTGTGAGGTAGACAGTTAAAGGAACGGAAGAAGAGGAGGGTGGATTTGGCGTGCACATGCAGAAGGAGAGTGGGGGCAGAATTGTGCGGACAATTTGGGATGGAAGCAGACAGGCTCAAGAGAAAAAAAAGAGCTAGATCTAGCTCCTAAATAGCTAAATTGACATCATTATTGCCAAATAGGTATAAACTGAAATATACCGGTTTATCGTGTCAAGTCGATATACTGCCCAGCCTTAGTTTGAAATATAAACCTCGAAAATAAATAATCTATCTTTTAGTGTCCAACAGTCTCTGCAAATAATGTTTTACTTTGGTTTTAAATATGTTCATTTCTATTGGATAACTGGTTGACCTAATTTGCATATGTGTAAATTTGAGGTGAGTAAGAGTTACTCCCCTTAGACAAGAGAAGTTTTTGTTTGTGAATGAATAATGCACACAATGTATTGGCCACACAACAAAATTAATACCATACGCATTAAGTTACAAAACAACAATCAGGAAACTAGAAACCTACAATAGTACATTGACGGCAAGAACTTGACAATTCTGTACATTGAAAAATTTTCAATTATTCTTACTTCAAGAGAGGGAAAAATAAATTAAACACCCCCAGGTATCATAGATTTTTATACGTGAAATGCCATTTTTTTATATCAGAGACAATAATTCTAAAAGTTTTAGATTTACTTATATAATTGTATTTTTTGTAGATTCAATGTAAGTAGAGATATAATCTAATATTACTGGAAGTTTTTGAGCCCCTAGCAGCAATAGTGTCTACCCAAGAAGTTATTTTAATTTTCAAGTACAAATTCAAATTGCAAACTGTTTAGCAATGGTTCAATAAGTTTAGGTTTTGGAATATGGATATGGATAAACATTGAGGGAGACCCAAATACATTCTTAATGATGAGAGATTATCATCAGTAGAAGCCAATGACCCACAGACAATGGTTGAAGCATTTTCTGGAAAAACATATCATGCCATCTTAAAGCCAAGAGAAAGGTTAAAAAGTTGAAAAAATAGATCCTTCATGGAATGCTCCATGACAATCTCAGATGACTGTGTCTAAACTTAGAGAATTGAGATATAAAGTCTTGCAGTGTCCTCCATATTCACCTCTATAAATTATCATCTTTTCAGGCATTTTGATTTTCATATCCGTAATAAAATGTTTAATAATAATGAGGCCATAATCAATGCTTCCACTGAATTTATGATCACTAAACCTTAACAATTTCATAGCGATGATATATTATCATTGGAGGGTTGTTGGAAAAAGGGTTATTGCTTCAAATGGGTCATGTTTTGATTAAATATTCACTGTTTTTTTCTTGTTTATATCATCTTTCACCTTATTATAAAAAGAAAAGCAATATTTTATATGCAGCAATCTGATATTTGCTGTTATCAGCTGTAATGTTCATTCACCTACTTAGTTTTATATTTCGGCAAAACTTTCTGTGCACTTCCTGAAAAGACTTTGCTGATTCAGGAGATAAAATTAATACTTCCAGACTTTAGTGTCTGACATCTTGCCATTCTAAACTGCAGTTCTGTCGACCTTTATTTGCCTCGAGTGTTAGCAAAAGAGAATTACCCAGCCAACTAACTTGTTTGTTTTGCTCCCAACAGATATTTGATCATCTGCAAATTGTAACCATGTCCGATTAAAGGTTCCAGTAGAGCAGAAAGATTTATGCTGATATCGATCAACATTTCCCCCAAAATATATAATTTCTGGTCAGAGTTATGAATCAATTCTTGCATGGATTGATGTCAACAAAGTTGATGGGAACAAAAACATATTTATCACTTAGATAAGCATACAATTACCTTATTTCCTTCTTCTATTGTTTTCTTACCTTTTTTTTTTCTTGCTTTTAAAACAATAACATTCTCAGTGTTATTGGAGGTGCAGAGTGGCATAACAGTTGGCATGGGAAATGAAATTAGCCTACCAATTCTGAGTTCAATCCGAGGCTGTTTATGTTCATTTTGTACAAATAACTTTGGGAAAGGCATGAAACCACTTCTTCTAGTGATGGGAAGTAGCATAGCAGTTGGAGTCCTTGATCTCTGTAAGACAGTCTATCTAAGAGAAAGTTATTCTGACCGAAGAAAAAAAAACTACCATTTGTCAGCCAGCACCACCGGATTTTCCAAAAAATTCTATGAAAATGTTTTTTTTTAGACATAATAAGGAGCAAATGTTGAATGTATCAGCCCTCTAGTACCATTGGTGCAGCCTGTACAGATGATACGTACATACATATCCATCCAGCCAGGCTAACTTGAAAGCTGAAGAAACCTAAAGAGACAGTTTCGGTGAACAGTTTCTTACAACAAATGTAGTCTGATTTGTTATATTATTAGAATATATATTAAGATGTTATACTAAAAACTTATTTTGGAGGCAAAGAACAAAATCCTCTTTTGTAGACATAGTAAATAGTAAATGTTAATATTTTCAGCACTTTGGCTCCATTGATGAGGGCTGTACACATAACACACATATACATACATACAAAGCCAGCATCACTCAAAAACTGAAGAGACCTTGTTGAAGGTTTCTAAGAGTAAATAATAACTTGTCATTACAGTCAATAATTGAAAACCATAGTGTCAAAATCTGGAGTTATCTAAAAAAAATTGCATCAAAGAATAAATATGGTCAGAATAGAGTCTATGTATGACATCACAGGTATTTTCCCCTGGAAAACATTTCATGATCATCATCATCATCATCAGTCTTTAATCATCCGTTATTGGTCATGAACCTTCCCTAGGATTCGCCACATCTATCGTGGGCTTTGTGGAGCCAGTACTTTCTGAATTTGTCTAGTTTGTCTCTATCTTGTATTCTGCCAGCCTTGGTTTCACAAGTGATCTCTGGGGATCCATATTGTGAGTTGTAATGTCCCTCAGTTGTCTGCCATTCTTGCAACATGACCAGTCCATTGCCATTTGAGATTTTTAATGGATTCTTTGATGTCTTGGACTCTTTTTTTTCTCCCTGATATACTGTCCTGCCTTGTGATTTCTCCATGTGAGGTTGAGCATGATTCTTTTATGCGCACGTTACATGCTTCTCAGTTTGCGGGTCTGTCTCTTGGTTAGGGTCTATGTTTCAGCTCCATAAGTGATTATCGGGAGAATGTATTGGTTGTATACTCTTCTTTTTATGATTAATGGTATCTTCTTGTTTTTGAAAGTTGAGCTTGCTCTACCAAAGGCTTGCCATCCTAGAGTGATTCTTTGCTTGATTTCTTCTTCTTTTGTTTGTTTCATTGAGATTCGTTGTTCTAGGTAGATGTAGTGGTCTACTCTCCCCAGTTTTGCATCTTCAATTTTGACGGTTGTGTTTTTATTCATGACATGGATGTTGCACATTACCTTCATTTTACTGAAGTTCATGTGTAGTCCGACTTTCTTCGTTTAGTTCATCTAGCATTAGTTGGAAGTTGAGTAGGTTCTCTGTGAAAAGGATGATGCTGTCTGCAAATCTGAGCTTACTCAGATATCAGATTTTATTCTTCATTTCTCTTAGTCAAGGTTTCGGAAGATCATCTCAAGACAGAGTGTGAAGAGTTTGGGTGAGCTGGTGTCACTTTGTCTTACTCCTTTTTGGAGCTGGAGGGATTCGGAGTCTTTATGATGCCTGATAAAGGAGTTGCTGTGACTGTATATATGTTGCAGTACTCTGACGTACATAGGGTCCACATCTTGTAGAGTGATGGCCTTCATGACCATGGGGATTTACACACAGCTGAAAACTTTCTTGAAGTCTGTAAATGCTCCAGTGAGTGGCATTTTGTATTCTGCTGCTTTTTCTTCCTGCTGATTTACTGAATGGAGATGGTCCATGGTCTAGTAACTTCTTCTAAATCTAGCTTGTTCCCTTATTTCGTTTTCATCAGGTGTTTTAGTTTTCCGGTTGGAGATGATTTTTGTGAAAAGTTTATGGATGCAGTTGAGTCGGCTTGAAGGTCTATAGTTGTTGAAGTCTTTCAAGTTCCCTTTTTATATAAAAGCATTATGATTGCCGTGTTCCAGTCTTTCGAAACTTTACTCTGTTTTAGATACAAGTTGAATAGAATAGCTGGTTCTTTAATGACTATCTTACCAACTTTTTAAAAAAAGAGTAAAAATGAAAACATCTAGAAATATCTAGATTCTGGAGAATCTAGTCATTATCTGTAAACCTGTCAATAACAAAGCCCCTAAAAGATCAAAAACTCTGAAAAAAACTTTTTAGGATTGGTGTACTGTAGTAGACAAATGGTATGGCCAGAAGTGTTGGAACACATAAACACACACAAATATTTAAAAAAAGGATCAACCCCTTCGCCATATTTGATGGCTATGGTGGTTCAACTTTTTGTGATCTATTGTGTACATGTCAGGTGAATCGAAATCTGCTCGATAGAAATTTTTCTAGATTTTTCATCAAGGATTTTAAAAAAGATATTTTTCTTTCAAAAATTATAGAAAGTGTTTCACAATGGCAAACTTTGCCATTGTATCACCTAATATCAA
Source organism: Thysanoteuthis rhombus (assembly GCA_963457665.1). Taxonomy (NCBI): domain Eukaryota; kingdom Metazoa; phylum Mollusca; class Cephalopoda; order Oegopsida; family Thysanoteuthidae; genus Thysanoteuthis; species Thysanoteuthis major. The sequence continues at coordinate 29,369,339 of OY735236.1, read as the reverse complement.
TTTTTTTTTCCTTTTCTAATTTGTAATTTTTGTCCAGAAATGTGTTTAATTTTAAACTGATATTCCATTCTAGTATTGCAGTTCAGTAATAATGCAAATTGTGCTAAAATCTTAAGGTCTTTGCTCTATTTTTGCTTTGATTAATGCCTAATTATTCAAAATTTCAAGGAAATTTGGCTTCCCACTTTCTAAGGACAAGTGTGAATGAAGAAATCAATATTTCTAATGGATGCTTCATGAAAAAATTTCTCTAATTTGCATAATCTCTCCATTGATGGTTTAAAAAAGCCCTGAAAAATTTTACCAGCCATTTCTTGAACTTTTAATCAACTTCAGGTTTAGTTTTCTTCTTAGAAATAAACACAATAGATGTGTCCATACCTCACGTAATGAATCACTATAACTTGTGTGTGTACCACAATTATTAAGGATATTGTGTAAAATTATCTAAAAAATGAATCTTTTCTCTAAAATTATCTGAAATAGCTCTTTTATCTAAAATTATCTAATTTAGATCATTCGTCTAAAATAATCTTTAAATTAGATCTCTTATCTAATATTATCTGAAAAATAGATCTTTTATCTCAAAATAGATCTTGTATCAAGAATCATCAAATAAAATAGATCTTTTATCTAAAATTATCTAAAATAATGGATCTCTCATCTAAAATCATCTTTAAATAGATCTTTCATCAAAAACTATCTAATAAATGAATTTTTTATTCAAAATTATCTAAAATGGATCTTTAATCTAAAATTATCTGAAAAAACAATCTTATTTTTTAAATAGATCTTTTAGCTAAAAAAAATCTTTATCTAATATTATCTAAAAAAAATAGATCTTTTAGCTAAAACTATCTAAAAAATACAAGCTCTAGATTCGGGCATTGTTGGCAGCGAAAATGACCGAAAAAGACCGAAAGAAGCACTTACTGATGAAAACAAACACTCTTGGATGATGTCGGGTGATAAACCCAGACATGCGATATGGAGTGCCCAGAAACACACACACAAGCAAAGAGAGAAGATTTATAACCAACTTGGCTTGTTGGTCAGACGATTCCAGGGGTGACGGTGATTCTATATAAAACTAGTAAACGTGCAGAGAGCACATTCCTCTCCCAATGTCATTGTCATTCAAAACACTGAAAATTAGTTCATACATAGCAACTATACAGGGGTGATAACTGTAAAAATTCCCCAAATCAGTCTTTTTTATTTTGAAGCTTGAACACTTAGCATAATGTTTCTTAGAGAGTCCAAAATGAAAAAAAAAAACTGAGCATTGCAGCTCTGCCAATAAAGAAAGACAAGCCTGACTGCTTCAGGATTAAACTCCACCTTAGACACAACTATTTCAGCCGCTAACTATGTTTTCTCTACTTATTGAGGGGAGTGTATGTTCTAAGTTTCAATTTTCTACTATGGACGGTTAGGGCTGAGAAGAGTAGAGAAAAAAGAAAAGATAAAAAAAGGAAAAGTAAAGCACTAGTTGACACAACATGATGTCACTCTTTCTTTTTCCCCTCTCCCTCTCTTCCATGTCTGACTAATTGCGATAATAAAGTCAACTCTTTAGGAGCTTGACAATATCAAATTTTAAAGAATGGTTTGTTAGGCACTTATCATGAGCTGCACTCCAAGATATACCCATGTACCTCTCCCAACTTTTTTGGTAGAGGTAAACAATACCTAACATTCAAAACAGTAGCCATAAATTCTAATGTAATCATTTTGAAATGATTGGCCATTTTTTTTTTCTTCAACACTTGAGAATCCTTAATTTATCTGGATGTTGAATGAAGTGGTTGAAAGAAATTGAACTAGTGATAAGGCATCCTATTGTCAAACCTAAGTCCAAACCAAGAGTTGGCTTGTTTTCTTTCTACCATAGCAAGAACAAAAATAGCAAGAACAATCCTCACCAATTTAGGGAAGTAAAAATAAATATCTCCTTACCATGATTTGAAATCATGACCAACTGATTGTTGGTACTATCTCTCTCACTGACCGAGTTAAAATGACAAGACACACATATCTACCAAAATTCATCTGAGAGATGCAGAAAGGTTTCTTTCCTTCAAATAGATTGATACATCTATGAAACTAACACCATCCTACTGTGATTTGAAATCATGACTCACATATTGGTTGGCTGGTATCTGTCCGACTGAGCCAAACCGACAAGTCTTACATATCAACAAAATTTATCTCAAAGATATGCAAGGGCTTATTTCATTCTAATAAATTAATTCATTTAAACTGAAAAAAAAATTTTTTTTTACTGATTCTTTATTTAATGTTTATACAATATAAAAGCTGCAGTGATCATCTTCAGTCAAAATAGATGTTTGAGTGGAGTTTGACCTTGCAGCTGCCGGGCTTGTTCCAAATTGTCTCGATCCTAACAATGTAGGGCTGTATCATTCCCAACCCCAGCACCAAACAGCGAAATGCTTGAAAAGCCAAGACGAATGAATGCCCCGTGAATGCTCTTTTCTTTCTTTCTTTTTGGGAACGCTTACTGGTCATTCCAGATATTGAACCGTGTTGGCATCATCCATTGTGTTCGACTTGTTAGAAATTCAATTCGTGGGCCGTATTCTGCATTGTTGTCTTTTTGTTGAATCAGCCGAGATGTACAAGGGAACAGCTGAAAAGTTCAAAGGGGTCATCATGTAGAAAGGATAGAAAGAACGGACATGAATTTGGGATTAAGAAATCTCCATATTCATTTAACTTTTTGTTCAATAACTATACAATGGTATAAGGTCCCAATTCAACATTTTAAAACATGAAGTGGCTATCTTCTTTCTTACTTCTCTTGGTCTTTCTCCATCGCCCAGACTTGGTTTGACCGCCATGAACGACTACTAGGGCATTTCTTCTGTCTTCTTTTTTTGTTCCACCTTGACTACCATCACAACACGCCTCTGCAGTGACCATTCGCTGACAGACCAAAAAAGTAAATCTTTTCTTTGTCCCCAAAACATTTTTTGTGCTTAAATTTAAAGAGTCTTTTTTTTGGCTATTGACCAATCAGAGGAGAGCTTAAGAGTTGACTAACTAGTATGTCTTCATCTATACATCAGTGCATTATGCATTTCATGGTCGAGGCCACATCAGCGTGATGTGAATTTAGTCACATGATTAGTGAGATGTTAGTTGGTCATATATCTTGCTTTAATCACTTAGTCAATTTGCAAAATACGATTGTTGCATGGGCATCCAAAACGAGGTGCTTTTTCACTTATTTTCATATAAACAAACATCGGTATCTGTTGGAGTCCAAACAGGGTATTTTCCAACTTTTCAGGCTTTCTGCAGAAGGTAGGGGAGGGGGTTGAAAGTTGAAACCTTACAGTTGATAAAGGATAGTAGTGCTATATCATTGTTTCATTTTACCTCAACTTGATGTACCTATATAAAGAAATAGTATTATTCTTCACGGGTAACAGGGTTGTTACTCAGATATATCCTGGATGTATTCTCTCAGCCACCCACCTGAAATATACTCTTACACATTCCCTTATAAAACTGGCAGTAGATTCTCATGGAGGAATATGTCCTTTGATCATACCATCCATGACCCTCTTTTGTCAAGTTATGCAAGTTATGAGTTTTTGATATGCCACACAATGTTGTCAAGGATTACAATGGTGAGACCAGCAGCCTCCTAAAAGTAAGCCTTGGGGAACATCCAAAAGCTGTAATCCATGGATAGACAGTTGAATGCTGTCATAAAATAATCTATGGGCTGCCATTAAGTTAAGCTGGATTTTCAATTGAGCATAAATTGTTATATTCCCATGTGATTCTATCATTGCCTCATATTGGCCAAAAATCATGTAATTTGGGTCAAAGTATTATGGTTAACAGACTTCTTGTCAGGTTTTTCCAATATAAAAAAAGCCTCTATCTTCATTTTCTTAGGCATTCACCTCTATCATGAATACGAATGCTAAATTTAGTGGTGCAGCGTTTAGCTTTCACTAAGAACTCCATTTAATGTAAAATCTTTTAATATACTTTTTTTGGAGGTGGAAGCAGAGAAGTGCAAATTCCAAAAGAGATTTTTTTTGTAACATTGAATGTTGAATTTTGTTTGACATTTGATTTTCAGCCAAGCAATTTGCCAATGATATCATCTAATCTTCCATAGATGTAACTCTTGACATACCAGGCTAACCATACTCGTTCCCACTTATTTTTGAAATAGACAGCTATTGGACAGTTTGAAAATCTCTTACCACTGACTTTTTTTCAGATCTTGTCAAAAGCAGCATCAAACATTATCTTTTCTCTGTAATCATGTATATATATATATTTATATATATAGTCATGTAAACTTTTCATATTGTAAGGCTGAAAAAGAACAACTTCTTCAGTCAATTCTTATACATAGTGCCAAAGTATCCATGACTGTGTGTCACACAAGGTACTTTTGATCTGATTTGTGTTATTCCAACATGTTGTCTTGCGACTGTTTGTCATATCTTTTTAGGTTTTAGTTGCATGTAATTTAGTTAGATTTGTATTTGTATTTCTAATTTTATACTTGATTATGGAGGATGTCAGCAATTTTACCATAACCCTGTTTCGGGAGTATCAAAAAACAGGACAGGTTTCTTACTATGGCACTCCTGGTCATATTCATCAATATCTCCATGAATATAACAATGGTTTCTCCAACATTCTAAACAAATATCAGCAAAATTGATGAAGAATTTTAAAAATTGAAACTATTGAAACCAAAAGCATTTTTTTTTTTGTTCATGAAAAACAATCAGATTGGCCATAACCCACTATACCAGTCTCAATAATACTTCCTCCCAACTTTCATACAAAATTTCCTCAATATGTTTAGACTTAAATGAAGTATGCAATTTTTGATTGAAGAAATAACTCATTTCAAATTGTATATAGAATGTAAGCAAACAATTGAATCACTATACCAAAGTCTCCTATACCCATAACATTCATACAAAATTTAATTGAAATATATTTAAAATTAAAGTAGTTTCTCAATTTTAAACTAAAGAAGTTATCCGCTTTTAAAACATAGACTGGACCATCTTTTAATTTGATTGTTAATCATTTCCTCTGCAGTAAACTTCTGGCTGTGACAAAAGCTATTTCGGAAATGTTGATGAGAAGATCAAAATTTCAAACAATCTAAAGCATAATTTAGGTTATAAAATTCACTTTATTAAAGAATCATCTGAACTTTCTTGTGTGTGAAAATTCAAGAGTAAACTGTCAACTGGTTTCTTCAGTTTTTAAGTTGGTCTGTCAAGCTGTCTATGTATGATGTATACAATGCACTAATGGAGTTAAAGAGCTAACAATTTAAACATTTACTCCTTATTAAGTTGTCAAAAAATGTTTTTGTTTTTTTTTGAAAATCCCTCCTTATGTAGTTTTTTTAGTGGGGGTCCAGTTTTCTGTCTAAATCAATGCTAATTTGATCCCTTAGTTTGTGTCCAGCATCATTCATGTTTGTTTTTTGAAAATTCAGACTTTTTCAGTGATCACTGTCCAACAAAAGGCAAGAGAAGTAACTTCAATGTATGAGTAAATTCTTTGATTGTTCACCCCCAACATGTCATGATGCCAAAAGACATTGGTCATATGATGGTTTCTATTGAGGGACTATTTTCAATACATTTTACCAGGGATAAACCGATTTTTCTGAGTTGTCTATTTCAATATTATTAATTAGATTTTCTTAATCAAGAAATAAATGATGAAAGTAACATACTTGTCATTATCATCTTCATCTTTTTATTGTCAGTCATTGGACATAAACCTCCCACAGGAATCGCCAGACCTCTCTATCATGGACGTTGCAGAGCCAATACTATCTGAACCAGTCAACTTAGTCTCGCCATCTGATATTCTGCTGGACTCGGTTCCGCATTTGATCTCTTGGGATCCATGTTGTGAGTCATGATGTCTAGCAGTTGTCTACCATTCTTGCAACATGACCAGCCCATTGCCCTTTAAGTTTCCTAATGGATTCTACTTGTAGACTTTATCAATTTTTGACTAGTATTTTAATTTTAATTTTCTTCACTGAATTTACTTAAGACCATAAAGGTTCAGATGATCTGTAATCATGGATCATTGACATCCCAAAGTATTAGAATATTTTTGTTTCTTTGGATGGAAATGAGAAAATATCCAAAGGTCTTGATCTTCAAATTTCTTAAATGAAGTTTTGTCAAGACCCCTGTTGACTGATATCATCAAAGAATAATCATTTATTCCTTTTTTAAATCAATTCTCAGGATAGATATGAAATGTAAAGAGCGATTTGTTATTTAAGGAGAAGCCAAGATATTTTTCAACTTATCTTATATCACAGTGTTCATGGGTTTATCAAAATAACAACCGGATTCTTAAGTTGTAAGAAAAAATTAAAAGTTAGAGGAAAGGTAAAAAAAATTCATCAAAATTAATAAACATCAAACGCTGATAGGAAACCGCAGATATTCTTTCAATTATTTTATATTTTCTTTCTTCTTATAGTAAAAATAAAATCTACAATGCTTTGAACAGCCAACCTCATTCGGATGTATATTTTTTTAATATATTTCATATCGGTTTGCTTATTGCTTTATCAAAACAACCCAAATTGTAAGTCGTAAAAAGAATTTACAATGCATTCAACAGCTTCCCTCAGGTGTCCAATGTTATCATATATTTTTTTAACATTAAAACAACAACCCGAATTTTAAGTTTTAAAAAAAAATCTGAAAGTGAAGGGAATGTAAAAAGTCGTCCAAATTAATACGTATCAAATACTGAAAGGGAAATCACGGATAAGCGGAGAGGGGACCTCCATTGTTTAATTTAATTTATATTATATAGTAAGATTGTTTCTACTGAGTTGAACGCCTTTTTAAAGTCGCAAAAAGATGAAGATCATGTGCAACAACCACATTGGAGATAAAAATACTAAGATTAAAATCGAAGACACAAAACAGGAGAAAGTAGATCACTACATCTACCTAGGACAACGAATCTCTATGAGACCCTCAAAAGAAGAAGAAATCAAGCAAAGAATCACACTAGGATGGCAAGCCTTTGGCAGAGCTAGCTCAACCTTCAAAAATAATAAGATCCCATTAATCCTAAAGAGAAGGGTGTATAACCAATGCATCCTCCCAATAGTCACTTATGGAGCTGAAACATGGAACCTAACCAAGAGACAGATCCGCAAATTGAGAACCATGCAATATGCACATGAAAGAATCATGCTGGGCCTCACATGGAGAGACCACAAGACACCATAGTACATCCGAGAAAAGACAAGAGTCAGGGACATCATAGAATCCATTAAAAATCTCAAATGGCGGTGGGCTGGCCCTGTTGCAAGAATGGCAGACAATCAATGGACATCACAACTCACGACATGGATCCCCCCAGATCACATGCGCAACCGAGGCCGGCAGAATATTATATGAAGAAACAAGTCAGACAAATTCAGAAAGCACTGGCTCCGTGACGTCCATGATAGAGAAGTGTGGTGAATCCTGGGGAAGGTCTATGTCCAACGACAGACGTTAAAAAAGACTGATGATGATATAGTAAGATTGTTCACTAGAACAAGGCTATTGAAGGTATAGCAAATTTTGTATCAACTTTTTGAGTATAAATTTTCAATAACTTCCAGTGGTATGTGGACACATGATCAGAATTCAGTTCTTTTTACACAACACTCAGATCATTATAGTTAGTAAAGCCTTTATGCTAGCTACAGCCGCAGCCATCCCTACCTGGGTTTGTCTTATCACATTACTGCTTAATTGACCTATTTGTGATGGGGGGGGCCACAAGCACCCAAAGTGACATCATTTACTCAACTCAATATGAAATAGCTTCTAGACAGATTTCAACTCGTATGCCTTATCTTTGGGAAACCTTTGTTACATAAAAGATACAAAATACGGCTTAGAACATTGTGTTTACTTTCACCTTTTCTTGTGTTGACTACACTGTTGGACACTGTCAACCAAAAATGTTGACAGATTTCTTCAGTGTTTAAGATGGTCTGGCTGGCTATTTATGTATCACATGTACAGACCATATCAATAGAGCTAGAGAGATGAAAATTTAATCATTTACTGCTTATTTATAGAAAAAACATGTTTTTTTCAGTTTCTTCCTAAATAGGTTTTTAGAGTGTGTGTGAAGGGGGGGAGTCAATATGCAATGTGAGTTTATGCTAAATCAGTGCCTTAGTTTTGTGTCTGGCAGCATTCACGCTTGTTTTTTGAAAATTCAGGCTTTTTTAGGGATCACAGCCCAACAAAGGGTGAGAGAGTACCTTATTCATTGATCATCCTTTTTTTAGATTTTTCAACCCAAATTATGGCATTGTGCCAAAAAACCTGCTTAATGTGACGGTTTCTATTGAATGACTAACCAGACCTGTTTTGAATGAGGTTCAGTCATTACAGTGGATGAACTGAGAGATATGGTGGTTCACTCTTTCTCTAAAGGAAGGTACTGGCTTCAGAACACATTGTAATGCATATTTGTAGTAAGAATGTTGATAGTTTTCAAGTCAACCTTAACCAAAATAATACTATGTTTTTCTTTTATAAATGTGACAAAGAACATGAAGCATTTAAGCAAACAGTCATAAAAAAACATATTTTTTCCTAACTATGGATCTAAATTGATTCCTGTGGCAGCTGTTTGACTTAGAGATCAGACAAGACTGGCTGCTGCAGGATCAAATACCCCTCTAACTTCTATTCCAGCAGAAGATTATTACAGCAACTTTTCTATTGTATATGTAGCTAAACCTGCCACCGATAGGGTAGCCACTCCAGCATAGCGATACTCTTACCATTAAGCTAAAGAGCCGCCGCTAATGCAAAAGGCCAAATAACTACTTTCAACTCAAATTCTCATCTCATTTATTCTCGGTCTTTTCCATCTCTTTCAATGCGACAGTATGTATTCAAGAAATGGACATATTTGGTCCAACAGAATGAATTATAAATTGCTTTCTTTTATATAGAAACTAATTTGAAAGGGTGTCCCATCATTACACAGTTAATATATCACTCAATTTAGACAATGTGAATAGAATAGACAATGAAAGAAAATGGGGCTGCTGCAGGAATGCCACCTGTAATAAATAAAAATATTATAATTTTTTTTTTCTTTTTGTAAGAATGTATCTGTTTATTTATTTTTGTACACATCTGTATGATAAATTTTAGTTGATATTAGAGACTTGTCAGTTTAGCTCAATCCTAAGGACGTCCTAAAGACAGCCGGCTGAAAATTACTTGGTCATGAGTTCAAATCACAATAGGGGAATGTGGATTTTACACATCAATTTACACTCCTCATCTTGGTGGGGATTTTTCTCGATAGTGTAAGAAAAGAAAGTAAATTTCTGACTTAGAACTGGAGTTTGACTAAATCATATGATAACTTCCTATCACTTTGTTTTTCTTGTAAAAATGTTTCATGTAAAACTTATGACAAATTGTTTTAGCAAAGTTGTAGAAATTCATGACAACTCAGAATTTTATGATCATTTCAGGAAACCACTTTGAAAAAGAGGCTGGAGCTCCTGAATGTTTTGGGAGACTGTTGATGGAAATACAAACAAGGAACAAAATATGACTCCGTTCAAAATATCTTGAATGCTGCAACAAAAGGTAATGTGATTTTTTTCTCCAGTATCTTCAACTGCTTGTAGTAATATGTATTGTCACATCATTTAGAACTGTCAACCAAAACTGTCAAGATAGCTCTCTTCAGTTTTTAAGTGATTTTGTATGTGTCATGTAAATAGGTCATGATAGCTGAAAATTCAAATTTTTACTATGTCTAGGAAAAAGATCTTTGTTCTTTAGATCTGCACCCCAATTTACAACAGAATACTATGCAAAATTGGTCCCTGACTTTGTGTCCAGCAGTGTTTACACTTGTTTTTTTTTTAATTTGAAATTTCTTGTGGTGCAAATTTTTTAATTGATCCCTCCAATTTAGTATCCTACTAAAGGTTGATCCCAGGACAGTCTCTATTGAATGACTAACTAGACCTGTTTCTGAAAAATTATTAATACAATTAAAAGTTTTACAGACCATATGGCAGTTGCAGGAAATAAAGAATAAGTCTCTTGTGATATTCAAATGTCCTTTTTTCTCAGGAAGCCTGTCTGTCATGGGCAACTGCCTTACTGATTAGGTCATGAAAACAACCATTTACAGAAACTCAAATCTAGCTAGTAAGCAAAGCAGATAAAAAATAAAGAATAAGCTTCTAGCAAGATTTGAACTCGCATCTCTTTTCCTCAGAAAAGCTGCCTGTCTAGGTCACAAGCCTCTAGTGATATTCAAATATCCTTTTTCCTCTGGAAGGCTACCTGTCCTGGACAACTGCCTCACTGATAAGGTCATGAAAACCACCATTTTCAGAAACTCAAATCTAGCTAGTAAGCAGAGCAGATCAAAAATAAAGAATAAGCTTTTAGCAAGATTTGAACTCACATCCTTTTTCCTCAGAAAACCTGCCAGTCTAGGTCACAAAGACTATGAGTTAGAGAAGCCCAGATCTAACTATATAGCTGTCATTCTTTATTTGATAAACAACCATTGAATGAAAGTATGAGAGTTGCGATAAAAAGCAATATGTGAAGCAAAAAGTATTATATTATTAATAACATTATGAAATAATATAAATTTCTATTTTCAATATTGTTATGGAAACTTTTAAAATTGAATGATCTAATAAAAAGCTATTCCACAAACTGATTGAAAGGTAAATAGCATACAGGTCTGGTTAGTCACTCAATAGAAACTATCACATAACCAATGCTCTTTGGCACCATGCTGTGTTGGGGGTGACCAATTGAAATTTTTTTAAAAAGGGTTGAACCAAGAGTAGGTTACTCCCCTCGCCTAATGTTGGACAGTGATCACTGAAAATTCTGGATTCAGAAAAAACGAGCGCGAATGTTGCCAGGCACAAAACTAAGACACCAATTTAGCATAATCTTACAATGCAAATCGCTCCCCCCTTATTGCAAATTTCCATTCTCTAGCTCCACTGGTTCAGCCAGCCTGTATAAATGATACATATATATATATATATATATATATATATATATATATATATATATATGTATATATCCAGCCGGACCAGCTCACAAACTGAAGAAACCTATGTCGACAGTTTTTGTGACAGTTTTGGTTGATGGTTTCAAATAATCTTAATTAATATGGTACCTGATTTCTGACACATAAGTTCCGCTCACTTGGCAAAGCACAAGACTGAAAGTTCAGCAATTATGATATCAGCTCTATAATAATTATTGCGATTGCGTCTGTGCTCTGAGCACATTATTGTTCTCCTATGTATTTTTTTTTTACTTATCTATTCTTATTCTGCTTATTTTTGGCACCATATCTCCTCCCACAATTTTCAAGACATCAATGCCATTCCAACACTAATTGGTTCATCTTAATACTGTTTATTGCACTCACATTCAGTTTTGAAAAAAGTTAATTTAGTAAGGTTTTAGAATTTGGGGTTCTATTTAAGATGTAACTATAATGCTAAAGCTGGCCCTTACTTTTTACCGTTTGTACCGTTCTGAAGTATTTGGTAAATTCCCTCGGGAAGGTTTTAAGATTTGTTTTGCTAGGAATTTTTTGTGCTTTCATCAAGGTTCATCTTTTAAGGTAATTCAAGCTGTAGTAGTTTATCTGCCTTTACTTAAGGAGAACTGTTTTCCAATCATTGAAAAGTTTATTGAATTTTTCATTTGCTAAATATGGTTCGATTTTTTTGTGAAACTCCAGTACGAAGTCTAGAGTTGACTTTGTTTTCTTGCCAGATCAAGAACAATCCTCATCAATAATAGCAGTGTTGACTAATATGTAAAATTCTCATTCCCCTGCCATGATTTGAACTCACAATCAACTAATTGCTGGCTAGTTGTCCTACTGACTGAAGTGAATTGACAAGTTTTAGATGTTGATGAAAATTATTGAACAGAAATGCTTGGGCTTATTTCATTCTAATAAGTAAATGCTTTTATATAAAAAATATATATTTTTATGATCTTTTTATTTATCATTTATACAGCATAAAAGTTAACAGCCAGACTTGTAAAATCTTCTTCTAACTATTGAGGTGATATTCACGGTGGTATCTTGGATCTGATCCTTCCTTCAACTTGTGCATCACTCACCTTTAGCTTGTCATTTTTTACGGAATGGGATTGCAAGCTTTAGGCCACCCGACTACTTTTAAATATTTCTACCCATAACTGGGGAAAGGACTGCACTCTTCTCCTTGTTTGAATTAAGAGTTGTACTCCTTCTAGACTGTTTGCCAACCAAGGCTGGAGAGCCCAGTCTGCCTTCTTATTTTAAGTATACCATAACGCTAGAAGAGATAGATTTGCGCCTTTCCTAAGGACATTAGTGCAAAATGAATTCAACCGATCACAGCCAGAATTTAAACTCAGCTCTACCGGTTCCATGACATCCATGATAGAGAAATGTGGCAGATCTTAGGGAAGGTCAATGTCCAACAACGGACATTAAAAGACTGATGATGATGATGATGATGAACCAATTCCATTTTCCATGCGGGTAAACATTATGCCACTTCAGGATCAACTAAAATGGTGTAGCAACAAGAGTTTCATTTTAATCATTGAGTTATGTTTTAATAGGCCATTTTTTTTTCCAAATTGTACATTTCCCTGGAAAGCTGAATTAGAAACGTTCGTTGTCAAATGCTAATAAAATTGATTTGTTAACCAAGTGGACATGTCATAAACTTGAACAAATTAATTTCAATAAAGTAGACAGTTATTGTTGGTTAGACTATTAGAAGCTACATGGCTAGTCTATATATATATATATATATATATATATATAATTCGGTCCTACTGACTGTCTAGTTCTGCGTAATGGGTAAAATGTCAGCCTCTGCGTCTGAAGTGAAGGTTTTGATCCTATCGTGTGGTACTGGAAGGGATATTGGATAGTCTATAGCCACACTGAAGAGATGTAGTACAACAAAACAGCTGTTTGTGGATGACACAATTATTGATTATATATATATATATATATATATATATATATATATATATATGCATATAATCCAAATTTTCCCTAGTTTTGTTCAGTGCTTAAGGTTGTTATTATTAGAGGCGTCCTTGCTTCTCTACCTGAAGATCTGTTCTTCCATCCATTAGAAGTCTGTCCCCATATTGTTTCTTGGCTGTTTTAAGTCAGATTTACTTGAAACTGAGTAGAAAGATGTCCCATGATGATGCATCTCACCTAGGAAAATCTTCCACTCATTCAAGGTCATGTGATTGGGCAACAACGGTATTTAAACTGCTTTTTAAAATTGATCAAAATTGATTTTCTCAGCAGTTTCATGCCAAATTTACTTGAAACTTGGTAGAGTTATCCCTTGATGAGATGCTTCTCATTTCTTATAAAAATGCTCCTTTCAAGATCACATGCTCCACCAATAACGGTGTTTGAACTCTATCCTAAAATCAATTTTTTAACTGTTTTGTGTGAGATTTACTTGAAACTTGATAGAAAGGTGTTTCTTGATCAGACGCATATTACTTAAAATTATCTTCTACTCAGGCTCACATGACCTGGTAATAATGGTATTTAAGTTTTATAGTGGATGCTTCATTGAACTTCTGGTTCTTGTTTATGAAATCATACATGTAGACTGCATATACTAAAACATTTTTCTGCCCAAAATAAAGTTTGGGTCAATATTTGTGTGGAAAAATTAATTCAAGTAAAAGACAGCCATTGGCTACAGATTTGTTTTGAAAAGTATAAATTAGAAAAAATGTTGCTTAATAAATTTGTTCTTGTTGGTCAGAAATCTATCGAAATACTGGTAGTTTGTTGGGAAAAAAATTGAAATGAAATAGATTCTTGGCAATAGAATGGTCTCCAACTCTTATGCAATGTTCCGTTAATTTTTTAAAAGTATAAAAACAAATTTAAGAATATTCATGAAAATTAATTGGTAAAAAGTTGTAGATTTTCCACCAACAAATTCCTAAAACTTGTGTTTTCTCTGCCCTGGGGATCTTCTATATAATCTGTATCCAGAAAGTTTATGTTGAGAGTATTCGTTTTGTGCATAATCAACTACAAGGCACTCAGAGAGCGCGTACCTCTATGAGTGTCATACATTAACTAACAAGTCAAATAAATTAATTATATATATATATATATATATATATATATATATATATATATATATATATAATTATTGTGTTATCCACAGACAGCTGTTTCGTTGTATTACTACTCTTCAGTGTGGCTATAGACTATCCATTATCCCATCCAGTACCACGAGGCAGGATCGAAACCTTAGCTTCAGACCTGGAGGCTGGTATCCTCTCTCTACTCCACGGAACTGGACGGTCAGTGAGGTTGAATTTTAGCGATATATTTATTTATGGAAAGATATCTCTCAACTGAAAGATTCCATGGTCTGTTCAGGAATTTAATCTATTCTTCCATAGCCCATGGCCCATCCTTCCACAAAACATCATGGAAATTCATGGAGAACTTATGGTGATATTGTGTGAGCAAACTGGTGAACATGAGTGAATGCATGTAGATACGTAAAAAAAGATGAAAAAAATACTTTTCAATTGGAAGAAAAAAATTAAAATCTCAAGACCAGCCCCAAAATTTTATCGATGCTTTCTTAGCCCACTGCCCAGCCTTCCACCTTATGCCATTGAAATTCATTGAGGACTTCAGAAGATATTGTGTTGACAGACAGACTTAACTGAGGTGAATACGTAAACCTCTTCTGACTTGGTGGATGAAAAATTTGACTAAAAAGGAATAGAAAAAGAAAAAGTTACAAGCTTTTTTTCGAAAGTCTGGTGTCTAACAAATGTCACTAAATTCATTAAAACTAGACTTGCATTGCCTTCATTTGACCTCTTACAGATGTAAGAAATGTTTACGTCATCTGTGAAACCAATCACAAGTGATTACAGTGTTATTGATCTCTTTATTGATTAGGCATCAAACTCAGGCAAGCAATTCAATCTGTAGCAGAAGAATAATTGCAATATTCAAGCTGAATCATCTCCCCAGTTAAATATTTATTCTCTTCAACTGTGAAGAGTTCTTTTAAGTGAAGCTGAGGGAAATTGGATTTGCGTGTGCAAAGCATGCTGGGAAAACTTTGCAGCCATCCATCAAGTTGACTGGGTTTTGTGGGGTCTGTCTGCGTTAATATTCTCGCCCTGTCTTGCTGATCTGGCAAGGGAGTGCAGATCACCAAGCTTGATCTTGGGGTGTCGACAGTGAAGATGGAAAGTGCAGGCAGAAGGAAACCAATAATTATGTTCAGCACGAGGGTGGAGGAGACGCAAGAAAGAAGGTTAAATTAATGTTGTAATAAATACACAATTTTTTTTTTTTCTTGCGTGTGTGTAAGATGGATTTTGTCATGTAAAACTATTATGTATGCAGTTGCCTTGCACTTTATTAGATTCTCTCCGAACTTCTGATCCCTTCTTCCTATAAAAAAATACGAAAAGCTGCCAAGGGAGAGAGATCAGCACTATCCGAGTTTTATGGTAAAGATTGGAAGCCACATTCTGCAGCTTATAGTTCAAGATTAAAGAGTAGTATCAGTCCTTTTCATGTCAACAAAATGTTACATCAACTTCCTGTTTTCAGTTTTTAACATTATTACGATTGCATTTCAGTTATTTTCTCTATTGATATTCGGACCATCCTCATCTTTGTTGTTTTTTATACAACGTTTCGGCCGTTGCACTCTACGGCGTTCGTCAGGTATCATCTGGTAGATTTTGGGAAGTAACGAACCGAACCCTTTATTTATCCGACGGGGGTATATTGACTGTACTCCCCTCCTTTAGCGTTAGTAGTATTGTTATACTGTCTCACACTAGGATCGAACCTAGAACCATCAGATTACTTTACAGTAATTTGTCTGATGCTGTAACCACTGCGCTATGTGTCCATGTGGACAGTGTGAGACAGTATAACAATACTACTAACGCTAAAGAGGGGAGTACGGTCAATATACCCCCATCGGATAAATAAAGGGTTCGGTTCGTTACTTCCCAAATCTACCAGATGATACCTGACGAAGGCCGTAGAGTGCAACGGCCAAAACATTGTATGAAAAACAACAAAGATAAGGATAGTCTGAATATCAATAGAAATAATAATAATACCTCATCTCAAAAATTCCGAGATATGCATTTCAGTTGTTTTCTTGAATGTTATAGAAAAAAATTAATATACATATGGAACTCAATGTTTTGTTGATGTGAGGAGAACTGATACAAGAATTTGATCTTGAACTGCAGTATACAGAAGGCACTGAACCTTAAAACTTGGACAGTGTTGAAAGATCTTACCTCTGCAGTATATCGTCTTATGAGATTGACCAGTGGTTTTGAAACTTTGAAAATTCAAGGAATACCTTTTTTATAAAGAAAATAATCTGGTGAACGTTCATTTTTAACTTTTGTTTTTAGATCAATTAATCGACTACAATAAAAAGCAATTTTCTACCCCCCAAAATCATATCTATTTAAGATAAATTACATTTATTGGAATTTCAATATATTGTGCAGGTTAGTGTACGAATATCATGTTTTTTGATAGCCGTATAGTGGATGATTATGGTTCTCTGCAACAAGATTCGTAATATCATATTCAGATCATTATTTGACAGACCCCAGTTTGAAGACCCCTGAAATAGACCATGGTTTTTGGTTACCAACTTGAGACGCAGATTTTTTCAAACAATTACAACCAAATCCCAAATCTATTCAAGTATGGCTTTAGATGTTCTGACTATGAAACTTGTACAAAAATCTTTCACCAAAAGACTCCTTTTTGTAATGATACAGAGTTAGACATTTATTTTGATCACTTTGGGACAGGGTCTTTTAGATAACAATGACCATGACAATGAGGATATAATAATTAGAACATTGGAATAAATTCATCATCATCTTCATCTGCCTTTTAGTATCCCTCTTTGAACATTTAACTTCCCGAAATTTGAGAGACCTCTCTGCTGTGAGCATCACTAAGCCAGTACTTTCTGAAGTTGTCTAGTACATCACTCTATCTCATATTTTTCTAGCCACGTTTTCGTATGTGATCTATGGGGATACTTGTTGCAAGTCATAATGTCTAGCAGTTGTCTACCATTCTTGCAATATGGCCAGCCCATTGCCATTCGTGTTTTCTAATGGTTTCTCATCGTTACGTTTTTAATTTCATTGTTATAAACAATTTTACAATATAAAAACTTATTCGTAATTTATTGACTTTCAAATAAGTTTTCAATTCATTTTAAATCAAATGTTTGGGACTGACTGATTTTGATAATAACTATCAGATAACATTATCTGTGATTATGATAAATGGCTTTCTCTGTATTTCCAGAATCCCCAAAAAGTCATCTGTCCAATCTGATATGGTAATAATTCCCTTATGTTGAACAATTCTTTCAATGTGTTACTCAATGTTTGCTGGTGTTGATGTTTGGTAAATTGTAAGGTTTGATTATTAACTAAAAGAAGATTTCTTCATACCTGTAATGAGAAAACAATGAGAAAAGAGAAAAAATATATCTAAATCTTGATTTGGTGTTGGAGAGTTATCAAGAAGGATATCATTTTGTATAATGATTTTCCGCACAGAAATATGAAGAAATATTATTTCTATTATTATTCTGACCATCCTCATCTTGGTTGTTTTTCATACAACGTTTTGGCTGTTGTACTCTATGGCCTTCATCAGGTATCATCTGGTATCACATGGACACATAGCGTAGTGGTTACAGAATCAGATAAAATTACTACAAGTAATCTGATGGTTCTAGGTTCAATCCCAGTGAGACAATAATGATAATACTAATGCCAAGAGGGGAGTGCAGTCTATATACCCCCGTCGGTTAAATAAAGGGTTCGGTTCGTTACTTCCCCACTCCTACCTGATGAAGGCCGTAGAGTACAACGGCCGAAACGTTGTATGAAAAATAACCAAGATGAGGATGGTCTGAATATTAATAGAAATAATAATAATAACTCATCTAAAAAATTCAGAGATATGAAGAAATATATTTTTACAAGAACATATTGTTTTAAGGTAGTCTAAAAAAATATTACGGAACACCTTGGGAGAAGATTTCAAGGATTAAAACTAAGGGCATTAGAGGAAAGGAAAGAGAATAATTGAAGACATGGAACAAACATTTAAAATGAAAAAAGCATTAACAACATTCCTGCTAAAAAATTCTTTATGATAAATGAAAGAAAAAAATATCTACATGAAGGACATTGCAGAAAAAATTCAAGAAGGGGATTCTTCCAACAAAGAGTTGTCTACAATTGCAACAAATTGGTGGATCAAGACCCAGGAATAATAGAAGCTAAAACAGTGAACAGCTCTGAAAATTGATGTGACAATTATACATCCAAGAAAATGAAAAAAATTTCAATAAAGACAGATAAGGAAACTCTCAAACAGAAAGTGAGAAATAAGCACAAAATATGTGCAAAGATTCTACTCACTATCTTATCTTATTTTATCTTATCTAGTTCAGGGTAGATCTGTATAGATATTCTAGGATATATCTATATCAATTTGTTTCTATACGTGTTTGCCTTAATATTCTTGGAAAAATCATCATATATTTAAATAGATTATAATAAATTGACATTCATTGTTACGTTATTAAATTCATTGTCATAAACAACTCTACATTATAGAAAAATTAATATAGAATTCATTTTTTATTATTTTGCGGAAAAGTTTGTTAAAGAATACATGTCCAAATGAAAGAAATATTGGCATACGCTATGAATTACCATTACTACTTCAGATTGATTCTCAACCTATTGTAGATTAACAGAAGAAACAAATTCTCTTGAGAGAAACAAATCAAACAAGCATTCCAAGGGAAATTATGAATCACCACTGCCTGTATATGCTGAGTGATCAATTAAAAAGTTGGAAAAGGGAACGATCAATGAATGTTACTTCTCTTCCCTTTTGTCGGGCTGTGATCACTAAAAGATATCCGAATTTTCAAAGAACAAGCAGGCACAAATTGGTGACCAGTTTAGCATGAACTTTATTGCATAATGAACCCTCTCTAAAAACTTATTTTGGAGGAGAATTTCCCAACTCAGTGAGAAGAGTGTGTGTGCAAAATTTCAATTCTCCGTTATGAACAGTAAGTCCTGGGCAAAGTCTGGAATGATACATCATCATCATCATCAGTCTTTAAAAGTCCATCATTGAACATTGACCTCCCACAAGATTCACCAGACCACTCTGTCATGGGCATCATGGAGCCAATACTCTCTGAACTTGTCTAATTCCTCTCCCCATCTTGTACTCTGCTGGCCTTGGTTTCTTATTTGATCTCTAGGGATCCATGTTGTGAGTTTTAATGTCTATCAGTTGTCTGCCATTCTTGCAACATGACCAGCCCATTGCCATTTAAGTTTTCTAAAGGATTCTTTGATGTCCAAGACTCCTGTCTCTTCTCTCATATATTGTGCTGTCTTGTGATCTCTCCATGTGAGGTTAAGCATGATCCTTTCTTGCGCATGTTATATGCTTCTCAGTTTAAGGGTCAGTCTCTTGGTTAGGTTATAGATATAAATGTCAGAGCACATAAATAAATCAAACCAAGTCTGTTGGGGGTAGCAGTGATTATGAATTCTAGAGGAAAACCATGACTGAAATTCAGACCAAAGTGTTCTCTTCTTGTGTGAAGATCAAGCAAAGGCAATGTTGCCAATTTTATTCTCAAGTTTACATGGAAAATTTGATCAAAAATGATCTTAAAACACCTTGAAACATCTAGATTCTCCAGATATATATCTAATATTTAGGAAATATATTATATATTATTGATAAATTAGATGTGAATTTAATCTTCAATATTTATTTCATTAAAATATTTTTTAATTTATAAAAAACATCACTTATTTTGTTACAATAAATTACATGAAAGGTATCACTTATTTTTGTAAAATTCAGCAGCAGCAGCAGCAACAGCAGCAGTCTGTTAGCATCCCTCATTGGACATAGACCTTTCCAAAGATTTGCCAGACCACTTTATCATGGGCATCATGGAACCAATACTTTCTAAATTTATCCAACTCATCACATCATCTTATTTAATATCTGCCTGGGGATCCACGTTGTGAGCCATGATGTCCAGTAGTTGCCTGCCATTCTTGCAACATGTCTAGCCCATTGCCATTTGGGTTTTCTAACAGTTTCTATGATGTCTAGGACTCCTGTCTTTTCTCTGATATTCTGTGCTGTCTTATGATCTCTCCATATGAGTTTAAGCATTTTTCTCTTGTGCATGCTTCATGGTTCTCTGTTTGAGGATCAATCTTCTGGTTGGGTTCCATGTTTCAGCTTTGTATGTGACCATCGGTGGGATGCATTGGTTGTATACACTTCCTTTTAGGGCTAGTTGGATTTGATTGTTTTTGAAAGTATAGCTTGCTCTACTAAAAGCTTGTGAACCTTGTGTGATTCTTCACTTGATTTCTTCTTCTCTCAATGACTTGATGGAGATTCATTATCCCAGGCATATATAATGGTCTACTTTCTCCAGCCCTGCATTCTCGATAGCAATTCCTAACATCTGGATGCAACCAAAAACATACTGATTTAGAGGAAAAACATTTGAATCAGCCACACTGTCCAAGGAATGTTCACACATTTCAGTATAACACTGAGCGGGTGACATAAACTAAGATTTAGGTTTATCAGTTAGCTACTTATTTTGTATTTCTTTGTGTATGTGTGTTGGGGTGGGGAACAAGTCACCAAAGCATAAATGTATTGTTTGATTAGTCAACAAACATATTTCCCCACAGCTGCATTATTCTTACTTATGCACTTACCAGTTTTACACCGATCACTTTCTTATTGTTGGTGTGACAATCCTAGAGACTCTAAACACTAACTTTACAAATTGCTTTTAGAAGATTTTCAGGAGCAAAAAAAACACAAGTTAGAGGCATTTGTTTATAAATGAAGCTACCAGACCATTTATTGTGTAGGCTTGCGATGGAAGTAGCCTGGACTTCTGAATCTATCTCTTTCCTGGGCTAAGGCTTAATATACGCTGAAAATATTAAACAAATTGTGGAATGTGAAGAATGAAATTGTATTCAACCCAACAACTCAGTCAATGATTGATCAACTGTACTGTCAAAATTTGAAGTCTTGTAAAAAATTCCATTGAATAATAAATATGGTCAGGATAAATTCTATCTATGACACCACTGGTGTTTTCCACTGGAAAACATCTAAATTAGAATAAAAATCATGTAGAAATACTTAGATTCTGGAATTATTAAACTGTACCTGTCAGAATAAGGCCTCAGAAAAAGTCAAAAAAGATTTTTTCCAAAAATCAAAAAATCATTTTTAGAAGTGGTCTCATGGGGTATTTGGTGCCAACTTCCGAGTCTGTTGACAAAATGGTATGGCCAGGAGCATTGAGAAACACAGACTTATAAACAAGCACATGCAAATATAAAAAAACAGTTGTACTGTTTGCCATCTTTGATGGCTACAGTTGTTCAGTTAATACAAATGAATACATTTCAGTAGCACTTTGATATTCATTAATCAACTTGAAATTCTTAGAATCAAGAATCTAAAATAAACAATGAAAAGTAAACCAAGAAAGTAAATAATGAAGTTGTTTGTAACCTACACAAATTAATCTCACTTTGAAAACAAGATCTGTTTAATCAATATAAATTCACTCCTCTTCAAATGTGTGTATATTTGGTATTGAACATTTTCCACGCATTTTTTTTGTACAAATGTAAACACAAATTTCAAAACATAAGCAGTAAACTCTCACTATAACAAACTTTGATATGAATTTCAGTTTTAAAAAACTTTTGGATCTATCAGAATCGACTTTGAATTTACCAAACAAAGTTTGATAAGCAAGGTGTATATGTGGATGTTAACAACGTTTGCGGAAAGACTATCCGCACAATAAATCTATCAAAAAACTACGAAGCAAACAAATTGCGTTATACTGATTTAATTTAGAACAAAACAATTCATTATTTACCAATACTTTCATACAGAATTTTTAAATTTTCAATTCTTTTATTTTAATTCAATTTTTAAAGTAAAAACATTTTATGAAAATTGAATATTTTCAACTCTCTCATAATACTCCTGTGCTATCATATTTTTGAAGGCATTAACATTGTATTTCTATCGCTAGAGAAATTTGCCTGAATGTACGATGGTACCTAACAGACTATATTTTAAACATTTACCCCTTATTATGGAACTTTTGTTTTTTTTCTTAAAAAAAAAAAGGTTTCCAATGGGGGGTTCAATTTACAATAAAAGTGTATGCTAAATTGATCCTTGAGTTTGTGTCCAGCAGTGTTCATGCCGTTTTTTTTTCAAAAATTGGACATTTTTTCTTGATCACTACCCAACAAAAAGACAAGAGAAGTAACTTATTCATTGAGCACTCTTTTTTTACCAATTTTTTTAATTGATCACCTCCAGAACGGTGGACTGACCTAAAACATTGGTTCATATCAACCAGACCTCTTATCATTGTGCTTGGCAAGGTTCATGCCTTTTATGAAGTCACTGTCAGGAGAGAAAATTATTCTGGACTCTTTAGACAGATGTTTAAAGAATTTTTATTCAAATATATCATTGTTGGCAGAAATATGAGGTTGTCATTATGGAGCCTTTGTGCTGTTGGCCATAAATGAAAGGACCAGTAAAATTTGTCATCACTTCATTATTGGAAGTGGTACCACTTTGTAAATATCTGTGTTCCTTCAAGTAATTTATGGAAGTCCAGAAAAGAAAAACAGATGAAGCCTGTCAGCTTCAGCTTGTATAGTGTTTTTATTATATTTTTTGGTTTCCAACCTCACAAAACTGTCACCATAGATTTCTTCAGTTTTCAATTTGATCTAGCTGGCTGGCTGGCTGGCTGGCTGGCTGGCAATGTATGTATACATCACACGTACAGGCCGCACCAATAAAACTAGTGGGCTGAAAATTCAGACATCATTCCTTATTATGTCAAGAAAAAAACATTTATTTTCTTTTCTGAAAATCCCTCCTCAGTTGGTTTTTAGTGGGGGATTCAATTTTCAATCTATGCTTATACTAAATTGATCCCTTATTTTGAGTCATGCTTGTCTTATTTGAAAATTCATGCTTTTTTTAGTGATCACTACCCGATAAAAGGTGAGAAAGGTATCTTATTCATTGATCACATGGCACTTTCCATTGAGTGACTAACCAGACCTGTTTTTATAGTTGTTAGTAATTTTTTAAAATTGAGTAAACATCAGAAAAAATAGAAGAAAAAGTTTTAATGATAATCATTGTATATTCTGGTAGATTCCTTGTGGAGCATAGGGCCACAACCACTCTTCTGCGGTTTCAGGAGCAAGTAGGTTTAATGAGGCAGCGTCACTAGCCCCACTTCCAACCCTCTTCAGTTACCCAGTCTTGCCAAGCTATAGATTTTTCTTTCTGTCAGAGTAAACATATCATAGATCAAGGTTTTTTAGCCGTTTTAGGCATCCATACCCCCAGTGTACTGATCATTATGTTCTCATAACCTCTTCACCAAACCATCAAAATACACATTGTCATTGTTTTTTTTTAAAAACCCAACAAAATAAATAAATAAATACATGTAACCAAACTAACCCGACAAGCTTATTTCTGACTCTAAGTAGAAATACTTACCTGCAATATTAATAAATTGAGAACCATGCAACATGCACTTGAAAGAATTATGCTCAATCTCACATAAAGAGACCACAAGACAGCACAATACATCCGGGAGATGACAGGAGTCGGAGACATCAGAGAAACCATTGTAAAACTCAGCAATAGCAATGGGCTAGCCATGTTGCAAGAATGGCAGACAACCATTGGACATCATGACTCACAACATCGATACTCAGAAATCACATGCACAACTGAGACTGGCAAAGTACTAGACTGAGAAACGAGCTGGACAAAATCAGAAAGTACTGGCTCTACAACGCCCACCATAGAGAAGTGTAGCAAATCCTGGGAAAAGTCTATGTCCAACGACAGATGCTAAGAGACTGATAATGAATTTTCTACCATAATGTCTCACATCCCCAGAATTTGTTTCTCATACTCTAAGGGGATATGGATACCCCAGGTTTAGAACCCCTATCTTGGATGAACTGCTTTCCTCGGCTGAAGAACTCTCTCCATCCTGCTATTTATCCATTGCTGGAGGGACAAACGGATTCATACCTTTCCCAGGAATATTAGTGCAAAGTGAATGCAAACAACTAAAACTCAAACATGCTTCACCAATTCCAGGTCTGTAACTGTTATGCCACTCTTCACTGCTCTATTGACAATCTGGTATGAGAAAAGTAAGTCCCCTTAAATATTAAACCATGGAATATTTTTCATTCTTTCGCACTTGGAAACATTGAGCTTTTGATCTTAATTGCCTTTCCAGATAAGAATATCCTTGATAATGTAGAAGAAAAGAACGTTCTCAGCTCTGATGAGTTTGTAAAATGCTACGAAAAAAAAAGGGCGAGCAAGTCACATAATTGCTCTTCTTTAGAGAGTCTTTATTGTTTGCAAGGCAAGAAAACGTTTCTTTTTTTTTTTTTCTTGTTTAGTGTCATTTTATCCAAGAATCCATTTCTGTAACTGTCAAGGAATCTTGTCAGGAAGAACATTAATGTGCATTGTTGTGGAGAACTGTTTGCAAGAATATTCAATGCTAGAACACAGAGTGGGAAGAGAAGCGATCATGATCATCTCGTGAATGCATCTAATAGGATCTTTTTAGATGCAGCAACTCGCAAATGTCAAGCAGTGCGGCATTTGGAGCTTTAGATCTTACGCGGAGGGCTTTTTTCAAAACCTGAAATATTTAGCTTTTTCATGAGCAAAGGCTGTGTGAATCGAATCCCAAAGGCTTATATGAGGCAATAGTCAACATCCTTCTCCCCAGAATTCCTTGATTTCCCACCTCCACCTGTTTTTTTTTTTTTACTCTAATACTCTTGATGTAATCCCAGAAGAGTTGCTTTTTCATATAGCTAAGAAGAAAAAGCACTGAACTGCTACTATGAGGTCTTTGGTTCAGTATGTGAAGAAAAATTCAAGTTTAAAATTGAACTGAGAAGATCTCTATCTGTGATTGTAACTGTTATGTGAAAAGCTGTGGAAAACTACTGTAATTGTATCACAAGGGGGCGCAGGGCTTGATTTGTCTGAAATTTCATATGGGGAGGGGCAGTTGCCACACATAGCTCATACCCCTATGCATAGCACAGACAAAAAAATTTATGACGAACATAAAGACCATCTGGAAAGTATCCTGCCATTTTGAATATGTTGAGAACTGGTTTCGGGACCTTGATGTAACAGCAGCAAATCAGAGAGGATCTTACTGCACATGTATGAACGCTCTCCTGTGTAGTTACTCAGTCAACAATGAGATGCCATTGAGTGAAATGTTTTGCAAACTGTGTAAATGTCGCTTTCACAATGACTGAACCTGTCCATTCTTCACATCTTGTACTAGAGAAGAGGTGCTTGGATAAGTATTTGGCTATTTTTGAATAGCTGGATACTTTCCAGGCCGCACTTGTATGTTTCTCTCTCTCTCTTCATCCCATGTATATTTATACATATATATATATATATATATATATATATATATATATATATATATATATATATATATATTTATACAAAATGCACTCCATATAAAGACAGACTCAAAAAACTACTGTTTCTCACAAAACAATACATACCACTACCATAAAATTTGTCCTCAACTACTAAAAAACAGGCCGCCCCCAGGTGGATTTGAACCACTAACCTTCTAGTTAACAACTGAAAACACTAACTATGTATATACTCCAGGTATGACATAAGCTGTATATATTAGAATCATACTTGAAAGGGAGATGGTGTTTGATCAACACTGCTGGAGTGCCATGTTGATGTAACTGTTTTGATTTTAAAATCCCCGAAACGGTTACATGGTAAAAAAACTGATGATCCCAATATAAGAAAATTTACACATTGTACCATAAAAACAAAGTATATATAAGACATAAGAAAAACTGGAGAAAATTACATACATTACATGAACAGATACTGGGAAATGAGACACTGAAATGACACAAAAAAATTTTGAAAAAGTTTTTAATGCTTAGTGTTAAAACTGTAAAGCCTTCTAGACTATATATATATATATAAATATATATGTTATTGTGTCATCCACAGACAGCTGTTTTGATGTATTACATCTCTTCAGTGTGGCTATAGACTTTAACCCATCCCGTACCGCGAGGCAGATTTGAAACCCTCACATCAGACCCGGAGGCCGATAACCTACCTCTGGACTACAGAACTGGGTGGTCAATAAGGCTGAATTTAAGCAATATATTCCTTTACGCAGAAACTCCTCAGAGTGCTCTATTCCTATGGAAGAGCATTGCATAAGCTTACGATGGATGAGTTACCACACTTAAGGAGTGCTCATATATGTCATTTGTATTGTGGGGCTACTGGTTGGTCTCCCTCTCAACAACATCCCTGACATAATAGTCAAGAGGATTCAAATCAAGAGAGTTAGGTGGCAACAAGAGGTAACATGTTCATGAAATTACCATAGTGCCATAATAAGAAATGCATATATGATTCGACAGAAATGATTATAGATTGCGTTATATTATACTGAAACACAATTTGAAATGATCTCACATTATTACACAGAGAATGTATCATTTGGCCAAGACAACCTGCAACCATTAGGGTAGCCGCTTCAACATTGCTCTCACCACAGACATTAACATTGCATTACCAGTGCCTGTTGAGCTCAATGGTAAGAGCAACACGATGTTGACGTGGCTACCCTTTTTGTTGTAGGTTTTATTCCTGCAGCTGCCTCATTTAAAAAAAATATTTTCTCAATTGTTTATTATGTTTATGTTGTCTTGGCCAAATGATACATTCACCACATGATAAAAAGAGATCATTTCAAATATGAGTTTCAATATGATAAAACACTATTTGTGATCATTCTGTCGGATCATATATCCATTTCTTGATAGCATAATTGTCGTATTAATGTAACGAATAGAGCAGATATAGACTGTGAATAAACAAAAATGACAATTTGGAGACAAAACACTTATTTTGGTTTTTGCATTCTGGAGACTGCTTTGTGCAATGGTGAGAGCAGTGCTACATTGCAATGGCTACCCTATCAGTTGCAGGTTCAATTCCTACAGCCGCCCTATTTTCTTTAATTGTTTATTCTATTTACATTGTTCAGGCCAAATGATACATTCACCATGTAATAAAACGAGATGGTTTCGAATGAAGTTTCAATATAACTCAATTTATAATCATATATATATATATATATATATATATATATATATATATATATATATATATATACATATGTATATATATATATATACATATGTATATATATATATATATACATATGTATATATATATATATATACATATGTATATATATATATATACATATGTATATATATATATATATACATATGTATATATATATATATATACATATGTATATATATATATATATACATATGTATATATATATATATATACATATGTATATATATATATACATATGTATATATATATATACATATGTATATATATATATACATATGTATATATATATATATATATATATATATATATACATATATATATATATATACATATATATATATATATACATATATATATATATATATACATATATATATATATATATACATACATATATATATATATATATATATACATACATATATATATATACATATATATATATATATATACATATATATATATATATATACATATATATATATATATATATATATATATATATAATGATGAATGGTTAATTTATGATTGTATTTAATTTCAGAGATATTTCTGTGTCTACATAATTGTGTTGTTGAAATATGAACCCTCATATTCTCTCCAGGTCTATTATTTCTTTGTTAAAAGTTTTGTTCAGAACTTTGAATTGTTTGGCCTTTTTGAAGCAGTATCAAGCAATCTGAATGGAATTTTTTTCCCTACTCTATAAGCACACAAATAAAAAACCCATTCGCAAATAATTATGAAAATAATGGTTTTCTATTGCATCTTGTTTTCTTGTTGAGTGACTCTCGAGGGTCGAGTAAAAAAAAACAAAATACAGATTCAAATGACTGACTTGATGGGCAGACAAGTATCAAGTGCTGGAATAAGTTTTGTAAGAATATTGGAAAAAAACATTAATATCCTGAAGGAAATAAGATAAATATAATGGGGAAGAATGAAAAAACTATAGAATTAATGTCAATCTATAAAGTTTTTATCATTTTGAAAATCTCCTCTGGTACTATGAACATCAAATTGTTTCTTCAAAGTTCCAAGATGAAGTAGAATGCACCGATTCACTCAAACTGGTGTCCTCATCTTGGTTGTTTTAGTCACAATGCTTCGACTGTTGTAACCTCTTATCTTCTTCAGGTGCTTGTTATGGCCTTGCAGATAAAAGTTTATCTAGTAAACAGTATGGTTGGTGTGAGTTCAATCCTTAGGTCGGATACTTCAAAAATGTAAAATTCTCTCATTCAGACAAGTGACATTGCAAGGAAAAATAAACAAGAAAGAATTAACTGATATGAGATGTTCTCGAACATGGACAGTGGAATGAGAAAAGTCTACCCCAGGGGATTGAATAACAGGGTTTTGTTTGAAATTACCTGAAGTTTACAGGTTACAACAAATCTGAAGAAGGTCTGAGATTACAATGGCCAAAACAATGTGACTATAACGATCGAGGTGGGAAACTAGTTTTTAAAAAAAGTAAATCAGTGTGTAATAATGATAGTTTTTGATCTTAGATATTTAGACAGAAATTTTATGAAGTATTTCCCCTATTTTGCATAGACAGGTCATTTTTATTGTTTTTAACAAAACATTTCTAAAATCAATTTTAAAGACCACCAAATGCTATGTACATCTGACAATGGCTAAAAAATATAATGGCTGAAATATCAGGAATGAAGATACTCATTTGAAAAATGTATGGAAGTTAGAAAATCATTTCTGATTGTGCTTTCATTATACATACTAGCTTAGAAGTTGACTGTGTTGGCCATTAAGCTCGACTTGATGTCAAGTCACTTCCTTTATATTGAATTCATTTTATGGTTATTTGCTAATTAGTGAATAAGAAAAAAAAAACTTGATTATTAGTATTTTACCCTAAAAAGTAAGAAAGGTTTTGACTTTCAGCAGGGTATGAGATGTGATAAAAAATATCTTAGATTTATGAATTATCAACATTTTCTTATATCACATTTTTTATTTCAAGAATTGATTTAAAAAATAATTAAGTCTTACATTATGTCATTAGAAAGCTAGGGATCGTTTTAGCATGAATTTAGATCCTAAATTAACCCCCCCCCCAAAAAAAAAACATATTTTAGAGATGACTTTCAAAAACTAACTAGATGAACACCTCCAGTGTCCCAGTAGTACATACAGAAAATTTCATGGGGTTATGTCATGTGGTTTTTTGCAATAAGCTGTTACTTTCTAAGCAGACAGACTTTTAGTGAATTAGAAACAAGATATAGATAATAGAGCTAAATTCCATGTTAAATTTTCAGCTTTTCTTTTCAATTATCTCCAGATACTGATCATTAAAACAAAGTGAATTATTTCATCTAATGATCAACCAACCATTTCTTGGAGCCCACAATATCTGTATTCAATCTTTCTCTCCTGAAGCCATTATTATTCTGTTAGAATGATATTGAAACATCTGATATCAAATCATTCTTATCTCTTTATGTGATGACAAGTCCTTTTCAGGAAACTATTCAATTATCCATTTGAAAAGATCTGATTTCGACTGTTGTTAATTCACCAAGTCCATTTGTTTGTGAGCTGTTTTCTTTCCTGACTATAGCAACTAGTGATTTATCTTCAAAGGTCTCTCTGCCAAAATACAAGAACAATTCTCTAAATTGTGTGCTTCTGTCACTTCTGAATGGTTAGCCAATAAATGTCATTGCTCCAAGGTAATATAATGAGATGTCTGTTACAGAATACGAATGATTAAGAGTTGGCTTCTTGATAAGTGGCGATCCAAAATTGTTGCCTGATTTCTATTCTTAATTTTCTAAAGTATCCACTATTTACTAGATTTTTTTTTTATTGTCCCAGACAGCACTGATTGTCACAAGTGTTATTCTATGTTGTTCGTGAAATTAAGTGTTACTCTGAGTGTTGATGAAATTTTTTGTTATTGAGTGTCATTCTCTTATTAATAAAACAAAACAAATGATTTTCTGTTATTCAAAAAATACAAATGTTATTCTGTTATTTAAAAAAAAATAAATGTTATTCAGTTATCTAAAAAACCCAAATCTTATCCTGTTAATTGATGAAAACTAATGTTATTTTGTCATTTGAAAAAACCCAAATGTCACTGTATAATAAAAACAAAAACAAATGTTATTCTGTTAATTATTTTAAAAAAATGTTATTTTGATACTTAAAAAAAACAAATGTTATTCTGTCATTTAAAAAAACCCAAATATTATTCTGCTATTTAAAAAAAAGCCCTGCTTTCTGTAATTAAAAAAAAACAAATGTTTTTCTGTTAATTAATAAAACAAATATCATTCTGTTATTAAAAAAAAGCATACGTCGCTTTGTATTATTTAAAAAAAACCCAAACATTATTCTGTTTTTTTTTAAATCTCAACTATTATTCTGTTATTTGAAAAAAAACAAAAACAAATGTTATTTTGTTATTTAAAAATCCCAAATATTATTTTGTTATTTAAAAATCCCAAATATTATTTTGTTATTTAAAAATCCCAAATATTATTTTGTTATTTAAAAATCCCAAATATTATTTTATTTAAAAATCCCAAATGTTATTTTATTATTTAAAAATCTTAAATATCATTCTGTTATTGAAAAAATACATTGTGAAGCATGGGGCTGCAAGAATTCTGCTGCAGTTTCAGAAGCAAGTAGGTCTTCACTGTACAGAGTTGCCAGCCTTATGCCCTACACCCCTCCTTTATCCAGGCTTTGGACCAACAATTGTTGCTGCCAAGCTGTAAGTTTTTTTCTATCTGAAAGATTGACTGCTTCAGTGCTAAATGGATCCAACTATCCTGATTTTAACTAATAACTGGTCTTAAGTGAATGTAAACAGCCTTGGCCTAAACTTGAACCGGTTGCGATGAGTAAATAGATCAATGGCCTGGATCAAACAACTAAACTCCGGTTGCTATAAGTGAATAAATCAATGGCCTGGATCGAGCAACTAAACTCCGGTTGCTATAAGTGAATAAATCAATGGCCTGGATCGAGCAACTAAACTCCGGTTGCTATAAGTGAATAAATCAATGGCCTGGATCGAGCAACTAAACTCCGGTTGCTATAAGTGAATAAATCAATGGCTTGGATCAAGCAACTAAACTCAGGTTGAAATGATTGAATAAATCAATGGCCTGGATCAAGCAACTAAACTCAGGTTGAAATGAGTAGATAAATCAATGGCCTGGATCGAGCAACTAAACTCCGGTTGCTATAAGTGAATAAATCAATGGCTTGGATTGAGCAACTAAACTCAGGTTGCAATGATTGAATAAATCAATGGCCTGGATCAAGCAACTAAACTCCAGTTGTAATGAGTAAATAAATCAATGGCCTGGATCAAGTAACTAAACTCGGGTTGCAATGAGTAGATAAATCAATGGCCTGGATCAAGCAACTAAACTCAGGTTGCAATGAGTAAATAAATCAATGGCCTGGATCAAGCAACTAAACTCAGGTTGCAATGATTGCATAAATCAATGGCCTGGATTAAGCAACTAAACTCAAGTTGCAATGATTGAATAAATCAATGGCCTGGATCAGAATAAAGAATAAGATCAAGGTAAGAATGGAACATGCAACCCTCTAAACTGGAGGATGGCTCATTTGACATAGAACTGTTCTTACCACTAAACAGCTTGAATTTAATGGCAAGTGTCAGTCCAAATTAAAACTAAGTGTTATTTAAGAAAACAAGTTATTCCTTTATTTATAAAGGCAAGTCTTATTCTTAATGTTATTTAAAAAAATTGCTTCTCTCTGTACTGTAGTGAATAATTGAAAAGAAACATTCATTTTGAATTGAGATTTTTTTTTTGAAAGTTTGTACAATTGATTTAAATGAGTGAAAGGAAATTATCACAGAATTTTTCTAATTTTCCTTAATGTGAATCTTGTGGTTGGTAAGTGAGGTGATATTTTTTAGGTAGTGATTCATGAAAATTAATTTTCAGCAGAAATCTCAGCTACTGATATCATGGTGAATATCTGTACATGTTGTAGTAGGAGAACTCATCCAGGGTTGGCCCAAAATACCAGCTACATAGACAATTGCTTTAAATTCCTAAAGGTGCCGAGTGGTAGGGAGTTTCTGTCATGTGTCTTAGACAGATGGATTTCCCAAATTCAAATGAAACAATGGAAAAATGAATGGATTAAAATGAATCAAAAACGGTTGACAAAAGAAGATGTGATATCAAATTTATCAAGAATATCTGACAGTTGAATACTTCCTGTTGGAGTGAAACTAAGAGAATCAATTGGCGTAGGATATTCTCAAATCAAATAACAGGCTCAGTCAAGCCTCAAAAAGTACCAAAGTTCCGCTAGCCTGGAACACCAAGAACCTTAGCATCGACTCTGATTCCATCTTTTTTACCCAAACCAACGAGGTTGGAATTGATAAATGTATTCACTCATGTTTGTTTGTCAATACAATATCTCCAAAAGTTCTCAATGAATTTCAATGACATTTTTTGAAATGGTGGGCCATGAGCTATAAAAGAATTGGTTAAATTTTTGGTTGGGTAATTAAGTGAGTATCAATTCACCATCAATAGTAAAAAATTTATAAGGACTTGATTAAAACCCAATTCCAATTATGTCCTATGGATATATTTATTTAAAAGTAGAGATTAGAAACAAAATTATGAACATTTCTGATTAGTAATGACAGGGATAGCATTAGAAAGGTTTTTAAAAAAAAGGCCTTGTTTTCATAACGGTACCTTCATAGGTAGTATAAACTTTAAATCTTTATCAGTTGACGATTATTTCATGTATAAGACGATAGTCTGAAGTATAGAAAATCAAAGCATATTCAGTTACTTCTCTTGTGTCGTATCTATCTCTGAACTGATTTTCATTCTGATTTTAGTTATAATGGTATTGGAAGATGCATGCAATTTCTCTAAGTGCTTCTTAGTTTATAATGGTTGTAATACAAATTATGCAGTTCTTCTGGCTATAGATTGCTTGATTATGTTTGTCATACAAAAACCACCATGGAATCTTCCACAATGTATACTTTGTAAACACCTTTTTTCTGTAAAATATGTATTGTTGTCTGTGACCAAAATGGACTCGGGTAAAGAAAATTAACAAACAAACAAACAAGCAGAAACTTGAACAATGCCGATTGTGAGTTCGGACTAAAGGAGAAATGAACAGTAGATATCAAGTTTACTTATCAGGCTGACGCATTTAGTGCTTTACCTTGAATATAAGGAAGTTGAGTTTTTACATGAGTCAATGACTTTAATTTAGTAATAACTTTCATAAAACTCTACCAATTTTTATAAAATTTGTGTCACCTTGTAGAAACCTTTATTGGGAGTAATTTTTTTCATTATTTTGGTTCATGAAAATAGCTCTGAACAAAGCTAGATACAATTTTTTAGTGTTTTTTTGCTTCAGATTTTACATAACACAATGCATGTAGAGATCGTAATGAATTCCACCAAACTCTCTATATACACTTGATTTAACCCAGTGAATGTTTTTTTCCTAAAAAATGAATGAGTTCTTCGATTTGTCAACATATAACAAGAGTTTTACGATTGGAAATGGAAAAGATTTTGAAAATCAGGCACAAATGATTAATAATAAGAAATAGATTATTTCTGGTAGATATGTGTCCATGGCATAGTTGATTAGTGTGTTCATTTTGTCATCAAGAGATAAGTGGTTCAAATTCACCCAGCATCTACTTTTTTTTAAACAATATTAGTTATGGTTGAGGGCATTGTGTATACATGATAATATCAAAGAAAACAGGACCAGTAAGAAAAATGCATACCTGTACAATGTGTGAAAAAAATTGTTAAAATTTAACTCTGAACAAGAATTATTATTTCACAAAGTTCAGTTACATTTGGGTACATGCTGGGCTACTACATTAATATTTTTTGTCTACTTTACGTTAAAATAATCTTGTTCAGTGTTTTTTCAAGTTTTTACAATTATATCAACTCATCATGCAAGTACGTATTTTTCTTACTTATAAGTATGTATGTAAAAATACATATATAGGTGTATGTATATGCATATAGGTATGTGTGTGAGTATATGTATCAACCAAAACTGTCAGTATAGATTTTTGGGGTTTTTTGGTCTGGCTGGTTATATATGTATATATCACGTGTACAGGCCACACCTATGGTGCTAGAGAGCTGTCTATAAAGAAACATTTTTTTCTCCAAAATTCACTCCCTAAATTGTTTTTTAGTGGTGGGGTTCAAAGAATTCAGAGAATCATCTCAGGACTGGTGACACTCTCCATTTCCTCACATCAACCAATCACAAGTTGTCTGAATGTGATGATTTTGATGATGAGTTAAATGCAAAAGGAATTGAGCTTCAGATTCAATGACTTCAAAGCTTGAGAAGCCGATTTTGACCTTCTTGCTAATCCATTCAATGCTCAGAGCACGAAAGGAACTGCAAATGGAAATAATCCGACTTCAAAGTGATGAACTTAGTATATCTCGGAATTTTTGAGATGAGGTATTATTATTATTTCTATTGATATTCGGACCATCCTCATCTTGGTTGTTTTTCATACAACGTTTCGGCCGTTGCACTCTACGGCCTTCATCAGGTATCATCTGGTAGATTTGGGAAGTTACGAACCGAACCCTTTATTTATCCGACGGGGGTATATTGACCGTACTCCCCTCTTTAGCGTTAGTAGTATTGTTATACTGTCTCACACTAGGATTGAACCTAGAACCATCAGATTACTTAACAGTAATTTGTCTGATGCTGTAACCACTGCGCTATGTGTCCATATACCAGATGATACCTGACGAAGGCCGTAGAGTGCAACGGCTGAAACGTTGTATGAAAAACAACAAAGATGAGGATGGTCCGAATATCAATAGAAATAGTGATGAACTTGTTTGGAAAGATTTCAAGATAAATCTTTATAGCTGTTTTAGCAACTTCTCCTGAAGAACACTACCCCAGAACGGTGTGCTCCACTAAGAGATATACCGCCATGTGTGGCAGTGCTTATAAGTGTGAACAACTTTTATCTCGAATGAAAAAATGAGGTCAAGATTCATAGATAATTATCTTGATAGCAATTTATGAGTTGTAACATCCCAGATATCTCTAAATATTGAAGAACATGTAAAAAACAAATATAGATCATTAAGTTTCTCACTAAACTTAGCAAATAATTTATTTCTATTTCTAGTTATGTGAATAATGCATAAACAGATTAATGATAAGTACAATATTTCTTATATCTCTGAATTTTTAAGATGAGGTATTATTATTATTTCTATTAATATTCAGACCATCCTCATCTTGGTTGTTTTTCATACATTTCGGCCGTTGTACTCTACGGCCTTCATCAGGTATCATATGGACACATAGCGTAGTGGTTATAGAATCAGACAAAATTACTGCAAGTAATCTGATGGTTCAAGCTTCAATCCCAGTGTGAGACAATAATGATACTACTAATGCTAAGAGGGGAGTGCGGTCAATATACCCCTGTCGGCTAAATAAAGGGTTCGGTTTGTTACTTCCCCACACCTACCAGATGATACCTGATGAAGGCAGTAGAGTACAACGGCCAAAACATTGTATGAAAATCAACCAAGATAAGGATGGTCCGAATATTAATAGAAATAACAATATTTCTTGTCTGAATCTTGTTAGATGGAGTGTTTTAATCATTGGATGTGATTTAGATAGACGATTTTCCTCTCCTCAGTGGCTCATTTTTATCACCAAGTCTCAACCCTTTTGCCCCGCCCAAACTGCCGCCCTACATTCATTTTTTTTTCCTTTCATGTCATAGAGTTACTTCCCTTTGATCAGGTGACCATTTTATTCTCAGGGTCATACACTAAAACAGTTTGACTGAACCACATACAATGATCAAGTTATATTTGTCTTTCAATAGTGTGGCTTGATTTATAATGAACATCTCATGCCACTCTTGTTCAAAAAAAGTTGTCTCTGCCTGATTCAGAAACTGCACTGATCCACCCCTTCTATAAGAAAAAAAATCTACAATTCCTACCAAAATGCTTCTGTAACCAGATAAAGCTGGAGCTATTCACAAGTTAAATCCGATTACTCAATTTTCACTTGTGATTTCTTTCTCTTGTTAATCATATCATTGAGAAGAAATGCCTCAGAAATTCCATGAGGGCAAATTGATAAAATAATCATGGCTATGTTTTAATGCCGACTGCATTTATCTTAGATATCAGCCATTTGCATTGGAGTTCACTAATTTGATATTGTAAGCTGCTGTGATAGTTAGGTTCATTCCAGATTCCAAATATAACAATACTAGCATGATACCAGTCAAAAATAACGGGATTATTTATGTATAGATTGGCACTTCTGCCTTGTATCTATGCACTCTGCCAGAATCAAAGAGGTGTTTCCAAGCCTTCTGCCTAGAGTGAAGTATCTGTATGCACATTGAATAGTCTAATATACAGATATAGAAAATATATATACACCATTGAGGTGTAAAACAACCTGTTATGGGATAATTCATTTTTAAAAATAGGTAATTATCATATATATATGTATATGTATATATATATATATATATGTATATGTATATAATATATATATATATATATATATATATATATATATACACACGTGTGTGTGTGTGTGTGTGTAAAATATAAAGCACAAGTTTTGATCATATGTTCTCAAATATGTCATTTGATTCTTTCAGAATTGGGGGGGCAATGAGGAGATGCTTTCTCTCTCTTTCTCTCTCTCTCTCTCTATCTATCTATATAAATATTTATATATATATATATATATGCTAAAATTACAACTTTTCATAGGAGAAATAACCAGGTGTCTCAAAAAGTGAATCAACAAACACTGAAGAACATTTATACTGTTACACAGTAATAAGGCCCCACTTCCTACCACAACAAAACATTTCTCTCACCCCAATGTCATCTGGGTTCTTTCAGGTATTTTCATCATCTTCCCAAATACTTTCTGCTCTGTTGCTCTTGAAGAAACCTGTTATTTCCCCGGGTGAAATGTGAGCAAATTACATTTGAAAAGAATGAAGAATTTGAAATGTACTAATTAGTCTCTAGACTTTCCTCGTCTATATTATCTACTTGACACAACATATATGTATATATTAAATGTATATATTAAATCAAGTTATACAATTCTACCAATTCTAAATTTAGCTCGCTCCATGGCTGAGATAGTTGCATATTTTCCACTGGTACCAGTAGTTGATGTTAGAGCTTAGATGTAGGGAAGGGATTCAAATACTGATTTTCCAGGAAGGCAGACCTTCTCTCTTCCAAAAATTGGTGCTGCAATTGTCAATGTTTAAATCCAGCATGAAAGCCCGAATTTCAAATGCTGATTATCAAGGTAGGTTGGCCTCTCCTATTTGGAAGATTGGAGCAGCATGGTCTTTCTACCAACATTTACTTGCCTTCCCTTTGGCGTGACCAGAAAAACAAAGATGCTTCTTGTATTGCACAACACATGAGGAAATGATTCATCTCAGTATTTTTGAACAAGCCATGGAGCCCGAATAATAGCTTATAGTAATTGTGGGTTCTCACAGAGCTAGGGTGCTAGCCCAAGATGAACTGCTTGACAGAGCTGAAGGGCCCTGACTGCTGTCTTATCTATCCAGAGTTGGAGGAGGGGGAAAAGATTCATACTTTTTCCAAGGACATTCGTGAAAAGTGAATGCAAGCTGGCCCGGGCACAGTTTGAACCCGGGGTACTGATTCCATTCTCAGTGTCATTAACCATCAGGCCATCTGCACCAGCTATTTGTTATTACCAGATACCAGAAAGAAATCCATCTGAATGATCCGTAGGCAAGAAATCTAAATGCAAATGTTTGCATTCCATAATGCAATTTCTGATCCATATGGGAAATCCCTGTCTAGACAAAATTAAGTAGGTGGGCGGGAGTGAAAGCTGTAAGTGCTTGAATGTCGATTTCCCACAATCTAATATTTTCTTGTGTATGATGTAGCATGTCATTTCCTTGGAGATTCTCAATTGTTTAGCTTCACACTGGAGGCCCATGATCAAAAGGAATGAAACAAAACGATATTCTCGGTGCCTTATTGTCGAGTAGCAAGTCAAGGTAGGAACACATTTCTATCATGTCGCATAAACACATGCAAGCTCACAAGGACTCAAAACCCCCACAATAGGATTCCCACTTGGGTCACATCGCCTCATATGATTTTACACATGGTCACCAAATATTAAATATCTAGATTAGAGACAATACCACCTCAGACTATTATGCATCCCGTAGATGTGGGCAGAAATAGAAAATGGGAGACGTAGAGTCACATGAGAAGACTGGTAAAGATTTGTGATATCAGATGACTTGCAGCCGTTACAGCAGGGTATCTCCTACCAATTTGAATAAGCACGAAACTGGCCCTCACATTTCTAACACTCATGTGAACTCACTGCAATGTTCCTGCCTCAAGTCAGATACACCTACTACTGTAGTGTGTTTGATCTTTTCTTGAATCCCCACTCTTGTGGCTTTGTTCCAGACTAAACTACGTAAATGTCAATAAAAAATATCCCACCATGGAATAGTGGTTAGAAAGTTAGTTTCATTAACCATTGCTACTGAAGTGAGTTTGAGCCTCACTGGGTGCTCCATACTTGTGACTAAGTTAAGTAAATATCAAGGATACCTCCCATGATGTAGTAGGTAGCAAATAAGTCTCATAGTCTATTGATACTGTTATGATTTACCAAAGTAAATGTTTAGAAAAAGATGTTTTTATTTATTCTAAGAACATGATAAGAATTGAGGCTTAAGACAATGACTCATCTGCCAAATATGAAACAATAAAACCAGGCATGACTCTGCGAAGCCCATGATAGAGAGGTCTGGTGAATCATGGGGAAGGTCTATATTCAGCGATGGACAATGAAAGACTGATGATGATTACATAGGTATATCATAGCCTCATGATGGAAAAAGCATTTATTCTATAAATCACAATGCCCCATCTAAAAAATTCAAAAGAATGATATTGTTACTATCACTTCTAGTGTTCATAAAAAAAGATGGCGACATATCAAGTAATTTGGAGAGACAAGAAAAGGCTATTTGGTTAGATTTGAATGACACAAGCCTAAAAGTCCCCCATAAGGCAACTGTCACATTAAAACAAGCTTTTCAATGAAGAAGGGATATAAATAAGAGTATTACCTGAGCCTTATTCTTTATTTCTGATTGTACTGCTCATTAGTGGCTGTAGAATTAAAGACTGAGAGTTGTAATAAAAAGCAACTTAAATCAAGATGAAAGAAACATTTATTGAATAATTACTTACTGTGATCCAACAAATATCCATCCGTCTGTCATGGCAGAACTCAAGAACGGCCAGAGCTATGGCTACCAAATTTTCTGTGATTACTAATGGGGCCCTGGATCAGGTTTTTAGCAGGTTGGTTTGGGAAAATTCCTTCCAAAATAAGTTGGGGGGGGGGTGATATACAATAAATCTTTCAGCTAGTATTCTAAAATAATTCCGTCTTTGCAACTTCTTTAATGTATAATTTGCATCAATTATAGTGTCTGTTTCAAAACAGATAGGGAGAAAAAAATGCAAATTCTCTCGAATAGAAATTGAAATAATCTTTTTTTAAATTTTTTACCCCCCCCCCCTCCTTGATTTTCTTTTCAAAGTTCAAAGCATTTTTTTTTTTGTTTTTGCAACTTTATTTTTGAACTCTGAAGAAAATCAGAAATCTTATTTTAAAATCAAACGTACATTTGACAATATGATGATTTATTTTTCTTATTCGGAAAAATTTAGAATTCTTCAAGATTGAATTTTGACTGTGGAAAAATAATTTTGTCTATTCAGACTAATTTGGCATTCAGACCTTTTTATAATACATAAAAAAGCTATAAAGTCCAGATTTTTGTGTCTTTTCTAAAAGTTTTCATTTTGACATTATCGTCTTAGGTTTTTTATCCTCTCATTATTGAGGCATTTGGCTTCTTGAAGAAAACTGATTTAAGATGGTTGTTCTCTGTCTGTACTTTGATAAAAACTGGTATAATTTCTCATTGTTATTCTTAGAAACCATTAACCAAAACTGTCAGCATCACCATAGTCAATATCAACTTCAGACTGGCTTCCTCAGAATGTTTTTTTTGTAAAACTGATACTGGATACCTGACCTCATTGATATTGCGGTACATCATTTGTCTGGCTGGCTATGTATATGTAATGTGCACTGGCTGCACCCGAGGAGCTAGAAGGCTGAAAATCTATTCATTTACTCCTTATTATGTATAATAAAAACTTTTTTTTTAAATCCTCTCCCGATTGCATAATCTGGCACAAAGTCATGTTAGGATGATACCAGTGAGTATTGAACGGACTACACTAGTGAATTGGTATATGAGACGAACTTACTTATCATTGTGCCATGATAGAGGCCCAATGTATAGGTCTCTTCTCAACTTAACTTAGTATATGTCAGGGATGCACTAAATGAGAGCTGAAGTCACTGCAGTAGTAAAGGTCTACCACATAGAGTTGTTAACCATTGCTCCATGGTTCGACTCTCTATATTAATATTTACTTTGCTACTCTTTGCTTAGTCTGACGTAAGGCCATAAGTGTGGGGCACTCATAATCATCTCATGTAATCATCTGCCAGATAGGGTTGCTAATCATTGTTCCATAGTGATACACCTTATATCAATATTTTCTAAGTTCAGCTTAGTCTGGTAAAAGGCCATAAGTATGGAGCACCCAATGAGTATTGAACTTTTGAATGAGACACTCTATATTAATATTTA
Source organism: Thysanoteuthis rhombus (assembly GCA_963457665.1). NCBI lineage: Eukaryota > Metazoa > Mollusca > Cephalopoda > Oegopsida > Thysanoteuthidae > Thysanoteuthis > Thysanoteuthis major. The sequence goes on along the minus strand of OY735236.1, from coordinate 29,327,941 downwards.
ATAAGCTTTGTCAAGTCTGGTAAAAGGCCGCAAATGTATTTCACTTGGAAAGGATTGAACTCACTTTAGTAGCTACGGTTTGCTAGAGACTAGTTCACTAAACACCACTCCTCTACAAAACACCCAACATTGTTGCATTATAAATGAATTCTGATTGGAATAAGAGTTTTTCTTCTTTGACTCATTCGAGACAAATTAGTTTTGCTCCGAGAAATTCATGAATAAAACTTATTAATAAGCAATATGGAATAAATAATGTGTGGATCAATGGTGATTTTAAATTGCGTATTTATGAAGTGGCCGAGAGATTTATGTATTTAAGTGAGAATAAGTATTGCCAGCAATCTCAATATTTTGTTTTATTTGTATTTTGCTATTGCATTCTAGCATTTGTGATTCCCTTAATAATTGAACCAATAACAGCCAGGAACTAGTGTGGCAGCTTTTGTAGCAAATGTCTATTTTGACTAACTCCTGTCAAGGTTGACAATAGGTGTTACTACTTTTTACTATTATCACTGCCTGGACAGTAAGGTAGTTATAGGAAGGTTCTTTGCCAAATAGATCATGTATCCACTCACTTCTCCATCAATTATTGACACATGCCAATGACCAAATATTTTTTATTAAGATATCTTGCAATGAGACTTAGTGCAGAAATGTGGATTCATACCTTTCCCAAAAGGTATTAGTGCTGAAATAACATGAGAGACCTTAGCTGAAATTCAGACTGGGTTTGCTGATTATATTTTCTGTGCTGAATACTGTGATAGCAAGTGGCATCTACCTCAGTGCTGTCCAAATTTTTCCAGCCTGCGTGCTATGGTTTCTGTATTTCCTGCAGAGAACTTCTTGGATATTTTCTATTTTTTTTGTATCTCTTGTAATATCCTGCTAAAAGGGATTCATCTCATTTTTCTCATTTTCTTACAATTGTACTACTAATTATTCATTATATTGCATTTTGGACAATATCTCTCCTTCAATTTTTGATGCAATGTTTATATATTTTTCTTTCAGATGTTTTACCAGGGATTAACTTAGAAAATCAATTAGAAACAAATATATTTCAATACTACTAATATTTTTATTACATTAACAAATGTTGATAAATGCTGTCAGAAATTGTATAAACAACGTCGCAGGTTTTGAATAGAGTCTGATCTTTTTTCTTGTTTTTATTCACACTTCTATTAATGAGATAGTTAGCCTCCATGCAGTTGCGGAGGAAGATAACTTATAAAATAAGGATAATTGTATTTTTTATAATTAATTAATTCATAATTACCGCTAGCCTTAGTTGAATACTAATTATGCCCAGGTAAGAAAAGTAATGAAAAAAACACCCCAACTTTTCTCTTTTTTTTCAAAATGGAGATTAGAATATTAGCAGATCTGGTCAAGATGAAAGCAACATGAAGGGTTTAATTTGTTATCATCAAGCAATCGGCATTAATGAGTATCAAGACCTAATTAAACCAATACCTCCATTAACGAGATTATTATGTTTTACTTTTTTTATTCTGCTGTCAGAAATTTGTTCGCTAAGGAAGGTAAAACATAGTTTCTATGCAGGTAATTATTGAGTATACACATTCAAAATTCAGTAGGCCTACCGTGGGTGACCGCTGCTACTTTTCCCAAGAAAGGGCAAAAGAATATCTTCTGAGGTGGGTGTGGGTTATACTTAGGAGAAGGGGGAGATGTATCTAGATGTTTTTAAGGTGAGGAATTTCAGAGTGCCTTAGCTAAGTTGTCACTGTTTATAGTGACCCCTTGATCCCCAGCTTCTGTACAACTCATACGACTTCAAACTCCCTCACCCTCAGGGAGGAAGCCTGATCTAGAAAAGGGCAAATGCTCTGTTTGTACTTCTCAACAGATGCCCACAGGGCCAACGTATATAGAAAGAATCCTCTGAAGAAAATTCTATCTATTTCAATCAAAAAAATGTACACTCTTTCTTTAGTTTATGCCATAAGTAAGAATATGAAATAACATAAAGAATTAGTCACTCGATAGAAACCGTCTGTGAATGCTGCTGGACACAAACTCAGGGATTAATTTGGCATAAACTTACATTCCAAATTCAACCCCAACTAAAAGCTAATTTTAGAATGGAATTTTTTCAGAACAAAAAAAAGCTTTTTTGACGTAATAAAGAGTAAATATTGAAGACTTCAGCCTTGTCACTCCATTAGAATGGCCTGTACACATTATACATACATAAATAACAAGCCAGCCAGCTAGACTAACTTGAAAACTGAAGAAGCCTATTTTGGCCGTTTTGGTAATAGTTTTAGTTGACGATTTCTAATAAATATGGTTCTTCTGGTTCTGTTGATCATGATTTCTTTCATAAAAAGGTATCAAGTGTCAACTGTTTTGCTTTCTCCTTATGAACCTCTAATTATTCCCAATAATGATTTATGTTACCTTTACAGATCTTCTACCTTTTATGTTTCATTCAAAATTTGGCTCATTGTCTGAAAGTCACTCCTAAGCACGAGTTGTGTTTTGTTATAGTAAGCTTTTATTCTCAGAGAAAATGTAAAACAAGGTATTGGTGTATTTCATGACTCTCCTAACTATGAAAATCAAATACCCTTTGAAATACATTAGTTTCTGTTTGGATTTTAATATATGAAATGTACTTCATGGTTGAGTGTATCTCATTCGACATCCAAATGAAATAATAGCTAATAAATCCCAAGCATATTTTTACCATCATTATCATTCATCAAATGCTTCCTGATCTTGTACTCTTAAGGGTTCTTCATATCATGATTCATCATAGATTTTTGAAAACTACATTTTTACAACCTTTCTCTTGTCAGCACTTTACGGTACATGAACCAAAATAGTACGGAAGAGATCAAATAGTGCTATACTGTATCCCTAAGATCATCATCATCATCATCATCATCATCATTTTAGTGTCCATTGGTGAATGTAGACCTTTCCCAGGATTCACCAAACCTATCTATCATGGTCATTGCAAAGCCAATACTTTCTGGACTTGTCCAGTTCTACACACCATCTTATTTTTTGTCAGCCATATTTTCTTGTATGATTTATGAGGATGGATGTGGCATGATATCCAGCGGCTGTCTGTCATTCATGCAACATGACCAACCCATTGCCATTCTAGCTTTCAGGTGGATTCTTCGATATCTTAGACACCTGTTTTTTTCTCTGATATAGTGCTATTTTTAGTTCTCTTCATGTGATGTTGAGTATGATTTTCTCCTGTGCACGTTATCTGTTTTTCAGATTGAGGATCAATCTTATATTTCAGCTCCATAGGTGACTAATGGAGGGGTACATTGGTTATCTACCTTTCTTTTTAGGGATGATGGGATTTTCTTGTTGAGCTTGTTTTACTGAAATATTGTTAAGCTAAAGTGATTCTTTACCTGATATTTTCTTCTTTTTTGGATTTCATGGTGATTTGTTATCTGAGGTATATGTAGTGGTCTACTTCATTCAGCTCTACATTTTCAATTTTGATCATTTTGTCTTTGTTCCCAACATGTTTGTTGTACATGACATTTGTTTCACTGAAGTTCTTGTGCGGACCAACTTTTTGGCTGTCTTCATTCAGTTCATGTAGCATAATTTGGAGATCATGAAGGTTCTCAGCAAAAAAAAGGTAGGATAAGCTGAGTACATGCCTTTAGACTCACAGCAGCAAAATAAGTGCACATACTTGTACACACTATATATATATATATATATATATATATATATATATATTTATATATATGAGGTCATTATAAAGTCCTTTTGTAGTTTTAGATCTTTATAACTCTAGTTCTATGATAGATAAAATCAATCTATAAAAAGAATGAGCAAGAGAATTTATGATATTTTTTAGATAAATTCATGTTTAAGATTTTTGATCTCTTCCACACTTGTATATGCTTGTACTTCTTATATATACAAGGTTGTTATGAAGTCATTGAATGGTTCTGAATTTTTGTAACTTTCATTCTGTACATGATTAAATATATGAAGTACATAACATACATTCTTAATTTGTAAAGATACAAGCAGAAAACAAATGAAAACAGATTTTTATCAGTTGTAGATGTTTAATCACAAAGCTCAACATTTAACACAGTAAATACAGCTATTATTACAAGGAAAAAATAAGAATTACAAAGACATATACCCAGTGAATGTTAACTTTTTGTGCCTCTTGCACTCATCAGCAACTGGCAATATGTTGTTTTCTGTGAATTGCTGGTTGCTGATGAGTTCGAGAGGCATGAAATGTTGACATTCACCCAGTATATACCCTTGTAATTCTTATTTTACATACGTACATATATGTATGTATGTGTGTAAATGCATATATCAATATGAATATATATGTATGTGTGAGTGCATATAATCATATGTATATATGTATATATATACATATATATATATATATGGGTGTGTATGTGTGTAAGTGCATAAAATCATATATATATATGTGTGTGTGTGTGTGTGTAACTGTATGCATTTATATATATGTGTGTGCATGGTGTAAGTGCATACATCCATAGATATAAGTGTGCGTATGTATGTTAATATGTCTATGTATACATACAAATACAAAAAAATACTAGAATGGGAACCATAACAAGAAAAGTATGTCCTTCAGGCCAAATAATAACCACCATGATTGTCATAATGAAGGCCTCAACATTTCATTATATTCCACCTAATTGTATTTAAAATAATCAAAGACTTGTCTGGCTAGACACCTAATAGAAACGGTCACATGATCACTATCTTTTACCAGCATGCTGTTTTTGTTTGTTTTTTTGACAAGTGGGGGGTGATCAACTAAAAAATTGAAAAAAGGACTGATCAATGAATAAGCTGATTCTCTCACCTTTAGGTGATTCCCCAAAAAGGTCTGAAATTTCAACAAAAAAAAATATGTGAAAACTTTGCAGGTCACTAACTATGGGACCAATTCAGCATAAACTTGCATTGTAAATAGAACTGCCCCCCCATCTAAAAAAGAACTCATTGGGGGTGGATTTAAGAAACATACTTTTTTTTCTACTCATAATAAGGAGTATGATTCTCTAGCTCCATTGGTGCAGCCTGTCCTTGAAACATACAAGGATAGCAAGCAAGCCAGAATCACTTAAAAACTCAAGAAACCTATATTTAACTATGTTGACAGTTTTGGTTGATAGTTTCTTATAAATAAAGTATATGTTCATTGCTTTATATCTGAATATACTTGAGTTGCATTGTGCTTGAATAAAAGTCATTGAATAATGCTACAAGCATTTCTATTTCTTTATTCACAATAATAAGACGAGAATTTACCTTTTTTAATTGTTTTGTCAATCAATAAAATTGTATCAAAATGTAAATTTATATCATTGTATGTATGATTGACCAGACCTTACTGGTCCACAAAATTGAACTTTTTTAGGCCAATTTTCAATGCGGATTATGAATTCCGAGTATATTTAATTTAAGCACGTCTAATTTTTATCTGCAATGATAGTCAACAGATCTTAGAACAAGAGAAACTTCTTGCTAAGACCTTTTGTAAGTTGGTTAACAGCATTTGTAAGGGATTAAATAACCCGATGAGAGAGTGGCTTATGAGAGATAAACAGCATTCTTTTCTTAATTGGCCAATAGCATTGGTGATGATATAAAGATATGATAGAGTGGATGGAGAAAGAGAAATATTTTTTTGTTTTTTATATCATACTACGTCATATTATTCCATTTTTTTAGATTCATTCTCAAGATGAAAAAAATAGGAAGTACTAGAAAGAACAAAAGAAAAGATGGAGAGAGAAAAAGAAAGAATTTGAAGTCTTGTAAAAAAATTCAATCAAAGAATAGATATTATCAAAATAAATTTTATTCATAACATCACTGGCATTCTCCATTGAAAAATATCCTAAGTAGATTGAAGAAACATCTAGATTCTGAAAAATTGAGATGTTAATAATAAAACTGTCAGAATAAGACCCCAAAGAGGTCAAAAAAGCTTTATTTCTTAAATCTAAAAAAATATTTTTTAGAAAGGGTCTAAGGAAGTACTGATTTCAATTTTAAGTATGTAGATAAAACAGTATGGTCAAAAGCACTAGAGCAAACAAATAAACAAACAGACTAACTGATGCAAACAAACAAACATACAAACGCACACACATATTAAAAAAAGGATAGCATTTCTTGCGACCAATGATGGCTACGGTGGTTCAATACAAATTTTAATGAAAAACTTTTTGTGCCAATATTTACTTTGAAAATTAAGGACCAACTTCTACATGAAAATGACTCTAATAGAATTTTTTTCACTAAGCTGAGCTCATTCTGGCTCAAGGCCAAAACTGTAGGGTATCTAATGAGGATCAGACTCACTATATAGTAGCAATGGTTTGCTTGACTTGTTTGCTAACCATTACTCCTTAGTGAGGCACTCATAACTTACTTGCGGTACATAAATTCACACAAGTACACAAGCCAGGGTAGAAGACACTTTTGAAACCAGTCGAATGCAGAGCTGAGAATCACTTATGTGCCACTCGATTCTTCTGGGTCACCAATTTGTAGAGGAGACCAGAGCTCTAGCGAATTCATCTATAAATTGTTGTTGTATGATATACATCTTAAATATCCGAGATACTGAATCACTATAACCACACAAATGGTCCACCCAACCAACCAGCTATGTAGTCTAAAGATTCTTCTCTCTTTGCTAATCTCTGTGGGCACGCTTTTTTTACTAAAACCTTGGAAATTTGCTCGGGTTTACCACTATGCAGCATCTGAAAACAATTTTTTGTTTTCGCCTAAAAGTGTTTTTGAGGGTCTCTGAGGTCATTCCGGACCAACATTGCCCACATCTTAAGTTGTATTTTATTTAGATAATTTTAGATAAAAGTTTTGATTTTTAAGATGATTATTCTGGTACACAAGTGGGCTACAATGATTCATTTATTCAAGGTACGGATATCATATTTTAGTTCCTGTAGACAGAAATGAACTTCTCACCTTTTTTATGCACTCGATTAAGTGGCCACCAGTAAAGACTAGATTGGCGAGGTATCAAAAGGAGAAAGGAGCAATAAAACTTAAGAATGGTAACACAAATAAATCAGCAAGATTTATTGGTGTGAAAAGACACCGGAGAAAAAATGTTCAAATATTTGCTATGATACTTTTTATATAACGATGGAAAGAGTTAACAATTTTTAGATGTGTCCATGCATCTCTATAAGACACTTTTTGGTTGGTCCGTCCCGATTATGTCGATTATCAATTCTCTCAGCTGTATCATGTTTGATTGATATGAAACTTAATCCAGACTTCCGGTTGAACCATCCTCATCTTCCTCTTCCTGCTACTACTGCCACAACTAGTAATGTTAAACATTAATTTTCTCAGGTGTATCATGTTTGATTCATGTGAAACCTGGTCCAGACTTTTGGGTGAACCATCCTCATTTTTCTCTTCCTCCTCCTCTAGCTACTATTACCACAATTAGCGATGCTACTTATAACTATTTTGTTTAGAATCCCATTAAAATATGGATATAAGGATGGTGGATGCACCATTGAAGTTATAGTTTTTGTTTTTTCATAAAAGAAATCAATGTAAATCAATAGAAATGTTCTTCAGATTGAAACATAGAGAAGTTTTGGAGAAATTGTTTTAACATTTCTAGTGTTGATGTAAACTTTATTACTTGTTTTTTTTTCATTTACTGTAATAGGAGCAATACCGATTCTTGGTGAAAACTTGTAAGTTGAAGATAGATTTGAAGGGATAGAAATCTGTGGAGATTTGAGTGAGTTGAAATTCTTCTCTGGTGCCAAGCAGGGCATCCTTTACAAGCTTTGGGGTCTAATTGAAACATATTTGTAGGGCTGTAAGTTTACAGCCTACATCTGTGGAATCTTAGAGATATAAATGTGGTTAAGTATGAACATTATATCTTTATGGTTCAAAAGAAAGCCATCAAAATAAGGGACTTAGAATTTCAGAGAAATAAGTTGTATATGTAGTCGTGTTGCCAATTTAGATAGGATTTTGGAATTTTTTTTCCCGAATATGTTAGTATAGTGTGGTGGTTTTTGATATTGTTTTGGGGATTTTCCGGATTTGAAAGTGATTCCCAGATTTGAAAGATTGAAGAAAAAAATAATCTAAGTTGGCAGCAATGTGTTGTGTGGATTTGACAAGACTAGAGTAGATAAATCTAACACGGGGCTTCCTCGGTCAAGGGGCCCAATTGGGAGCAGTTGGTCTAGTTACCTTAAAGCCGGCTCTAGTGCTAAAGACAAATGAAGACTTTTGGAGATGCTTATGGAAAGTTTTTTTGTAAGCATTTTGAATGATAAAGGGATATGTGTTGTATGAATCAGCTGCTGAGGTCTTTGTGAAGTCACTTGCTGTATGAGCAAGAGAAGACCACAGGATAGAAAATACCTTGTTTATGAATGGACAGAGCTTCCTTTTTATGATCACCCAGTAGAAAAAGATATTGTGTATTTTGTTAGCTTTGGATCAATAATAATAAGCTTGTGGCTATGATGAAATATTCATGACTTCCTTTGATTTTATTTCTTCTTTCCATCAAGGTTTCAGTTTTTCTTATTTCTTCTCACTTGCTTTATCTTGACTTCCCAGCTGAAGTTAACTCATTTTTTTTTGTGCTAACAAACTAAATGTTTCTACATGTAGGGAAAGAAATTGATAATGAAGCAGCTGAAATTTCTTTTAGCAAGTTTTGGCACTATGTTGTATATTTTGCATTAAAAATCATGACTGAAGAGATTGTCAATGGTCAGGAATTAATGTGAGTGTCAATGATTAAATAAATCTTTTATTTATATGATGTAAATGCATTGCTAATGATTTTACAAAAGTATGTTTTGAAAATGATCCACATAAGAAATGCATTGTGAGTAATTTTGCTAAAGAAATGCATTGTAACTGATTTTAGTAAGGATATGCATTGTAACTGATTTTAGTAAGGAAATGCATTGTAACTGATTTTACCAAGGAAATGCATTGTAGCTGATTTTACTGAGGAAATGCATTGTGAGCAATTTTACTAAAGAAATGCATTGTGAGCAATTTTACAAAAGAAATGCATTGTAACTGATTTTACTAAAGAAATGCCTCTGAAAATGATTTTACAGTAGAAATGCAATGCAAATGATGAGAAAATAGATTGACAGCAGTCAGAAATTAAGACAAGCATTTCTTACAAAGTAGGGCCGATATCTGTGGAGCGGTGCTTTGGGAATATGTGAGTTACTTTTCTTAGAAAGAAATCAACCATCTGCATACAGCTAAAATTCTCTATCTGTTCATTGTATCCTCAAATTTGCCAAAACTGTGTATTGCAGCAACACATATTGTATTGACGTACCCCCTGAATGCCCCTAAAGTGCCCCTAACAGACCATCCGACTGACAAGGATTGCTTCACTCAACCAATGAGCAGCATTCCTGCATTTCCTCACATTTCTTTAGCTCTTGACCAGTGGCTATTATATATATATATATATATGGGATTGGATTGAGACCACAATGGGTCTTATATCATCTATGTTTTTTGGGCCCACAATATTAAGATTATGTGACACCTGAATTGTAAATTTATTGACTTACTATCTAATAAATTTGAATTTCTAATTTTAAATGAATGAAAAATTGTTGAAGTAAAGTAGACTTTTACGAAAAAAAATGTAATGGAAAGAGAAAAAACAAAATGATATTTCAAAAATTTTAAAAGTTCATAGACAATTTAAAAATGGAAGAAAGATGCAATAAATTATAAAGATATTAATGAATTACAGTCAATGGCCATGATGTCAAATATTGGAAAAAGACTTTTTTTTAAAATTTAATTGAAGAATAAATATGATCGGAATAAATTCTGTTTAAGACATCATAGGGATCACTGGAAAACATCTAAAATAAAGTAAGGAAATATTTAAATCCTAGAGAATCTAGATGTTATTAATAAACAATACCTGTCAAAATAAGGCTCCAAAAGATCAGTAGAATTTTTTTTCCAAAAATTGAAGAAGAAAGAAAAAAATTTTAGAAGAGATCAAGGGGAGTATTAATGCCAATTTTCATGTCTATAAAATGAATGGTATGGCCGGGAGTACTGGAACAAACACACATACCCATATAAAAAAAAGGATAGACCCTTTTCACCATCTTTGATGGCTACGATTATTCATCAGTTATTTACAAATGTTAAAGTAAGTTCATATTATAAATGAAAGAAAGGGATTCTTATCCATAAGGTGATATTTTTCATTCACTTGCTAAATACATTAAGTAATTATTTTATGTATGATTGAGTTTTTCCCAAAGGAATAATGATAAAGTTCAATACTGCAACTTTTATGAGGTTCCTCTCAATGTTTTGCACCCTCCACCTTGTTGTACTTTGCTTAAAGGCTAATCCAGTCCTGTATATATCATGTAAATGCATTATAAGTAACTTTACTATAGAAAAGTATTGCAAATGAGAAAGAAGAATTATCCATGATCTGGAACTGATTGTCCGGTAACAAAAATAAAAAAGTTGTGCTGTTAAGCATTGCAAATCTTGTAACCTCAAAGATGTCTTGTGCTTTTGAAGTTCAGGATTTTGGTCTAACATAGACTCGGCCTTTCCAGGTAATACACCACAAAGTTTCGTGAACAGCCCAGAATTCAAGAGTGCTCTAATATCTAAAAAAATATTTGTTTGATTTTATGGAATCTCCATGAAATATCTTCTGCTAGCCAAAAATTGACATTTCTGTAATTAAATCAGGTGAAATTTCAATCAATGCAGGAAACGATTTTTCAAATTTGAATTGGAAAATGAGTCAAGTCTGAATTTGGTGTGGATCAACAAAATACAAAATACATCCACGGAGAAACACAGAAATTTGCCACCCGATATAAGGACAGACGAGAAAGAAGAAAAATGAGTAAAACAAAACAGAATTATCCCAACTTGATAATTATTTGATTCTTAAAAATAACCAGGTTTCTGATGTTACTGAATTTCTGAAGTCCAAATTTGTGGTACTCAATCGTACTTTGTTGGCTCTGGATCAATAATAATAAGCTGGTGGCTATGATGGAACATTCATAGCTCTCCTTGATTTTTGTTTCCTCTTTACATCAAATGATATCTCAAGGTGAAGCTGCTTTCTATGAGATGTCTGCTTAGTCCAAAAATAAATTGATATGATAGCCTTCATCTTTTTTTTCTATCCTTACCTAATTGCGTCTCTAACCCAAGTATTGGTGTTTGTTTATACATCTATTGTATAGGAAGCTGTAAAGCCCTTATCTAGTTGAGGCTGAAAAAGATAAGGAAAAACAAGATCTTATCAGGTAAGTTCCAAGAATGATTTATGGTTTTTAGAGATGATGGCAAGAGACGGCAAGGTAGAAGGGATTCTAGCTGGAGAAGAATCTCTGCCGATTGAGGGTAGAATCTGACCATCAGGCTTGGAAGGGATGTTTAGAAGATTAAGTGGAAATTAATGTACTTCTGGAGAAGAGGAGAAATTTATTTCTAACAGCTCTCAAGACTTTCAAGTATTAGAAACTATCAACCAAAACTTTCAATATAAGTTTCTTCAGTTTTTAAATTGGTTTGTCTGGCTGGCTGGCTGGCTGGCTATGACATGTACAGGTTACACGAATAGAATTAGATGGATGAATATTTCAACATTTAGTCCTTGTTATGTCTAGAAATAACTTTTTTTTGTTCTTTTATTAAGAAATTTTCCCTCTTGATTGGGTTTTAGTAGGGGTTCTCTTTACAATGTAAGTTTATGCTAAACTGATCTCTAGTTTGCGTCTGGTTGCATTCAATGCCTGTTTTTTTAATGAAAACGAAGATGTTTTTATTGATACTGCCCAACAAAAATTGAGCAAAGTAACTTATTAATCAATCACCCCTTTTTCCAATTTTTTAATTGATCACCCTTCCCCTAACACATGACAGTTTTATTGAGAACGTGTCAAGAATTATGAACACCTAAGTCCTCAGTAAAATCTGCTTAACAATCCCCTTATCTTCCAATCATATATTTGATTGATGTCTTAAATATCAATGAAATTCTCTTCATTTCTTCCACCGATCTAATACAATCATCATCATCATCATCAGTCTTTCAACATCCGTTGTTGGACATAGACCTTCCCCAAGATTCACCACACTTCTCTATCATGGGTGTCGCAGAGCCAGTACTTTCTGAATTTGTCTAGCTCGTCTCTCCATCTAATATTCTGCTGGCTTCGGTTGTGCATGTGATCTTGGGAGATCCATGTCGTGAGTCACGATGTCCATCGGTTGTCCGCCATTCTTGCAACATGGCCAGCCCACTGCCATTTGAGATTTTTAATAGATTCTATGATGTCTCTCACTCTCGTTTTTTCCTGGATGTACTGTGCTGTCTTGTGGTCTCTCCATGTGAGGCCTAGCATAAGTCTTTTATGTGCACAATGCATAGTTCTCAATTTGTGGATCCGTCTCTTGGTTAGGTTCCGTGTTTCAGCTCCATAAGTCACTATTGGGAGGATTACCAGGCAAAAAAATGAGCCAACCTTTTTTTACCAATTTTTTGGGGAACTACTCTTTTATTCTAACAATTGTACGTGAAATATTTGACAATGTTATACAACAGTCAAACTCTAGAGTCTGGCAAGTGTATACCTATGATATTTTTTGCTAGATAGAGACCTACACTTGGAAAAATCAAGGCTAATATTATTGATAAGTCTTAGCTATTAGTTTGAATAAGACGGAAGAGAATATGACAATATCAGTTGGTGTTTTTCACCCAATACCTAGAATATATTCTCTCAGAATTTTTCAACACGAAATAAGTTTCATTCGCTTCAAGTAAAAATAATTGCGTAGATTGAAATGCTAATTGCACATTGAAATTTTGCTCTTGCACATCCGTGATCTTGTTAAAAAAATCCTATACTCTTCTATCACTTACAATAATACATGCTGTGTCTGTGTGCTTTATATGTTTGAGTTTGAGGTAATTTTTCCCTGGTTTTTCTCCAGAAAACTACGCAGTTTGGTCAAGCTGTCCTATTGTCAGAATCATCCTCTCAGCTTTGCTAACGTATTCCAGAGGTTAGCAGAGAGCAATACATCTGGCATCAGCTTGGCTTCTGGAACAGCTGAAAGGATGTAAAATTAGGTGTCAAACCACCTTAATTGGGCTCCACTACCTTGTTCCGGATCAGAGTTGTCCTCTTCCTAGATAAGTTGCTTTCTCAAGGTTAGAGAGCTCAATCAGATTACAGTAAATGTAAAATAAAGATGAGCATTAAATGATGATATAGTAAAATTCTTCATTATTATTTCAAATTTTTTAATGATTAATGTCTACCTTCATCATACCTGTGGCCCATTTGTTAGTTGCTTTTTATTGCAACTTTTACTCAGACAGATTTCTCTCTGGTGGTGAGTAAATGTTTGATCAGAAGATAAAGAAAAAGTCTTTGGTGGGATTCAAACCCACATCACCAAGAGGAAGTGTCATTTAAATCAACCAGCTTTACCAATTAAGCTACCAAGGTTCAACCAGAAGACAGAAATTCAAATAACACCCTCAAATCCTTCTTTCATTCCAATCACGGCCATGTTTGTTTACCTTCTTGTAGTTTCAGTATTACAATAGGGTTTTTTTTTTCTATAAGATGTACTTCAAATCATTATGGAGAGATAAAAAAACAGCACAGTATATAAGGAAGAAAATAGGGGTCAAAGACATCATAGACTTTATTAGAAAACTTAAATGGCAATGGGCAGGCCATGTTGCCAGAATGACAGACAACCGATGAACATCACAACTCATGGATCCTCAGAAATTACATCAGAAACCAATGCCGACAGAATACCAAATGGAGAGATGAACTAGACAAATTTAGAAAATACTGCCCACAACAGAAGTATGGCAAATCCTGGGGAATGTCTACGTCTAACAACGGACGTTAAAAGACTGATGATGATGACGATTATATTTTAAATTCATGACTACGTAAAACTTACAATAAAATGCAGCTGATAAATTGAGATGAATGTGAAAAGTAGTCATAAAAAATTTAAAACAGGAATGATTTATAATATTTCATCAAATAAAAATTGAAAAAAAGAAAAATGTTTGCTATATTTGTCCAAACACTAAATGAACAATAGAAATTTTGGCATCTGCTCTCTCCTCATATCTTAGTTTAACCATGCTGTCAAAAATGATGATATATATGATATATGTGGACGCACATAGCATTTTTTATATGCAGAGAATTGTAATTTGCATTGCAGCGAGCTTAGCTAATAGCGTTCTGTCAACCACAAACAGATTTTTATCATTTTTTGTATTTGGGTTTTATCACTTTTTTTTTTTGGTATCATTCTTTAAATTCAGCATTTTTATTACATCATTGGAACATGAATGAAATTCTATATTTTATGTTAGTTGCATCCTTTAGCATGTTAGAAGACATCTGCACATTGCTAGTTATGTGTGGATGCTTTCATTATTCACTGTGTCAATATATATGTAAGTACTAGAGTGAATGAGTTTTGATGTATTTGTTTAATAAATCTTACAATGATTTCCGATGAACTTCTGTATATATTTTTAGTATTTGATATGTTAATATGTAATGTAATCATTTGAGTAAATAAAAGAGCTAATGTGTTTCTTGAAAAATAATAAATTGGATAGAATAAGATTTTCAGTAAATCCTCCCTGTGATATTACTGTTTACATCACATCGCTAGTGTTTATATAACAAATGAATACTAAGAATATTGTACAAAATTATTCTTTCAAAGTTCGTGATATAGATTTTTTTAATAATTAAACCAAAACTGACCCAAGGTATTGGCAATACGAGTAGTCACCCAGGGCTAGGGGATGCCTGTCATGTGTCTGAAATACAAGGACTTTTCAAATACAAATGGAAAAATGAATGAACTGAGCAGAATAAAAACAGTGAAAATAAGAAAATTCCCTGATATGAAGTCAGATCTTTCAGGAATATCTGATTTAAATATTTTCTGTTTTGATGAAACTAAGAGAAATAATATGCAAAGGGAATTCTAATGACCAACAACAAGCTCATTAAGGCTTAGCTAGTTTTGTAAGATTGTGTTTACCGTAGCTGGAGCCTTGGAAGGAAAGTAAGGGAATGGTATATTCATTTTCCTCACCCTGAAGCGTAGATAAATAAGATGATACTATATTTTAGGAGGCATCGAAGTTCAGCTTTCCTCGGGTACCAGGGCCCCTCTGGCCAGCCCTGAGTAAAACAAAACTCCCTTTTTATTTTTATTTTATGTGTATTTAGAAAAAAGGAGGAAAATTGATTCTTAATTAATTACATTGACACTTGGTGATGATCAAATTGACAAAGTGTTATTAATATCTGATCCAGCTTTGATCCTAAAATTTACTGATTGCAGGTTTTTTGAATTAACACCTTTATGAGGATTAAGATGACAGATAAAGCAGAGTTCATTGATAAGATGGGGAGTGACGGAGAGAGAGAGAGAGAGAGAGAGCGCGTGAAAAGCCGAACGTGTAATCTGTTTGTCTCTTTCCCCTGCTCACCTGCTGATGTAATTCGTTAGCGCGAGGGATCTGCGGTTGTAGGGGGTCAGGAACAAAAGACTCAAAGCAATTCCTGCTGCCTTAGTCATTGGCCTTCATTGATTACTTATTGATTATTTAGATATTAATCATTACAAATGTCCACTCAGCCAGCTTCGTACATGCAATTGGTCAAGCATGGCGTTTCATCTAGCCTTTGATCTCTAATCTGGAGTGAAGCATCACTGTCAACATATGCTCCGTACTTCATTTATTAGAAACTGTCAACCATACTGTCAACATGGGTTTCTCCGGTTTTCAAGTTTATCACACATACAGGTCACACCAATGGAGCTAGAGGTTTGAAAATTTCAACATTTACTCCTTGTTATGTCTAGAAAAGGAATTTCCAGATTAGAACAATCTTGCTTGTAATGGAAGGAGATAAGAAAGACCTTTGTCTGGCTGTAGACTTATAACAGATGTTGATGATGATGTTTGAAAATAACGTGTTTTTTTTTTGTTTTTTAGAAAATTCCCCCTAAATGGGTTTTCAAGGTGGGGGGGTCCAATTCATAATGTAAGTTTATGCTAGAATGATCCCTTAGTTTGTGTTTAGCAGCATTTGAGTTTGTTTTTTTTTTTTGAAAATCTGGATTTTTCAAATGACCACTGCCCACCAAAAAGGGGAGAAGTAATTTAATCATTCATGACCCCTTTTTCAAATTTTTTTTTATTGATGACCCCCTATCAGCATGCTGCCAAAAGACGTTGGTCACAAAATGGTTTCTATTTAGTGACTAACCAGACTTGTTTTGTTTAGCTTTCATTCAGACATTACTTCATTTGCTCCTATCTATCTATCTATCTATCTATCTATCTATCTATATATATATATATATATATATATATATATATATAATACTCTGTTCATATAACCTGTGGTATCATGCGTAGGATACTTGGTCATTGTTTGGTGCAGAGGCCTTAAGGCCAAGGATTTGTCCTGTGGCCAAGTCTCCTTGGCTCAGTTTTGAGGTGTAGTTCCCCCCAGGGCAGATGAAGATGATGATCGTTACCGACAGAATAGAGCTATTATGTGTGTGATAACATGGGTGCAAATGGCTCTACATCAGAAATGCATTGTAAGTGATTTTGCCATAGAATGTATTGGAAATTATTTCCTGGCAGAAACGCCTTGCAAATTATTTTAGTGCAGAAATGAAAAAAAAATGTTATTGCCTTTGGTCAGGAATTAATACAGACTCATTCATGTATAATGTAAATACATTACAATCGTCCTACTCTAGAAATGCATAGTAAGTGAATTCACTACAGAAATGTCTTGCAAATTATTTTATTATAGAAATGAGGAAAGGGTTTATCTTTGGCCAGGAATCAGTGCAAAAATTACTTTCAGTAATACATATATATGTAAAATGAATGCATTGCCAATGATTTTACCATAGCAAAGCATTAAAAATGAGTAAAACTAGTATTCCAAAGGAAATAATGAATCACCACCAGCCATATATGCTTCTTTCTTACCTCATAAATATGCAGTGACGGTGGTAAAATTAAGTTACCTTGATGAAATTACTATCTAGTATCGCTTGAGTGATAAATTTGTGATAAAAAAAACAAAAAAAAAAATCAACATAAAATAACGGACCAATTTAGCATGAGCTTTCATTGTAAATTGCCCCCCTCCTGAAAACCCATTAGTGAGGAACTGAAAAAAAACATTTTCTTTAATCGTTTAGAGGAGTGTATATTCAAAATTTGTACCATGAATTGTTCGGGCTTAGCAAAGCCCAGAGAGATCCATAGATAGATATAGATGTCAGAACACATGAATAACTTAAACCTAGCAACTGTGATTAAACCAGTCGGTTGTGGTTATCAAAAATGGATAGTCAATAATCAGGAATTAGTGCTTGTTGTACTAATAGAACAGGGCTATTATATGCGTATTGTAAATAGTATTATTCTAGAAATGCATCATGATTTTTCTACTAAAAAGTATTGCAAATTATTTTTGTATAGAAATGGGGAAAATTTCATTGAGAGTGGTCAAGAATCAATGCAAGCCTCTCTGACAGAATACATTCATTATATATATAAATAGGTAGCCTATGGCCTTACGCTGGCTATGGCATCAGCTGTATCTTCCTAGGCTTCATATTTCACAAGTTTCTTTTGACACGGCTTGCAATATGTGGAATATACTTAGAAGCAGCAAGCACTCAAAGTGATATTACTTACTCCACCGTTCTTTCTTAACCCTTTTACCGGACGATTTTCTCCTCGCTATACAGTACCAGTCAGTACTAATACAGGTATTGCATCTGACAGGTAGTATATCTATGCACTATATAGTGCTGAGTGAACACTCGGTTTTAGCCGGAATTTACACCCAGAGTACATTTAGATAACAATGACCAGTAACAACAACAATATTGCTCTACCAATAAGCTAATGGTGGCTGAAATGTCACAAAGGTTAAGGCAATTGATGTTCTCAAGTGTTAACCATCTAGGTGCTGATAGGGCTTGACATTGCTTAACTTCAGTGACTGCATGAGAAACAGTTTATCCATCATGATTTGGCTCTAAGGCGGATGCTTGATTATTTTAAAGAATTTACCAACTAAAAAATCTGTAAAAAAAATATGGCTTCTTCTTTTGTCGGAATATTGAATTAGGATAGACCCCTACTAATTGTAATCATGAGTCATGTGTGGTCAGATTCTAAAACATCTAAAACTCGATTCGTAAGTTTCTATTGCCATGGAAGCTGATGCAGAAATATCTACCCTTTGAGGCTCTGTCCACATGACATTCCATGCTTCAATAAAGATCTTTCGTTAATGAAAAATGGCAGCTCCTTGCACGTCTGGTGATGTTAGTCAGAATCAGATATTTTAGGCCTGCTCCATTCATTTCCCTGTTGACAAATATATTCGATTCTCCATTCTGATGCCCACACTTCTCCCTGCGTTATTTGATACTGAATATTTTCCGTCTTATTTACTATGGACCTTGAATCACTGCTACAAACATTGAATCGAAGTTATCACTTAACATGCCTGCTGATGTTATTACTTCTGTCACAGAGGTGATGCATCCCTCTATGTTTTTCTTTCGATCTGTTTGCTGGTTTGTTTGTCTACACTGTATCTCCGAAAGTTCTCGATAAATTTCAATGATATCTTGCAGAAGGGTGGACCGGGATGCTTGGAATAGCTTATCAAATTTTGGGGGCAGATCCAACCATAGTTCTCAATTTTCTTCTAACATCACAAGAACAATTTTTCAGTTCAAGGGAAATAATTAAGCGTTGAAATGAATCAGGGATCAAAGGGATGTCTCTGATGAATAATTAACAAGCTTTTCTCACCGCATTGTTTGGGATCTCTAACCTGATTGTTCAGTTTGAAGTGACAATGGCATTAACAGAGGTA
>OY735236.1:29238856-29303856 GCA_963457665.1 Thysanoteuthis rhombus | reverse complement strand
TGTACATATATGCTTACACAAGCTCAGCTTTTCTTTGTTTAAACATGTGATGTGCGTGTTTTACATCCTGCTTTGTTTTTGGTGCTATCAGTAATTCGTTTTCTGCCTCGTAGACTTCAAAGGCATCATTTTTTCCACCTTTATTTCAGATCTTTTTCCTTTTCTTTTTTCCTCTCACTGAAGAGGGAAAGATATATCTTAACCAAATATGTCCTCATGGCCTTCACACCTGAACAAAGACTGCCCTTCCTTTAAGATTATGGCTGATTCACTACTGCTTAGAAGATCTGATATGTTTGTGGCCACGAATAATTTCACCTTTATATGCAGTGTGACATCACTTTGAGACTTTTTTTCTTGCTGGCATTGCGTTTTTTTTTAATTATTTTTCCTTTGATCACGATTTCCTTCATTTATTTATCTTATCTTCTGTCTTCTGGATACAATCCCATGATGCCTTTGATTTATAAGGACAAAAGCATTGGACTTACATCTTCAGGCCAAGAAGACAGGTTTCCATGTCATTATTTATTCATCCTATAGTTTTATTTAACTTTCTCTGTTTGCGTATTTATGTGTATATGTATGGATATAGGATTATACATTGCGTTATATAATATTGAAACTATATTTTAAATGATCTCCCATTAAAACCTGGTGACTGTATCATTTGGCCTAGAAAATGTAAATAGAACAGACAATTAAAGAGTATTGGGCTGCTGCAGGAATTGAACCTGCGACTGATAGGGTAGCTGCTTCAACATAGCGATGCTCATACCATTGAGCTAATCAGAGAAGCATTTTCTTTAATTGTTTGTTCTATTCACATTGTCTAGGCCAGTGATATATTCACCGTTTGATAATAGGAGATCATTTCAAATAAGAGTTTCATTATAATGTGACACAATTTATAATCATTCGGTCAGATCATATATCCATTCCTTAGTAACATAATTTGTCATGTTCAAAGAAACAAATAGAGCACATATAGACCATGAATGAGCAAAATGAGAATTTGGAATTGGAACAGTTATTTGGACCTTTACATTACTGGCAGCCATTTAGCTCAATCGTCATAAAAAAATATTGGTGAAAAACTGACTTACATTCCGCTCATGAAATAGGATAAATGAACACTTCAAACAAACAGATAAATAGCATTGAGATTTCTACAGCAAGACCTTTAGTTCTTGACACTGCAAAGCTTACTAGACTATATTTATAAGGTATCACTCGCTTGTGGCTTTACTACATCTTCAGGCCAAGAAGACATGTTTATGTCTTCATTTATTCATTCAATAGTTTTAGCTAACATTCTGTGCATATATATTTACAGAGAGAGAGAGAGCAAGAGAAAGTCAGAGATGTATATGTGTATAAAAATAGATAGATAAATAGGTACGCATTTATATGAATATATATATATATATATATATGTATATATGTTATTGAGAAATTGATATATGATCCAACAGAATTATTATCAATTGTGTTATATCTTATTGAAACTCTATTTGAAATGATCTCATAATATAACACAGTGAATGTATCACTTGGCGTGGACAGCATAAATTGTGCCGTTGCATTATTGGTGGCTATTTAGCTCGAATAACTGCAAAGGCCGAAATAACTGTTAAAGCTTTACAGCTTAAAACACTAAACACATCAAATAATGTTTTATGTCACTTCAGTCACTTATTTTCAAATATCTGTCAATGCAATTTATGTAATTCTCTTCAGTATTTTTTCATGTTTTACACAGAATTTAATATTATGGTACTTTGTGTGAATTTTCTCTTGCTCGGATCATCAGTTGTTTACCATGTAACCATCTTAGGGTTTTAAAAACAAAACAGTTATATTAACATGGTACCTCAGTAGTGTTGATCAAACACCATCTCCCTTTCAGCTATGATATTGATTTATAGTTTATTTAATACTAGTAGTTAGTTATTTCATATAGAGTATTATCATGATGATTTTTTTTAACAGGACTAACTTACTAAAAACGTATTTAACGATCAGGGATCAGTGAGTATTTGTTGTTTGTGTCACTTCTATTGAGTGTTAACCTATGTGAATATTCAATCTGTTGTGTCGGTTTTAATCTCAGACTGCATGCAAACTGACTTTTAATATCATCTTTAAGAATATCAATTACACAGAAAAAACTTCTTTGAGTTGATTTTCTACCAACATATCCAATCAAAGAATTGACAATTTTTTTCACTAATCTTAAAAGTTAATTTTCCACATTGCATACCATTTCATTTCCATCAATTTGCTTTTTCCTTTAAATTATCAAATGAATTATCCTTATATACATGGCTGAAATAGAACCAATATATATATATATATATATATATATATATATATATATATGTTTATATATATAATTATTGGATGGATAAATTGAATCAGACATAATGGTGAAAACTTTTTATAAACAATGAGGAAACACAGATTGGGTGAATAGGTATCTATTCACAAGCATTTCATCAGGAAATGATTGTTTGATAATCGTATAATATGATAACATAGCATGATTTAGGGGACAGTTTGTATTTAAAATTACGAAATCTCTTAACTAAAATTCCTTTTCAGCTAAATTTTAAAGTATATATATATATATATATATATATATATATATATTCCCTGATTTTCAAGAAGGTTTGCTCTACAACACAAGGCTGAAACCTAGAATAGCCTCCAGCTTTTTGCATTGAGCCATTCCGAAGGAAGCTTGCACTCTGTTCTCCTCTCTCTTACACTCTTGTATCCTTTACATCCCACCACTCCAAACTATCATCACGGTTTTGGGGGTCTGGGAACACTCAAAGATATACGCCATATAATTTGATGGTAATTGTTTCTTCTTTTTACACCTTTTCACCCGAGGAAAGGATTTTGTGTCAACGCTTTACTTTTGGATAGTGGGGGAACCTTTTGTGTGTGTGTGTGTGTGTGTGTATATATATATATATATATATATATATATATATATATATATATATATATATATATATATTCAAGAGATGGACATATTTGGTTTGACAGAATGAATTATAAATTGTGTCATATTATGTAGAAACTTATTTGAGATGATCTCTTACATAATTACATCTTACATAATTAATATACCACTCAATTTAGACACTTTAAATAGAATAAGCAATTAAAGAAAATGGGGCTGCTGCAGGAATCAAACCTGCCACCAATAGGGCAGCTTTTTCAACGTAGCTATGCTCTTACCATTGGGCTAAATAGCTGCCAGTAATTCAAAGGCCAAATAAGTGTTTTCAAACCAAATTCTCATCTCATTTATTCTTGATCTTTTCATCGCTTTCAATGCAACAGTTCTGTATTTGGAAAATGAGCATCACTACGTTGAAGCGGCTACCCTATCGGTGACAGGAAGATCAATGTGGAATATTAATTTTCTTAAGTTGAGAGAAGAAGAAAATTCTTCAGCTTTTATCTAAACTGTAGTATGTGGTTTGCCAGGAAAGTATCCAGTCATTAATAAGAAAATAGCCAATTGAGGGTAATGGTGCCTTTGTCTCTTTGGAAGTTCTCCCCCCTGAGATCTCAAACATTTATTCCAGTGTCATTTCCACTTTTCAGACTCTTTAATAATTTCCATCAGATGCCTTGTTGAATTCTTCTGGAACTTGTCCATAATCTGTAATCAACTTCTTTCCAAAAGTGATGGTCATACAGTTCAAAAGCGCACTCAATGATGCATAATTGCTGAGTAACCTCATTGAAGAGTGTCTTGATAAATGGTTGATATTTCTGCAATAAACCATTAGTTAAACACATTAATCTCTGATATTTTTATGCCTGTTTCACAGACTTTTGCTCAATATCTTTGACTCTGTTTCTGCTTTTCTCTTTATCTATCCATCCATCTATCTATCTATCTGTTTGTCTGTGTATCTATCTATCTATCTATCCATGTGTGTATATATATATATATATATATATATATATAAAGAGAGAGACAGACAGACAGAGAGCGAGAGAGAGAATAAAAGGAATATCCTACAACTAAGAAAAGTAGACCCCCCCCCAAATAAATAGAGATTTTAAGTTAAACGAATCATTTGTCTGAAGAACCCAAATACGGCAGAAACATAAATGTGTTTATGTAGGGAATCCTTAAATCAATATATATATATATATATTTATATATGTACCTCCTCCCCAAATTACAACCTACTCCACTTCTACAAATCTAAACAAAAGGACAAAAACATAGAGATTTAACTGATGCCATGCAAATGACTAATTGTATTAAAAATGAACTGTCAACTGTGAAATTCCATGCACTCATTCATTCAATGTTGGAAATGGTGCAACACTTTTGTGTGTTGCTTTTAACATCGAGTGAGCTATTTTGCAAAATATTCATAAAAGGAAAACAAAACCTAATACATAAATCATACTATAACAAATTATTAATGATAGTAAGAATTTGATATATCAATTTCCAATATGGTGTCATTTTTTACTGCATGGGTAAAAGAGAAATTCATTTTTTACTCAATACTGTTGCCTTATTGTTTTAAAATGAAATGAAACAGCAAATGTGATAGATTATGTTCTTTGTCACTAATAAGTTTAGTTGAAAGATAAAGGTTTTTAAAATTTCACACTTGTTGGAATTCTTAGCAGTTAATGAACACTTATATTGCAACAGATTTTTTGCTTGATATAGTATGGTTACATGCGAGTAGACAAGGAAATTCAGGACTGGTTCTGTGAACCTTGATAATTTCAGTAACCAGTATCATATTTCAAGTTCTACTCAAACTTAACTTGATTTTTAATGTTGAATGTATCGAACACCTTATGATATAAACCCATCACACATTGGATATTGTAATATATATTATTATACTGTATTCCTGATTTGCACTTTATGTATATATATATATATATATATATATATATATATATATATATATGTATTTTTTTTTTTTCAATCTTTTGTGGTGAAATAATTTTAGGTATTTTCTCTTACATGGATTTTTAGTTTGCCTGTTCAAGTTAATCTGTTTAAATTTAAAAATTGCGGAAAGTATATCCTGTTTTGACTTGAAAATTTTCTCGGATTGAACAAATCATGCAGTTAAAAGTACTGAAAGACCTTTCTCTGAAATCAACTGGTAAAGGATTAGGAGAAAGGAGGTAGGGAATTTCTTTGAATTTTATAAATCTTTATAGATTTGAATCCTTTGTAGCAGATAACTTTTTTTTTTTCCTTTTGAGGCGAAGAGGATGAATAAAAGCTTGATTAAATTTCCTCCTCTGAAGCACATTTTTCAATTTGAACAAATCAAATGTTGTTTTCACATCATAGAGAATAATGCTAAAAGTGGAAGATTTGCTATTGCAATGGCATTTTTTTTCTTACCCCATGTAAATAAAGATACGATTCATTATTATTGGAGTGGTTTTTCAAACCCTTAAGAGCAATGGTTTCTTCCCAAGGAGTTGGACTATTTTTCAAGTACATTTCAAATTAGAACATAATACAACTCAAGCTGTTGATATTGTCAACAAATCATTCAGAGTGACATTACAACAGTGCAGACTGTTCTGCATTGGTTTAATAGCTCTAAGCCTAAAAGTATGGATACCCATAATAAACCTCAAAGGAGGCTTAAGTCTATTTTTAATGAAGAAGAATCATCAATATCAATGGCCAACAACTTATGAACGAGAGTTTGAGCACTTTCTAGTGATTTCAGAACTTCAACAGTGACCATATTATGTTATCTCAAGGCAATATGAATGGTTGAAAAGTAGAAAAAAATTATCTGAATGAAATGCTCCATGACAGTGCTAGACACCAAATCTCACGGTTGACTGAGTCTAAGCTTAGAGAATCGTGATATAAAGTCTTGCTGCATCATCCATTTTCACCTGATATTTCTGCTTCTGATGATATTCTTTGCTAGCATTTTGAACTTCATATCCATAATAAAGTAAATATCGGATGAGATACCCTGAGAGATATTTCTTTCGTCCTTGCCTCAAACCAGATAGTGATTTATAGATGGTGATGAAGACAGTGAAAGCTATGGTTTTACTGGAGTGACTGATGAAACTTCTTGTAAGAAATTTCTTTGTCCTTGGTCTTCTTACTCATTGCTATCACAGCCTTTATCGCCATCTATGAATAGTTTTGAATAACAATTCGATTCATTCCCAAAGTGAGCATACAATTCATAAAGGCAGTGAATTGTACTCTAGTGGTTGGCCAGATAACCCACGAGAAATTTCTTTTCTCAATCCTGTCACCCTTGACTTTACTCAAATACATTATCCGTTTGTTTTCGTAGAATCTCATGGAGTGGAGAAGCTGATTTTGTTAAATATTATACAAGCAGAATTATGAATTTCAATATCAACCAATCACGAGCTGCAGATGATATATGTTGGGAGAAAAATCTTTATTCCTTGTGCAGACAAGATACCTTGTCAGAAATTTCTTTGTTCCTGGAGAAACTGGTGATATATCTTGAGAGAATTTCTTTGTCCTGGATCCTCTTACTTTGACAATGGATTTGATAGTTATTCAAAACAATTTGTAGATGGTGATTAAAGCATTGAGAGCAATAATTTTCCTGGGGTGGCTGATGAGATATTTCATTATTATGGCATAACTTGGAAAAAATTCCAGCACCAGGTTGTTAATAATCTTATCCAAAAATCTACGGAAAAAAATGTTTGCTCCATCTGATACTCAAACTTAGCTCCCAGGGGAGGAAATGAAGGATAATTTCAGTCTGGGTAGGAATGTGTTATGGAAATCATAATGATTAAGAATTACTTGATGGCGATTCAAAATTGGGAAGGAATCAAGGAAACGGGAGATCATAAAGGGAGCAATGTAACACTCTAGGAACCATTGATCAAATTAAAAAAGAATCCGAACCTCACATGAACGAATCAGCATAGCCTGCACATATACAAGAGGTAATTATCTAAAAATTATCTAAAATAATAGCGATTTGAGCATTGTTGATCCAAAATGACCGCAGAGACTCCAGAAAGCTCTTTTTTGAAAAGATGGTGCTTAGTGGTGTACTCATGAAAACTTTCAAGGTTTGAGCGCCAAAAATGTGACCAGGAGCACCTGGAGACACAGAAAAACATACTCACAGTACTTTCATGCATATACATTTTATTGGCATTCGGATATTTGATAATAATTAGATAGTTATTTTTTGTTTTAATTCAATTTTTTGTGAAGGAAGGAGAACAATTGAGTATCACAAACACAGACTTCAGAAATTCAGTTAGATCAGGAAACTGGCTATTTTTAAATATTAAATAATAACAAAGTTTTATAAAGATTTTTCATTTATCGATGAGTAAAATGCTATTCTTTCTGAATAACAATGTTCCCAACTCATATTCATTATTAATGAATGACTATTATTTTTGAAAGCCATTAAAAAATTTTTCAGCAGATATTTTAATTGTAAAAATAAAAAGTGTTGGTAATTTGTTTGAATGTGGGACAAAGATATTCTATTGAGATTTCATTAAATTTAGCAAGTATTTTGTTAATGTTAGGTAATCTTAAATCCGGGGCTACTCGTGTTACTTCCTGATATTAATGACCTGACCCTGTAGTACCTGAAAATAGGTCTAGCCTACACAACACCAAAAACCCGAGAATTTCAGAAACTTGGTACGCCCACAGTCACAAGGTTGCAATGCTCAACGGTATGTATTCTTCAGGAATTGAATATGCTGATATGATTAGTGTCTGGTACCATAATAACGATGTAGCTAAAGTTGCATATCTTTAGGAGTCCAAATTTTTAAGGACCCTGCGCTAAATACTTCTAAGCTATCAATTCCAATTTAGTGATCATACTCTTACACTAATAATATAGAATTATATTGCCTTCAACTTTTATCAATGCCTGGTCATTTAAAGTTTGTGATTTTAGCTGATTATCACCTTAAATTGGGTTTATTACTTCTAAACACAACAGGGATTAATTGAAGCATGGTGTCCAGGAGCGGACTAAGCCATCAGGAAATCGGAATGTAGCTGTGGGCCTGAAACACAGATAGGCCTAAGTAGCAAAAGGGTCAAAGGACCAATAACTGTCAGTCAACCCCTGGTGGTATGTATATGATCTATGTACGGCATATGAATATGGAAGTATTTGAAAATTAAGTCACAACTGCTGCACAAAGAACACAATAAAAACAAATGAATAACATTACTGAGATGTCTGATCTGCTTACTATATCATTTGCCTGTAAACAAATTTAAAAAATCAATTACTTCATTATACAAATATAGATGTACGTGATTTAATACTTATGTATATTTTTTATTTGAAATATGCTACAGGTTCTACACTTGATCAATCCCGCCCTATACCTGATTCTGAAACTGATGATAGAATGGAGGACTTTGAATATCAAATAAACTCACTCCGGCTCGGGGTTTTTAAGGGTTTCAAAGCAAGAACATAAAAGGTTGATCCAAGTTTTCTCATTTCTTAAGAAAAATTATAGTAAATAATTTGAAGATAATATGATATTGATTTCATTTACAGCAAACATAATGTTCATTTGACCTCATTGTGAATTCAAAATGGCCGCCGTATTCAAAATGGCTGCTAAAACTTGAATCGATTCAATGACACCCACACACACTCCTCGCCTAAATGAGTTAAAACTGAGATAAGTACTTGATGTAGAACAGTAAGTTCTGTGCTCTGTAAACTCTTGAGTTTTGTTACTATAGAAGTTGCAATCAATAGGATTTCGATTCATTCAACGTCCTAACAATGTGTACTGCACTCCAACAAATTGCTATTAATGCAAAGAGTCTTTCTGCTCCATCTTTTCCAATACTGTTAATTTCAATAATGCTATCTTTATACAAGATGGATTCTATAAGTCTGGAAAATAGAAATGAATTGGCATAGCCTTACAGATTAGATCAGCTTGATTGATTGGAACAGGTAACGATACATGATTCAAGTCTATTGCAACAGTCTCAGTTTTTATCAGAAACCGTCAACCAAAATATTTGACATCAACATAGATTTCTCCAGGTTTTAAGTTGGTCTGGCTGGTTACTTAGATGTCCCACATACAAGCTGCACCAATGCAGCTAGAGCGCTGAAAATTTGGAAAATTCACTCCTTATGTCTCGAAAAAACTTTTTTTTTGTTTTGTTTAAATTCCCCCCTTTAAATAAGTTCTTTGCGGCAGTTCAGTTTACAATGTGCAGTCATGCGTAATTGGTTCCTTGGTTTGTGTCTGGCAGTCTTCACACTCGTTTTTTGAAAATTCAGCCATTTTCATGATCACTATCCAACAAAAGGCGAGAGAAGTAACCTATTCATTGATAATCTCTTTTACCAATTTTTTAATTGATCTCCCCAAAACAAAGACATTGGTCATATGATGGTTTCTATTTAGAGACTAACCATACCAGTTTTTATTTGCATCTTATTTTTTCTTAATATCAACCTTTTTTTCAAGACTGCTGGGACATATATATCCCGAAGTTTCTATGATCATTTGGATGTATATGTTCTGTAGATCACTTTTAGGTGTCTATTGGGATGTATACATCATGAAAAATAAAGCAAATTAGATTTTCTCGGCTTTCACTGCGGAGGCAATGATGTCATAGATCTGAAAGCCATGCAGAAACTTTTTTGCATTCCATGACTGAGCAGGAAAGACGTGTAGGTGAAGTGATTGGCTAATTTCATGTCTTTCATCTGTTCTCGGATGAATGTCAAATACAGTGGTCATTAACTTTTTTTTGCCGAACGCCCACATATATAAAATCCAGTTAGCCACTTGATTGCCATTTTAAATGGCTAAAAGTAGCTACACACCCTCCCTTCAGCCCTCACTCTCTCTTTCAACCCCCCAAAAGCTAAAGGCTAGAATTATGTAGATTTGATTTCCAGATAACTAGTCATCTCTATACAATCCAAATGTATATATATAGACGCTAAAAAGTAAATATATAAGATATCTATTTTGTATTAAGACAATAATGAAGATAAAAGCCACTGTCTTGGTTGGCAATCTTTGTAATAGCACTCTGTAAGTCATTACAAGAAAAAAGGAACAGCGCCATCCTTCCACAACCTTTCTAAACGATACTATTTACTACTGTTCCACCATCAGTGGATGATTCTGTTTACTACCATCACATTTGGATTGCACCCAAGGTGTAAATAATACAAATAAGAAAGGGTTAAAAAAAATCTGAAAAACTCTTTGAATGTTAATGGCCCTTCTCAAAACGATTGATAGTATCTTTAGAGTACAGACATACCTTGCACCCAGGCTGGGGACCACTGATCTAATGGGACCATCATGTTTCATTATGTATCATCACTATTGTCATCATAATAATGAAATGTATTGGGTGATAATGCAGTCATACTGTATTCTCAACTTTTTTTGTTATTGTGCAATCAAAACTATTTTACTGTCAGCACCTTTGTGTGATTGTACAATAAAAATTAGTACCTTAGTGTGATGGTACAATCAAAATTAGCACCTTTGTATGATTGTATAGAAAAAATTAGCACTTTTGTATGATTGTACAGAAAAAATTAGCATCTTTGTACGATTGTACAGAAAAAATTAGCACCTTTTTGTGATTGTACAGTAAAAATTAGCACCTTTTTGTGATTGTACAGTAAAAATTAACACCTTTGTATGATTGTACAATCAAAATTTGCACTTTGGTGTGATTTTACAATGAAATTAGCACCTTTGTGTGATTTTACAACCAAAATATTTTACTGCCAGCACTTTTGATAACTTTTTTCAAGTTAAAACCTATCAATATAGCACAAAAATGAATACCTTGACAGAGTATTGAAGATATTTAAATCTGATGATTAATTATTACAAGTTTTTGCTGGGATCTGTAACCTGATGTACACTTTTTATTGACAATGGTGGAGTGCTGTCTAGTTTAGTCTTGTGATCTTGTCACAAAGCATATTAATCGTCAACATGAACAATAATTTCCCCAGACAATTTTTACTGTGCTTTGAGCTGTTATTGGAATTTATTGGTGGCTGTCATCTACTAACTCAATGTGACTTTTTCCAAAAATTTTAATTCAGATGTTTTTTCCTCCGTGGCACATAATTAAAAAAAATAGATGAAAAATTCTATGACCAGCTCCAAGCAGTGAACTGTCATTTTTATTTTCTATGCGAATTATCAAAATCTAATATAGGAGTGGTATTTCCTCAATGTGTGTATGTGGTTGTGTATCTGTAAGACTGAAACCCTTCTGGTTATTGTTTGTTAGATTCTTATCAGAATGTTTGAAGGAAATAGAATTATTTATAATGATGTTTATTTCATATAATTTGTAATATTCAAGTGCCTTGGTATATATGACCTTATATTCATTCATACTCAGTCTTACTCTGAAAATGCTAACATGTAAAGGACTTGTTTTCAGAAGCATGCACATATACAGGTCTGGTTAGTCACTCAATGGAAACTGCGGGAAGACCAACATTTTTTAGCGTCCTATCATGCTAGATAGCATTAACTGAAAAAAATAGAAGAAGAGGTGATAAATAAATAAGTTACGTCTCTAGCCTTTGGTTCAGGCAGGAATCACTAAAAAGCCTGAATTTTAGAAAAATAGGTGGTTGTAGACCATCGATTAATTAAGTATAAATTTACACTGTAAAATGACCCCCCTACTAAGGCGGAGGGAAGATTTCCTAGAAAGCAAAAAATGTTTCTCCCAGACATCATCATCATCATTATCATCAGTCTTTTAACGTCCGTTGTTAGGCATAGACCTTCCCCAGGATTTGCCACACTTCTCTATCATGGGCATCACGGAGCCATGTCCATCAGTTGTCCACCATTCTTGCAACATGGCCAGCCCACTGCCATTTGAGATTTTTAATGGATTCTATGATGTCCCTGACTCTTGTCTTTTCTCGGATGTACTTTGCTGTCTTGTGGTTTCTCCATGTGAGGCCAAGCATAATTCTTTCATGTGCACGTTGCATGGTTCTCAATTTACCGGTCTGAATGAGGAGTAAATGTTTGAATTTTCAGCCCTCTAGCACCATTGATGTGATCTATACATGTGATATATACATACATTGTCAACTAAACCAACTTGAAAACTAAAAAAACCTTTGATGACAGTTTTGATTAACGGTTACTAATATATATATATATGTATATTTATAACTATTCCATTGAAAGATACA
Organism: Thysanoteuthis rhombus; assembly: GCA_963457665.1. Classification (NCBI taxonomy): domain Eukaryota; kingdom Metazoa; phylum Mollusca; class Cephalopoda; order Oegopsida; family Thysanoteuthidae; genus Thysanoteuthis; species Thysanoteuthis major. The sequence continues at coordinate 29,291,584 of OY735236.1, read as the reverse complement.
AATAGACCGAGAATAAGCAAGATGAGAATCTGGTATGAAAACAGTCATTTGAGCCTTTGCATTACCAGAAGCTGTTTAGCTCAATGGTAAGAGCATCGCTACATTAAATGGTTTCCCTATAGGTGGCAGGTTCTATTCCTGCAGCAGCCTCATTTTCTTTAATTGTTTATTCCATTCGCATTGTCTCAAGCAAGTGATACATTAACCGTGTAATGACAGGAGATCATTTCAAGTAAGTTTCTACATGATATAACACAATCCATAATCATTCTGTCAGACCACTAAAGTCTATTTCTCAATACATAACTGTGGTATTTGAAGAGACAAATAGACCAAGAATAAACAAGATGAGAATCTGGTGTGAAAACGGTTATTTGGGCTTTTGCATTACTGGCGGCTGTTTAGCTCAATGGTAAGAGGATCTCTACATATACACACTCACATACCTACTCTTATATGTTGCAATATATTCAGTAATGTGGGTTGACTATTAAAGGTCATAGTAATGTGATGAAAAGGGCACCTTGGGATAAACAATGTAAAATGAAGGCAAAGCACATAATCTTGTTAAGGGTCTGTCAGGATTATTTGGCTTAGACCATGAAAACCTGTAAAAAGCAACCAGTGTGTCAGACAGAGAAAGTTTTAAAACATTCCCACCTTTCCAGATGGCCAGAGGTGGTCAGACTGAATGGATTCTTTTTTTTACTGAAGTAGAAACCTTATCCCTTGTTCAACCTCTGATTCTCATGCATGATTTCTCAAGTACAGCTATAGGATTCTGAATTGCATTTCTTCACTCTACCACCAAGACTGAATATCACCAGCCTTCCTTCCAAAAACAAGTATATTACATCGGTCCTGCGTAAAACTTATATATTACAATTGTTGCTGTGGCTGTTTCTGGGAACCAATCACAACAACTAAAACTTGATAAAAAAAGCTTACAAGAGAGGTAGATAGATGGATAATCATATAAGGTGCTATCCAAAAGTTCAGTCAACTTACAATGATGCAGCTGAACAAAAACAATAGAGAAATGATATATTTTTGTTGGTTTATAGAAGAGACATACCCGTAAATTAAGAACCATGCAACATGCACATGAAAGAATAATGCTGGACCTCACATGGAGAGACCACAAGACAGCACAGTACATCCGAGAAAAGATAAGAGTCAGGGACATTATAGAATCCATGAAAAAATCTCAAATGGCGGTGGGCTGGCCATGTTGCAAGAATGGCAGACAACCGATGGACATCACAACTCATGACATGGATCCCCTGAGATCACATGCGCAACCGAGGCCGGCAGAATATTAGATGGAGAGACGAGCTAGACAAGTTCAGGAAGTACTGGCTCCTCGACGCCCATGATAGAGAAGTGTGGCAAATCCTGGGGAAGGTCTATGTCCAACGACGGACATTGAAAGACTGATGATGATGAAGCTAAGCTTACTAAATAACAATATCAGGAACTACAATTTAGCTGATCAATCCTTTTTCTAGATGAAATCTGATATATTTTAGAAGAAATTATTCAGAAAAACCAGCTCATACAAGTGAAATGAAAAAACAAAGTGAAATGATGTTTTCTTTATAAAACCTTGCATGAGTTTATTAAATATTAGTTTGGTATCCATCTAAAATAACAGGATTATCAACATGTTGAGTGGCACTTCTGCTATGGATCAGAGTTTCTGTATGCTCTAGCAAGAATCAAAATGTTGGTCCCTTGTCCTTTGCTTGGGATCTAAATTCAAAGTGTTGCTCCCCACCAGTTCTGCCTGAGATCAGAGTATAGTATCTGTTTGCAGATAGAATTTTAAATTTGATAGAATTAAGGAACCAACTAACACATCAGTTAATCTACTCTTTTTACACCAACAAGACTAATGCTTCCCAACATTGATTTTTCTTCATAGAACTAATGATAATTTTATAAAAGAACAAGGAAAGAAGGAAGGAAGGAAGGAGGAAGCCCTCCTGTATTCTGTCCCACAGGTGTCTATTCTTGGCAGTGTGCGACTATTTTGGGCCTACTTGATGTACTAGCCCATCGCTCCACCATGCCTGTGGTTGGTCAGTCGGTTCTGTGCTTTAGCTTTGTATCTTGGTGTTCATTTGATGACTGATGATTTACCAGTTGTCTTGGCAACAGGCTATATGTCCTGTCCATCTCTGTTTGGTGTGCCTGATGGATTATTCAGGGCTTCAATGTCAACATTGTGACAATTATGGATCCAGTTGAATTGGATCATGATCATTCAACTGAATACTTTAATCTAGGCAATTCATGGCAACTTTGAAAAAGGTGGAAATAAAATTTATAGCATAAAACTCCATCATTATATTTTTTGTTATATCTCTGAAATGATGTCAAGCAGGTTTGGTTAGTCACTCAATAGAAACCATCTTGTACACAATGTCTGTTGGCAGCATGGTCAGGTTGATCCATTGGAAAATTGGAAAAAAGTGTTATCAGGGAATAAATTTCTTATCTCAGCTTTTGTTGGATGGTGATCACAAAAAGTCTAGAACAGACTTTCTAACACAAAAAATATTACAATGAATTGATTTTTTCTTTCTTTTTTCTTGCTCGTAATATAAGTATATTGCTGTATGGACAATTGTCTTTGTTGTCATGTCACTAGCTAAAAGCTAAGGTTGATATATAGGAAACCATCAACTGAAACAGTTAACATAGGTTTCTCAAGTTTTTAATTGATTCTAACTGGCTGGCTATGTATGTATATATGTGTCACATATACAGGCTGCACCAATGGAGCTAGAACTTAATTATTTACTCCCTATAACGTTTAGAAAAAATGATTTTGGTTTTTTAAAAATATTTATCTACAAAATAAGTTTTGATGGGGGGGTCAAATTACAATGTAAGTTTACGCTAAATTTTCCCCTTTTTATATTCAGCAGTTCATACTAGTTTTTTTTAATTTCAACTTTTTAGTAATACAACAAAAGGTGAAAGGAGTAACTTATTCATTTATCTCCCTTTTACCAATCTCTTAATTGATCATCATCAGCAGCTACCAAAAGACATTGGTCACCCAAAGGTTACTATTGAATGACTAACCTGACATATATTTTGCACATTTTAAGTTTTCAGTGCCTAACCAGACCTCTTCTATTATATTATCTTTGATTGTAACTTTTTAAAAAATTTTCCTTTGGAAAACTGGAACATTTAAGGGTTGTAAAAAATGGCAGCCTATTTTTTTTTTTATTCAGTAAAAAATTTAGTGTTTTTACTGTCAAGTGTCATCAAGACTGGGACAAAAAACAGTTTCAATTCAGTGACCAACCAGACCTGCTCAATCATAAAATTGACCATTTGTCATTAACATTTGCCAAAAGGAATTTATGATAAATAGAAAAATTCAAACTTATTCCTGAAAAAAAATGAAAAAAATTAATTTCTCATTGCTTCCTTCAAGAATTGTTTCCAAAAGAGTATACAACCAATGCATCCTCCCCATAGTCACCTATGGAGCTGAAGTATGGAACCTAACCAAAAGACCTGATTGAAAACTGAGAACCATGCAACATGCACATGAGAGAATCATTCTCAACATTATATGGAGAGACCACAAGACAGCACAGTATATTAGGGAAATCAGAGATATCATTGAAACCATTAGGAAACTCAATTGGCAATGGGCTGGTCATATTGCAAGGATGGCAGAAAACCGATGGATATCACAACTCCCTAGAGATCAAATGCAAAACCGAGGCTTTCAGAATATGAGATGGTGAGACAAACTGGACAGGTTCAGGAAATACTGGCTCCATGACGCTCACAATACAGTGATGTGGCAAATTCTGGAGAAGGTCTATGTCCAACGACAGACAATGAAAGACTGATGATGGTGCATGGTGCAATTATATTAATAAATCTTTAACTCTCAGCTTTATTCTCTATATTTGCAAGGGCCCTGACTTTACACGAAACTGTGGCTTCAAATCGTTTCAGTTACTTCTTTCAGTGTTTCCAATTTAGCTATTTTATATCTAAGTATAGATCTATGTAATTGAATAAAATATCTCTAATCTGCAGTTCTTTATTTATTTTATTAGATTTCTCAAGAACCACTGATCAAAACAACTCCAAACTTGACACTGCAATGCCTTGTGTGCTGACCACTATATCTGGTAATTGTCATACTTGTGCATTGGCCACATATAGTTGAATGATATAAAAACAACATTTCATGCGTAGCAATCAAAAAACCCCTTGACTTGAAAATTTACACTTTAGTGTAGAAAATTTCTTCAGGGTTTTATCAGAGGCACATTAGTAGTATTATTATTGTCTCACCAGTGTGATACTACTAATGCTAAGAGGGGAGTGCAGTCAATATACCCCCATCGGTTAAAATAAAGGGTTCGGTTCATTACTTCCCCACACCTACCAGATGATACCTGATGAAGACCGTAGAGTACAACGGCCGAAACGTTGTATGAAAAACAACCAAGATGAGGATGGTCCGAATATTAACAGAAATAAAGAATCAATGATGTCTCAGACTCTTCTTCCTGATATACTGTGCTGTCTTGTGATCTCTCCATGTAAGGTTGAGCATGATTCTCTCATGCACATGTTACATGCTTCTCAGTTTGTGAGTCTGTCTCTTGGTTAGGTTCCATGTTTCAGCTCCATAGGTGACTATCAGGAGGATGCATTGATTGTATACTCTTCTTTTTAGGATTATTGGGATCGTCTTATTTTTGAAGGTTGAGCTAGCCCTGCCAGAGGCTTGCCATCCTAGGGTGATTCTTCAATTGATTTCTTCTTCTTTTGTGGGTTTTATCGAGATTTGTTGTCCGAGGTAGATGTGTTGGTCTACTTTCCTCAGTTTTGCATCTTCATCTATGAAGAGAGTTTCTGGTTTACTTTCAATCCAATCATACTCAGAGACTCCAATTTTGGCATCACATAAAAAGTGTCATCTTTTCAACACCTTCTTTCAATTTTGGGGCCTAAAAGGCGAGCTAGGCTACATTGTGCTTAGGAAACAGCACACATAGGAGGAAGCCTGAAATTCACAGTTGTTTCCCTCTCTCATATAATATATCTGGTTGTCCCCGAAATTGAAAGCGACATTGAAAGGCCAACATATTCTGTTCCCAAAGCCGAAATAGGATTCTTTATCAGTGTTGTGACAAATGCTTGATTTTTTTCATTTTTTTTTTGCTGATGAAAATGTGTATGTTAATATCTAAAAATATAGAAGGCTTAACTCTTCGTTTCATACAAGAAAATTTAGATATTGATAACAATGAAAATGAGTTGTAATCAAAGTTAGCCCCCTCTCAACTTTAGTTATAGTTTTTGATTCCATCTGACACGATAAGTATAACAAAGATTGTTTCCACTACAGAGAAGCTCAGGAGCAGCTAGGAGTGGTTTCCAGCTGTGTGTGACTTGGAGCAATCTTTCATAACTTGGTGACCCCATCAAATGGTGACCCTGCCATAGATCATTTCACAACTCAATTTTTTTTTAAAGTTTAAAGCCTTTACATTATTTTGATTTGTGTTTTGTATGTAAAAGTTTTAAAAAATAATCTTTGAAATGTTGAGTTGCATAATGGTTACCAAGCATAGAAAATGGAATTGGTTGACTGAGTATTGGCCAAGGCTATTATAATCAATTTGCACTAATGCTCTAGGGAAAGGTATGAATCTATGGGTAAACATTAGGGAAGTTGTTGCACTTTAGCCCTGTGAGGCAGCCCATTGGAGAGAAAGTTTCTCTGGCAGATGAAAACTTACAAGCCCAGGTAAAGAAAGAGGGTCAGGTATGGGACTAGCAACTCCACCCCATAACTGCTGAAGCAGCAGCTGAATGGTAGCAGCCCTATGCTCCAAAAGCAGTCTACAAGAATGAATGGAAAACAAATCAAAAATATCATTTTACCGCAGGATACATTTCCTGGTACTAGCATATCAACTATGAATTGATAGCTATAATTTGATATTGACTTTCTAATTACCTGTGTTTTGCTGTGAAAGCTTTATATCTGAAACCTGTTAAAAACAATTGATTGGTAGGCTCAGAATATTTCCATCACTTTCTGAAGCCTCGTTTTCAATCAGATTCTTAGATATTGAAAATTGACCTTTTCACAATCAGAGTATTTGTAGTTTGTGAACCATTCCAATAGGATTTGACGATGCAATGAATTGCTTTGCTGAGAAACTTCTCACAGGATCCAAATAGAACTGAATTCTACCTTGAAGCATTTGACCTTGATTCGAATCTATAAAACTGCATTTAACAAACAAGATAGTGGCATCGGCGAGGGTACTTAGAAAGGTTCTGGAGTTCAAGTAGGCTTGTTGTCACTTAATCTCTGGTGATAACTGCTAAAGTGTGAACATACAAATGTATGAAATATAATAATGACAGATCTGATTAGTTACTCAATAGAAACTGTCATGTGACCAATGTCTTTTAGCTGCATGCCATGTTAGGGGTGATCACTTGAAAAATTGAATAAGGGGTGATCAATGAAGTTACATCTTTCATCCTATGTTGAAAGTAATGATTGAGATTTTAAGTTTCCCTTGTTGATTTATGTTAAACCTAGAGCTTCATTTGTTTAATCGAGCTTATTAGGAATATGCACATATATATATATATATATAAAGTATTTGCGGATTAAGTTTACTTTTTTTAAATAAGTAGTCCATTGCTCCATTGAAGGTCACAACAATAGGCTCTCTGTCATGGGCATCGCTGAGCCAGTACTTTCTGGATTTATCAAGCTCATCAAACCATCTTACTTTCTATCAGCCACAGCCTCGCACCTGATCTCTGGGGATCCACATTGTGAGTCAAGATATCCACTGAATATCTGTCATTCTTGCAACATATCCAGCCCATTGTCATTTGAGTTTCCTAACTGTTTCTATGATATCTTGGACTCCTGTCTTTTCTCTTTGTATTCTAATTTCTGTGTATGAAGGGCCCACCAGACCTCTGAATGCCCCGGGCCCCCAGGGTCTAAATCCAGCTCTGCTCACACAGGCACCTTTTTCATCATCATGAACATTGCGATAAAGATGTTCTCCAAGATTCAATAGACCTCTCTATCATGGTTGTTATGAAGCCAGTACTTCCTGAACATATGATCTCTAGGGATCCATATTGTGAATTATGATGTCCACTGGTTAACTCACATTCTTGCTACATGACCTGCCCATTTCTAATGAATCTTTTCTCTAATATACTGTGCTGTCTTGCGATACCTCCATATAATGTGCACAATTCTCTCTTGCGCATGTTGTATGGTTCTCAGTTTGAGGGTCAATCTTTTGGTTAGGCTCCATGTTTCAGCTCCATAGGTGACTATCAGGAGGGTACATTGGTTGATTACTCTTCTTTTTAGGATGTGGGATATTTTTTGTTTTTGAATGTCAAATTTGCTCTACTGAAAGCTTGCCAACCCAGTGTGATTCTTTGCTTTATTTCTTCTTTTGTTGTCTTCATGGAAACTCACTGTCCTTGGTAGATGTCGTGGTTTACTTTCTCCAGCTCTGCATTTTCATTTTCGATTGTTATGTCTTTGTCCCCAACATGTATTACTTGGTATAGACCCCGTCTATGTCAGAGTACTGCAAAATATCTAGCAATATAGCGGTTCCTTCATCAGGCTACATAAAGACTCTGAGCCCTTTCAACTAGAATGAGGAGTTAAACAAGGTGATACAAGCTCACCCAAACTCTTTACAGCCTACCTTGAAATGGTCTTCTGAAAATTAGAATGGGAACACAAAGAAATCAGGATAGACAAAAAATAACTAAGTGACCTCAGATTTGCTGACGACATTGTCCTCTTTGCTGAGAAAGTGAATAAAGATATTTATAATTGAATTAAGAACATTTGAATATAGAAATGACACTGAACTAGAAAAATCAGATGATGAAAACATTTTTAGTGTTTGAACTTTAAGATATCCCCTAAATTCTTAGATTTTTAGCTCAAATAAAAAACTAAAGTATTTGTTTGTAAAACTTATTTTGTCTTATTTTATAATCTTATTTTATTTTGACCTTCACTGTAATTTATATCTCTCAACAAGTTGTAGATCTTGTTGAATTGTTATCGGTAAAGTGTTGTCGTTGAATCATTGTCGGTGAATCTGCTGATACCATTTCTGATGGACACGACTCTTATCATACGTTCGATAATCTTTTTGGAGGGAAAAATTCTTTTAATTATCATAACACCTTCTGAGTGATGATGGTCAGTTTCTGTCTGAGTTAATTTTTTTAATCATTTTTTTGATTTTGAAATCGATCTGGTTTACCACGTTGCAATTAAAACCTGAAGCATTCATGAAAATTTAAAATTAATTAACTAATTGATTGAATTGCTATAGTGAATTAATGGATTTAAAAAATTCAAAAACTTAGAATATTATGCACATCCTTAGGGGGTTAAGAGAAAGAGAAAGGAAAGGGTCTCCTCACTTACATCAATTAAAATGTTCTGTTCCCATCCGTCGAATGAAAAATGAGAAGAATTAATTAATTTATTGATTGAATCGGGGAATCCTGGAAAGCATTGGAAATCTCTTTGAGCCTCTATAAATAAATGCTGTAAACCCAACGGCATTGTATGGGTGTCCTCTGACACTTTCCCAGGGAGGGGCAAAAAGACGTATTCCTGAATGATTGCACCAATGAGAGGCTTAAAAAGGTAAAGGACTAGATGGTGTCCAAGCTGTGACTCGTCCTAAGCTGTTACTGTTTGTAGTAGTTAGTTGATCTCCAGCCTCTAGCCCGATCAAGGGAAAGGAACTACCCCATTTGCAGCCCCACCCCCGCCAAGCTGACACCCAATGCGGCATTATGATTTGTAGTGAAGGATATTTGAGACTGCAGACGTCTGTATTAATCCAAGAAGTATTTAGTTTATCTGTTCTGGTTATGTTTCAGCAGCCAGAGAATAGAAAAATATTCAATCATTGAGAATTTCTGTCATTAAAAGTAACCGGTCCGGTTAGTCACTTGATAGAAACTGTCTCGTGACCAGCATCTGTTGGCTGTTTGTTGGGGGTGATCAATTAAAAAATTGGAAAACGGAGCGATCAATGAATTAGTTATTTGTCTCACTCTGAAAAAAACTCTGAATTTCCAAAAAAACAAGCGTGAATGTTTCTGGTATAAAAACTAAGGGACCAATTGAGTGTGAGCTTAAATTGTGAAGTGACCCCCCCACTCCTTAAAACTTATTTTTGTTGGAAATTTAAAAAAAACAAAAAACATTTCTTGTAAACTTAATAAGGAGTGAATGTTTAGATTTTCATTCCTCAGGCTCCGTTGGTACAGCCTTTACACATAACACATACATACATTGCCATCCAACCAGAATCACTTGAAAGCTGAAGAAATCATTCTTTTTATATATTGATACAAGTTGAACCTTGCTAATCCAACAACTTTGAGACCACGAGAATTGATAAAAAAGGAGTAAATGATTGTTCTTTGATGACATGAGTTAACTAGAGACCGACAAACCAGCTTATAGAGATGTGTGTGAACACATTTACAAATAACACAATAATGCATGTACAAGACTGTTTACAAATACAACTCTAGAGTTAACAAGAGTAATATTTATTTTACTTCCCAGTTTTTTTAATTACTAAGTGAGGCAGCTGTATGGATCCAGCAGATTTTATGTTCTTCAGGGACCTTAAAAATGTGTACAACTCAATCCAAACACAATAGTATAAGTAAAATAATTACTCAAACTAATTAGGGGTAGGCAGTAATTACATGAAATGAAAAAAGAATTTCTTTGAAATTTGGAATGGAAACTTCTTTAAAACAATTTCTGTCCTTTATTAAATAAGGTCCAAAAGTTTTATCAAAAACCACTGTTGAATTTTTGGTAGGTCTTTGAAATCCAACTGTATCTAGGCTAAAGATTTTCTAATGCTTATCATCAAAACCATTTTTCGCTTACAGGTAAACAACTTTTAACACTATCACTTTTCCAAACTATCTCTGGTTTTATAGTCTCACGGCTCACGATGTGGATCCCTGGAGATCACATATGCAACCGAGACTGGCAGAGTGGTAGATGGAGAGATGAGCTAGACAAATTCAGAAAGTACTGGGTCTGTAACACCCACAATAGAGAAGTGTGGCAAAACCTGGGGAAGGTCCATGTCTAATGACAGACATTAAGAGACTAATGATGATGACGATGATAGTCTCAGAATTTCCCCCAATCTATTTTCTTACTATTGGCACAAAGATTTTGACAATGAAACTAAGTTTTATACAAGTTTACAAGGTTTTTTTTCCCCCCAGGTGTTGATTTGTTGTGGAAACCTTTTCTTCATACCTATATGACCACCAGATTCAAATGAGCAATTTCTCTGTCCCGGATTTTCTTTCTCTGGGTAGTGAATCAGAGTGTCATTCAAGACAATCCATAGATGGTGATGAAGGCAGTGAAAGTAATGATTGTTATGGAGGGGCTGAAGAGATATCTTTCAAGAAATTTCTTTGTTCTGGGTTTTTCACTCTGACAATGATTTAAGTTGTGAATCGCAACAATTCATCTTGCCCAGATCTGACAAAATACGTACAGTCTTGAAAACAGGGAATAATCAGTTTTTAGAGATGAGAGTTGAGCTTGAGATTTCTTCATCACTCTGAAGGATGGTAATCTGAATATCTGGAACTGATTATTTTGTTACTATTGTCCCATTTAGAGCATTTGCTTGAATCTCTCTGTCTCTCACCAGACAATGCTTAGTACTGCTTGGTTCCTGTATCTTGAATTGTGTAGATCTTCTATGCTGTTGAATCTGCCATGACAATCTTTTTGTTCAGGATGAGCAGTTCCTTGCTATGATCTATAACGGGTTCCCATATCTTGGAAAGTGGTCAGAAGAGCTCTTACATCTTTCTGAAAGCTGGGGACCATTTTAGATTGTTTTACCTTGATCTGGGAGCCATTATCACTGAAACCATTTCTTGATGCTTTACCTTGATTTGGGAGCCATTATCACTGAAAAAGTCTCCTACTCTCTCAGTATTCTTACTACTTCTGGACCACCTCAAAAAAACTGGGCTGTGAAAGATGTCCGATAACTTGGATTCATCTGCTTGTGGGCCTGACCTATGGTAATTGAACTAAACATATTGGATAATTTCTGAACAACAAAATGACCCACTGAACTCTTCAGCCATCTGCCGTTGAGCCTGAATGTACAGCTAAAAATCACCAAGTCTAATGGATAAGTCAAACCAAAACATGAGGAGTCGTTCAAGCATATTGGACCGATACTTGAATTGTGAATGCTCACTGCTTCCATTCCCCACTCACAGAAGGTGAGGTTGTCAGAATTGGTTTCCGTATATATTTCATATGCCATCTGACATGAGTGCTCAATACTGCTCCAATGATTTGATGGGTATTACAGGAACATGTCAGATGAAAAACTTGAGTATGGCATCTGTTCAGCCAGATGTAATCGTCTCTGTCTGCACTAGGGCTGTTGCCCACCCACAACCAGTAAGTCAGTCTTCAAGCAGCTTTACAAAATTTATACCAATTTGAAGACCACCCATCATAACCTGGTAAAATTCTTGGGCGCGTTCAACTGTTCTGTTTCTGTCTGTTGTTATGTCTCCATTCGCTTCGAGAATGCTAGTTTTCTGTTTCTGTCCTGTACCGAGAGCTTTGTTTATTGCTTTAAATCCTCAACATTTTTTTAGATTGGTCTCGAAGATGGCTGCCGTATGCCTTCTTCTGTCTCCTCTTAGTTTCTTCTTTATTGTTTTGTTCACTCTTCCCCATGAGTTTCTATGTGATTTTATTATAGATATTTTGATATGGCACTGGCTGGTCACTGAAGAACACAGGGGCTAGTGTGAGATTTAGATGTTTGATAACCATTATCACATTCATTGCATACAATATCATCATCTTCATGTGATCATTTTTGTTGAACAGGGGCAATAGAGCATAAGTACTCCCTTTTTGTCATTCATATAATTAAAGATGAAAACTTATAACTCAAAACACCCCATCTATCATTCAATTTTAATAAATCTTTCTTTTCACCAACATTTTTTATCAATTTAACTTTCAAATCCATAGATAAATATCATGTGATATAAAACATATAAATACTAATTATCCGAATTCAATACTCAAGTTAAAATTCCATGTATTTCAAATTGGTTAAAAAAGGTTGATATTGTTATAGATTCAGGGTTGTGTTTAATGTATGTTTGCAGAAAAAGACTCTCCTCTCATATAATCTCATTATCATTTCCACATATCATGGTTTATTGGCTGCAACTTTCATAATTTTGTCACATTTTGTATAATTCTTACATCATTTTTCCCTTAATTGCTTAACTATGAATAGTTTCATACTTCGAAACTGTTAATAGTGTAAATTAATAATTTTCTCTGCAGTTTCTCAAAAAAAATGACTGATTTTATTCAATTATCTAACTTAGAGGCAGATATTTTTATCAGCAAAATTGTCACCTCTAAATGAAAGATCCCATTCTTTCAGACAGCGAAACAAAGAAAATTTCATAGTATTTATCATATAGATAGATTTTTAAATTTTCACGAGAGGAGAGATAACTCTAAAAGGAGATGAAAAGGTTAACTTTTGAGTGAATATCATAATTTGTGTTTTCTTTTTCTCCTTTCCAGTAATTCGTTTAAACCAGGAATAGAAACCACGTACTTCTTAACGAATGTGTGGTTTTCTTCACAGCCTAAAAGCTTAGATAATGGTAATAAGGTTAGCAAGTGAGGTATTCAATTAGGATGAGCATCTGACATAAAACTGCCTAGTTGGAATAAGGTATCAGAAATATATAAAAACATCATGGAACCCATTTTCTCTTAGTGAACCCGACTTTTGAACTACATTTGATTCACGTAATCAAGGAACTGGGAATAATTATAGTGCCTGTATACGATTCTTCCTTTCAGGCAATTTATCTATCTTAATAAGAAGATATTTGACGTATGCAGTATCTGAGGGTTTTAGTTTCTTTTTCCCCTTTTTCTTAAGCATTGGTTGTGTGGAGGAAAATCAGAATGAATGTATTTGGAAATGAAGATTTATATGTAATGTGTGGTTGTATCTTCTTTTCTAGATATTATCATTGTTCCTTATTTTGTTCATTACTACAGACATAGATTATCATTTTAGTGTATCTCAAAATGTCAAATTTATAAAGTGGTAGACAGGATTATATAGTATTAAGTTGCCTGGAGTTTTTATTGTTATTATTAACTAATTTAGCCAAGCCATCAGAATTACACATTGCATTTGTAGATAGCAGAGAGTTCCATTGCAATTGGAGAATAACGTACTGTTAACCACAAACATTTTTTACCAATTTTTGTTTCAGTTCTTCTTACTTTTTATATTTTTCTTCATTCTTCCAGCATTTTTACCAAGTCATCGGAACATAGAATTCTATTTTACTACATCAATCGCACCCCTTAGTATGACGAAGTTCACACACACATGGCTAATTATTATATGTGTAGATTCATTGACACATTTTTCTCTCACCTTGTATTTGTTGCATTTTCTGTATGACTACATGATTTTCACTTCATGCCATATTGTTTGTTTACACCTAGTAGTAGTTGTATAGTAGCATTAAGTTGTCTAAATTTCTCAATGAAACATTGTCATTATTATTAATTTTTGACTAGTTTTTTTTTCATCTTGTCAGTATCAATTTATTGACAAATTCTTTGTATCTTTTTTCACTTCACTCCATATTGTTTGTAGACATGATAAACATAATAGTCCATTCTTAGATGAAGCATTTTCATTGTTATCAATTTAATGACTGTTTTTAGTTTCATTTTATTTTTGTCTCTTCTTTTATGTTACTACATTCTCTATCATCTGAATTCTCATTCAATGCCGTATTGTTTGTTTACAACGAGAAGTAGTAAAAGTAATAGTTTTAAGTTGTCTGAATTTTTTAGTATTGTAAGTATTGTGATTATTATTTTTTGGCTATTTTTTCTTTCTTTATCTTTTTGTTGCAACACTCAGGTTATTTTTTTTTCCTTCTATGACTGTTAAGCAAGCATAACTGATTGGAAACTATATATTTGTGAGGTTTGAACTCAAATCCCATATCTTTAAGAGCATATAAGGATGATTGTTGATTCTTATAAACTTCTATAGAGTTCTTTTCGAAGAATAGATGCCCGCTGTATTTGTAGCTGTATGTGGACATCAGTGGAAATGTTGACGGAGGAAGGGAGATGTTTGGAGAACATGCCCGCAAAGTATGAATGTTGATGCAGAGATTAGACAGAGTTAAAAAGACACATACAAGTTTGTAGATGAACAAATGAAAGGTGCATTCAATTCATGACATTTATGACAAATAAAGAATGGAAATGAAATACTTTTGATGAAAATATTTATATGATCAATCATTTAAAGAGAAGCGAAGAGGCCTGTTTGGTTTTGAGGAGTATTCCCCTATGTATAAATGGAATATAGGAAAGAATAAGTATGTAAGGAATGCATGACATAGTGGGCCTAATGTCATTTGGTTTATCTATCAAACGGAGCCTGGTTCGTAATGCCTGTTATCATGAGCAGTATAGATGACCAAGTTAGATCATAAAAAAGACGGTTAGTTCTGGTTAGGTGCAAGAGGGAGCTAAAAGGGGTGAAATAGTAAGCACAGCATTTGCTTTGTCGCCAAAAATAGTAGTTGCAGAATTTGCCTTTAGTAGCTATAAAGTTCTTGCGAATTTTCACAATGAAGAATATAAGTGGCAAAAGACAATATACGTGTATATATGGTCATGGTCAGAGGATGGAAACTACACTAGTCATTAGTTTAGAAAGAGGTAAAGGAAGGCAAGAAACGAGGGCAAATTAGCGTAACTTACTAGGAGTGGCGAGTACCAATGAGCGTTTGACCACAGTTATTCAGGGCTTTAATAGGGAATCATCATAAGATGTGACATATTAGATATCTTGCTAAAAAAAAGGTTTTCTGTCAAATTCTTGACTAAAATATAGGGGGCGCCACAAGTTCTGGCTGAAATGATGTCTTACTGATTAGACTCTGAAAACCAGCCAGCTGACATCATACAAATTTAGTCATATAGTCACATTCTGCAACACAAGCTTACTAACCATTACTCCACAGCGATGCACTTGTATTGATATTTACGAGGCTTAACTGAGTCTGGCACAAGGCTACTCATATGAAGCACACAGTAAGGATCAAACACACTGTACAGAAGTAATGGTCTGTTTGACTTGATCATTCACAATTGCCCAATGACAAAGCACCCATTTAGTGTTCCATAGGGCTACAGGTAAGATAGAACTTACTATATAGTAGTATTGGTCCACTAGACAATCTGTGAGGATCAAACTCACTATGCTGCACAGGGAGTGACTTGTGGTGTTTGAGCCCCAGCCCTTTTTTTTATTGTCATATCGGAAGTGCCTTATTAGTCAAAACTCAAAAATATATTTCGATAGAAAACACATTACTAGCAGTTGGTTCTCAGCTACTGGTTTTGCCTGTAGAACATAATGTTATTGTAATTTATGGTAGTAGAAGTTGTAGTAATAATAAAGTTCATGTAGTATATTTGAGTGCAAAAATTTTAATGTCTCAAATGTTATGGTAATTTGTGTTAGTAGAAAAAGTATTGTAGTGATCCCAATCTGATAATATATATATATATAAACTTATATAATATGACAAACTACATGTATGCCATGAACTATACAATAAGACAGAGAGGTGGTGTTACATCAACACTGCTGGGGTGACATGTTAATATAAAATGATAATTTTCTTTCACTCTCCTCTCATTTGTCGATTTTACCTGAAAAGACAATAACTAAATTTGGAATTAGAACACATCTGAGAATTTGCCGGAGTCTAGACATTTCCCTTGGAATTAACCCCTTTATAAATGGCAAGAATTCCCAGGGCCTAAATTTCTGAGAGAATAAAATCCATTATTTATTCAGGCAAAATCCCTTTGACAAACAACAGGTGTATAAAACAACTTAAGGGCTCAAATACACACTAAGTATTTTTACTTTACACCTTGAAAAGACTTCTCATTCACTACCCATTACACACCATAATTTCTCTCATTAGTTTATAATTCATGTACATCTATGAATAGTGTAGCATTTTTATAGAAAAATTTGTTGTTTATTCCTCTGTGATTTGTCTCTCTCTAACTTACAAGCCATTTTCCCCCTACTTGACTGAATGATACATCCACGCTCCATTTTAAGTAGAAGTAAGTAAAAACCTAGTTTTCTTTGTGGGATCCTTTTGACACAATTCTATGAATCCTCTCTTAATGGAGTCATCAACTAAATAAAACTTATAGATTCACTCTTAGCATTAAAAGTTTTTTTAGTATATTTGGTTGCCGTCTTATATTTATCATCATGTATTACTAGGATTAGCAGTATTTTTTTCAGTGAAGTATCAGTGCATATTATATAAAAGTCTTATTTTTACATTTGTTAATATGAATAGATTTGTAATTTTGGTTTTATATCTATGCTATACATAAAGCGAGGCCTATCTGCGGGAACCTCTCTAGAACCCCTGTGACCTGTGAATGCCAGATTGGGAAGTGCTGCATGTTTCTTTTTTTTCCGACTGAGTCCCTCCCCGTCTGTGCCCCTGTCCTTGAAGTCTGTGCACATCACTAATATACTGTAGTGATAGTCTGCTATACTTGGTCTGAGAGGTTCAAATTTGCAACACAGTTGTAATAGTCTGCTACACAAGCTCACCAACTACTACTCCATATCAAGGATCTCAATGCTTGAGCTAGTGTTAAATTTATGGGCTATATTTTATGTTTTAGACAAGTGGCAGGGCCCATTCAGGCCCTTAATTATGTGGAGTTAAATTGCAATGCTCTGCAAATGGGCGTGGTATGGATTAACTATTCAATTAAAGCAAAATTCCTCGCAACATGAAATGTTACTTGGAAGGATTGATTTTCATTTCTGGCATCTGACGACAAAGCATTTCAGATAAGACACTCGTTATGTCCATTCCGTGGATGTGCAGGAAAGATGTGGCTAAGAAGATGATGTGATAAAAGCTCAGTTCCGATATTCAAATTAATTATTAGAAACCATCAACTAAAACTGTCACCAGTGGTCTCTTCAGTTTTCAAGTTGGTCATGTATGTATGACGTTTAAAGGCCCTACCAATGAAGCTAGAGGGCTGAAAATTCAAACATTTACTCCTCATCATGTCTAGAAAAAATATTGTTGTTTATTTCCCCAAAATGGGTTTTTAGTGGAGGGTTCAATTTTAAATGTAAGTGTATGCTAAATTAGTCCCTTAGTTTGTGTCCAGCAACATCCATGCTTGTTTTTTTTGTTGTTTTTTTTAGAATTTAGACTTTTTCGGTGATCACTACTCACCTAAAGGCAAGATCAACCCTTTTTCGAATTTTTGAATTGATCACTCCCAACACAGCATGCTGACAAGAGACATCGGTCAAATGATGGTTTCTACTGAGTAACTAACCAGTTACATCATTAAGTTTTTTTCTGTTAAATTGCGTTAGTGGTCAAGGCACTTTATTATCTTGAATAATATTCAAGATAAGTACCAGTATGTATAATCTATTTCTGTTTTGAGTAGTGTCAGTAAATCCTTATCCTATCTTCCATTATAGTCTTCATTGGCAGGTGTCTCTGTCGGCTTCGTTGTTATATTTCCCTTCTCCCTGTGAGGCTGAAACTCTGACTATTCCAGGACCACAGATCCAGGGCTGCGGGCAATTTTAGATTGCTCATAAAAGATCCATGAATAGTAGTTCACTTACTGCATTTCTTCTAACATCATACAGTAACCAATCTCACTAAATGTTGGAGGGTCCTACTCAAGGAGCCAGGCCTCTTATCTGGGCCCTGGAATCTCTAGCTACATTACTGCTTTTAATAATTTACATTTTATATCCAGTACTAAACTAGTAACCATGGCAGGTTTCATAAAATCATACTAAACCTTTCTGTTATTAAGGACCAAGTTTATTTAATGGACCCCAAGGTAATCCAGATAATCCTAAAAGCAAGAGTATACAACCAATGCATCCTCCTGATAGTCACTTATGGAGGTGAAACATGGAACGTAACCAAGAGACAAACCCACAGACTGTGAAGCATGCAACGTGCGCATAAGGGAATAATGCTCAACCTCACATGGAGAGATCACACTATATCAGAAAGAAAACTGGGGTCAGAGAATCCATTGGAAAACTCAAATGGCAATGGGCTGGTCATGTTGCGAGAATGAAAGACAACCAATGGATAGATCCCCAGAGACCACATGCGAAACTGAAGCCAACAATAAACAACATGGAGAGATGAACTAGACAAGTTCAGAAAGTATTGGCTCTGCGAGGCTTTTGATAGAGAAATATTGCGGATCCTGGGGAAGGTCTATGTCCAATGACAGACGTTGAAAGACTGGTGATGATGATGATGATAATGGAGGCTTTTAAAAGGGCTTCCTAGTTAACAAGTAAACAGATCCCAGGCTTTTGAAAAGCCTGCCCATGGATTCCAGTAATACTGTTGTAGACCCTCAGGGATCTGCAGCCTCTAGGTTTGGAATTACTGCCCTAAATCTTAGAGGAGAAGGACTCAAAGAGCCTACCCGCCAGGCCCCCAAATTTCCAGCAACGCACCTGCTCAGACCATTCCCCAAAATAAATGCAAATCCTTGGATATTTTGAAAGTAGAGTCCCTCAAGGAGCCATCTCCCCCAGGCCCCCTGGTAAGAGGTATCAAAACAAAAGCAAGGTTGCTTCCCACATCTCCTGATTCATGAGAATTGAATTTTGTTTCCATTTCTCAAATCATCTATGAAAACCCAATCAGTATTCATAAGAACTGTTGGTTTTTACAGGGTCGAGGTGCTAGCCCAACACCCAAAATGGACTGCTTTACAGAACCTAAGTGCTCCAATAACCTAACTATTTAAGCAGAACTTTAAGGGATTCATCCCTTTCTCATTGATACAAAGTGGATACAAAGTGGATACAAACTTTCCCCAGCTGGAGTTTGAACAAGGTTAGCTTTTTCAATTCCCTACACCATTAAGCCACCCACACCTCCCATACCTGGGAGATCCTGGAATGAACCATTGATTTTTCCCCACAATCCTATGTGTGTGCTTTTTGAAAAACAAAACAAAAAAATTCCTGCACAGTACTCCTCTACCAGCATAATAGAAAATACATAGAAAATTTGTTAAGTGAACAGGTCTGATTGGTCACTCAATAGAAACCACCAACGTCTTTTTGCAGAATAATGTACTGGAGTGATCAACCGAAAAAATTGAAAAAAAGGGTGATGAATGAATATGATACTTCACTCAACTTTTGTTTGGTGGTGATAGATAAAAAAAGTCCTAATTTTCAAAAATCACATGTAAATGTTGCCCGGCATGATCTAAGGGACCAATTTAACATTAACTTACATTGTGAATTGAATACCCTATTGGATGATTTTCAAAAAAAAAAAAGAAAAAACTGGGGAGGAGTGAACATAATGAGAAGTGAATGTTTAAATTTTCAGCCATCTAGCTCCATTGATGCAACCTGTATATGAAATATATCCACTCAAAAAAAAAAAATGAGCCAAGCACTTTCCATCATATAAAAGATCTTAATACTTTTGAGAACTTCTGGATGCATATTGAGGCGAAACTGGTCAAGAGGCAAACTGACCATTTGTGGGAAGCAGTCAAAGATGGATGGAACAGTATTGAAGAAGCACACTGTAAACAACTTTCGGACAGCTTGACCAAATGGTTCACTTTTCTGATGGAAAATAAGGGAAAAGCTATCATATACTAAAACATATTCTGCTCTCAAATGCTACATGCATTGTTATATAACATTGTTGAATATTTCATCTCTAATTCTTAGAATGAAGAATTTGATTAAAAAAGGCTTGGATCATTTTTTTGCTGGGAGTGTGTATAGCCAGACATAAATGGCAAGCCAGCTAGCCAGACCCATTCAAAAACTGAAGAAACCTATGTTGACTGTGTTAGTGATAGTTTTGGTTGGCTTATAGTATGAGAAGGTTTTTTTGATTGCACACAGCATTGCTTTACAAGAGCAATCAATCATACTGACTAATCAGCTTTTGCTGACTAACCATCAGCATATCACTATGGAATCCTTTCACTGTTTATACCATATTGTAATTATCATGACCTGAGTTCTAACAAGCTCTTCACCTTCTCACTGCTTCTTCATTGTTTCCATATCAATTTCTCTATGACTCAGTGATTTTTGATCACTTGGCATTCTGCTATTTTTATGAAGCAAATAAAACCAGCTGCTAAAGCCTATTTTCTTTGTCTGGTCAACTACCTGAAGTTCCAATGATATACAACTGTGAGAAATTGCTCTCTAGATTCATTGTTCATATTTAATAAGCAATGCCCAACTGCAGTCAAGTTTTTCGCAAGTAATTCATCTTGGATCAGAGACGAAACTTTGAGAATTATGAATAAATATAGTATTGGCAAAGTGATTAAGAGGCTACGTTCATATTTTGATTTTTCTTTTAAATATTCCTGGTACATAATTATCAATTTAATGAAGTTGCTAGCTGGACTTGTGGAAATTTCACAGACTAATTAGAGACAGCCATCAGGGGATAAGGATCAATATGACATTCTAATACTTTATTTATGATTTACATATTTACAATACAATAAAAGAAATCATACACAGTGAACAAATAAATAAAACTTTCGTCCAAATTTCTGCTTTATTCAACTGCACTTTCTCTGTCTCTTTCTCTCTTAGACAAATATTCCTTGAAGCATCCAGCAGTCAGGCCCATCTCTCTTTTTCCCCTCTCTTTAAAATGAGATATACCATCATGATGTAACAAATATAGTGAGTGGTGGTTATGCACCTTAGTTATTAGGATGTTATAAACTTGAACAAACGCTAAATATGAGTCAAAAGATGAAATACAATTCATTAATACAAATGTTACAGTTTATCAATATTAATGTAAATGAAACAAATAAAGGTATATTAAAAACTGGGAGATGTGGATTCATACCTATCCCAAAGGTATCACAACGAAGTGCTCATATACAGCTTCAGCAAAAATTTAAACTCAATTCATTGATTCTGTTTAGCACACTAATGACAGTTATGCCATTTTGCACCTCTAATAGAGTATATCAAGATAGATAACTCTGTCCCCCTTACATATCTGGAGAAATAATATAAACTGGTAATCGAGTTCAGTAAATACCAGATGAACCCATGAATTCCATATTTTAATTTGAAACAACCAACAAGGATTAAAAATCAATATGATATCTTAATGCTTTATTTATGAGTTACATATATATGAATGGGTTGGCTTTACAAACAAAGATTTTTGGGAAGGTTTTCCACAGAAGTAGATGACCGGGCCTCTGATGGGAATAAGTCCAAGCAATGGAGTTTTTAGTTGAAGTTCGACTTTCCAACGACTGACCCTACCTTTTAAGGAGCGGTAGGTCTGACGTTGAGGGGGGGGTCCTTTTCCTGGCCGATGCCTGAGCTAGATGTGGTAGTCTGCTGCCCCTTTTGGGGAATATTCCGAAAGCATAGTTGACCAGTGTTTAGACTACAGAACATGAACATTCTGTAATTGGTAGATGCCTGAGCTGGCTGAAGAGTTCTACTGTCACTTTGAAGGAAAATCGGGACAACATGACTGTCTGCAACTTTAAGTATAGATCCTCAGGATAATACGCTTACCTGTAGTTTCAAGCACTGACCCTAAACACTCCAACAGAAGCAGGTGTATGTTGACTGTATAGATCTACTATCTCCTCAGAGGAGTGACTTGACAGTATAGCAGCCTGAGCTTATTGAAGCCCAGGTTTGAGTCACACCCCTAGGGGAAAAAACATCGAACAAAATAAACCAATAAATGAGTTTGAATTTATTCTTCCGTGCTCTGATTCTTTCTCTCCCTCTCTTCAACATATATTCCTTCCAGCAGTCGAGCCTATCTCTCTTTTCCAACTCTCTTTTAAATTTGATTCAAGCATCCATCAGTTATGTGCTAACATGACATGATAGATAGAGAGGGTAGCAGTTACACACTCTAATCATTGTAATGTTCAGGCAGCATCATCTCAAAAAATCAATAATATTTCTGCCTTCATAGAAATTAAGTATTTTTTGTGGCCTCTCATCAAGATCCCTATATTTCTTTTCTTTCACTAGAGATACTTCACCAGCTAAAATCCTTTCAATTAAAATTCAATTGTGGTTTTTCTTTTTTTGCAATTGTGTTGCTATCTTTTGAATCGTTGGATGACATACTTGAACAGATTATGCAAGAGCATTATGCCAACCCTCGACCGAATTGAATAAGTGATCTTCAAAAAAATACATTCAAACTCAGTTGAAGACCAACCTCTAAATTTTTACCAAAATAAACAAAATATATGTTGATTACTGATTACTACAACACAACCAATGCATCATCCCTATAGTCACCTATGGAGTTGAAGCATGGAACCTAACCAAGAGACTAACCCTTAAACTGAGAACCATGCAAAAAAATCAATTCTCCCAAACCTCGAAGCAAGGAGTGTGTGCGCTAAATTTCAAGTTTCCACCATGAACAGTAAGGGCTTGGTGAAATCCGAGAAAAAATGAAATATGTTCCGTTTAAAGAATATTTTATTGATTTTGTTTTAACAATAAGTTAATAAAGATCTTACATAATGTTATTTTAAAGTCTAAGGAAAACATTTGTCTCTTAAATCTTATATTTGTTCTATCACTGATCAAGAAATAAATCCTCTGCAATTTTCCACAACAAAATTTTCTCAGAACAAAACATTGTCAATTCATGGCTTATATTCTTTTGGAAATCACCAACCAAAACTGTCAACATAGGTTTCTTCAGTTTTTAAATGATTCTGCTTAACTGGCTATTGGTGTATATATGTATGTATCATTCATACAGGATGTGTTAATCAACCTTGAGGGTTGAAAATTTAAAAGTTTGCACCTTATGTTCTTTAAAAAAATTTTTTTTTGTTCTGCCCAAGATAACTTTTTAGGAGTGGCTTCAATTTACCATGTAAGATTATGCTAAACTGGTCCTTAAGTTTATGTTTGGCTGCATTTATGCTTGTTTCTTGAAAATTCAGACTTTTTAATGATTAGAAAAACATTGCAAGAAGTAAGTTATTCATTTCTCACTCGTTCTTACAATTTTTGACAGCTTGCAGTATTTGGGTGATCAATTTTATTGATCACCCAAATACTGCAAGCTGTCAAGAGATGTTGGTCACATGACAGTTTCTATTGAGTGTCCAATCCTACCTGGGTTTTTTTAGTTTCTCACTATAAAATATCAGCCTCTAAACTAATCAATAATTGCAGACTGATATTCAAAAGTTACACACTTGTTCAGTATCATGTAGCTGAGGCTTATGAGCAAGAAGTTAGAAGAAAAATTATTATTGAGTTTGAACAATGCCTTGAATAAGTATTCTTCCGTCTCCTCTGTTAAATTGTATTACCACCGAAGTCACTTCATTGATCTTATCTATTGTCTCAAACATTATAAAAGGAAACAATAAAAGTGTTTAATCCATTTTGTTGTGAAATGTCAGTAGGTTTAAATTTGTTGCCTGCTCTTCTGAAATTTATCTTTGATAGAATTTTAAAAAAACGCTAATATTGTTTTGTCTATTGGAGAAAAGGCCATACCAATTTATTTTTGGAAGAGACGGAAAGAAGTTATCAAGGTAAAATTTTCAAGATGTCTACCAATTGTCTTCAACTTAGTGAGGCAAAGAAGCCTTACACCTTTCTTACTAAGAGATTGATAAAGTTTATGGACATCTTCCTACCATAGTTATGAGATTAACCGGCATTTTGATTCCAAGCCAGGAGTGTAATAAGAATAAATGTCACGTGCCTCATATACAAGTATAAGGATGGAACGGAACACTTGGCAAAGCTAGAAGCCACAGAGATTGTGATAGAAGAGACAGGGCTGTGACACAACTGAGTGGAGAGAGAATCTATTAGAAACTGCCAACCAACACTGTCAACATAGGTTTCTTCAGTTTTCAACCTGATCTGGCTGGCTAAGTATCATGCATATAGGACTGTGACACAACTCTGAGTGGAAAAAGAATGTATTACAAAACTGCCAACCGAAACTGTCAACATAGGTTTCTTCAGTTTTCAACTTGGTCTGGCTGGCTATGTATCACACATACAGGCTGCTATCAATAGAGCTAAAGGGTCAAAAATTTTAACATTTACTCCTCATTATGACAACAAAAAATGATTTGCATATTTTTGAAAACTACCCAAGTAGATTTTTGTTAGGGGAGATCAGTTCGCAATTTATGTTTACTAAATTGATCTCTTAGTTTGACTCATGCTTGTTTTTTGAAAATTCAGACAAAAGTAAATTATTGATTAATCACTCCTTTAACAATTTTTTGACTGATCATCCCCAACACAGCGTTCTGCCAAAAGAGATCATTCACGTGATGGTTTCTATTCATTGACTAACCAAACCTGTTCAGTCAAGTTTGTGTTTAATCTGTACTGGGAGAATTTATGGAAAGTGTGACAGTACACTCCAATAATCCAGATTACTTACTTCAGATGAGAACCTTAAAAAGAATGCCAAAAGTCTGGACACTTATTGGATTTGGTGATGGAAAGTATTTCTTAGAAACATTGGCATTTGTTTTCTGAGTGCTTTCATTGAATAGTTAATTATTTGAGAGGGTATAAAGGTGATTGGAAACCCAAGCATTGTTTTATGGACTTATTGTCTCAGACTGAGTACATACACATACAAACTTGTCTCCGAACTTAACACTTGTCTAGCATTGGTAGCAGAGGCGTGGTTGAAGGGTAGTTAGGCATTGGAAGAGCGATTTGAGACTGCCCATGTGGGCCCTTAATAGAGGGGGACCGAAAGCTCTATAAATAGTAGTTTGCCAACTGAATTTTTACAGACAAATCTCACTCATGGAGCCAAGCCTCTTGGGCCCCCTAATCTCTAGCTACGCCTCTGATTGTGAAAGATTTATCATGATATAATTGTTTGTTTAATTTCTGTATTCTTTCTCTCTGTAGAAATTTTTTTTATCCAAGTAAATAATAGATTAAACTTTTTCCATAATTTTTATATATATATATATATATATATATATATGCACATATACATATATATATATATATATATATATATATATATATATATATACATATATATATATATATATATATATATAT
Source organism: Thysanoteuthis rhombus (assembly GCA_963457665.1). Classification (NCBI taxonomy): domain Eukaryota; kingdom Metazoa; phylum Mollusca; class Cephalopoda; order Oegopsida; family Thysanoteuthidae; genus Thysanoteuthis; species Thysanoteuthis major. Next base: position 29,266,193 of record OY735236.1, on the reverse strand, counting down.
ATATATATAAACACACACATATATATATATATAAACACATATACATACATATATATATATATATACATATACATACATACATACATATATATATATATATACATATACATACATATATATATATATATATATATATATATACATATACATACATACATACATATATATATATATATATACATATATATATATATATATACACATATATATATATATACACATATATATATATATACATATACATACATATATATATATATATACATATATATATATATACATATATATATACATATATACATATATATATATATATATATATATACATATATATATATATATATATATATATATATATATATATACATATATATATATATATACATATATATATATATATATATATATATATATATATATATATATATATATATATATATACATATATATACATATAAATATATGCGATACATTTCAGTATATTTTTTACTAACATGGTGCCCATCAAAAAAGATGGGGTTATCTACACAGATCAGCACTTTTGCCTTGGTATCTGTGCACTCTGTCTTGAATAGAAATGTCAACACAGGGTATTTCTGCCAAAGATCAAAGCACAGTATCTGTTTGAAGAGCACACTCTGGTTTTGCATTGATGCACTGTTGTGGCTGATGAAGGCTTGCTGAGATTTGGTATTGCTAAGTGCAAGGGGCCAAAGATTCATCCTGTGGCCTCAAAAAATCACTTGGTCCAGCCCCAGGGTAGCACCGTCCTATCACACAAAAAAGGATGAGGTGAGCTTAACCTGACGCCTTCATGACACTAGTTGCAGGGACTGGAGTAATTTTTGCAGCTTTCCTGTAACTAAAACCCCACATTAAAAACAGCCTCGTGTTACATCTTGCTCTTGTGCAGAAGCAAATACAGATCAGAGTGTAGTATCTGTGCTCATTGAAAAGTGTTACCCCCATAGAATATATACTACACTATTCATTGGAAATAATTATAAAAATAATTGAGTGGTAAAGATTTTCTGAAAGACAGAAGTGGTTATGGGTATGAGGTTAGTTAATATATGAGCAAAATTTCTTTTATCTTCAATTTTGAATAATTGTAAATAGAAGAGAAATTAACTTTATGCCCCAAATTCATGTCACAAGAAAATTGATAGTCAGCTGTACATCATTTTGGAGCTATAACTTTTTCTAATCTTTTTTGGTAATGTTTTACTTAATTAGCGCACACATCTATATTTTATCACATATTATCTTCAATTTGTTGCAGATTCCTTGGTTTTCTTGCTCTTACACTTATTTTCAATTCATCCCTCAAGTTTTCAATTGAATTCAGGTTGGAACTCTTTGGAGGCCTAGGCAAAATTTTTAAATTCTTATCCTTAAGATATTTCTGTACTATTTCAGAAATATATATTTTGGATCAGCGTCATGTATAAAGCTCCAACCATGCTTCGGTTTCAGATCTCTAAAGACATGAGTTGACGTTGAAGATTTTGCTATAATCCTCTTTTTTCATTCTATCATCAACTCTTACCAAGATAGCAGAGAAATATACCCAAAGCATAATACTCCCTCTTCCAAATGACAAGCCTTTAGAAAAGAGGTCTTATGAGGTTGACAGGCTCATAGACCTGCTTTGTGCAAGGCTTTAGTGATAGTATTTCTTGTTACTTTCACTCCAACAACCTCCAAATTATTCCTGAGATCTTTAATTGTAATATTTGGATTATTTTTAACAGTTCATGGAAGGTTATGTTCTGCTCAGGCAGACAGTTTCTATCTTTCGACAACATCCAGATTTATTTGCAACAGTATTTTGTCTCTTGAATGGTTGAGTGATTTCTCGATGTCCTGATGTGAATTGTTATTGCACAAATGAAATTAGCAACATAGATTCTTGTGGAAATGAATATTGATATATTAATATTTCTATCATTATTCGGACTATCCTCATCTTGGTTGATTTTCATTCGTATGAAAAACAACCAAGATGAGGATAGTCCAAATAATAATAGAAATAATAATGATACCTCATCTCAAGAATTCAGAGATACATTGATATATTAATAATCATCACTTAATATCCATCATTTATAGTTGAAGAAAATTATAATTGTCTTGTTTATATTTTTCTTGTACCATTAATTCTAGACATAGCTTTTCTGGAAATTTTGTTGTAATTTGTTAAATATACCTTCTAGAAATTTTTCTCGTGTATCATGGAACCTAACCAAGAGACCCGCAAATTGAGAACCATGAAATGTGCACTTGAAAGAATTATGCTGTGGAGAGACCACAAGACAGCACAATACATCCTGGAGAAGACAGGAGTCAGGGACATCATAGAATCCATTAAAAATCTCAAATGGCAATGGGCTGGCCATATTGCAAGACTGGCAGACAAATGATGGACATTACGTCTCACAACATGGATCCCCAAAGATCACATGCGTAACCAAGGCTGGCAGAGTATTAGATGGAGAGACAAGCTAGACAAATTAAAAAAATATTGGCTCCGCAACGCCCATGATAGAGAAGTGTGGTGAATCCTTGGGAAGGTCTATGTCCAACGACATACGTTAAAAGACTGATGATGATGATGATGATACATCTGCCTAACATTTACAATTGCCCCAACCTCAAAAAAAGAATTTTATTCTTCATAAGCTGAAGAAACTAACTCTGTACCAATAATTTTAGTCAGCAGTATATATATATATATACATGGATATATATTGCATTTTATAAACATGGATTAGATAATATCATATTGTCAACCATTGTTAATTTTTTATTAGTATTTTCTTTCATGTCACACTGCCAATATCTCCTAAGCCTGTCTGGTTTATCAAGCCATCTTGTTTTTTGCCGGCCACAATTTCACAAATGATCTCTGTGGATTCAAGTTCTGAGATGTGATATCCAGCGATTGTCAGATATTCTTGCAAGATAGCCTGCCCATTGCCATTTCAGGTTTTTACTGGATTATAAGATATCTCTGAACCGTATTTTTTCTCTGATATAATATGCTGTTTAGTGGTCTCTCTATGTGATGCTGAGCATGATCCTTTCTTGTGTATGTCTCATGGTTATTAATTAGAGAACCAGTCTTTTGGTTAGGTTCTGTATTTTTGCTCCATAGGTGACTATTTGTTGTAGATCCTTTTCTTGAAAACTGATGGGATCTTTTTGTTTTTGAATGTTGCACTTGTTTTGCCAAAAGCTTGCCGACCTTGAATGATTCTTTGTTTGATTTCTTACAAACTTTACCAAAAATTCATGTTTGTCTCCTTTCTCACCTTGCAGAACTCGGAAAATTTAAAAGCAAAGATAACCAAGTGCAGAAGAGTTATTCCAGTATAGGCGCTATTTGTCTGTGGAGATTTAGTGATGTGGAATTTTACATCTGCTCTTCAACAAGGCAGGTAAGATGGAGATGACCTTCGTCTTCTTCTGCTTCCTTTTCTTCTTATTCTTCTTCTTCAAAGTTTTCTTATAAATAATTTTCTTATAAATAATTCATCGTGATGGTGGAGAATTTAGTGTCATCTTTTTCATCCCCAATTTATGTATGTACATAGATTATCAAAACAAATAATTACAGAGTCCAGTGGGATTCAAAAGTCTCTTCAATTATCTTATTCAACCACCTATTTAAAGGAGAGAAAAAACTTCATCAAAGGCAATTATCTTTTGACAAAAATGTTATACCTTTTAATTTTGGTTTGTCATCAAGAGAATAGATACAAGGTTTTTGAATTAGTTCATCATTATCAATAATTTTTGGCTACTATTTACCCTCATCTTAATTGTTCTTGCTTTTTATCACGTCTAACCACAGACGGGCTTTCCCTTCGACAGTGAGTAAATAAATAAATTGGCCAGAGGTTAGTTGTGATAAAAAGCAACAATAATTTAGATGTAGGTAAATAGTTGCCAAATTAATGATTTACGATACTTTGTCTAATGAAATAAATAAGAACTGGCATTGGAAGGGAAATTATGAATCACCTATGCCCATATATGCTCATTTTTATCATGGAAATTTAGAATAAATTTATATTGTATTCTGAACCTTCTACTGAAACTTTGAGGAGGGATTTTTCAAAAGAAAGAAAAACAGAATGTTTTCACTATTCATTGAGGAGAATGTGTGAGCAGAATTTGAAGTTTTTACTCCGAACTCTCAGAGCTTGGCAAACATTAAAATATGTAGATAAATACATACAAATAATTATCAGAACACATGAATAACTTAATCCCGGCAGAAGTGCTTAAACCGGTTTGTTATGGTTAGTGGTGATCAATAACAATAACAGCAATAACTGTTACATGCATAACAGATAGGATATATACATATACTTCCTGGTGACCAATGTCTTTTGGCAGCATGTCTTGTTGGAGTGATCAGTTAAAAGATTGGGAAAAAGGGTGATCAATGAATGTTACTTCCCTTGCCTTTAGTTGGGCTCCGAAATACCTAAATTTAAAAAAAAAATAAGGGTGGACAAAAACTAAAGGTCTAATTTAGTATAAATTTACATTGAAATTTGAACCCCCAACTAAAACCTCATTCTGAAAGGGAATTTTCAAAAAACAAAAAGATATATCATCATCATTTTTTAATCATCCATTGTTGGACATAGACCTTCCCCAGGATTTTCCACACCTCTCTAATGTGGGCTTGGTAGAGCCAATATTTTCTGAACCTATCAAATTTGACTTGCCATCTCATTTTCTGCTGGTCTCAGTTCAGCATATGATCTATGGGGATCTATGTTGTGAATTGTGATGTTCATTGGTTGTTCTTGCAATACGTCCAGTCCGTTGCCGTTTGAGTTTTCTAACAGTTTCTATGATGTCTCAGACTCCTGTTTTTTCCCTGTGCTGTCTTATGGTCTCTCCCTGTGATTTTGAGCATGATTCTCTCCTGTGCACCTTGCATGGTTCTCAGTTTATGGGTCAATTTGGGAGTTAGGTTCCATATTTCAGCTCCATAGGTGACTATGGGAAGATACATTGGTTGTCTTTTTGGACTAATGTGATTTTCTGGTTCTTGGTAGTTGAGCTTGTTCTATCAAAGGCTTGCCATCTTAGAATGATTCTCCACTTGATTTCTTTCGAGAATTTCTTGGAGATTCGCTGTCTTGAGTAGATGTAGTGGTATACTTTGTTCAGCTTTGCGTTTTTGATTTTGATTTCAATTGTTTAGCATTGTGGATAGTGGTGATTAATATAAAAAAATTATGTTGTTGATAATTGTTCTTTAACCAATACATATTAATGAAATATCTATATACAGTCGTATTTCTTATGAATTAAATTTTGAGTGGAAGGTGGGGGTCCAGGGTACAGTATATATCTTCTCTATTCCCAGGAGTTTTGTATATTCAATGTCTACTAATAGTCATTTCCAAATATACCTGTTCCTCAAACCCAACATTACTGTATACCTAGTTCCCAAAACCCAGCATTACTATTATTACTGACTTTTTTAGTGATCACTCTCAAACAAAAGGCTAAAGAAGTAACTTATCCATCAATCACCCATTTTTTCAACTTTTTTTAATTGATCACCCCCAACTTGGCATGCTGCCTAAAGATATGGTCATGTGATGGTTACTATTGAGTGACTAATCAGACCTGTTTTTTTTTTAAGGTTGATTTTGATTTCAGTTATAGAAGAGGTCTGAAAAAGTCTGTTAAATCAGATTCTCATCATGAATCAAATAAGTGATATTAAAAAACATTCCTGTATTCATCTTAAATTTTGATTTGATAGACATAAGGCCCAAAATCCTACTTGTGATATATCTTATAGCATAAGGCATAAATTTCATGCTAATGATTTGTTCGTTGTTTTTACTTTTGTAATGACAGTTTCGTTGTGTTCTGTAGGATATTTTCTAGTGAATAAATTTGTAAAATTAAGCTTACGACCCATTATATCTAAGGACCATCAATAATTTTTTGACACACTGTTATTTGGGAACGAAAGAGCAAATTTTATGTAGAGTGTAATAGAATATTAGAGATGACACATCAGATATATGATCAAATGGCACATAAATTAACCATGAATGGAATCCCAGATCTTGTCGAGAAAATGAATGACCACCAGGAATTCCTACTCAGAAGGGAAACAATATACCCAATTGCTACATTATTTATTCAACACTGACATTTTGAGTCAAGTTCTTTTTTTTCCTGGAGTTACTTAAATGTTTTGAATCACCACTACCAACAACATACCGGTTTAAATACTGTTGCTAGGTTTAGGTTATTTAAGTGTTTTGACATCCATGTGTATGTATCCAGATTTCACCTAGCTTTACTGTTAATAGTAGAAATTTGAAATTTTACACATGCACTCCCCCCAATGAGTACGGAAAACGTTTTTTTTAGTTTTTTGAAAATTTCCTCCCAAAATAAGTTTTCAGTAGGGGTTTCAATATATTATATGATTTTATGCTAAATTGGTTTGTGTTGGCTCGTTTTTCAAGAATTCAGACCTTTTTCAGCCCAACACAAGGTGAAAGAATTAACTAATTCATGGATCACCCTGCTTATATAGGCATTTTTTTACTTTTGTCAGTAAGGTTGGAAGAGGTGTATATATTTGCTTGTGTCTGTTTGTTTGTCTGTCTCTCCACACACTATCTATAAAAGTTCTCAATGATTCCAATTAAATTTTATAGAAGGGTGGACCATGGTCTAATTTGTTTGAATTTTTTGCTGGATCCAGGAATATTTTTCACAGCTACCTCTCCTGTATATATGAACTGATTTTCATCTAGGTTCTAGTGACGATGATGTTAGGAGACATATGCACTCCCTGAATGTTTTCTAGTTTACAGTTGAGGAAAAAAATGACGATCTTTGCTGCTAAGTCTAGATGGCTGTTTTATACACTTTGTTTACGTTCTAACATACATTTATAGATAGTGTTCATGTTGATATGCATCTGCTGATAGATATATCAGAAACCTTAGACCAAAATTATCACAGTAGATATCTTCAGTTTTCAAGTTGGTCCGGTCAGCTATGTATGTATGAGGCATACAGGCTGCACCGATAGAGCCAGAGGGCTGAAAATTTAATCATTTGCTCATTATTTTGTTTGCAAAAACATTTGTTTTTTTCAAATACTTGTCAATAGGTTTTTGGGAGGTTGTTTGCAATATGAATTTTTGCTAAATTGGTTCCAAGTTTGAGTCTTCTTATTTTTTTTTTTAAATTCATATTTTTGATTGGTCCAATGTAAAGCAAGATAGGTAACTTATTCATTGGTTGTCCCTTCTTCCAATGTTTTAATTGATCACCCTCAACTCGGTATGCTGCCAAAAGATATTGGTCACATAAGGATTTCTATTGAGTGACCAACCAACCCTGTCTGTTTGCTTTTCAACAGACATTTATCAAGATGAATGCTGTGCAAAGGTATTTGTTAGATAAAAGCAACTATTGTAACATTGAGAATAACAAGTAATGATAATAATAACAATAATAGAAATGTGCTGAAAATATGAGAATTATGACCCCCAGCTGTTAGCAGTGGCCTAACAGGGAGAACAGGATAGAAGGAGTAGAAAGAGAGAGAAACAAAAATCACAACACTCATGGTGGTTGAGGTACAAAGTACAGTGCTGATGTGATAGGTGAGGGAGAAATGAGAGGAGGGCTGAAGACCTGAGGAGATTTACTGTCACCCAGCTTTCAGCAATAACCACTGGGCAATTGGTGTGAAACTGTAAACCACAGCATTGCTGTGGACTGTGAGAGTGTGAAGAGGAGGGCTGAAGACCTGAGGAGACTTACTGTCACCCAACTTTCAGCAATAACCACCGGGCAACTGGTGTGAAACTGTAAACCACAGCACTGCTGTGGACTGTGAGAGTGTGAAGAGGAGGACTGGAGATATGAGGAGACTCACTCAGTCTCCAGCGGTGACCACCAGGCAACTGGTGTGAAAATGAATAGTAGTAATGAAGAATGCATTGGCCAATAGTGTTGTGATAAAAAGCAATTATAAGATGGAGTATTATGATAGATATTTACAATGAGATGGAATATAACTAGTGATAAAATAATAGTAATAATGAAGAGTTTCTTCAAGACGGTTGTGATTAAAAAAACACAATTATGGTATGGAGTTATTCTATTAATAAAATAATCATCATAATGAAAATTGTATTGACACAGATTGTTTTGATGATAAGCTATTATAGAAAATGAAGTAAAATTGGTATCTAACTATAATAATAAACAGCATGTTAGTTGCTTTGTTGGTCCATCTGTTCTGAGGAGGATATGACATTTTTCATTGCCTTAAATTTCCCCATTTCCGAGAAGAACAATTCACACTTTTTTTTTTTTCTCAAAAAATTGTTTCGTAAAAGTTCAAATATACCTGTGAGTCTTTTCATGGGTATTAACTAGTAATGAAATAAACTTCTAGTATCCAGGCATGTGACAAAATGCATTAATGATTTTGTATAAGTTAAAAAGATATACATTTTCATTTACTCGCAGATATACATGCAAAAAATATCTGATGATATTGAAGCTAAATGAGTTTATCCAAATAGAATTTATAAGATACAAACGTGCCTTGCAATCGATCGAGCATACATATGTACTTCTAACCCCTCCCTGCCCCCCCCCTCAGGCCTTAAGTGAGGAGTGCTTCCTTGGGGCATGAGTAACATCGTGTGGAGACAAAGTTTGACAGCTGGTCAGCTCAAGTGAAAGTGGCCACATTGGCTGGCCTTTAAACTGATCAATAGCCACAACTGAACAAATAATTGTGTGGCCTGATTTGAGCCAATCTAGAGAGTGGACGAAGGAGAGTCGCGGAGAAGGAAAAGTCGGAAGAAAAATAGACTTTGTGGAATGCATCATTTACCAACCTCTTTGGAATGGACAAAATTGTGGGGCGCTGTTAGGGGCTGGCAAAGAGAGAGAGAGAGTGAAAGTGAGAGAGGTGTGGGGTGTAGAAAGCTGTCAAACAAGAAATTGATCAAGTTTTGCTAATTTCTTTCAGCATTAGATATTTGCCAGACATGGCAATAACATTGACAGGGAGTGTGTGGTAGGAGGGCAAAAGGAGAGAAAGAGTATTTGCAGGGTGGGGGTGAGAGAGAGAGAGAGAGTGAGAGAATATGTGTAGGAGGAGGGAGAGTGAGAGAGAATATGTATAAAAGGAATGGAATAGAACAAAAGGGGGGAAGTGGGAGAGCAAGAGAGAATTTGTGTAGGAGAAAGGCAGGTGGAGTTGATGAGAGTGGGGAGCTGAATTCTTGTCGGAGAAGGGCAATAGAACCATGAGTTAATGAGGGAGGAGATGCGATAGAATTGGTTTCAGGAGCTGTGAATTGAGAGTTAATGAGAGAATATGTTTAAAAAAGAGAGTAAGTGAGAGAATATGTGTTTGAGAAAGAGAGTAAGTGAGAGAATATGTGTTTGAGAAAGAGAGTAAATGAGAGAATATGTGTTTGAGGAAGAGAGTAAATGAGAGAATATATGTTTGAGAGAGAGAGTAAATGAGAGAACGTGTGTTAGAGAAAGAGAGTAAATGAGAGAATAAGTGTTTGAGAAAGAGAGTAAGTGAGAGAATATGTGTTTGAGAAAGAGAGTAAATGAGAGAATGTGTGTTTGAGAAAGACAATCGAAGACGAAGAGTTAGCAAGGGAAGGAAATAGAGAGAATATATGTGGGTGGAAGAAGAAAAACAGCAGAGTAAATATATATATAAGAAAGGTAACATAACAAAAAAAATAAACAAGTCAGACTGCTGCAGGGTCAAACTCCATTCCAACTTCTATTCCGATTTCAGATGATTGCCGCAACTTTTGTATTGTATATATATTAGAAAATTATCAAAATAATAAATTTTTCGTAAAAATGTTTTTTTTTCATTAAAATGAAATAAGCCCGTGCATATCGGTATGATAAAGATAAGACTCAGTTATTCAGTCAAGTCAGTAAGACAGTCTCCTAGCAATCAGTTGGTTATGAGTTCAAACCATGGTAGGGGGGATGTAAATTTTACTCATTGGTTTATATGCTCCATTTTGGCGACAATCGTTCTTTTCTTCTTGTTAAGGGAGGAAAACAAAATCAACTCCAGACTTGGTACTGGAGTTTGCGTATAAGGGAGAGCAAGAGGGAGAATATTAGATAAACGTAATGGGGATTGAATGAGAGTGAGCTGAGGCGGAACTACGTAGAAGAAAGGCGATAGAGCCAATGAGTGAATAAGAGGGAGCAAGAGAAAGAACACGTGTAGGGAAAAAAGCAACTGACAGTATTACCAATTCAGTACTTTTCATGCTAAATTCAGCACACTCGTTTTGAACGTGCGAAAAAAAACCCTAATTTAGCGCGGACGTGCTTAAACTTTTTGGTGTGTTTTTTTATCCTTTTTAGAAGCTCGTTGGTGTGTTTTTTGGCATTTTAAGTCTCATTTGGCTATTTTTATGGAATTTAGGCATTTTGGCTGGCAATGTAGCACGGAAATATTTTTTGAGTCGACAACAGAATAGCAAGAATGTGAAGGAGCAAAAGAGAAACAATAGGTGGAAACTATGAATGTCTTATAATATGAAAGCTTCTGTCATTTCTTTTGTCTGTTTTTCTTTGGTTTCTATCATATTGAAACAAATACAAAGAGAAGAAGGGGTAAAGCAAGGCTTTACTGTGTCTGTGTGTTAGCATCTACATCACTACTATTACTGCTGATGTCTTAGTAGTAACACAGAAAACGAATCCTTTAGATATAAGCATCTCTGATTTTCCATGAATAAAACCGATGTTTTTCTCATTTTAGAAATGAAATCCATTTTTTACCAAATTCTGTTGCCTTGTGATATCAAAATGATTGAAGTGCAGACAATACGAACAGTTTTTGGAAATCAACATCCAAACAAATTTTGTCTGAGATATATTTGGGAGAGAGGATGCAATAGATACATTTGCACTAAAATATATATTTATCCCTATGTAAATAATCCAATTATATTTTACGGGCACTATGCCTGTCTAAGATTTTTTCTTTTAAATCCCAGATTTACTTACTTTCTCCGGAAATTAACTCTACTTAAATTTTATCTTCATGATTTTGCTACTTAGATTTTTATGGTGCCATGGATATTTATTTTGTTATTTCTCTGTTTTTTAGTATTCAACAAAATTTGTTCTCGTAAAGAGATACTACGAAAACTGTTAGTATCTCAACTTACCAAAGGAACAAGGAGGAAAAAGATTTGCACACCTGTTTGAAATGTATAATTGAGGTGGATGGTTTGGAATCAGGATTTAATGGTCTTATGTTTGAAGAAACATCATGATGATGCTTTTGCTTAGAATAAAAAAAATATCTCAGCTATGCTAGTCCCATTTAAACATTCTTTATATGAATAGTATGCAAAGGATTTGAAATCTAATGGCTTCTGTTGGTGAGTTCCATCTTATTTGATTTGAAGTCAAAGTTGCAATAGAAAATATCTCCAGGGATATGTGGAAAATAAATATCAGAAAGTAGAACATTCTTATAGAACCTTCAAGCCCGGCACCCAGTGAGGCAGAAATTCAATAGATTTGTGAAATTGTCTGTGAGATCAGCTTATTCATCATCATGTTTTGGTAGGCATTGTATAGTTATTTACTAAGCAACAGCAAATGCTTCAAGGGCCCATTAAATCAAATTAAAATTCAGATAAAAGGAATATATTTTCAAAACTTTAAACAAGATTGGCTGCTGAAACTTCACTCCGACTTCTAATCCGACTGAAGATGATTATTCCAACTTTTGTATTGAATATATATTGAACAAAAAATAATTGAAGAATGTACATTTTTTAGTATAAATATATTTATTTATTAGAATGAAATAAGCCCACGCATATCCGTATGATAAATTTTGTTCAATATCAAAGACTTGTCAATTCAGCTTAGTCAGTAAAAGAGCTGGCTACAAATCGGTTAGTCATTATTTCAAGTCACTGTGAGGAAATGTTAATTTTGTAGGTGCATTTATTTTTAGTTTCAGTACTAATGTATTTATTCATTAGAATGAAATGAGCCCTTGCAAATCTATGAAATACATTTTGGTAGATATGTAAAGCATGACAATTTAGCTCAGTTAGTAAGAGACATGATTACCTATCAGTTTGTCATGATTTCAAATAACAGTAGGGGAATGTTAATTTTTACTTCCCTAAATTTGGTGAAGATTGTTCCTGTTATGGTAGAAAAACAAAGTCAACAGTAGAACTTGCACTGGAGTTAAACTACAAGGATGTCTTGTAGATCCTATAGGCAGTCTCACCAATTGAGCACTATTTCTAACCCATAATAAGTGCTTTCAGCAGTTTTAGCTAATTTCTAGCTATTTCCTTGCCATTATGGACAGATTTAGCCATTTTCAGCTATTAAAAATGGCCATAAGATGTCCAACAGCGTTCTGTAGCATGTTTTGGCATTTCTTTATGATTTCTCGTGCTCGATTTAGTGCAAATCTTCTTTTGAGTTGCCAACATTGCCTACAAGTACTGGGTAAGTCATCTAGTAGAATCATATTCATAAAATTTACAAGTTCATCACGTTTTACTCTCAATGTCTGTTATCACGCGTCAGGCACATTTGATCTCCTATTCCCTTTCAGAAATCGCTGATTGAATGAAAAGTCCCATTCCACCCAGCTGATTTGCCACCATATTGAAATATCCTTTCATCTCTACGCATAATATATACACATGCCAGTGCTTATGACCTTCTATCAAGTTATAGGCATCCGTAAACAGTTGATTAATCATGTTCGGCTGAAACTCGAAACGGTGATGCCAATTCATCCTTATCTAGCTTTCACGGATGACATCATAATATTATTCCAGAAAGTGTTTACTGTAATCCTTTCAGAAAAGATAAAGGGTTCTTAAAGGAGTAGTGTTAGATTCTTTCCCTTTGAATCAGCAACAAAGCAAGAAATTTACATATGCAAGGCATGAAAACTTAGTGAATGAAATCGATGAAGGTTTGAAAGATTTACTTGGTTGACAAAGTTCACAGCTGGTCAAGAAGTAACCGCTTGGTTTAAGTAGCTACTAATCATTTTGTAAGAAGAATGCTTAGATTCCTGTTGAATCTCAATGTGAAATACACAATGCTCCGATCAATAAGATCCAATCTTTAACTTGGTGAAAAGTAAAATTAATAAGGAAGAATAGAAGCTTCAATGAGATGGTTTACTATGTAAAACTGACTATTAGAAAAAAAACTCTTGTAAGTCACTTAATAGAAACCATCACATGACCAACAACTTTTGGCAGCATGCTATGTTGGAGATGATCAATTAAAAAATTAATCAATTTGTAAAATATCACTCTCATCTTCTGTTGGCCATTGATCACTAAAAAGTCTGAATTTTCATAAGAGAAGCATGACACTAACTAAGGGATCGATTTAGCATAAACTTACTTTGCAAACTGAACCAGCCACTTGAAATCTTTGGGGGGGATTTAAAAACATTTTTTTTCTAGACATTATAAGGAATTGGAAATGTTCAGCCCGCTAGACCCAATGGTGTGGCTCCTATGCATGATACATTGCCAGCCAGCCAGACCAGCTTAAAGACTGAAGAAATCTATGTTGACAGTTTTAGCAAGAGGAATAGGTCACCAGACCAAAATACAAAGGTGGATCAGTCAATTGCCTGCCATGTAGTTATTAGTTGAGTTTTGATGCCAAATTTTCACTGTATGAAAAAAATTCCCCATCATAATCCAATACTGAACTCAACTTTTAAAATATCATTAGTAACAGAAGCACTCTGCCATTGAGTTATTCATTCAAAACTCCCCAAGGTCCACTGATATACTTCACCAAATATGCAACAAACCATAGAAAAATGCTAATGGCAAAACAAGCTAGTTCTTGAATCTTCTCTACCATTGGAAATAACAGAATGGTTTAAATTTAACAGCAAAGAGAGTTTTCCATTTTTTTCCTTTTTATTTGTGTACAAATTTTATTGAACTTATTTTCTCATTTTCTTTTGAATCACCATTACGTTACAAATGGCTCAACCTACCTGGCAAGTGGGCCACAGTTTCTTCTCTCTTTGTGTCTATATATATGTGTATATATGTGTGTCTCTGGCCACTTCTGGTCACATTTTGGAGGCAACAGTCTTGAAAATTTGCCTGAGTATTCCACTGGTCACCATCTAAGAACATTTTTTTTGTCGTTTCAAAAATGCACTTTTTGGGGTCTCTGTCTGAATGAAATTATTATTATTCAAACTAGCATTAACAGCATCATTTCTGTTTTTACCTGAGCTTTTGGGATGTTAGTATTTAATGTTCCCAGAATGCAACACATTCAAAGAAGAAAACAATAGAATTAAACTCTCATGTAAGAGAAAATGAAAAAAAAAACTCTGCTAGGAATGAGCCTATTGAAGCAAACATGAAGTCACAAAGACTGGATTCAACCATGTGTTAAAACTATTAAACCAGTGGTTCTCAACCAGGAGAAATTCTCCCCTGGGGGAGGATTTCAAAATCCGGGTTGTGGAGGGGATTCTATTCCATTTCAAAGTGTATGTAAAATGCTGGAGATGAAAACAAAAAAGTACCAAGATGTGGAAGATGATATAAGATAATATTTATCCTCCACTTGGTCTAATATTTGAAAACCTCGTGGAAGAAGTACTTACCCAAAAATCACATTGGGTCTGATGAAAAGTGGACTGTCAAAGAATATTTTCAAAGCTGGTGAACATATTTTTAAAGCCAGTGAGACTGTATTTTTAGTTGTGTGTATTTTTTCTCTCCAACTGCGATGGTTTTGTACATCGGTGTACCATTTTAGAAATACCGAAACAAAAACCTTACAGAAAAATGGCTCGCATTGTAATGCAATCTTACATTCATAGACTTTTGGATGATTTTTTTCGTACAATGTTGCTAGTATGAATCTTTGGTATAGGAGTGGGATGACACTGAAAATTTGGGGGTGTTGGTTGAAAAAGGCTGAGAAACTGGTTTCCCCAGCTTTTTGAAAGTTTTCTTTACACTACTTTCCTTGTAAGAGATTAGGTGTGATGAGGTAGATAGATTTAGAGAAAACTGGCTCTGCGATACCCATGATAGAGAGATCTGGTGAATCTTCATCATCATCATCATCAGTCTTTTAACGTCCGTTGTTGAACATAGATCTTCCCTAGGATTCGCCACAATTCTCTCTCATAGGCGTCGCGGAGCCAGTATTTACTGAATTTGTCTAGTTCATCTCTCCATCTTGTATTCTGTCGGCCTCGGTTTCTCGTGATCTCTAGGGATCCATGTTGTGAGTCATGATGTCCATCGGTTGTGTGCCATTCTTGCAACATGGCCTGCCCATTGCCATTTGAGTTTTTTAATAGTTTCTATGATGTCACGAACACCTATTTTTATACTAAAGGACTGATGATGACGAGGATGATTGCAGAAAACAGCTTTTGTGCCTTTTTTTTTACTGCAAGTACAAGAAAATTTATATTTACACATTCATACTATCTGACCAATGATGAGATAGAATGTGACTAATCAATCAATGAACTGCTGAATTTTACTCTTTTTTTTAACCCATATATTCATATCCTGGTTTTCTGGTTCAAAACTTTAATATTCGGATGGCTCTCGGATTCTATACAACAACTCTGAAATCCGATTACTCATCAGCATCGCAACTTTCTTGTTCTTTTATCGTCTCTGCTTAGAAGAAATTCTGAACACATTTCGTGCAAGAATATTTGCGTACAGCGTATCTCTTTCTTAATCTTGAGAGATGTTCTCAATTCAATTTGCCCTTTCGAATCCAAGTCCATGTGCCAATTTTAACCAACAGTATATCAATGTGAGATTTTTTGCATTACTCCAACAACACACACACACACACATATATATCTATATATCTATCTATCTATATATATATATATATATATAAAGAACTTTCTCGTGTGCTACCATATAGTATATAAGAAGCTGCTTACCTTTAAATGGTAACTTATACAGGTTTCTGACTCTGGCCAAAAGTAGTGTTCCTATGAAATCTTTCATAAATCAAAATGGCATTAAGTGAAGAAGCAATTACTATCAATTTATATAGAAAACGTTTTTGAGCGTTTCCAGTCCCCAAAAACTCACTTTTTCTCTGCTTGCCTGTTTTACGCTCAGCCTAACACCTTATCTTTTCTGATACCGTAGGACACATTTTGCTATCAGATGCATAAAAATAATCAAAATGAAGCACAGATGCTCACAGACACGATTCAAATCTTTTGTAAAGCTGAAGTGGCATAAAGAGGTGCCTGTATACAAGCATCACGACAAACAGAAAATGAGCGAAACCCATTACTGCTAAACTCTTTGACCTTTTTAATCCCTTGTTCATTTGTTGAAATGAATTCTTCCATTAATCTTATTCTCTTTAATACTTATTAGCAGTAACCGGTAGAAATTCCATGATTAAATACAAATCTCGATAGAAAATGAAGTTAATTTGATTCTTAATCTTATTCCCCTCAAAATTTAGATTTTCCTATTTTCAATTAACTCTTCAAATGAAATAACTATATACAAAGATTCCAGAACAAATTATTAATAATAATTGTACATTTACTTTTATTGAACCTATCAGATTTAATCGGTTGCCATAGATCCTTATTGGCTAAAATAGAAAAGAAATTGGCCAGATCCGGCTGAAAATGGCTGATTTGGCAACTCTGATACAACACTTTTCTTTGTCCTTCTTTTTGTATGCTGTCAGAACTTCTTTCTTTTTTTGCTCCCTCTCTTATTATTGGAGTACCTTACCCACATTATATCATTTTATTCATTATTTTTTTATTTTACCAGCCCCAACTTGTATATGTTTGCAATATATAACATACAGAAGGACGAACATCCTTGGTTAAATTTAAATGTATCAAGAATTCAAGTAATTAATGATAGTATCAATTATTTTTACCATCCTTATTGTTCTTATTCTTAAGGAAAAGTGATTGACCCACAAACTAAGAACCATGCAACCTGCACAGGAGAGAATCAAGCTTAACATTACATAGAGAGATCATAAGACAGCACAATTTGATAGAGGGAAAACAAGAATCCGAGATATTGCAGAATCCATTAAAAAAACTCAAATGGCAACGGGCTAGTGACATTGTGAGAATGACAACCACTGAACATGACAACTCATAATGTGGATCCCCAGAGATCATGTACAAAACTTTGGCCAGCAGAAAATAAGATGGTGTGGCAAACCAGATAAATTCGGGAAGCACTGGCTCCACATCATCCGTGATAGTGAGATCTGGCAAATCTTGGGGGAGGTTTATGTCCAATGACAGATGCTAAAAGGAGAAGGAGGGAGAGGGATGTTCTAATCACACATTTCTGAAAGCTTGAGATTCAAAAAAAAATTTTGAGGCCTCAAGTTTGTTCATGATAAGTGCCCAACAAACCTTTTTTTGAAAGTTGATATTTCCATTATTCTCCTAGCTACAATACTTGTTTTTATCATAATTTGAAGTTTGAACATTCTGCATCACGATTCATAGAGTGTTCAAGCTAAAAAAAGCTGAGGATTGCTGCTCGAAAAATAACGAAAATAACAAATTTTTAAAAATGATGCATTAGAGATATATCTTCTTCTCTTTCTTTGTAGATATATTTTTTTCTGTATCTATTTTTTTTTTTACTTATATTCATCATCGCAACACTCCCTGGCCACATCTGTTTAATTATTCTCATTGTTTGTTCTGGCCAAACCTATTTTTTCTAAGCCTAGCCTGCTCCTAAATAATTAGCTTCTTATCTGGTTAAATGTGTTTTCCCTTGCACTTCACAGAGATTTTCACTGAGTCAAAAATGTGCCTTTCATGTTTAATTCTTTCTGAGAATTAATCTTCGTAATTAATTTTTATTCTTTAAATTTTGTTTCTTATTTCCTTTTTTTATAGTATTGAAAAGAGACATTTTATTCCCCTTTTTATGAGAAACTATCAACCAGCACTGTCAATATCAAAATTTCTTCAATTTCTAAGTAGGTCTGGATGGCTGGTTATCTATATATGTGGTGCTCATACAGGACACACCAATGGAGCTAGAGGGCTGAAAACTCAAAGATTTACTCTTTCGGCCTAGAAAAAGGATTTTGGTTTCGTTTTTTTAAGTTTTTAGTGGCGTTGGGGGGGGGGGCAATTCATAATGCAAATTTATGCTAAATGAATCCCTTAGCTTGCGTCTGGTGATGTTAGGTCATATTTTTTAAAATTCAGCTTTTTTTTTTGAGCTGTAATGTTCTAACAGAAGTGCTTTTCAAAAGGAGAGCAGGTAAACTCGGAATGCCGATGGCTATCTTGTTTTCTAACAGAAGTAAAGAGGAGTTGGGAAGACTATAAATGATGGCGGCCATTAGCTTTGAGGACATTCCTTACGACTTACTACCATGACTCTTTATTCGCACTGAGACAACATTTGCAACTAGTTACAATCACCCCACCACAAAAGCGAGAAAAGTAACTTATTCATCGACCACCCCTTATTCCAATTTTTTAATTGATCATCCCAAACATACTAAAATAAACTGGTCACCTAGTGAGTAACCAACCAGATCTGCTATCATCATTATTATCATCATTATCAGTCTGCATATAGGCCTCACCAATGGAGCTAGAGGGCTGAAATTTCCAACATTTATTCTTTATTATGGCTAAAAAAAATGTTTTAATTTTTTTTTTTTCAAAACCTCATGTCTCTAAATAAATTTTTAGTAGGGGAGGATGCAATTTGCTATCTAAGTGTTTGCTGAATTGGTGACTAGTTTTTCAAAATTCAAGCTATTCAGTGATCCAATACAAAGTGGGGAAAAGTAACTTATGCATTGATCACCCCTTATTCCAATTTTTTGATGGATCACTCTCAACATGACATGCAGCCAAGAGATGTTGGTCAGGTGACAGATCTTATTGAGTGACTAACCAGACTGTTATCATCATCATTTTTTTTATTCACACTGAAGTTATTTTGGCTTAATGGTTGGAGGGTGTTTGACTTGGGAAGTTGGGGTGAACAGTAATGAAAAGAAAAGAAAAGACTATTTAAAAATAAAAAGTGAAAATAGTTCATCTCAGAATTCAGATAACCTCAGATTATTACAAGTTTGCAAATAAACAAACAAATAATATGGCATGGAAATTTGGATTAAAGTGGTAACAACATGATTTTAGATTTGTGGAGTGCTTAGTGGAGAGGCATTGAGTACCATTTTTAAAATAAATCTCTGGTATGACTCAGTAGTGGATTGAGCCATGACCCAATTAACCAGAGGGGACCACTTGATCTCAGGGATCGATATTCATGAAATGAATTGATTGAAAATGAAAGTTTGAAGTTCACAATATTGAATCTGTTGCCCTACAAATAGACTGACCAACCAGCCAAGTGGGCTACATATTCTTCTCTATACTCTTCTGTGTATATATGTGTGTGTGTGTGTGTGTGTGTTTCTTTGGGTACTCCTAACCCTATTGTGGGGACTACAACCTTAAAAATTAGCATGAGTTCACCGCTAAGCACCATCTAAAAATGTTTTTTTTTTAAAGTGCTTTTTGAGGTCTCTACGGTTATTTTGAACAATCAATGCTTAAATCTTGTTCAGGAATTTTCTTTTAGATAATTTTAGATAAAAAATCTATCGTTTTAGATGATTTTAGATGAATGATCTTTTTGATGATTTCTATTTTATTAGTTAAGTGCTTTTTGAGGTTTTTATGGTCATTTTGTACCATCAATGCTTAGATATTTTTCAGGTATTTTTTCAAGATAATTTTAGATGAAAGATCTATTGTTTTAGATTACTCTAGATAAATGATCTCTTTAATAATTTTTATTCAATTAGTTAAGTGCCTTTTTTAAGGTCTCTGTGGTCATTTTGAACCAGCAATGCTTAAATATTGTTCAGGTATTTTCTTGGATAATTTTAGATAAAAGAGCTATCGTTTTAGATAATTTTAGATAAATGATCTTTATGATAATTTTTATATGATTAGTTGAGTGCTTTTTGAGGTCTCTATGATCATTTCAAACCATCAATGCTTAAACCTTGTACTGGTATTTTTTAAAGATAATTTTAGATAAAAGATCTATTGCTTTAGATTATTTTAGATGAATGATCTTTATGATAATTTTTATTCAATTAGTTAAGTGCTTTTTGAGGTCTTTGTGGTCATTTGGACCATCAATGCTTAAATCTTGTTCAGGTATTTTTTTTAGACAATTTTAGATAAAAGATCCATTGTTTTAGATGATTTTAGATGAATTAATTTCTAGCTTATTAGTTTTAGTACATGCATGGACCACAATGATTCCTGCAAAGTAAGGATATTTCAATTTTCAAATTCTCCGATGTTCAATTGATGATTGCCTCAGGTACAATTGGAGTTGGACAAAAGGAAATGATAGCCTAAATCTTTTTCTAGCCGAGAAATTTCGATGAAGAGGTTCAATTGAGCTTAATTCCTACACTTGATGGAGATAGAATTATTTTTATGAAGACATTTCATCTCATTAAGGCCAGGAACACACGTAGGTACACTTTAAACTTTTGCCCCAAATAGTCCACCACAGAGCTTATCTCCTTAATACCCTAGACTTTACTAATCCACCTACCCTATTGCAACTCTTCAGACAGTGATACAAAGTTACATGGAGCAGTAAATGTCTTGTCAAGACCAGAAGTGCCAACATGCAACTGATTGGGATTGTCAGTCTCATTTGGGAATGGATGTTACAAAACCGGTCAGACAAAAAAAAAGGATCTTTTTTTTTTCTTTTTTTTTCAAATTGAAATATCAAATATACCTATTCACTGTCTCTCTCTCTCACACGTTAATGAAATACCAGAAAATAGTGACCATTTTGTTTATATAATAAAGTCACATGACCATCATATCTTTATGATTTTGCTAAAAATGATACCCATATTTTCTAACCTTAAAAATGATATATGACTTCCCAGTGTTTCTAAGAAAATAAGAAAACTTAAATCCACTCATTTTATTCTTGCCACTCTTGCTGTGGTACCCCAGCCTGAGTGGGTTGAAGTTAAACATTTCCCTGTTCAAGTCTAATCAGATAATTTCAAGAAATGTAATTGTTGATGTGTTATAAAGAAAAAAAAGTTTATCTACATCTTTAACATGATCAGTTTCACAACTTCAAGATGATAAGGGAAGAAATTGAGTGCTTTATTGTGGAAGAATTGAAAGTATGCTTATTTCTCAGATGATGATTAAGGTAAGGTAAAGCGTCACGTCTCTTGAGAGCCAACCCATAATACATTATGAAGGCCAGTGACGAAGCTCTGGTTTCTGTTGCATGTGTCAGCTTAGTGATCAGTTTGCAAGTTAGAAGTCTGGTCAAGACCAGAACTTTATACCTACAAATTTTTGGACAGGATACCAGTCCAGAAAAGGGACAAAGCCATTTTCTCCAATTCTCTTTATATACACTGCACAAACACCCATATCTTTTAGCCATCATGTTTTCATCTACTACAAGTTTTTTAGCATGCGTACTATATTCACCTACAGGTGAACGATAATTTTATGGACAGACATATCAGATCAACTTGGAAGTTTTGATACACAGCTCTATGCAAGAAACTCTCTAGACCCTCTTCCTTTGTACTCCAGACCCTGATGTGATAAACTGGCTGTTATACTCCTCTCAGAGGCCATGCTTAAATCTTTCACTCATATTAAACAATCCAATTCTTAAATTTCTCTTAAGAATGAGAAACTAGAAGCAAATGTTATTTTGACATGAAGGTATTAGCATTTAATCCACAGCTTATAGTGTACTCAATTAGCTGCTGAGCGCACAGAGAAATTTTTCCTAATGAAGAGTTTTACTCACACTTCGTCCATAATAGGAATCAAACCCAAGCCCTTCTGTGTGAGAAGCAGACATGCTAACCATTGCACTATCTGAGTAGACGCAAATGATAACTGGTGTAGTGAATTTGATCCTCACCTTGAGCCACCTACATGTGGCTTTGTGTTAGACTTTAGTAATATATATACCTTTCCTTGAAGCAATGGTTAACAAGCTAGTCTCACTGATCATTACTTGGTGCTTCACATTTATAACCTTGTGTTAGACATATCTTAGCTTAGTGGGTGCTTTGCTAGTCTTGTAGACCATTATTACTGTTGTGAGTTCGATCCTCACCTGGTACTTCAAACTCGTGGCCTTATGCTGGACTAAGCGATGTTTAGCAAATATTTATTTTAATATAATTTTTTATTAACTCACACCTCTGGCAGTGGTTAGCAAACTAGTATGAAGACTATTACCTCTGTAGTAAGTTTGATTCTCACTTGGTACCTCAAACTTGTGGTGCAGTACCAGACTTAATCAAGCTTAGTAAATATTGATAAGAGATGATCTTTCAAACTTAAGATGTACATCCTGGTTTTTATCAAACTGCAGTTGACTTTGGTTTCCTACCGTAACTAGAACAAGAACAACAATCTTCACCAAATTTAGGGAGGTGAAAATTAACAGTTCTCTTTTGAAATCATAACAAACTGATATGTAGTCACGTCTCTTACCGACTCAACTAATTTGACAGGTGTTACGTGTCTATGAAATTTGTATTATCGATACCCAAGGGCTTATTTCATTTTAATAAATAGATACATCAAAGAAATCAACATTCCCTCTCTGTTATTTGAATTCACAACCAACTGATTGATAAGCTGGTGTCTTGATGACTGAGCCAAACCGAGTCTTACGTATCTGTAAAATTCATCTCACGGATGCTCAAGGGCTTATTTCATTCTAATATATGAATTCATTTATTCTAAAAAAAATATATTTTTATAATTTTTATCTATTTCATATACGGTACAAAAGTTGCCGTAATAATCTTCTGTTGGAATAGAAGTTAGAGTCGAATTTGACTTCAGTTTCAATCCTTTTTCTTACCATTCAGCCATGGGCTCATTTTATTCTAATAAGTAAATACATTTTTACTAATAAAGATATATCTTTATAATTTTTTTATTTATCATATATGCATCTATTATATTTAGGATACAAAAGTTGCAGTTATAAACTTCAGTCAGAATAAAAGTTGGAGTCAAGTTTGACTAAACAGTAGTCAGTCTTGTTATAGTCCTTTTCTCTAGCCAGTCTCACTTATCAAGATTTTCATACAAATGAATCCAGTTCTTCAAAGTGAGTAATAAAAGAAGCTAGCAAGTCTCTCTTATCTTAACTTAAATGTTAATACCTTCGTGTTAAAATAAAATTTCCTTCTAGTTCCTCATTCTTTAAATTTAGGAATTGGATTGTTTAATATGAATGAAAGAATTAAGCAGGGCCTCTGAGAGGAGTATTGCAACCAGTGTATCACAACAGGGTCTGGAGTACAAAGAAAGAGGGCCCTGAGAGTTCCTTGTGTAGAGCTGTGTATCAAAACTTCCAAGTCGATCTGATATGTCTGTCAATAAAACAGTTTGACTATTGTTCACCAGTAGGTGAATGTAGTATGGCATGCTAAAAAAGTTGTAGCTGATGAAAACAGGATGGCTAAAAGATATGGGTGTTTGTTCATTGTATATAAAGAGAATTGGAGAATATGGCTTTGTCCCACCTCATAAAATCCCCTTAGAGACCCAGGATTCAAGCCTTTGTATCAGAGATTATTGATGGTCAGCTGTACTAGTCAGCAACATAGATTAGGATAGACTTTTCAATTTCCTTAGGACAAGTAACCTTCCTATTCAAATGGTTTCCACAATAAATGGAATGGTCCATTGTAAGGCTTTTAGAATGAGGAAGCATGGTAAGGATTTATCGAGAGCCAAGTAAGGAGGCGGATTTCCACCTGATTCCATAATAAAGGATTTGATATCAGCCGACCGTCATCGGCTTGCTCATCCAATCTTTGCCTGGAGTACAGCCTTTCTAAATAGAGAAACCAATTCACTTGCTGTCTATGTGCTTGGTAAAACTTAAATTTTCTGTGAGACTTTATCTGTTCTTTGCCAGCACATATTCCAGCTAATCAACTTTTCTTTGAGAAACATCGTCATTGCATGGATTAATCAATTGAAAGAGAAATGATGTCATCAATATACAGGATGTCTCAAAAGTGACTGCACAGTGTCTTTTCAGAAACTGTCAACCAAGACCAGAAGTATAATTTACAAAGTTTTCTTCAGTTTTTTAGTGATTCTAGCTGATTGGCTTGTTTTTTCAAAATTCAGACTTTTCGGTGATCCAACAAAAGACGAGAGAAGTAACTTATTCATGATCACTTGTATTTCAAATTTTTTAATTGATCACCCCAAACACTGCCAAATAACATTGGTCATGTGACAGACTCTATTGAGTGACTACCCAGATCTGCTTCATTTTCTGTACTGATTTCTGCCGAAGCTCTGTGAAATTAGTATCAATAGATAGCTCAATTTCTGAGAAATTCTCAGCACTTAAACTTTACTTCTATTGTCAAACTCCTACAGTTGACTTTATTACAGTGAATTCATCAGACATAGGAATTTAAGACTTTTAAATTTAAGACATGAATAAAAGAGAAAGGGGAAAAGAATGAGTGATGCCATGATATTATGTCATGTCAACTCACATTTGCAAATACTCTGTATCTTTTTGTAATCGTTGAATTTCTGTTATGGAAAATATTGTCAAACTACTAATATTGAGTTTTGACTTTATTTTTATTTGTCACAATAAGGACCATGACATCACCTAAACTAGTGATGAATTGATGATGAATTCACTCTTTCAACTCGGGTAGACTTGTTTTATTACAGGAACTACCAATAAAGCTGTTGAAATGGGACACACAGTTTCCGATTAATATTGTATGGAGAAATGATTCTTGTTTTGTTTAGCTTTTAGATTTTAATGAAGCAAAGGAGTTTGACCTTAGCACACCCAAGCTTGTCCCTATTATTATAGTGATAATACTAATGATAGGAGAGAGGTGCAAAATCACAGCCGGCAAGAGGTTCTTCCATTACTAACAGAAGTGCAGTGGAAATTTAAAGCAACATACAGACCACCTAGAAGATAATCTACAATATTCACTTTATTCAGTTAATGAAGACTGGTTCAGTATTGGGAGTTCCTGAACTGCATGATCTCAAGAGAATTTGATTGCATTTCTGATCCAATACCCTTGCGGGGCTACATCTAGAGCAAAGTTTGTACAAAAAAATCAAAAGAACTTCATAAACCCAAGGCCTGAAACTAAGATGGCTGTACATGTAAACCACACAAAGTGCCATTAAGTGCTATCAAACAAATGTAAATGAGTTTAACAGGAATTATGATGTCTATTACACCATTGCTAATGCTAATGTTTAATGACTCAGATACTGTGTAAATATGATTACTTGTGTGCTCTTATTTACGAATTGTATACTTTTCTTCACGCTAAAAATAAATGGGAATGCTTATGTCAATCACTGGCTGAAGGTCTATAAAGAAGGTGGCTCACTTCAATCAAACAAATATCAAATACAAGTTGAATGTTTTTAAAGCAATCAATTATAGGTTTTGTTAATGTAATTGGAACAGATACAGGCATATTAATTAAACAAATACAGCATTGTACTTACATAGAATTTGGAAGTGGTATCACACCCAATGTTACCAAGTACATGATTTGTTTTACACCATTCAATCAGTCAGAAAGGTCTGGATGAAGAGGATATTCTGGATTTCTGGTTGTTTCACAGTTGACAGTTGCATCATACACTCAAGGTATCCATGGGGTAACATCTTTGCCATTTGAAGTTGAAGGTTTTGTAGATGCCTAACTTTTTGTTGTTTATTTTCTTAAATATCATCAGGATGAAGTTGTTTGTCATATGCTTTGACCTTTGGCCACTCAGTTAACTAGTGTGAGAGCTTTGATAAATTTAAGCATCTGTATGTGTTTTTGTCCATATTGAGAGGGGTGTGGAGCATCCATTGTCAGGAAGTCAGCGTTGTACCTATGTTAATATTTTTATCTATCCACGG
This sequence comes from Thysanoteuthis rhombus, assembly GCA_963457665.1. NCBI lineage: Eukaryota > Metazoa > Mollusca > Cephalopoda > Oegopsida > Thysanoteuthidae > Thysanoteuthis > Thysanoteuthis major. Next base: position 29,240,073 of record OY735236.1, on the reverse strand, counting down.
GTTAGATTTACTTATCTGAGCTGGATTTATATAGGGGCAAAGGGCATGATTGCCCTTGGCCTCCTATATACAAAAATATGATAATCAAAAAATTAGTTTATCTAATGAGAAAAAAAATATACTTGGAGTTTTGCTGGCTTCTATTTACATGTATATATATATATCTACTTCAGATACATAAATCATTCAGCCTTTCTGTCTATGTATAACTTGTCAGTTCTAATTTCATACAATCAGCGGGCTTTGATGGGTAAATTTTGTGATTTGCCATGTATTTTGATTTCTTTGTATTAGAGGCCCACCAGACCTGGAAATGCCCTGCACCCCCCCCCCTGTCAAAATCCAGCTTTGCTCACAAAGACACCTTTTTCATCATCATGAACATAGCAATGTAGATCTTCTCCAAGATTCAATAGACCTCTCTATCATGGCTGTCTCGGAGCCAGTACTTCCTGAACATACAATCTCTAGGAATCCATATTGTGAGTTGTGATGTCCACTGGTTGCTACATGATCTGCCCATTTCTAATGAATCTTTTCTCTGAAATACTGTGCTGTCTTTTGATCTCTCCATTAGATATTGAGCACGATTCTCTCTTGCACATGTTGTATAATTCTCAGTTTGAGGGTCAATCTTTTGGTTAGGTTCCATGTTTCAGCTCCATAAGACAAAATCAGATCAGTTGTTAAAAATCTGATTAGGAGATGTGCAAGTTACACCCAAGAAAAATTAACCTAATATTAAATTCAGCCTGTTTTGAGCTTACATAAGAGATGAAAGAAACTTTTGAAAAATCTATTTGAAGGTGATCAATATTCGATTACCAAACAAGAAAGTGGAATTGATCTCGTTGTTTACTTAGATCATCTACAAAACAGGAAGATCAAAATATTGAGTATCAAGATATTGACAAGATCAATCACAATTTCCTGTGAATCAGGTATTGATTAATTATGATTGATTACATGTCAAATACGACTTTTGAAATAACTTTGATCCTTTATTTTAAAATTGCCTGATGGGCAAGATATACTCAATGTGTGTGTGTGCATGTATGTGCACACACATACACATATATATATATAGAGAGAGAGAAATATGTGTCCATATATATATATATATGCATATGCATATATATATATATATATATATATATATATATATATATATATATGTTTTTTTTGGCACACATACTACTCCTTTTAATTTTTTATTG
>OY735236.1:29231356-29233856 GCA_963457665.1 Thysanoteuthis rhombus | reverse complement strand
CCTAGTACCATCAGATTACTAAACAGTAATTTGTCTGATGCTGTAACCACTGCGCTATGTGTCCATGTGGTCCACATGTACGGTCGATATACCCCCGTCGGATAAATAAAGGGTTCGGTTCGTTACTTCCCAAAAAAATCTCCCAGATGATACCTGACGAAGGCCGTAGAGTGCAACGGCCGAAACGTTGTATGAAAAACAACAAAGATGAGGATAGTCCGAATAATAATGGAAAAAATATCTAAATATATGCAAAAATAATGTGAGGTTGAAAAATGATAATGATTATTATCAGTTTTTTTTCGTCCGTTAATTGGCATAGACCTTCCCCAGGATTCACCAAATCTCTCTATCGTGGGTGTTGTAGAGCCAATCCTTTTTGAATTCGTCCAGTTTATCTCTCCTTGTATTCTGCCAGCCTCAATTGTACATTTGATCTCTGGGGATCCATGCTGTGAGAGTCATAAGGTCCATTAGTGGTCTACTGTTCTTGTAACATGACCAACCCATTGCCTTTTGAGTTTTCTAAAGGATTCTATGATATCTAAGACTCCTGTTTTCTCCCTGATATATTGTGCCATCTTGTGATCTCTCCATGTGATGTTGAACATGATCTTTTCATGTGCATGTTCCTTACATTTCAGTTTGAGGGTTAGTCTCTTGATTAGTTATTATCAGGAGGATACATTGGTTGTATAACCTTCTTTTTAGAACTAAAGGGATCTTCTTGTTCTTGAAGGTTGAGCTTGCTTTGCCAAAGGTTTGCCATCCTTGAGTGATTCTTCAATTGATTTTTCTTTGTTGATTCATTGTCTTAAGTAGATGTAGTGATCTACTTTCTCTAGTTCTGTGTCTTTGATTTTGATCATTGTGTACTTATTTCTTGATACTGATGCCTTTGGAATAGGAATGAAATGAACTCTCCCTGTACTCTGTTAATACTAGTCATCTTCACCATCGTCTTAATGGTAAACTGAGGAAAGAGTGGGCGAATCGATGCAAAATATTTTGCATTCTTTTTCACATTATCAAATGGTATGGTTTTCATGGTTGTCACTAATTTCATATTATATAGAATACAGGCACCTCAGATTTGATTAAATAGAAAGGAACACATTCTGTCTCTTCACTGGATGACGTCACCTCATATGCCAGCAGTCTTATAAACATTTAAAAAAATATGATTTGTTTAATTCACTTTTAATTTTAATTCATTTTTTTTTACTGGATGAAGTATTGTAACACAAAATTTTCATTGATTATATTTTTACTTTCATATTAATTCTTTATTGCTTTTTATCACAACTATCACTCGCACCATCATTCTTTGGCGTCAAGTATTTATTTAGTGTACCCTTACACTGTCGATGGCTTCAGCAATCTCTGCCCGAGCTCAACATATCACATTACTTCTTACTTAACCCATTTTTGATATGTCAGTTAGACTTAGAGACAACAATTCCCTATCATGGGCATTGTGGAGCGAGTATTTCCTGAATCTGTCCAGTTCATCTCTCTATCTTGTGTTCTGTCGGCCTCAGTTTCTTATGTGATCTCTGGGGGTCCATGTTGTGAGACGTGATGTCCATCGGTTGTCTTTCATCCTTGCAACGTGGCCTGCCCATTGCCATTTGAGTTTTTTAATAGCTTCTATGATGCCACAGACTCTTGTTTTCTTCTTTATATACTGTGCTGTCTTGTGATCTCTCCATGTAAGATTGAGCATGATTCTCTCATGCGCATGTTGCATACTTCTCAGCTTGCAGGTCTGTCTCTTGGTTAGGTTCCATGTTTCAGCTCCATAAGTGACTATCAGGAGAATGCATTAGTTGTATACTCTTCTTTTTAGGACTTTTGGGATCATCTGGATCTTGAAAGTTTAGCTTGCTCTGCCAAAGGCTTGCCATCCCAAAGTGATTCTTTGGTTGATTTCCTCCTCTTTTGAGGGTCTCATGGAGATTTGTTGTCCTAGGTAGATGTAGTGGTCTACCTTGCCGAGTTTTGCATTTTCTATCTTGACAATTATGTTCTTATTCTAAACTTGATTATTGCACATAATTTTCTTTTTACTGAAGTCATCCACTTCACTCGGCTCTATTTTACTCATAGCTCAAGGCAGAGATGGATTCATCCTTTTTCCAAGGACATTACTGCAAAGTGAATACAAACTGTCCCAGCCAGAATTTGAACTCAGCTTGCTGAGTTCATTCTCTGTTTCATTACCTATCTAGCTAACCCACACCTCCGGCTGTTATTAAAATTTAAGAAAAAAATGTTTCCAGAAGATTATTTTTAAATTATTTTCACAATGAAAGCCAAACGGTAGAAGATATTTTTTAAGGTAAGCCTCAACATCATGGAAATATTGCCAAGAGGTAAGAATAAGCTTACAAAATACAAGATAACAATTTGAAAAAAAAAAAGCTGTAAGACAACAAGTCTGGTTGGTCTCTTAATAGAAACTGTCCCGTGACCATCATCTTTTGCCGGTATGTTGGGT
>OY735236.1:29156356-29221356 GCA_963457665.1 Thysanoteuthis rhombus | reverse complement strand
AGAAATTTTCTTCTTCCTAGGCATAACAAGGAGTAAATATTTAAATTTTCAGCCCTCTAACTTCATTAGCTAGAGATTTGGGGGATAAGGAGGCTTAGCTCCTTGAAAGGCCACCACCAACCTTTAGTGAGATTTGATCAAAAAGAAAAATCTACATTGACACGAATTAATTTAGTTGCTGAAAAACAACCCCAAAAGCTGAATTATTCTTTATGCAATTCATGTATGTACAAATATATCCTTGTTATTGTATAATGTCTGTAGATGCAAAGGGTGACCTATGATTTATAAAGCTTTGGGGGGGGTACTCTCCATGAAGGGCCCAAGGGGCATTTTCCGAGAGTCCCTCCGCTCAGCTTTGCCTCTGGTAGGTATGATTCATATCATTGACAATTCTGTGTTTCTTTTGGCTAATTAATGGTTTGAAATACATGGAAAAACCATTCTCAGTATCTATTTTGAAACAGGTTAGTCACTCAATAGAAACCGTCATATGACTAACACTTTTAACAGCACATCATGTTGGGGGTGATCAGTTTGGAAAAAGGGTGATCAATGAATACGTTACTTCCTTCACCTTTTGTTGGATCATTAAAGGGTTTGAATTTTCAAAAAACAAGCAGGCATTAACTAGTGACCTATTTAGCATAAATACACATTGTAAATTGAACTCCCACCCCATTAAAAACTTATTTTGTGGGGAATTTTAAAAAAACAAAAAAAATTTTTTTCTTTCTAGGCATTATGAAGAGTAAATGTTGAAAATCAGCCCACTATCTTTGTTAGTGTGGCCTGAACATGTGGTACATACATGCATATATAGCCAGCTGAACTGACTCAAAAACTGAAGAAACCAATTTGATAGTTTCATTTATGTTTCTAATATGAAAACTTGTAAGAAATCATGATAAGTCTGCCGTCTGTTTGATTTTCTGTTCATCAGATGTTTGTTTTGCTGTCAAAAGTCGGCCTTACACATGAACTTCAGCAAGACAAAGATCATGTGCAACAACCACATCAAAGATAAAAACACTAAGATCAAAATTGAGAACTGGAGAAAGTAGATCACTTCATCTACCTAGGACAACGAATCTCCATGAGACCCTCAAAAGAAGAAGAAATCAAACAAAGAATCACACTAGGATGGCAAGCCTTTGGCAGAGCTAGCTCAACCTTCAAAAATAAGAAGATCCCATTAATCCTAAAAAGAAGGGTGTATAGCCAATGCATCCTCCCAATAGTTACTTATGGAGCTGAAACATGGAACCTAACCAAGAGACAGATCCGCAGATTGAGAACTATGCAATGTGCACATGAAAGAATTATGCTAGGCCTCTCATGGAGATATCACAAGACAGCACAGTACATCCGAGAAAAGACAAGAGTCAGGGACATCATAGAATCCATTAAAAATCTGAAATGGCAGTGGGCTGGCCATATTGCAAGAATGGTGGACAACTGATAGACATCACGACTCACAACATGGATCCTCTGAGATCACATGCGCAACCGAGGCCGGCAGAATATTAAATGGAGAGACAAGATAGACAAATTCAGAAAGTACTGGCTTGCGATGCCCATAATCACTGTCAGTCCACCACTGGTTTGGTAGCATTCGAGCATGCTTTTTGTTTGTTTTTTTAAAGTCAGACTTTTTCATTTATCACTCCCCAATTAATGGTCAAAGAACCAAGTTGTTCATTGATCACCCCTTTTTTCTAAATTCTTTATTTGATCAGCCTCAACACAGCATGCTACATAAAGATGTTCACTGACGGTTTCTCTTGCATAACTAACCAGACCTGCTTTGAGTATGTTGGCTATCTCCCACATCATATAACATTCATTATTCTCAAGTAATGTCTTGATTTGATCACTATCAACTTCAAATGGTCTGATGACTTTTTGGCAGACCGTATATGAATTAGGTATGCATCATGGATTTTTATTGAAAATCTCCTGGTTTTATTTACAACGTAATATTTGAATAAATGCAGGTTTGATGTGCTCATCCAACTTGTGTCCATAAACTGAAATCAATTTTCAGTGTTGCAAACTTTATCATTTAATTAAACGATGATCGTATTGCAAATTTATTGAACAGAAAGCATTCATTGAAGATTACGATAAAACTATTGGACTATGAAAATTTTGCATTATTTTCGTATCAAATCCATTGATTCTTCTAATTAAGTCAAGTTGGGATTTTATCTCATTGCAAAATTGATTGTTACTATTTTGAAATTTATACTGTTAAAGTTTATCTGCTGTTCCAAGCATTTTATCAAAAAAAATATTGATTGGAGTCAGGGCTAACTTGAGACGAGCTTCTGGAACAAAGAGAGTAGTGATCTCCAAAAGTTTTGAATTTAGTGTCTGAGGACACGGGCATTGCAGCCACTTTTCCGCAGGAATATGAAAAGATATTTTCAAGGGTGGTAGCTAAAGGGTATATTTGGAATATACCTTAGTGGTAACCCCATTGCCAGCAGATAATAATGGTCTTTTGATAGGGGAACATGAAGTGGGGCTTACATAAAACAATTGTACCATGCCATCTTTCACTGAAAATGAGGTTGCTACTTTCAAACACCCTTACTTCCAGTGAGAAGGCCTGATTATGCATATTTACATATATATATATATATACATACATATATATAGCGTTGATTCGTTTCTAAATCACATAGTTAAATTTTTATTATGATTTAAAGTCTTCTGGTTTTCAGTTAATACTTAGTTTCACTAATTTGTACAACCATACCTTAACCCTACTCAAAACCCACACAAATCAAAACCATAGTATTCAAGGTATTTCATTCATACACACACACACATATTTATCTATTTTGTCAAGTTAACAATGAGGAAAATAGTATTTAGATAGAACTTATTATACTAACATGTTTCACTTCTCGGCTTTGTTAAAGTACTAATTTTAAATAAAACAATATTGGAAAGTTGTCTTTTTAAGATATGTCAATATCATAAATTTGATCCAAATACTATTTTCCTTATTGTCAACTTAACAACATTGTTGGATATTGTATCCACATGCCCATCTTATATATATATATGTATATATATATATATATATGAATTATGAATCGCATTATATTATATAGAAACTTATTTGAAATGATCTCCTGTCATTACACGGATATCATATCACTCAATTTAGACATCATAAATGGAATAAACAATAAAAGAATATGGTGTTGCTGCAGGAATCAAACCTGCTACCGATAGGGTAGCCACTTCAACAGCAATGCTCTTACCATTGAGCTAAACTGCCACTGTTAATGCAAAAGCCAAAAAACAGCTTTCAACTCAAAGTCTCATCTCGTTCATTCTTGGTCTATTTGTCTCTGTCAACACAACAGTTATGTATTTAAGAAACGGACATATTTGGTCTGATGAAATGAATTATAAACTCCATTATATTATATAGAAACTCACTTGAAATGATACCCAGTCATTTCACGGTTAGTATATCACTCAATTTTGAAACCGTAAATAGAATAAACAATTGAAGAAAATGGGGCTGCCGCAGGAATCGAACCTGCCCCCTGATAGGGTAGCTACTTCAATGTATGATTCATTCTATCAGACCCAATATGTCCATTTCTTTAATATATACACATATACATTTTATTATATATATATATATATATATATATATATATATATATATATATATATACACACACATATATAATGGCTGGCTCTGGATCAAAGATTATAGATTTATTGAAAGGGTTTTCTACAGCTGTAAGACCAATATGTATCTTTTTCAGTTACTGAGAGGAATGAAACAAGACCAGAGAAGCTCAAATTAATAAAAATACAAATTGACATGGAAGAACCAAGAAAAGTTTCTTCCATTGTGAATTCCACAACTTGACAAAGTTTCAAAGAAAAATACTGGCCAAAGTATCAGGAATTCAGAGAAAAGGGCTTGAAGTTTCAAAAAGAAAATATGGCAGAAATTCAAGCAAAAAACGTCCATCTCCTCCCTCCCAATTTGTATTCTCTTTATTGTCAACATTATTCTCCATAATGTTGTTATCAACATGAAAAAAAGATATTGTATATTCCTCTCCCAGTAATCATCGTTCATCTCTGTTTCTATCTCACTGCCTTCTTTTTCCCCTGTTTTTGGTTTCCCCTGTCTCTCCTTTTCCTGTGTCTGTCATTCTTCATTATATTTTCTGTCTCTAATTTCCTGTCCTACTTCATTTTTGTACGTTTTCCAACTTCCTGCTTTTTTTGTATTCTTTCTTTTTTCCCTTTTCTCTTCTTTTTAGAAACCGTCAACCAAAACTGTCAACATTGGTTTCTTCAGTTTTCAAGTTAGTCTGGATGGTTATGTATGCATGTATGTATGTATGTATGTATGTATGTATGTATGTATATCATGTATTCAGGAAGCAAAGGTGTTGTTTACACTCTTTATTATGTATAGTAGAAAAAAAAGTTGGTTTTTTTTTGTTTTTTTAAAAGTCCCCACCTCAAATAGATTTCAGTGAGGGCTGCAATTTGTAATGTAAGGTATGCTTAATTAGTCCCTTAATTCCCGGCAGCATTTATGCTTGTTTTTAGAAAATTTGGACATTTTTTTGAAGACCACTGCCCAACAAATTGCAATAGCCGCAACTTATTCATTGATCACCCATTTTTCCAATTTTTTGATTGATCACCCCCAACACAGCATGCTGCCAAAAGATTTTGGTCACATGATGGTTTCTTTTGATTGACTAACCAGACCTATCTTCTTTTTTTTTTTTCCCAACTCTATCTCCTTTTTGCTCCTGTCACTATAAACTCGATTTTTCACTTTTTCTGCTCTCTCTTGCCTGTCTCTATTTGTCCTTCACTCTATTCCTCTCATTTCCCCCTCTCTTAATTCTTCTTCTTTTTCTCCTCTGGCCTCTACTTAGCACACCCCTCTCTTTCACATCTCTCCTTCCCATTCTACTTCACTCTCCTCCTGTATCATTTTCCATCTTTATGTTCGATGGCTTCATTGAAGGCAACATATTTCCCATTTGCATGTCAATGTCCAATTGGACTGGGCATTTGTTCTGTGCAAGTTCCCCAACATTCAAACGTTCGCAATCTTGGCATGTGGAACCATAAAATCTTTATTGATCTATGCCAAGAGTGTGAAAGTACCGTTCACTTCTCCATTGCAAGTAGGATTTCTAGCAAGACTTCACTTGCAATTGTCTGTGTGGCTCTACTAAAATGTAAAATCCATTCTCTTTAATTGTTCCAAGACTTATCTGGACTATTGAACTCATCTTCTGTGTTATTCATGTTGTTCGCACAATGTTTCAGCCAATTCATTCTACGGCCTTCTTTAGGTGTAAGATGATACCGTCTACAACTTTGAGAAGAGTAATTATTATTCTAGGAATCATTTCGACAATTTAACTCAATCTTTGTGTTTTTTTATGTTGTTATATATATATCAGTTTCCTGGTCTTATATATGCACACACACACACACATACACATACATATACACATATCATCAGAGATCTTCTACCAAAATTATCAATGTAGATTTTTTTTTTATTGATCATGCCCAACACGGCATGCTGCCAAAAGACTTTGGTCCTATGAGGGTTTCTATCGGGTGACTAACCAGATCTGTCATATATTGACTAGGATACTTCACACACACTCACCAAGAAACTCTACATACCCAAAAGCCCAATTACTTCATTAGCTGGCCTATAAAACAAGTTTTACAGCAACCTTTTTGTGTCGAAGACCACTGTTCATGACTACCAGTAGGTTGGTGGGCATCATTCACTTTTCAAGTCAAATTTATATTTATGATTAATAATAAAGATGCATATATAGTCTGTTGGATTAAATATTAATTTCTGATGCACAAAAATTACCAAGAAACAGCAAGTTTTTTGAAAATTATCTGTATCATTATTGAAAAAAACAAGGCACATATGTATTTTGACTTAATAACTAACATAAAGGGCAATAAAGCATGCAGTCTTGGTCAGGGCTGGCTTTAAGCTGATTGGACCAATTGCTCCGCATTAGGTCCCACGCCTCAGGGGACCTCACACTTAGGTATATTCTAGTTCTGTCAAATACACACAATATCACATTGCAGATGAACAAGATGACTCACAGAGAACAGCAACAATATCAATTTTGTTCTAAATTCCTAAAGATTCAACTGTGTTTGTTTACACTGTTTGATTTTTTTAAAAACTTTTACTCATTTTTTTATTGTACTTGAATTAGATAATGTTGTTCAATTACTTCATCATCAGTCTTTTAACATCCGTCGTTGGACATAGACCTTCCTCAGGATTCGCCACTCTTCTCTATCATGGGTGTCGCGGAGCCAGTATTTTCTGATCTTCAATCATAGAAGAGCATGAAAATTATTTCTGTGAAATTTTCAGGTGCACATTTTGATTGCTTCTCATTGTACTGTTGAGATATTAAGTTGATTTATATTCCTAAGATTCTACAGACCTCGACTGTTAACGTGGGGCTTTGCAAAAGGTGTTTCCAATAGGGCCCTGCAGGTCCTGATCCAGGTGTAGAGTTATGAGCTGAATACACGAAAAAAAACTAATTCAAGTGAACTAAAATAAAAATTAATAAACCCTTGTCAAAATACACCTCCGAACTGAAGTAATGCCTAAAGTGAGCCATAACAAGGGTGGTGCAAGAAATTACTAGGGGTACAGCTAAAGTTTCAGGGGGCCCTGTGAGCCCTGCATCTCAAGACCCAAATTCCTTCATTGCAACAGTCTAAGATGATAAACTATATATTTTTGCCAAAAGTTGGTGATGGGGGAAGGTTTGTTATGACCCTGATAAAAAAAAGTAATGCCAATGAACAATGCTCTATCAGTCTGCAATACGCAATTTTGATATACTTTGCAGCATAAGTATCAGAGCCATATTTCAATGTGTTTGGCTTTTTTTTTTTGGCTTTCTTTTCTCATGTACTATTTGACTTCACAGTCAGAGTTTAATCTGATCACCTTACCTAAGGAAGAGGGTTATTGGGGACAGGAGAAACTGCATGGCAAACGTTATATGTCAAAAGAGTTAAAATACAATGTATAATTGTGTCATCAAAATCAAAAACCCCAATGCTAGCATTTAAAAAAATGAGGGTAATAAAATAATGGTAGCCAGCCTTTGGTAGGCACATGCAAAAAGGTTGTTTTACAGGGTATTGTTTGGACTACTGTTCACTGCAATGTATTTAACTGACCCATGGGTACAGTTTAAACCTTTGGGGATTTTCATCCTATCTGTGATACAAGTGCATTGGACAGAGAATGATATTTAGTTGCTTTTGTTTTGTTTTTTTCAAAGAGTATCTTGAAGACCAGCGAATGTGGTAACTTGTGTCCCATTATGTCTCAAACCCCAATCCTTTTAGACGTTGTACTTTACGGGTTGAAAAGATGACATTACACGCTGAAATATAGAGCCATTGTGTTTAAAGTGAAAAGGTAACAGACTATTTATTTATACTGGTATGTAAAGTGGAAAGTTTCGAGAGGGAAAATGAACAATAAGCTTGACCTTAACTAACCAGCTCTCCTGATCAGCAGGTAACGTGTCACGATCAGGTGCCCTTTACAGGTTGTCTCCATATGTCAGCTGAAAAAGAGGAGAAACAGGTCTGATCAGTCACTCAATGGAAACCGTTACCCAACCATTATCTTTTGGCCACATGCTGTGCTTGGGATGATCAATAAAAAGATAGAGAAAAAGAGGTGATTGATGAATAAGTTACTTCCCTTGCTTCTCTCTTTTGATCACTAAAAACATCCAGATTTTAAAAAAAAACAAGCGTGAATGCTGCCAGACACAAAGGATCATTTTAGCATAGATTTATATTGCAAACTGACCCCTAAACGACTATACCTTTTTTAGAGAGAAATTTTTGAAAAACAAAAAAAAAATATGATAGAAGTAAATGTTTAAATTTTAAGCCATCTAGCTCTTTTGGCACAGCCTGCATGAACAACAACTCATGCATGCATAGATAGCCAGCCAGCCAGTCAGTCAGCCAAACCAACTTAAAAACTAAGGAAACTTATGCTGACAGCTATGGTTAACAATTTCTAAAAGCATGTTTTGATAGTTCTGTTGTTGCATCCTCAACTTTTCAAACTTTATTATTATTATCCTTATGTTTTGGTTAGATAAGATGACCTTTGAAGCATTCGAAAATCCCCCCCAAAATGGGGTTGTGCTATGGACCAGATACAGTGACTAAACATTGAGCTAAAACCATGAAATTCAGACAGAAATGGGGGTCTTGTCTCATCTGAAGGCCACCTTATACGCTGATATATATGGTATATCTAAACAATTTATAGCTAAAACTGTCTTTTAAAACAGCCATAATTGGTTAAATTTTTCCATTTGTAGCTAACATTATAGCTAAAAATGTTGTATTTACTCATTTAAAGCCCACTTATCAAATAAAATAAATATACACCAAGACTCCAGAACAAATTAATTGAATAAGTAAATTTATTTTCATTTAACCTATTACTGCATATTATACCTCATATGTATCATATATCATATATGTATGTATGTATATATATATATATATATATATATATATATATATGTATATATATATATAGAGAGAGAGAGAGAAAATGAAACAAAGCATACAATAACACCCACCAAAATGAGGTTGTCTTATAGGCCAGATACAAAAACAGTGATTAGACAAAGATCTAAAACATTGTAATCAGATCTGAAACTGGGGAGTCATATTATCTGATGGTCACCTTATTTGATGGAATATACGTTAGTTAATCCTTGTGAGATCATTTTACATTTCATATATATTTTTCCTCTGCTATCCAAATGTAGATCATTTTTATAAATGCCTTTTATAAACTGAAATCATATTAGAGAAGAATCATTAATTTATATCGGAAAAATTTTCGAACATTCCCTGGACCTCAAATTCTTTAGGATTGTATTATAAGCCTTGTTATTGGATGTCATGATGATGGGACGGACAGGAAACTAGGGTGTTGGAGAAAAAGGAAGAGGGTGTACGTTGCCTCTATAATGGCTTACTGTGAAAAGAAATCTGAACACTTTTTTTGCTTCTCGCCAAAACAAACATTCAAAAAGCTAGGATTATCTGTATTTGGATTCAGTTCGATAATATCTTTTTAGAAAGGAAACTAATTTTTTCCAGTGGAAGAGTCCATTCTTTAGAATGATAGGTAGGAGATATTTTTATAAGCAAACTTGTTGTCTTTGTGGAAGAGTCTTCATGCTTTATGTAAGTTAATTTTGATTAACTACTATTTTCTTTCATCTAAATTTTAGTTTGTTTTATCATCGTATTTTATTTATCTTATTTCTTATAAGATGAAGCATTGTCAACCATTATTATCAACAATTCTTGACTAGTATATCATTTTTCTTTGATTACAAAAAAAAGCTGTTACATCCATCATTAGCCTTGACAGGAGATCAGCAATCATATAAATCCCATATAAACTTGCTTGTCTGTTTATAAAGAAACATCTATCAAAACTATCAACATGGGTTTCTCCAGTTTTTAAGTGATTCTGGCATACTATCTACATAAAAAAAAAGACGGGTCTCTTCTGACCAACATGAAAAATGACTTTGTTGATAAAATTTCTTAATCAGGATTTATTAGTCTGTCTGGAAGTAAATCTATGATTAAAAAGGGTAAATATTACTTTGAGAAAAACTGTAAATTTAGGTGTAACGAATTAGCGTAATTTTTTGAGTTTTACTATGCAACACTTTTTCCAGTGTATGACGCGTATAACCGACACTAATGGAACTAAAGACTGAAAATTCAAGATAATCTCTTTATTATGTCTGGAAGCTAAATTTTTTTTTGTGGGAAGTAAATTCAATTTCTAACATAAGTTTATGCTAAATAGGTCCAGCGGTGATGTTTTTTTTTTAAATTTGGAAGTTTTAGTGATCACTGCCCGACAAAAGGTGAGATAAGTAACTTGACCACTGGTCACCATTTTTTTCCATTTTTTTAATTGATCACCCTTAACATAGAATGCTGCCAAAGATGTTGGTCAGGTGACTGTTTCTGTTGAGTGACTAACCAGACCTGCTAATTAGTAAATTTCATTGTATAAAACAATTTCCTGGAACTTTTTCTAAAGCTTTTGGAATTTAAACAAACTGATCAGTCACTTCATTTGTCAAATTGGCTTGAATTTTTTGACATTTCACACATCTTTTGAAATTACTTGGCGAGGAAATAAAGAACATTTTTTTTCTATATTTTTTTTGTGGAAAAAAATTCCTTAAATTCCACAAACTTTTAGGTAGTAACTCATATATATATATTTATATGTGTATGTATGTATACATACATATATATATATATATATATATATATATATATATATATATTTACGCATATATGTATATGTGTGTATATATATATATATATATATATATACACATACACATATATTTATATATATATATTTACGCATATATGTATATGTGTATATATCTATATACACATATTTATATATATATATTTATGCATATATGTATATGTGTATATATATATACACATATATTTATATATATATATTTATGTATATGTGTATATATATATACACATATATTTATATATATATATTTATGCATATATGTATATGTGTATATATATATACACATATATCTATATATATATGTATTTACGCATATATGTATACGTGTATATATATATACACATATATCTATACATATGTATATATGTATATAGAGAGAAAGAGAGAGAATGTTCACAAAAGAAATAGATGGTTTCAAAAATTTTCTAAAGCAAAACTATTTAAGATGTTGACACTTATGATTTACAGTTTTGTTCGGAAACACTTGAAGTTTCTTATTGTAAGTTTCTTCACCAAAAGGTGTGTCTGATAGTGCTGACTTGTGATTAAAAGAGTTTTTTCATAAAATGAAAAATTCCATAAATAAAATTGTTAAAAATTTCTGAAAAATCAAAAAAGCTGTTTTTAGATGATGTCTAGTGGAGTACTCATGCGAACGTTCAAGGTCTTAGGGCAAATCTTGAGTCTGGCAGCTCTGACATAAGATCTTTACTAAATGATGAAAATTTAAATTTCTAAAAACAAAAAAAATGTTTTTGGAAGATGTCTAGAGCAATGCTCTGGTGAATTTACAAAATTTTGGGCCAAATGGTTTGTCTTGTAGAAACAAGATTTCAAAAAATTTTTTTTTTTTGAATTCCATCATGCAATTAAAATGTGAGCAACTGTGAGATACAGTAATGAACTTCAAAGCATGCGGATAGTGTCAAACAAGGGGACTGAAGCTGGTCGGTCAAGACAGTCCCTACCCAATCACATACCACCTTCCCAGGGACAAAGGGGGAGAGGTTTGTTTATAAATAGCTTGGATTCAAATGAAACTGCCCCCACTAGGATGCATTTCACCAGGATACAGTTGTCCAGGAGGCAAATGACTGGTACGCAAAAAATACTGGACACAAATTGGATTTCAGATTTAGTTTTATTTCTGTTTCTCATAAAACTAGGGTAGTGTCAGTTCAAAAGATGCATGTTCAGAAGGGGCCAGACTTTATGGGGTGTAGATCAGCCTACAATAATTGTCATGCTAGTTTACGCTTTCCGTTTGTCATACTAAACTATGGCTTTGAAGTATTTTGGTTACTTCTCCGCAGGAGTTGGCAATTTAGATATTTTATATCTAAATTTAGATCTATTATGTTGTCTCAGATGAAATGGCCATTATTTGGCATTTGTCTTTATGAGGGTGACTTTGACAAATTCTGAAGTAGAAAATATAGTTATACCTATTTAACTTATACATCATTAGCTCCTTTCAGTTTTTCAACTTATGATACATCACATCAGTTTTAATATAATGATACCTCCCTTTTGTAAATGCTCTCTTCAAAGGAAATCAGATTATTGTTTTTGTATGAGTTCAAACTCTGTGAAAATACTGTTCACGCTCTGAAGGACATCAATTTTGCTTTTGGAATAGGAACTTGCTCAGAAAGAACAGTGTGACTTTGATTCCACAAATTTTGTTCTGGAGACCTGAGCCTGGGTAATTACCATCGTGAATGATGTCAGTTGTTTAATGGGTGTGGCGGACACTGATCCATGCTTCTGCTCTTAATTCACAGATTTCAAAAACAACGATAGGACATTGTCTTGCATCTACGCAAAAGTGAAAAAAAAAATAGATGAATCTGTTCCTCATTAACTAAGAGCTGACAACAAAATGTTTCGTTTTACAATCTGTTCTTTACTAGTGGCAGAGAAGACAAAGGAACTATTTTAGGAAAGAATTATCGCATGCAATGAAAAATGGAACCCTATATGCAAGCGCAATGGCTAGATGCAACGGAAAAGCCAAAACATGTTTCGAAGCTTCTGTTTACTCCCCCAAAAGGTAATGCTTACTGTTTGATGATATTGTGATGGTATCCTCCGCTATTATGATATTAACAGCTCAATCACACCGCCCACAGATTGATGAAATCCATCCAAAATTAGCCAGAATACAACCAGCATTGATGAACAAACATAAATTCATTTTTGTGGCATGACAATTCCAGACCCCATGTTGCCAAAACCACCAAAACAAAATTTTGGCAACTTAATTATGGAATCTTAGATCATCTTCCATATTCACTCGGCTTATCACCTATTCGGGCACCTAAAAAAGTTTGCCAATAAAGAAATGATAATGACAGCGTTTGAACTGTTCAAAAAGACACCATAATTCCTATAAAGGAGGAATCTTTACACTTACAAATTGATTGAAACAAATGAAGCTTATTTTGGTTAATAAATCAGGCTTGTTTATCTCATCAAGTTGTCTTTATTTTTCCTTTCATAAACAGCTATATTCACATGGGACATCCTAAGATAATTTTAGCTAAAAGATCTATAATCTGTCATTTTTCTATTTCTTTCTATTAGATCCCTTGAGAACTACTGATTTAAAAGACTTCAAACTCAACTTTGTGCTTCTTTGTGGGCTGAATAATATTTACCGGGCTAATGTCAACTTTTTTTTTAGATATTGTAAATTACCTTTCATTTTTCTTTTCTAATAACCAGTATTTTAACAACAAGTGATTCCCATTAGTCCTCAAAAGAAGGGTATTCAATCAATGTATCCACCTGATAGTCACCTGTGGAGCTGAAACATGGAACCTAGCAAAGAGATTGACCCTCAAACTGAGAACCATGCAATATGCACATGAAAGAATTATGCTCAACTTCATATGGAGAGATCAAAAAACAGTGCAATTTATTAGGGAAAAGACAGGAGTCTGAAACATCATGGAATCCATTGGAAAACTCAAATGGCAATAGGCTGGTCATGTTGCAAGAATGGCAGACAGCTGCTGGACATCACGACTTTGCAACATGTATCCCCAGAGATCACATGCAGAACCGAGGCTGACAGAACATAAGATGGTAAGATAAACTAAAACAAGTTCAGAAAGTCTTGGCTCTGCAACAGCCGCAACAAAGAGGTCTGGGAAAGGTCTACATCCAACAATGGACAATAAAAGACTGATGATGATGATTTCTCAATTATGCCTAAAAAACTATCTTATTTATGAGATTATGGGTTCCCGTGGCAGATTTTAGATAATATTTTGGGTTACCACCCAAAGAAGTTAAGAACCACTAAACTATACCAAAATATGAGTAGTAATACAATGAACAACCATAGACATCAAAGATGGCAGAGGTTTCTTTCCTTCTATATATGTGCGTATATTTGTTTTTTAAACCTTTGTTTGTGTGTTCCAGCTCTCTTGGCCATACTGTTTAATCTGCAGACTTGAAAATTGGCTTCAGTACTCCACTAAAGCCCTTCTGAAAATTTCTTTTTTGATATCTGGAAAAAAATCTTTTTTTTACTTTTTGCAGGAGCCTAATTCTGACGAGTTTAATGAAAAACATCTAGATTCTCCAGGGTTCTAGATATTTCTAAAAGTTTTTTTCTGCTCCATTTTAAATGTTTTCCATAGGAGAACACCATGTCATTGATAGAATTCACTGAGACCATATTCATTCTTTGAATCATTTTACATAACTTCAAATTTTGACGTATGGTTGTTCAATAATTGACTTTGATGGTATTTTTTTTGTTTTTGTTTTCATTTTTTAAAAATTATTCTTTAAATTCAGCACTTTTATTATGTCATTGGAACATGAATGAAATCATATTTTACGCCATCATTTGCATGAATCCAATTCTATTTTATTACATAGAAATATGTAGAATGATGGTTAAGCAAGCTGATCTTCCAAACCATACCTAATATAATGAATATAATTCTCACAGAGTATCCCTCTTTTGTGAATTAGTGCCAAACCTAAATAAAAACTGGTATACTTTGATTAGTATACTTAATTCATTCCAAAATTTTCCGTACAGTTTGAAACCATACAATTCAATGTTTTATCATAATTTAATGCGATTTTGTTTTCAGCTCATACTTAGTTACATTAATTTATACAGCAAAACCTTAATTGGCAAAAATTTGCTTTTGGTAAGATTTAACAAGAGGCTGATTTTTGGGAAGGAGATAATCTATTGAGGTGTTATGGCTACTACTACTTACAGGCAAAATCTTCAAGCTAGCCATCATCATTATCATCATCAGTCTTTTAACGTCCGTTGTTGGATGTAGACCTTTCCCAGGATCTGCCACACTTCTCTATCGTAGGTGTTGCGGAGCCAGTATTTTCTAAATTTGTCTAGTTCATCTCAGCATCTTGTATTCTTCCAGCCTCAGTTTCACATGTCATCTCTGGGGATCCATGTTGTGAGTTGTGATGTCCATCAGTTGTCTGTCATTCTTACAACATGGCCTGCCCATTGCCATTTAAGTTTTCTAATAGATTCTATGATGTCTCTGACTCCCATTTCCTTCCTTATATACTATGCTGTCTTGTGATCTCTTCATGTGAGGTTGAGCATGATTCTCACATGTACGCATTGCATGCTTCTCAGTTTGCGAGTTTGTCTCTTGGTTAGGTTCCATGTTCCCACTCCATAAGTGACTATTGGGAGGATGCATCGGTTCAGCTAGATTTTAAAGAAATATTCATCAAAGAAATTTCTGAAAGTTGTTTGATTTTCAACAGATTTTACCACAGAAAAGAAATTTAAAAAAAACTATGAACATTTTAAACTGTATTTTATTAAATCTAACCGGAAAGGATATGGTCTGGTGTTAGTATTTAGAGTTAGTGCTCGGAAAGGTTAGTTGCATAATACAAAATGCAAAATCATACCTACCTACTAACCCTAATTCCAAGCCTACCTACAAACCCTGATTCCAAGCCTACCAACTAATCCTAATTACAAGCTTTCCTACTAATCCTATCAAAAATATAATCAATAATTTTTCATGAGTAGTATCAGCCAGATTATTTCCCTTGCCAAATATTGGCATTTTGTAAAATTTTACCTTAACCAAATAATGACTCCTTGACTGAACTACATAAAAACTGCTCTATTCAAGGTACTGCTGTAAATATTAAATGTGTTCTTCCCCTTGGAGTCCACTCGGATAGTGTAATGGGTAGCACATTTGCCTCACATGCAGAAGGTCCCAGGTTCAATTCCCAGTATAAAAAAACTCCTTATTTGGACAAATTCCCCTGTCTACTTGACAGCTAATTGAGTACTCTCCAAGCTGTGTGATTCAATGGACTTAAAACCTCTCAATAGAATGATCATGAAAACTTACAGAAATAAAGTCCTGGTCTCAACCAGACTTGAGACTTGCAATGATCACTAAGCTGACATGTGAATCAGAAACCGGGACTTTGTCGCCAGACTCCATACTCCATTGAAAGTTGCCTCTTGAGAAACGGGACACTTGATCTTTTAGTCCGTCACTTTAGAATAGTGGTTAGATAACTAGTCATAGGCCATTACTGCTGTAGTGAGTTTGATCCTCATTGGGTGTCATACTTAGTTAAGCTTAGTAAATAGCTGGTTACCATTGTTTCACAAGTTAACCTAGCAAACCATTACTACTGTAGTGAGTTTGATTCTCACTGAATGCCCAACACTTTTGGTGCAGCACAATCTTTCTAAACCCTACTTTCCTCTTATTTAGCCTCATGTCTCATGCACCAAAGTAAATTAAGAGAACATTAGTATATAAAGTTATAATTATAAATAAGGACACCTCATTATAGAGCAATTAATGAGTAGTGAGTTTGATCCTCATTAAGTTTCCCTCATGAGTGGCCTTGTGCCATACAAGACTAAATTTAGTAGATCTTAATAACCATTATCATGATGGATTTCTTCTCTTGCCTTTTGTTGGGTGGTGATCACTAAAAAAAGTCCTAATTCAAGAAAAAAATAACATAGAATCTACTAAAAAACTTAAATGGCAATGGGCCGGTCATGTTGCAAGAATGGCAGACAACCGATGGACATTACAACAAACAACATGGATCCCCAGAGATCACACATGAAACTGAGGCTGGCAGAATACGAGATAGAGAGATGAACTAGAAAAATTCAGAAAATACTGGCTCCGCGATGCCCATGATAAAGAAATGTGGTGGATCCTGGAGAAGGTCTATGTCCAATGATGGACGATAAAAGACTGATGATGATGATGATTATTGCGACTGGACACACACTAGGTGTGGCATAAACTTACTTTTTAAATCAATCCCCACCCCCGAAACAAAAAATGTATTTTTGAAAGGAATTTTGAAAAAAAAAAAAAAAACATTTTTGTATACATAATGAATAAATGCTTTAATTTTCAGCCCCCTAGCTCCATTGGTTTGGCCTGTGTGCAAGACACATACATAGATAGGTAGACAGCCAGACTAATTAAAAAAATGAAGAAACCAATGTTGACAGTCTTGGTTGATAGTTTTATAATTAGATGACAGTTACATCATTTAAAAGAGTAAGATTCTTTATTGGATTAAATAAAAGCAATCACAAATTCAATATTTCTAAACTTGATTTCAGGAATTAAATCTCAGCTCAATAAAGAAATAATTGTCTTATGAATCTCACAAGAGGGACATCATTGGATGAAACAATAATATCACTAGAGAAATTTGAGTAATCATTCCTGATGTTAGGGAATTGGTTATTATAGCCGACTGAGATGATTGATAAGTTTGAGTCACCTCAAGTGATGAGTTCAGATCTTCCATGTGTGCAGTAACTGTTGATCAGACAGCAATCTAAATTGACCGACTTGAAGATGTCTGTTTTATTACAAAGTTTATTCGCATAAGAAGATTCCAGAAACTCCCTGTAGGCTCTGTCAAATAGCGAACTTTGAGCAATCTATCTTTTCTTTCTCGAGTGAATTGCTTTTGTTGGCGTCTTTGGCAACTTTCCTACCTGGTTTTTCCATTTCCTGTTCATCTCTCTGTCTTGTTGCGGTCTTCGAGTTCAGAGGGCATTTTTTTTGTTTCGTTTTTCTGCCAAAACCTGACAATAAATACATCTTATTTTTAGATGAATAATATTATCTCATATAAAAAAAAGGGATTTTTTTTTCCTCCTCTGCCAATGAAGTAGGGGACAAAAAAAATATCACGGGCGAAATTGAACTTCAGATTTAAAAACTTTTAATGGCATAAGTAAAACTAGAAAGTAATACAGTGTGCATACATCTGCCAACCCATACACCAAAAAAAAACTGAATGAAAATCAGCTCATGAATAGCTATGATGCAGGAAAGGTGACTGTGTAGGTTTCAATTTTCCATATTCTGGACTACTGTCTTGATATATGAAAAGTATCTTTTAAAAAAAATACCCTGAATCAGCACTAAAATTTGATCAATTGTTCTGTAGCCCATGGCCCACCCTTCCACATATATATATATATATATATATATATATATATATATATATATATATATTATTGTGTCATCTACACACAGCAGTTTGATGTATTATATCTCTTCAGTATGGCAATAGACTTTCCATTATCCCATCCAGTACCATGAGGTAGGATTGAAACCTTTGCTTCAGACCCGGAGGCCGATATCCTTCCTCTGAGTTATGGAACTAAATGGTCAGTAAGGCTGGATTTAAGCGATATATTTATTCACACATAGATTCCCCATCTACCAGAGTGCTCTATTCCTATGGAAGAGCATTGCATAAGCTTACAATGGATGAGTTACCTCACTTAATGAGTGCTCAGACACACACATGTATATATCTATGAAAGAACCATTTTGATAGATATCTAATATAAACGCACATACATATATATATATATATATATATATATATTGAGGAACTATATTGTGTATGCAGTTGTATTGATATTAAGAGGTTATTTGTAGGCACACTATCAGGAGTATCCTCATGTAGGAATAGCACAAAGCCATACAATCCTGAAGTTCTGTGCTTAATGTTGCAGACAGCCATATTGTCTCGATTCTCCTTCAAAAGGTTGGAAGATCTCTATAGCCAGCTTGGCATTTTCCTGCTGCAGATTGTTCATGCCTTGTGGATTGAACCGCAGGCAAGCCTTTCTATTAGAGTACTCCTTCAAAGGGTCGGTAGACCTTTACAGTGAGCACACGTCTGCCAGAACAAGGATGCTTCTGTCAAACCTACGACCTTAGAATCCAGCTCCTATCTATGCCACCTCGATTGACCACAGGATGGTAACCCTTGGTTTAAAGGGTAGGGTTGGCCGTGGGCAAGATGGCCTCATCTTGAAAATCCATGGCTCAAGCTGGAGGAAAAATCTGCTGTGGTTATCTCTCCAAACAATCTTTGCCTGCAAAGGCAAGGTATTCATTCATTCAGTTATATATATATGTATACATTTATATATATATATATATATATATATATATATATGTTAAAAAAGAACCTTCTTGATAGCTGAGATTGCTATATATCTATCTAATATACACCACACAAACCCACACATATTGGGGATAACTTGACATCAATTGCTGGCCACCAAAGTGGGTGTTATTAATTATCAAAATGATCGGTTTGTTAGCCAGGGACTTGAGCGATGTGAGTGACACTTGATTTAACATTTTCTTTCGTCTTCTGGAATCAATTTAATTATTTTCAAATAAGAAAAAAAAATCAATATTTGAGAATGTGAATCGTATTTTCAAGTATCATTCTGTTTTTGAATTTTCTTCTGCTCAGATATTCGTTGATTTTGTGCGTTTACAGTTTTGCAACATTTGATAAATACGATTGGTGAATTCAACTATAAGATGAATTAAGATCTACAGTGATCTAGTCTATGTATTTACACCCACTGATATGTACAAAAATATGCATGTGTATATACATATATGTGTATGTTCTTATCTATCTATCTATCTATATATGTATATATATGTATATATTTATAATATTCGAACATTCAGTTTGTTTGTGCCTCTTCTCCACAAAAACAACAAGGCCTATCGACCTGATATTCCGCCTGTAGACTGAGGAGAGGTCAACTTGAAGCATGAGCTATGTGAAGTTGACCTCGGAGGTCATTCAAAGTTACCATTTCTTGGTCATTTCTAGCCAATTTTCTGAATTGTTAGCCAACATTTAGTATTAAGGATGCTGAAACTTAGCATATGGGTACTTCTTCACATGGCAAGGATTCAATCTATATGACTTGATGCCTCAGGTCATTCAAGGTCATCAGAGGTTATTTCTGGTCTTTTTAAAACAATATTTCAAGTTATCAGCCATAACAGCACTCATGAAACTAAATTTGGGCACAGAAGTACATCTTTCCATGGTGAAGGTCATATGCTATTCGGAGGTTGACCTCTGAGGTCATTTGAAGTCATCAGGGGTTATTTCTAGCTAATTTTCAGAGTTGTAGGCCAAAATTTTTCCACCAAGAATACTGACATTGAGCATATGGGAACATTATCTCACATTGAAGATAACAGGGTAAGCGAAGCTGATATTTAATGTTAATTGAAGGTTATAAGAGATCAATTCTGGTCATTTCTACTCAATTTTCAAATTTTTGTAATCATTCTGTACATACATACCTGAAATTTTCTTAGCAAAGGTCATTGGCAATGCGATATTGACCACAGAATTCATTTGAGGTCACCTGAGGTAATTTTTCGTCAATTGTAACCAATCATCTAAGTTGTTATCCATGATTTTGCTCCTACAAAACTGAAATTTAACATAGAGGTAAATTCTTTTATGGCCAAAGTATTTATAAATGTTAATTTGACATCAGGATTATTTGAGGTTACCTTGTATTATTTCTGGTAATTTTCTTGCCAATTTCCTTAGTTGTCAGCTGCAAAATTGCACTAGGCTGCAGAAGTTTTGCATAGAAATACATCTTTACATAGCGATATAGGGTTGATTGAGAAAGTCACATGAAGTGTTTTCTGGAAATTGTATCAAGGCACAAAGACAATTCCAAGATTGACTGACCTTTACCTGACTTCTCCATGCTTTTCTCATGGACAGCTCTGTATTGGTTGTTCTGTGGTGGAATCCTGGTACCCAATGGGTGAAACACTGATGTTATATATCCAAGAGCCCTGTCAAAGTAATGGACAACATGATTTGTTCTTTTTTTCTTTTTGCATCAGAATATTTCTTCCGTTACAGTTACTTGTGTACTGAGTGTAAATAATCGTTTTTCCATCTGTAGTGTTGTGTAAGAAGAAATGTATCAAAGAACACATTCTTTCTGTTTGGTTATATTCTAAGTCATTTTTCGGTTTCACAATGCCTGATATCCCTGCTAGTATATATATATATATAAATATATATATATAGATATGTTTTCTGGGTAACCATGTAAGTAAACCCTGTTTAAAAGAAAATTAAATGATATGTAGTATAAAGTGATGTTTGATCAACAATGCTGGGTAACCATGTTAAAATAAATGTTTTGTTTTGAAATCCCTGAAACAGTTAAATGATAAACAACAGATGAAGAGAAAATTAACACATTGTACCATAATATCAAAGTATGTGTAAAACATAAAGAAACAATGGAGAAAAAAATATACAAATTACATAAACAAATATTGTGAAATAAGTGACTGAAATGACCAAAAAATTTTGAAAAAGTTTTTTAATGACTTCAGTGTTTAAAGTAGTAAAGCTTTATATATATATATATATATATATATATATATATATATATATAATCAAGTAGACAATTTGGAAAGTAGTATTTGAATTATGCTTACATGTTTCGCTTTTTGACTTTGTCAGAGAAGTAATTTTAAATGGAACACTGTTTTTTTTTAGTAAATAATGTCACATAATATATTGAATGAACACAAACATTTAAACTCACTCCTTTGGGGAAGCTGGAAAACAAAACATGTTAGTATAATAAACTTTATTTAAATAATACTACTTTCTATATTCTCCATTAGATTATATTGTCAGATATCATATCCACATACCCATCATACATATGCATATTCATGTAAATAATAAATTGCATTATATCATTTTGAAACTCTATTTAAAATGATCTCCCGTTATAACATGGTGAACGTATCATTTGGCCTTGACTATGTAAATAGAATAAACAATTAAAGAAAATGGGGCTGCTGCAGGAATGAAAACTGCAATCAATAGCCATTTCTTTTAATTATTTATTCTATTTATGTTGTCTGAGCCAAATGATATATTCTCCTTGTAACAATGGGAGATCATTTCAAATGATATAATGCAATTTATAATTATATATATTTGTATTTATTATATAATTTATAATTATTATAAATCCATATCATTGTAATATTGTAATATAGATATACATATATATATATATATATATATATATATATTTTACCCTTATGGTAGTATATAAACCAGCCAATTGTCTGTCTCCTAGAGACTGTTATTTATTTTCTTATCTTATATTAAATATGATCGTCAAAATTTGTAATTTTTTATATGTATTTATTATTGTATTCAGAAGACAGATTTCAAAATGGATGGCTCTTAATTCTTTGATCAAAAAGCCAGTAACACCTGAACTTCTTTGTTGCAAGCAAGTGATGTGAAGGAGATATTTAAACTATTAGTACCATAAAACATTATTTTCTACATTATAAAAGCTGTTTTGGCACTCACAGAGGCATTTAGAGGTAGAACCTTCGCTCAGCCTCTTAAATAAAAGCTCTTTACACTACAATGATTCCACTATCATTCATAACTTTGCAACTTCTATTTGGCAGTGTTGGAAATTTATCATTCAGATTGTGTCTACTAAATTTTATATTATATATCGCTTGGCAACTTCTTGCTCTGATGTGATTCCGAGCTTTCAATAACAAGCTGTCAGCCATCTCTGGAAACTCTTCATGGAAAGCCAAAGTTCATCGTGTTGTTTGTCAATTTGGACTACAGGACAGTTTTTCTGTATATAAAAGTGGTTCCTCGGGCAAATCACTTTACAGTCAATCGAGTTTTGTTTTTCAAATCAAAATCAAAGCATCCAGTTCACTTCAGTTCAGTCACTCGATCGTTGCCGGTAGTCTGAGGACGGTCGGGGGAGGCGAAGACCTCAGGTCAAATGAAGCTGAAGGAATTTAAAACAAAAGCCGGTTTCTCTCGCAATTATCAGTGTGAATTCATGTCATTCTTATTGTTCCATCTCTGTGAAACACACTGAAAAGTCTGAAATATCCAAAAATCTTTTAAAGAATTTTTTATTCAAATTTATTCAGTTAGTTTATCAGGAAATGCACTCATATATTTGTACTAGCTGAATACCTGTCCCAGGGACAAATCATGCGGCTAATATATACATAACTGTAGCGTTGAAAGAGATGAAAAGACAGAGAATAAATGAGATGAGATTTGGGGTTGGAAGCAGTTATTTGGCCTTTGCATCACCAGGAGCTGTTTGGCTCAATGGTAAGAGCATCGCTACATTGATTTTCTGAGATGAATTATTGTCACTTTTCAATGTTTCTTTCGGACTAACATCCTCATAATTGTTGTTTTCATTGGTGTAGTCACTGGCCTTCCTCAGGAATCTTCAAGTAGAATTTCTTCCAAAACCCTTTATTTCCTCTATATAATTTTCATCCCTTGCTTTTGGTCATATCTGACATTCTTCCAAGGGATTTGAGCTTGGAACTTTTTCTCCCTGAAAATCCATCCCATTTAGTACTGAATTGTTTCACAAATGTTTCTTTGTATCAAGTATCATTTTGCTTCAAGGTTACTAAAGAATTCATTCTTACTCACTTCAATATTGTTTTTCAAAAAAAGCTTCCATCAACCTTTTTGAGATCCCCCAGTCATATTTATATATATATTGAGTTTTCTATGACTGCCAAGATGTGTATCTTGTAGATCTCTTTTAGATGTCTGCTTGGAGATTTTAATTCAGGCATTAAGCACCCTCATAGTTTAGTCTTAAAACGTTTTTTTAAAAATTGTTATTTGAGCTGGTGTACTCTTTGACATGTTTCACAGATGTTTTTTAGTATCATGTATCATCATTTTGTTTCAAGGTCTTCAAAGAATCTATTTATGTCTAACTCACTGCCATATCGTTTTTCCAAAAAGGTTCCATTAAAAAAAAATTGTTATTTTCATCTGTGTACTCTTCAACCTTCATCAGATCTCCGTTGTTCCAATTACCCGGAAAATTTTACCAGAGCCATTTTTTTATTTTTTTATTCCCTCTCCAAAAATGTGACATTGTTTTGAAAGTAACCCGATATTTATTTAGGTATTCAATTGTGTGGAAAATGACGCTTTTATAACAGAAATTAACTTTTGCTACGAAAATCAAGCAAATTCTTTTTTATCTTCTTTATATGTATGGGTTACACAAGCTAAACTTTGGTGCTTAAAAAATGTACTAATTATTTGCCAATTATACATGCAGAAAAAAAACTATATATAAAGATACACTGAACACCTAGATTTATATATATTAGATTATTATATATAGCTCCGTGATCTGAATCGTTTTGTTTTCGAATTAGTTTCTATAAAGATATACAGGACACACAACTATTTGAAGAAAAAAAAAAGAGTTTATATAAAGATACATTGGGTACGTAGTATAATTTTTTCTGATGATAACATTGTCCACCCCTGAGCTTAACAGTTATTTTTTTCAGGAACAAGATGTATAAAGATGCATTGGACACGCAGACAAATATTTGTTCATAATATAATCTCCCATCCTGCACAACAGTTTTGAAAAAACAGGTCTGGTTAGTGACTCGATAGGACAGTCATGAAACCAATATCTTTTGGTTGCACGCCATGTTGAAGGTGATCAATTAAAAATTGGAAAAAGGAGATGATTTATGAATAAATTACTTCTATCGCCTTTTGTTGGGCATTGATCTCTAAGAAGTCTGAATTTTCAAAAAAATAAGCATGAATGCAGTCGGGCACAAACTAAGAACAAATGTAGCCTTTTGGAAGGCGATCTCAAAAAACACAGAAAATGTTTTATCTTGACATAATAAGAAGTAAATGATTATATTTTTAGCCCTTTAGCTCCATTTGAGTGATTCTTTGATTTCATCTGTGACTCTCAAACTGAGAACCATGCTATTATGCTCAACATCACAAGACAGCACAGTATATCAGAGGAAAAATAAGCATCAGAAACAGCATAAAAACCATTAGAAAAATCAAATGGCAGTGGACTGGCCATGTAGCAAAAATGTCCGACAACTGCTTGACACTACAACTTACAATGTGGATCCCCAGAGGATCATATGCAAAAATGTAGCTGGCAGATAATAAGATGATGCACCAAACTAGACAAGTTCTAAAAGTACTGGCTCCGCAACATCCATGATAGAGAGGTTTGTTGTATCTTAAGGAAGGTTCAGCAATGGATGCTAAAAGGCTGATGATGATGAGTTCCATTAATATGGCCTGTATGTATGATACATATGTATATAGCCAGCCAGCCAGACCAGTTTAAAAACTGAAGAAAACTATGTCGATAGTTCTGGTGACAGTCTTGGTTTACAGTTTGTAACAGTATATATAAGGATACATTGGACGCACAGACTTGCTGATAGAATAGCCTCGCCCTTCCCCGGTGCAACTGAGTAAAAAAAATATCAGCATTTGTTTGTTCTTCATCACAGCAGTCATTTCTGTACATAGTCCGACTATCCTTCTTTTTTTTTCTAAATAATTTATTCACATCTTTTTCAGAAAGAGCAAAAAGCCAGAATGAAATGGTGACTGATAGGCAATCAGCCCCACAATTCCCTTGAGTGCTACCTGTAAGATTTATCACCTCAAGATATTACACTTGTATAATGTACATCTTCCGCTCTAGGCATCAATCCAAAATGAAAAATTAGTTCCTGAGGAGAACAATTTTTCCTTTACTGAACACGGTGTTGTTTCTGTATTTTTCTGTCACAATGGTCAATGCTTATCCTGAGGAGCTGTAGGAAGCCAAAAATAAACTAGCATTCCTACAGAAATTTTGAATCACTTAAAATATATGCTGTATTGAGGGTAATCAATTAAAAAAAATTTGAAAAAAGGGTGATCAATGAATAAGCAACATATCTCATCTTTTGTTCAGCTGCAGTCTCTAAAAAATGATCTGAATTTTTTAAAAAACAAGCAGGCACAAGCTAGCGACAAATCTAGCATGAACTTAAATTGCAAATAGACCCTCAACATACACACATACTGTAAAATCTATTTTTGACAGGAATTTAAAGAAAAAACATTTCCTTACCCATTGAGAGGAGTGTTTGTGCAAAATTTCAAGTTTTTACTATGAATGGTACAGGCTTGGCAAAGTCCGGATAGATACATATATATGTCAGAATGCTCGGACAACCTAAACCCAGCAACAGTATCAAACCAGTCTGTTATGAGAAGCAGCGATTAATTTGAATTATCCCTGCATAATTAATAGAGAATGGTGGTTAGATTATACGTTTATTTTTTGAGTCTCTTTCTTAATTTAATTCTTTCTCTATTAATTCAAAGACATATAAATCCTCCTCTGTCCAAGTACTTTTTCGTTACTAGACTCTGAAAATGTATTAACTAAAACACTTATCAATGATATTTTATCATTGAAAGCCCTCTCATTGTACAAGGTTACTACATGGCTTCAGAGTTAGTGTGTTAAGCTATGATATACAAGGCTTGTCCGGAAAGTATCCAACCATTTTGGATATCTAGGGAAACAATTACACTGCCTTGTGTAGTATAACCACATGTAAACACTTTTGCACGTGGCACAAAAACCCAAGGAAAGGTTATCGTGATTTGAACAGTTTCATTGAAGTCATAAGACAAGCTTTCTGAAAAACAAAGAGATAAAAAAGCCAGACAGAGATTTGAGAGGGAAATGAACAGTTAAAATCTGATTGGAAAACAGATATGCCGAACAGTTAGATACTCTCCTCATCAAAGTTGATGGAGAAGCATTGTGTATCTCAACCGCTACTATTGTTCATAGTTGGACAATAACCTGCTAGGTACATTCTCTACTGCTTACCCTCCATCTCCATCACCAGTTAAGTACTGGCTGGGAGAGATGTGTTCTCTACCAGTGGCTCTTTCCAACTGAACTTCAACCATCCATATCTCTCTTCTCCTGTCCAATCATCATAGCATTTTCATTTGAAGAGTCAACCAATCAGAAGAAAGGGCTACTTCTAAGTTGTATTGGCCAGGCAAATCAAAACTCTCAGTGAAGGAGTCTATGATTGGCCAACCAGTCCCTCAACTAATACCCATTAAAACTAATAGTTTATTTTCCTTTGTTTGGTGTGCAAATGTGTGTACCCTTATTTCAATACACTTGATGTAACTTGGCAATCAATCAGACAAGACCTGTAATTTGTTTATAAGATGTGAGAGAAAAGATTGGTCTTTCTTTTTATAGAACAAGATGGCAAACAGGAAAAGTTATCCTCACAGAAATGACCGGCTTTAAACCAACTGGACCAATTGCTCCCGACTGGGCTTCATGCCAGGTTAATCTAATCTAGTCTTATCAAATACACTCAACAACACATTGCAACATTCACCCTACATGATATTGTAGGTTTCACAGCGAACAACAACGATTTTAATTCTTTTCTGAATTCTTGAAAAGTCAGTGGTGTTTGTTTACACAGTTTATGTTTAATTCTTTTTACTGTATTTAAATTAGATGATATATTGATTAATTATAGAACAACATCAAAATATATTTTTCTGAAATTTTCAAGTGCACGTTTTGATTGTTTCCCATTCAATCATACAATCTGTAATGAACTTTATTTATATCTTTACAACTCTACCTTGGTTGTGAACTTGGAGTCCCCCAAAGTTTATTTCCAATTGGGCTTCACAGCTCCCATATGCCTAAAGAAGGCTGTAAAAAGGATCAGCCAGAGCCTTGAAGTAACAATATCAGCAGGACAATGGATGAGTTCAATTTGCACAAATCTTTGAAGAGTATTCTTGTTTTGAAAATAATGAGTTCATTCTTCCATCTTTTCCTAATCATTTTTTTTTCTCTCCAATATTTGGAAGCCACATAAAATAATTGTCTTCAGCAAGAATTGAACTCAATAATAAAATATTGCTGAAGGCATTTCTCCCTACTTTGACCTCCAAATATCTAATGTTTAAAGTTATTACCTCTGTGAAAAGTTCTGAATGAATTTCAATGGATTTTTGCTGTAGGGTTGACAGATGGCTATGAAAGAAGTGATTAAATTTTGAAGCAAGTCCTCCAAACTTTAACAGTTACCTCCTTGCATCATAGCTATATGTCCACAATATCTTCAAAAATTCAGTGAAGTTTTCCTCAAAAGATGAGCCTTGGGATAAGGAAGAATCGGTTAAATTTGGGGGCGGATCCAGGATTTTTTTCTCGATTAAGAGATATCTTTTCTCATACAATAATGTATTCACTTATGTTTGTCAATAAATATCTCGAAAAATTCTTAATGAATTCCAATGACATTTTGCTGTGGGTTGGCCTTGGGCAAAGGGAAAATTAATTAAATTTTGTGGCAGATCCAGGAATTTTTACAGTTACCTCTCCTAAATCATAACTAATTGTAAATTGATTTTCATTCTGTTTTTAGTGAGGGCTGGGTTGGGAGAGGTATCTCTATGCTCTCTAAGTGCTTTTTAGTTTGATATTGATTTTGCTTATATAGATTTGTCAATAAGTTTTGGGTTTCACATGAAATTATAGATAGGAATATCAGTCAGCATTTAATTGAAGTAAAAAGGTCTCTTTAAAACGGGAGGACTGCTGGGTACATAGTTTCTTCAGAACAGGAAGACCGCAGGGCACATGGTGCCTTTAAAACAGGAAAACTGAAATGATTAAATAGACTGTATGCAAAGTGGTTGCTGGCGTAAAACATGAGTGAGAAGCCCAGATGTTCCAACAATGCTGCCGCATAAAGTCTCATTGGCTGTAGCTCGGCAGAGGTCCCTGTTTCAATCTGGTGGTCGGCACCATTGCTTCATTAACCAAGTGCTTCTCTTCTCAAAACTATTGAAGACTTCTTGGTACATCTGAAGAAGGCTGTAAAATGGATCAACAAAAATGTTCTGGTCATAACAAAAACAGTATGAAGAAGTAATTTAACAGAAATGGTTAGTCATTCCTTTGGGTTGCATGCCATGTTGGGGGTGATCAATTATAGAATTGGAAGAAAAGGTGATCATTTGAATATATTACTTTTCTCATCTTTTGTGAGGCTGTTTTCTCTAAAAAAAAGTCTGAATTTATAAAAAAACAAAACAAGCACATATGCTGCTGGACACAAACTAAGGGGTCAATTTAGCTTGAACTTACATTGCATATTGAACACCCCTCTAAAAACCTACTTGGGGGTATTTTAAAAAACTAAATAATCAAGATTAGATGTCAAAAATTTTAGCCCAATGACTCCATTGATGTAGCCTGTGTGCATGAGACATACAAATATAGTTACATTCATACATACATACATATACACACACATACATACATTGCCAGCCAGTTATCTAGACCATCTTGATAACTGGAGAAACTTATTTTGACAGTTTTAGTTGACAGTTTCTAATAGTCAGAAGTCTTTCTTGGATTGATAGTTTGTGCAACAAGAATGCAGTTACTTCATCATTTTCCTACCTCACTAAGTTGATTAGTTACTATGCCATCTACAGTAAAATTAGTAATTATTGGTATTGTGTAATTAGGAATTGATCATTCAAGCTTCAGCATAACTCAGTTTTGAGCCACATAACTTTTTTCGCCCCTAAAACCCAAATTCTGAATAGTCTCTTATATATCTTATCTAGTTCACCCAAGTCATCGAAAATGATGGCATGTACGGAATATACAAGTATACATTGCATTTTATATACGGGGATGATGAAGAGTTATATTGCAGAGAACTTGGAGAACTAGTGTTCTGTTGACCTTAAAATAGATTTTCTATTTTTTTTTTGCTTTTGTGTTTTTTACTTTTTTTTATCCTTTATATTCAGCATTTTAAATACATTACAAACATGAACACAATTCTGTTTTACCGCATCAGTTGCACGAATAAAATTCGATTTTACCACGGCAGTTGCTTTCCTTGGTGTGACAGAAGATATCTGCACGTTGGTAATTATTATATGTGTGGATTGCTCCCAGTGGGGCATGCAGAACCTGTTCTGAATCACTGCTCTAATACTAATCCCGCATCTCCGACTACTTGTATAAAGTATTCTCTTGCAGTACATCTGAACATGATTTCTAATTGGTTGTTTAGTAGAGCAATTGTATTTCTTTTAAGTAAAAGAGAAGAAAAATAATTGAGCAATTGTAGCATCAAAATTTGAAGTCATATTAAAAAAAATTCCGTCAAAGAATAAATATGGTCAGAATAAATTCTGTTTATGACATCACAGACATCTTCCACAGCGAAATATCTTGATTGTAATTAAAAGCATCTAGATTCTGGGGGATCTAGATGTTATTGATAAACCCATCAAATTAAGGTCCCCAAAAAAGATCAAAAGACCTTTTAGTCCAGAAAAAAGAAAAAAAAATTTCAGAAAGGGTCCTGTGGAGTACTAGAGTTGACTTTCAAGTTTGTAGACAAAATGGTGTGGCCTAGAGTGCTGAATGCACTAACACATTAGCAAACATACAAACACAAGCAAGTATAAAAGAAAGATAGAACCCTTTGCCACCTTTGATGGCTATGGTTGTTCAATATAGAAATTAGTGTACCTATTACAGTAACATTGTAAAACTAGCTATTGCCTTGTATCAAACTAAGCTATATATACGCTGTTAATACTGAAGCAGAATATGCTTGATAATAGATATCAAGTATAACTTAATTTGATACAAGGCCCCAGCTGAGGGGCACCCAGTAGTGATGGTCAACAAGCTTCATTAACCATTACTACACTGATTGTGAAACCAGGGATTTCAGGAAATTACTGAAATGTTCAGGGATTTCATAAAGTTACTAGTTTCTCAATCGTACTGTAACATAACCACCTATGTATGTAGGTAGATGTCAATTCTCTCTCAATGAATAAGTCAAGCAGAGTTGGAGGGGGCAGTAGCAGTATTCTGTGTCATGTGATTACTTACAGGAAGTTTTTTCTTTTTATGTCATGGGTTTAGACAGGCAAGAGTTAAAATCATGCTATAGCTATCCCTAAGCAGTGAAACCGGAGGCCATAGCAAGTAGCTACAAATACAAATAGCCAGTGGGGTCAGAAAACACTTCCCAAGTAAATCCACTCCAATCTGGAATACGCTAACAGTTACCACCGCCAAATATAAACATATTTTAATCAAATCTTAGGAAAGATCTCAGACACTGAATGTTTGATAATGAATTTGTGAACAAAAAATTAGTATCAAAATAACAGCAGACAACTTAGCAGTAATAATAAAAGGTAGTCAACACAGTACAGAAACTCAAGTCATAAATGGACTATATATAAGTGGACTTTACACACCTGATATTGTCCGGCTTAAGATACATAGGGATACATTCAAAAGAGGTAGAAGTAGCCAATATACTGAAAGTGGATATATATAGGTTTGTTTTTTTTCACAACATAAGACAAAATCCTTTTCTCTGAAACTACAAAAGGTCAAGATGTGTGGAGTTTTCTTTCAATCAAATAAAAATAAAATACCATATTTCCTTGCTGCTAAGATGCACTTTTTTTCCTGAAAAATATTTGATAATAGGTCCAAAATGTGATAATTAGCTGTGGCAGAAAGAAAAATGACAACAGAGAGTTGATGACTTGGACTTGCTCGTAAGGTAAGCTATTTGATCCTCAAATATTTTCTGAAAAATACCTTGCTTATCACTGGCACATTTGAGGTGTCTTTCCAGTCAGGAAATATGGTATGTGTTTCTGAATCTCAAATTCTTTTAGTTCAAATAAAATGTGGTTCCATCCTGATTTCAAAGGTGGTTTATCGGTACAAAAACCCAAGTTTCAAACCCCATTTTCTCTTGGGAATTTTGGGTTTTTTTAAAAAAACAAATATCATATTAGAAATAAAAATTGAGATAAAATGAAACCTTTTTTGATATCATCTTAAAATTGGATAAACAATAAATTTGAATCCTTTTTTTCCATATCAGTTTAAAAGAAGAAAAAAAATTATATATATATATATATATATATATATATATATATATATATATATATATATATATATATTTATATATCTATATACATATATATTTATGGGGAATTATGCATATGTAAATATATTGCTTAATTTGGTCCTACTGACCATCCAGTTCCACATAAGGCAGGATTTGAGCATCTGCCTCTGGGTCTGAAGCTAAGGTTTCGACCCTACCTCGCGTTACTGGAAGGGATACTGGATAGTCTATAGCCACACTGAAGAGTTGTGACACAGCGAAACAGCTGTCTGTGGATGACACAATCATTAATTATTATTATATTATGTGTATGTATAAGGGAGACAAGGACTAGTTGGATTCTGGGCTGAGTTGGACAACAGGCTTTTTTTCAAGCCAAAGTGGTTTTAGAGTCATTTTGGTCACAATGCTAAATTATATGATCATCTGCCTTAAAGCACTGGAAATTACATGGGTACGTGATGCAGACTGGTAAGGTGAGAGCTGGGAAGTACCCTGGTCTCATATATATATATATATATATATATATATATAATCAGGGTTATGTCTATCTTACTTACAGTATCAGTAGCAGCCATCAGCCCCTACACATTTCTATCCTCTTTTAAAACTACCTTTTTTTCCCCTTTCCTTCCTACACTCTTATCAAACTACCTTTCTTTTCTTCATTTCTCTCTTCCTACCAAACTTTCTCTTCTCCCCTCTCCCTTCAGACTCACTTGTTAAACTATCAAACTTCATTTTTTCCCTCAGTCTTCCTGTCCTCTTATTCAACTTTTTTCTAGCCCTCTCTTTTTTTTACCCTCATACTAAACTACTCAATTCTTTTTTCCACTGTCCCTTTCTACCATGTATTTTACATGTATAGTATCCATAGCAGCCATCAGCCAAGTTGTACACCATCACCAAAACGATGGGTCATCGACCTATACAGATAAAAATATTCTGTTATTTTGTCATATAAACTAAGATAGAAATATACATATTGTAGATTTACACTTGGAATTTTTCAAACCAAACCTGTTTTAAAGTCATTATTAATCGCCATGCCCCAATAGTAGAGTCTGGGTCTGATTAACCATTCAGCAGGATAAGCACTTGCTTAGAGAACAAAAGAGAAGGGAGCACCTTGGGTTTCTTGCAGTTTCTGCTTTAAATTATAAAAAGATGTTTAAATTGCTCAACATGAAAGTTTAAATCTAAAATTTCTTTTTTCTCACATACTGAGTAAATTCAAATCTCCAAATAATTCAATCAACCCCACAAATATTATCATATTGCTAGAAATGGGTCATTGTGAAAGCATCAGTTTAATATGTAATTATTCCGTTTAATGAAGTTGGGTATTTTTATTTCTATTGTTATTCGGACTATCTTCATCTGGGTTGTTTTTCATACAGATGATACCTGATGAAGGCCATCGAGTACAACGGCCGAAACGTTGTATGAAAAACAACCAAGATGAGGATAGTCCGAATAATAATAGAAATAATGATAATACCTCATCTCAAAATTTCAGAGAAACACTAGGGTATTTTTGTAGGGAAATGTATTTTCTTATAGTATTTATGTATTTGTATTTGTATGTGTCTTGAATGAATATGACTTTCTTTTCCCCAGGTTTTTCTTTTATTTTTGAAGATTTTGTCTGATAAGCAATGACAGGGCCCAGGTAGGGGGGGCACCATTTTGGGGCTGTGTTTGAGGCATGAATTGGCTTTAATCTGGTCCTGTGTAGAGTGCTCATCTCTTGTTGAGTAGGTAGGTGCGGCAAAACTTAAAAATGGAAGAAAGTTTTGGTTAAGGGTTTTTAACTAATATCATATGTAAAACAACTATCACTGAATTGTTTTTGTTTTGAAAGCAATGAATCCCCCCCCCCCATTAGCTCCTTGTGGAGCATAGGGCTGCACTGCGGTTTCAATAAACAGTACCTTTGATGGGTTGGAGTTGTCTGCCCTATACCCAAAATTGACTGCTCTACTATTTCTCCATAGCTAGGTTGGAGGGGGGAGTGTATTCATGCCTTCCCAAAAAGCTCTCATCATCATTGTCATCAGCCTTTTAGCCTCTGTCACTGGACTTAAACCTTCCCCCAAATTTTCCAGACCACTCTATCAATGGCATCGTGGAGCCAATACTTACCATGTCTATTTTGTCATAGCATCTTATATTCTGCTGGCCACAGTTTTGTATATGATCTCTGGGGATCCATACTTTGAGTTATGATGTCTATTGGTTGTCTGGCATTTGAGTTTTCTAATGGATACTATATCTCTGGCTGCTGTTTTTTTTCTCTTACATACTGCGCTGTCTTGTGATCTCTCCTTGAGATGCTGAGCATGATTTTCTCTTGAGCATATTGCATGGTTCAAAGTTTGTGTGTCAATCTTTTTGTTAGGTTTTATGTTTTCGGTGCGAAGTAAATGAATCAGATAGAAGTAGCTTCAGCCAAAATTCTAACTCAGTTTGCCAATTCCATTTTCTATCAAAATACCATTCTGCACCTCCATAGCTCGAAGTGTGCTGTTTCCAAAATAAATTAATCAAATGGGCCAAAGATTCATTTTGTACTAGTTAATACAAAAATGTTGGATGTGGGGAATTTTTGTGAGGCTTTTATTGATTTACTTATTGAGAAAAATAATTGAACAACCATTGCCTTCAAAGATGGAGAAGGGTTCTTTCCTTCAGGCTCTATTTGATATTTACTATCAAGCATTTTCTGCTTCAGTATCTACTGTGTATATACAGCTTAGTTTTGATGCAAAGCTAGCATAAGTTTTACAATCTTACTGTGAGAGGTACATCATTTCCTACGTTGAATAACTGTAACCATCAAAGGTGGCAAAGGGTTCTATCTTTTTTTTCATATTTGCGTGTGTTTATATGCTTGTTTATGTATTTGTGTGTTCCAGCAATCTTGGCCATACTGTTTTATCTACAGAATCGAAAATTGGCATCAGTACTTCCAAAAATGTTTTCTTTAATTTTTGGAAAAAAATTTTTTTTTAAATTTTGGGGCATTGTTTTGATGGCTTTATCAATATCATCTAGACTCTCCAGAATGTAGATGAATAGCAAGGCAGACTTTTTTTTACTCTTTTTTAGATGATTTCCAGTGGAAAATGCCAGTAATGCCATAATAGAATTTATTCTGACAATATTTATTCTTTGAGAGAATTCATTTTTACATGACTTCAAATGCAACAGTTGTTCAATTTTTGACTGATGGCAAGATTTTTTCTTTCTAAAACAATCCTGGTTAAGACAATAATGCACTTGGATGGAAGGAGTGACAAGACCTGAATATTATAACCATGTTCAAATTCTTATTAGAAACAGTCAACCAAAACAATTGTCTTTCTCAGTTTTCAAGTTAATTTAGCATCTTATGCATTTATCATAAGTACAAACTGCTCTAATAAAGTTATAGGACTGAAAATTTAAACATTTACTCTTTACGCTTTTTTTTCCAAAAGCCCCCCCCCGACCTTTTTTTTTTAGTGGGGTTCAGTTTGCAATGTAAGTTTATGCTAAACTGATCCCTTAGTTTGTGTCTGCTTGTTTTTTTTAAATTCAGACTTTTTTAGTGATCACTTAGGAATGAGGCAAGTAACTTGTTCATTGATCATCCCTTCATCCAATTTATCAAAATTGATCACCCCAAACACTGCTTGGTACCAAAAGATGTTGGTTGTTTGTGATTAACCAGACCTGTTTATTTGGAATTTGATTGTATAATCAAATCAAAGCTGTGGATGAAAATAATACCTAAAAAGATCCCTTCATATATATTTTTTTAAATATCTCTTCACTAAGGAAAAATAAGTAGTACCATTTGAAATTTTAAGAAAGAATTTTCCTTTTATTATCCCCCGTGAGCCAGTGTAGGGTCATTAGAGCGTGACAGATAATTTTCATCAGGGGCATGTGTGTCAAAAGTGAGATAGCCTGACAGAGCCCATCTTTCTTCAGGCTGGTTTGGAATCTGAGTTGACTAGACTGTTTGCCAGTTAAGGCTTGAGAGACCAGTCTGTCTTGCTATTCACTCATAGCTTGTAGAGATGAATTCACAACTTTCCCAAGGGTATTAGGGCAAAAAGAACAGAAACTGTCTCAGCTGGAATTTGAACCTGGCTCCCCAATCCCATTCTCCTTGCCATCGATAGTTCCGCCACTCCACATCCCCTTTAAAAGAATTAAATAAAATAATAAAAATAGTATCAAGTCCCTGTACATTATCCTCCCGTTAGTCACCTATGGAGCTGAAACATAGGACTGACCCACAGACAGAGAAGCATGTGATGTGCTCATGAAAGAATCATGCTCAACCTCAGATGGAGAGATCACAAGACAGTATATCAAGGAAAAAACAGGAGTCTGAAAATCATAGAATCCATTAAAAAAACTCAAATGGCAATGGGCTGGCCATGTTGCAAGAATTGCAAACAACCAGTGGACATCACAACTTACAACATGGATCCCAAGAGATCACATGTGTAACCAAGGCTGGCAGAATACAAGATGGAGAGACAAACTAGACAAATTCAGAAAGAATTGGCTCTGCAACACCCACAATAGTATGTGGTGAATCCGAGGGAAGGTCTTTGTCCAACAGCAGATGATAAAAGACTGATGATGACGATATTGTGGGAAGGATCTAAGGTAGTTAAAACATTAATATAGTGATACACATGTTTTTACTATGGGAATAAAAATCAAAAAGACTTGTGTGGTTTCAATGATGTTATAAGTAGCACCGGGTAATATGTCATAGTATAAGTGTGTGTGAAGTGTCTATCTCTAAACCCATTCAGGCTGGGAATGCATGTCAGTTTGTTTTGAATTTTGTGGCCATTTTGAATATAAGATGAGGTCACATGACCATTATATTTGCCATAAATGAAATCCATATCATATAATCTTAAAAATGATATATGACTTCCCATGGCTTAGAAAATGAGAAAACTTAAATCCATTCAATACTTCCTTGCTTTGTAACTCTTGAAAAAAAAACAGGCCTGAATGAGTTAAAAAAACAACTCTCATTGAATTATGATACTGAGTCTTTTTCTGTTGCATGTATCAGTTTAGTGATCCTTGCAAGTTTCAAGTCTGGTTTAATAGCTGGCAAAGTTTGTTATTTTAATAGAAGAAAAGCTAGTTTTTTAGTGTGGGATCCCCTTGAAATGCTTATGACACCTAAGTATAACTAATGTCCTGATATACTACGTACATCTTGTAATATGGGGAGGTGCAATATGAAAGGTGAATTCCCAGTGCCAACATAAGTAACATCAGATCCTGTCTCAGATGACTGATGTTTGTCAGTCAATCCAAATTAAGAGTATGTCATTTGAAAAGTTAAGGAATTCCCTCTCACAGAAAATTTATTCATAAAAATATTATTCAAATATATATATATATATATATATATATATATATATATATATATATATATATAACACACACTGAGTTGATTTTATTTCCCTAACTTAACAACAATGACAAGTTCAGACCTCTGGTCAAGACTAAAAACTTCAAAATGAGGGATAGAGAGAGACAGAAAGAGAGAGAGAGAGAGAGAGAGAGGGAGGAACAGATTCTATTCCTACACTATCACTCAATGAAAGAAAGAAAGAAACACACAGAAAGTGAAAGTGTGAGAGAGAGAGAATGAAAGAGAGAGGGGATGGAAAGCTATAATGCCACTTAAATTATCTTGTGTTGCTAAACAGTTTCTTTTAATTAGAATTTATTACTTTTCTTTTTCTATCTTCATCAAAATTCTTGTCATTTTTCTTTCTTCTGTACTCCTCTCAGCCCTCACCATCCATAAGAGAAACTTGAAATTTTGGACACACACTCTCTTCTGTGTATAAGAAGCAAAATATTTTGTTTTTTGAAAATCTGGCTTTATGGCTGAAATAGTTACATTTTTCTACCAACACATGTTTCACATCTACAAGCTGCCC
Source organism: Thysanoteuthis rhombus (assembly GCA_963457665.1). Taxonomy (NCBI): domain Eukaryota; kingdom Metazoa; phylum Mollusca; class Cephalopoda; order Oegopsida; family Thysanoteuthidae; genus Thysanoteuthis; species Thysanoteuthis major. The sequence goes on along the minus strand of OY735236.1, from coordinate 29,183,662 downwards.
CAATGTCTTGTTGGTCATTTTCTACATCTCTCTAAGTCAATTCTCCAGGAAGTAAAGAACCTCACTTTATATGAAATTTTGTTCTCCCTTTGAGGTAGCCATTTTGTTTCCCAAACTTTTGGATAGCACTTTTGTGTGTGTATATATATATATATATATATATACATAAGTATGATGGGTGAAACAAGGACATAGTGGATTGTAATGACATTTTACAAATGCAAGTACATAACAGGATGGCTACTACTTCCTTTTCTCAAGTCAACACAACCGCCATCTTATTTTGCAAAAAACCTGCCTGCTTGAGCAATATTGTACAGCGTGCAAGCTAAGGGACATAATTTCAAGTAATATTCAGAGGTACTTTTACTTTCATTATTGAGCCACAGTTATTCAGAATTTTCTAATTGTGCTATATGAGAAAAAAATAAGATCTTATTATAATTATTTCTTGTCCAAATTGTAATCACTGTGATTGCTCTTTACAAAGATGCAAGGTTATCCTCCTAAATGGTATGAGTGGGGCATAGTGAATTGGGACACTGTGGAACATTACTGGTGCTGAACCAATTCTTTTACTTAAAACTGATCCAGTCAATTCATTCTATGTAGTTTACTAGGAAACTTTTGAAGAATTTTGATTTTACTTTCGTGTCATTCTTTTTTCCTTTTTGGAAATTCTTTTGAGACTTCGTGAATGTGATTTTGTGTTAGATGTTTCCTTTAATGGGCCTGACTTTTGTCAATGAAAGTTTGAGAGATTTTGATTTTACTTTTTGTAACTTTGTCTACAATTCAACAATACTTTGGAAAAATGTGTAGTTGATTTCACTCTGGGACTCTGGGTGTGTGAGTGTATGCATGTATATATATATCATTAAGAAATGGGCATACACATTGATAGAAATAATTATAACTTACTTTATATCATTTTGAAACCTTATCTGAAGTGATCTCTTGTTATTACACGGTAAATATATAATTTGGTATAGAGAATGTAAAGAAAATGGGGCTACTGCAGGAATTGAACCTGCGATCATATATATATATATATATAGATAGATAGATGTGTGTGTGTGTGTGTATACATGCATTTACTATCTATAAAATAAGCATATACATATATATAGTTGTTATAGTTGTTTTGTTTGATATATATATTTGTATACTCATAAATTTCATAAGCATCTGAGTGTGTGTATATTTCTATTCCTTATATTTATACTGGACCTCTTAATCTAAAAATTTATATTTGACTATCTAACTACCTCAATACATGTGTATATATGTGTGAGTATAAATATGTACATATATACATTTGAGACTGTGTATACATATATATGTGCTTGTATATATATATATATATATATATATATATATATATATATATATATATATTAAAGTAAGGATTCACTACACAGACACATTCATGTTTCTCCCCTGAGCAGTACATGGGTACATAAATCCATTTGTACAGAAATGCATATATATGTATAGATATGTATCTGTATTTTTGAATTTTTAGATAAAGTTGAAGAAAAGGTTAAAAAGTGTATATTAAGTGTATCTATCTATCTATCTATCTATCTATCTATATCTATATATATATATATATATATATATATATATATATATATATATATATATATGTGTGTGTGTGTGCATGTACCTGTTCCATATATAGAAAGAAATGTTTTTTGGCTTCTGTATGAGAATTACCAATGCAATAGTAATGTCTTGAATGTATTTAGCTCCATTTTTTATCTTCTAGATTTACCTGTGAGGTTTCTAGTTTTTAGAATTTGTGTATTCCGAGTGGTCAACTCAGCTGTTTTTTTCAGGTTTTAGGATTTGGGTATTCAGAGTGGTCAATTTAGCTGACTTTTTTTTAGTTATTAGAATTTAGGTATTCAGAGTAGTCAATTTAGCTGGGTCTTTGAGATATTAGAATTTGGCTATCCAGAGTGGTCAATTTAGATACTTTTTTAGTTTTTAGTATTTGGATATTCAAAGTGGTTAATAAGGTTCTTTCTTTTAGTTTTTAGAATTTGGGTATTCAGAGTGGTCAATTTGATATTGCCAATTTAGCTTTTTTCATTAATTTTTGAGAATTTGAGTGTCCATTTTGGCCAATCAAGATCTTTTTATAAAATCTTTACAATTTGGGAGTCCAGTGTTGCCAATTTAGCTATTTAAAAAGAAATGTTTAGAATTGGGTATTCCAGTATTGCCAATTTAGTTTATAGAATTAGAGAGCTCAGTGTTACCAATTCAGCTCTTTTTGAAGAAAAACTTTTAGAATTAGGATGTGTTGAATTGGGCTCCTTTTTAGTTTTTAGAATTTGAAAGTCCAGTATTGCCAATTTAGCTCTTTTTTAAAGAAATGTTTAGAATTTGGGATGCCAGTGTTGTCAACTTGGCTCTTTTTTAAAGAAATGTTTAGAATCTGGAAGGCCAGTGTTGCCAACTTGGCTCTTTTTTTAAAGAAATGTTTAGAATTTGGAAGGCCAGTGTTGCCAACTTGGCTCTTTTTTAAAGAAATGTTTAGAATTTGGAAAGCCAGTGTTGCCAACTTGGCTCTTTTTTAAAGAAATGTTTAGAATTTGGAAGGCCAGTGTTGCAAATTTAGCTTCTTTTTTAAGTTTTCAGAATTTAGGAAACTAGTATTACAAATTTAGTTTTTTTTTTTAAAGTTTTTAGAATTTTGGAAATCCAGTGTTGTCAATTTAGCCTTTTCTGAAAAAGTCTTTAGGATTGAGAGTCCAGTTTGGCCAATTTTGTTCGTATATTTTTTTTTGTTTTTTTAGAATTTGGTAGTCCATTTTTTACTTTTTTAATTTTTAGATTTGCAAGTCCAGTATTTTAGCTGTCAATTTAGTTTTTTTCCTAATTTTTAGAATTTTGGAATCCAGTGTTGCCGATTTAGGTATAAAAAAAAGATTTTTGTGTATCCAGTGTTGCCAATTTAGATGTTTTGTTTTGTAATTTAGGTGCCAGGTGTTGCCAATTTAGCTTTTTTTTTGTAAAAAAACTTTTTTAGAACTTGGGAATGCACTGTCACCAATTTTAATTTTTTTTGTTTTTTTTTGCTTTTTTTAAGAAAATTTTATGATTTCGGACTTCAGAGTGGCCAATTTTGATGTTTTTTTAAAATCTTATTTTTTTAATTTAAAGGTCCAGAGAGCCAATTATGATGTTTTTGTTTATAATTTCTAGAATTAGGGAGTCCAATGTTGCCTATTTAGTTGTTGTGTTTTTAATTTTGTTTAGTCCAGTTGTGCCAATTTAGATTTTTTTCAATTTGAGCTTTCCATTGTTGACAATTTAGAGTTGTTTTTTTTTAAATTTTTAGAATATTTGATTCCATAAATGTCAATTTTAATATTTGTTTTTCCAAATCTGGGAGTCCAGTGTAGCCAATTGAGATATTTTTTTTTGTTTGTTTTTTTTAATGTTCTTTTTTTTTCAGAGTTTAAGAGTCCAGTGTTATCAACTTGGATATTTTTTTTGAATTCTTAAAATTTGGGAGTCCAGTTCGGTCACTTTCGATGTTTGGCTCCTGATTTTGTCTCCTAAATTTGTTGGTCCAATTTTGTCAATTCAGATGCTTTTTTTAAAAATTCTGTTTTGTTTTTTTTTCTAAACTTGGGAGTTCAGTGTTGCCTGTTTAGTTGTTGGTTTTTAAAATTTTTTTCAAACTAGGGAGTGAATCCCAAATTCAAAAAATTGAAAAAAAAACAGCTAAATTGGTAACATTGGTCCCTCCATCTGTCCATTTATCCCTCTGCCCTTCCTTCCTTCCTTCACTCTCAATACTATTTTTATGCCTCTGATTGTTCATCTATTTTTCCCTGGTACACTCCGTCTATCCGTCCATCCTGATCTCACCATTCGTGGCTGAACCATTTCCCTGTTCCCCATAACCCTATCCAAGGGGTTTTTCTTTCCCCTCTGCGTGTGTATGTGACGGGGGTTGCAATGGACGTCCTAATGATACTTTGATTATTGTGCCAGGTGATTGCTTGTGCCGCTAATTCTCTCGTACTTGTTAATATGACAGATTCCATTCCAATAAAATGGAAACACCACTACTGCCATGACTGCCAATAATGTTACCACTACAATCAGCACAAACATTATCATCAGCAGCAGCACTCATAGATTCCACTGTAATAGTAGTAGTAGTAGCAGTTGTTGTAGTAGTAGTAGTAGTAGTAGTAGTGGTGATATGACTAGCATCAGCAGCAGCGGTAGTAGTAGTCGTAGTTCTCATTGTAGTAGTAGTCGTAGTAGTGGGGGTAGTGGCAGCATCAACCAGTACAAATCTGATATTGCTTCCATCCACAGCAGGCTCTGGCTCCACACCCTCCCTCCTTGCCTGCTTTAGCTAACCTCTGCAGTGTGTAGATTCCAGCTGAAAGCATACTACATATTTATAATGACAGGTGGTTGTTGGAATATTATAATAACAGTGTGTTTGTTCAATGGATTATTCATATAAGGACTGAATTGATAATTAGGTACAAATTTAATTTTTTTTTTTCCACTTTGAATTTTTTTACCGTTGTCTCTTCCCGAATGAAGAATTTGGGGGGAAAAAAAAAGTAAAAATGATATAAAAAAAAATACGAGGGAATGAAGAAGAAGGTGGAGACATTGTTTTCTTTGGATTAAAAAAAAAAAAAAAAAAAAGAGAGAGAAAGAAAGAAGAAAAAAAAAATTCCTATGTTGTTTGTTTAAAAGGTAACATTCCAGCACATTTCTATTCTGGCTCTTGATGTTACTGAAAGCGGTTTTTCTTTCTTTTGCCGCTTCCATAGAAGTTAAGAAGTTCATGAGAAGTGAGTGAAGGGGAAGTGAGTTCAACCCAGTCGGTCATGGACGCGGATTCCAACGACGGTACGGCCACCGAGTCTCTAAATGGAGAAACAAAACCAGATCCTGCAAAGCTTGCACAGACAGCCATTATTAAGCAGGTAGGTCCCGTTATTTGCATCTATATAAGCCATGTAGAAGAAAGTACTTGCATTCATGTCCAGAGTGAGTGTGTGTGTCTTGCTGTTCACCGACTTTGTGGTGACTTCCTACATACAGCAGACCCAATGGATAGCTAGAGTAATAATGCATGTCTCATTAGCAAATCTATGTTAATCATATGGAATGATCTATTAACTGGATAGAAAGAACTCTATGTATGCTGCAAGACTTTAAGGTGTGGCAGGGGAGGGAATTGTAGTACAGCTGTTTAAGAGACAAGTCGAAAAGTCAAACTAAATATTGATGTCTCTTCAGCCGGGACTTCTGACAAAAAAAATCCACTCTCCACCTTTTTTTCATTATTTTTTTTAACAAAAAAAAATATTGTGGTAAATTACTTAGTTGTGTATTCTAAATATCTTTATTTTAGCATTGATATCTTTTCTTTTGCTAGATGTGTACTTTGTGGTTATCCATTGCAACTTTTGAGAGCAACTTTCACTTTCAGTTTTGTGTTTTTTTATTCTTACTTTCACTTTCTGTTTGTATCATTTTATCATTTATTATTATATGTTATTAATTTTAAGAATTAATATATTCTTATTCTTATTTTCACTCCCCGTTTTTATTATTTTTCATTTATTAATATCATATATTTTATTAATTTTATGTGTAAATATATTTTTATTTCTTACTTTCACTTTCTGTTTGTATTATTTTATCATTTATCATAATATTTCATTAATTTTTAAGTATTGATATATCTTTATATATTCTCTTTTAAGGTATATATTTTATCATTGTATTAACACTTTCAAACATTTTCCAATTTCTCCGTGATTATTTGTTTGTTTTTATCAGAGACGTTAGGTTTTCTGTTATACATTGAATTATGACATATACTATCAAATTTATTAGTATTTTACTTATATATATATAATTCTATTTTTCCAAGTTCATCACGAGAATTTTAGCATTTTTATTTCAAATTTTATACTTCCTCATATTCTGAGCCGATTTCCAAGTTTTTAGTCTCTTCTTACAAACCCGTTAGTATTTTGTCTTTAAAACCAGGAATCATTAAGTCAACTGTTTTATCATTTTCGAAGGAGATTTAATCAAAATAGATCCTCATTCCCGGCGTTTAAAGAAACGAACATTGTTTATATATACTCTCGTGTCCCCAGCCTTCAACCCTCTTTAAGGGTCAGAGGTGCTGGAAAGAATCTAGGGATATACTCTGTCTTATTCGTTTGTACAAATTAACTGTCAGTTTGAACTTATGCCACTTTATTCTGACATCAAAAGTACATTCAGATTGTCCCTCCCCCCGTTCGTTAAATGAAGGAAATCCTAAAATATCAATTTTTTTTTCAATTCTTTTGTTATTCCGTCTTCTTCTCTCACTAGAATTTCCTTTGTTTAGGGGTGGTTTCCTCCCTGTGGTTCAGTTCGTTTTCCCCAACCCTTTTTTTATTTTTATTAAACTTGTAGTGACAGTGTGTATGTGTGTGTATCTATGTATGTGTGTGTGTGTGCGTGTGTATTGCTACTACTACAACAACTATTAGCACTACTATTGCTCTGCTTGCAAATATGTACGATTGATGGATGGTTGTAGCCAGCTATAGAGCGAAAGAGTAAAGTGAAGGAAGACTGTCGTTATTGATCGTAACAAGACCAAGTTCCTGGGGGGAGAAGCACCAATGGAGGTAGAGACGACCACGACGGCTGCACACACAGCCAGGCTGAACTGACCTCCACACTCTCAGGGATAAAATAAATAAATAAAAATAAAATGTGGTGGGTTTTGGCTGTGTCAAGGCGAGGATAGTGATTGCAAGCGGGTAGCAGTACATGAGAAGACAGAAGAGAAAGGAAGAAAGAGTTGAGAAACATGTCAGAATGTTTAGAAGATGGAGTTATCCTTATGAAGTCCGGTATTTTTGTGGAAAGAAGTTGAAGACTAAAGCTGGGCTTGGAGAAAGCTGTGTGTGGGTTGGGGTGACTTGAAGAGTAGTCACGGGATCACCATCATCATCATCGCTACCATCAACATCATTGTGGTGAACAGCAGCAGCAGCAGCATCAAGCACCTTGATGAATAGAAATACTAGGGAGGGGAGGGCTGTGTGTCTGTTGGGGAAGGGATTGTAGTAGCTTTTCTACCTGTCTGCCTGTTTATTGTGACAATATTTGTCTCTCTCTTGTCCCTATGGTTGTTCCAAGTTGACGTAACACTAACTCCATGAAGCTAAGCAAAGCCTTCACTTGACAGGGTGACTTCCCAGAGAAACAAAGACGAAAAAATACAGGCTTCCCTTTAAATTGTTTCAGTCAAATATCAACGTCTGCTTTGTTTTGGTCCCTATTTCTAAGTAATGCCTTATCAAAAAAAATATTCGTTTATATTTACATTTATCCCCACACAAAGAATTATATATACATATATATATATATATATATATATATATATATATATATATATATATATATATATATATATATATATATGTATATATATATATGGTACTTGCCGGTAAATAAGAAGTATGATTTACAATGGTATTTGGAAGACTTGCACTAGCTGTAACTTACCCAAGCCGAACCCCTTTGGTAGACAGTCCCTAGTCATAATACCAGCACATTGCACGCATTGTGACATTTGTATAATTTTTTTGTTTATGTAAATGTGTCTCTTAGGTACACCATATTTGCTGGCATATATATATATATATATATATATATATATATTTGTGTGTGAAGGTTTTTTTCTTTAAAAATTACCAAGACCATGTTTTGAAATTGTCAATTCTAGATTACACTTTGGAGGATATTTTCTTGATATTTGAGTGGAAAATAACTCTGCGAATAACTCGCATGATTTGCTGAAGAATCTTGAAGGAAACCTAACATTGTCATCATGAATTTGGTACGGGGCTTCTGTTTTGTGTATGCATTATTAAATAACAATGTTGCTTGATTGGGGTTTGGAAAACGCTGAGGAAATTTCTACTCATCTTGATTTTAATTATTTTCTCATTATTAAAGAAATGATTCTTTTTTTTTAATAACATTGTTTGTTGAATTCATAGACATTACTAAATTATAGAAAATATTTCAGAAAAAACGCTGAAATATTTTGTGAATTTTTCTCTATCATTGGCAATCTTTTTTTTCTCATGAATAAAAACAGAAACATATATATATATATATTTCAAATACACATTATTGAAAATAACTGTCAAACCTACGAACCTCTTATCAACAGCAGCTAATATTTACACACATACACATATTTTTCATGCACACATTCATACATTTACATCTCTGCTTGTATATACATACACACATGTCTCCAGGCAGTCTTGTATAAGCACATACATACACACACACATACATATATACACATATCTTGATAAACGTACACATATAAACATGCATACAGGAATTTGCACTCACATGTATACACATACACAAAATTCTATTTACGCACACTCTCAACTATATACACACATTCATATACACATTTTTAGATACTCGCATACTCATATATATATATATATATATATATATATGTACATGCACACATATACACATACATCAATATCAATGTAATTCACATGATATTTTTTTGTGTAAATTTAGAGATTTCCTATTTAGAATAGTTTAAACAGGATTATTTTGATTGAAACTCTCTATTCTTAGTATTACCTTATTTCAGTATCACCCTGATCTTGATGTTCAAATGATTTTTTATTCCAGTTTTCAGTTACACTTTTCATCAAAGTTCAGAAAACAGATATTTCTCTTTGATTTTAGCCAAATGAATATAAAATATTGTTTATTTTGATCTTCAATAACTTAGATTGCATATAAAACAAGTAGGCTTTCAGTTCAGTAAACCTTTCATCAATAATTAAATAACTTATCTCCCTAAACAATACAGCAATACCTTGGATGGTACAGTTTTGATTAGTGCGGGTTTTTGTCGTAATACGGTCATGGTATTTTGGAACAAATTCATTTAACTTGTTATAAGCTGAGAAAAAAACACATTAAATTTTAATAAGACCTTGAACAGTGCGGTTTTTGAATGGTAGAGAAAAAACTTTGGTATCAATTACCCAATCAACAAACTAATCAAGGCAAAACTATATATTATAATTAAGAGTTTTAAAAGGATAAAAGATATACACACACACACATATACATATATATATATATATATATACACATGTGTATATATATATATATATATATATGATGTACACACACAGAGGCATCTTCTTGGGGGGTGCAAATCAGGCCTTCCCACTGAAATCGAGGGGGTTTAGAAGTTGCAAAAAGTGGGGATCAAGGGCTCACTATAAACAGTGATTGCTTAGGATGGGTCACAGCTTAGGAACTCCCCAGTCCCTCATCTGACAACCAGCATCCGGATATATCTTTGCTCTGTCCCAAACATGTACATATATTTATACTCATGAGGATGGATTTATAGGCCTGAAGCTCTTTCTTTACACTTTTTAGCTGGATTTTGAACTGAAACTTTTGCTGTATAATGTTCAATCTTTGTGATTGATTGAGAAGCATTGGAATATGTTGAAAAATATATATTATTATTTAGAATAAATGTTCCTTTTTCATCATTAGGATATGGATTTATTGATGTACATGTATAAACAGAAACACATATACACACTCAATAGGCCAAATGTATACGTATATAGATTCATTGCCTCTGTATATATATGTATATGTGTGTATATATATATGTATATATATATATATGTATATTTTGTCATCGTCATCAGCCATTTGTGGTCTGATGCTAGATGAAAGCCTTTCCCAAATTGAGAAAATAATGACTAATTGAGCACACCCATCACTTCTATTTTTCCTATTTGTGCTCTTAAAGAGAAAAGTATCATTGTTTTGGGTTGAGTCTGACATTATTCCTGTATCATTCTCAAGGCTAGGTTTCTTCAGTTTTCAACTGGGTATTATTGACTGGCTAAATATATATTGAGCATACAGGCCATACCAATCGAACTAGAGGGCTGAAAATTTAGATATTTACTCCTTGGAAAATTCTTTCAATTTGTGCGTGAAATGCCCTGTGAAACACAACAGATATACAGACTGATCTATCTGTTTAAATTCCCCAAACAGCACCTTGTATGTTCATGAAAACTGGTCTAGTTCATTATTTGGCTGCATACTGCATTGGGGGTGATCAATTGAGAAAATGGAAAAAGTGGTGATCAAAGAAGAAGTTACTTCTCTTGTCTTCGGTAGCGGTCATAACCTAACGCTAAAAACCTATTTTAGGAGTAATTTTTAGTTTTTTTTAGACCAAAAGAGTAAAAGTTTATATTTTCAGGACTACAGCTCCATTGGTGCAGCTTGTATGCATGATACATACACAGCCAGCCAGACCAACTTGAAACCTGAAGAAACCTGCATTGACAGTTTTGGTTGAAAGTTACAAATAATTCAATGAATGGTTTTTATCTATAATTCTGGATCTTTGCATCAATCAAGTTTTTCATCGCACTTAGATATAAGAAGGTTGACAAGCATATGACTGTATGAATTTGAGTAGCACGGGCATCCGCTAGTACAGACCGAGGGCGGGGGGCAAATATGGCATCATTACCCACCTTCTCACCAAAGGCAAGGAGTTTTAAAAGTTGGAACTTTATAAAGGCTGGGCATCAATGGATCACAATGAATTGTGGCAACTCAGATTGGATTACAGTTCAGGCACTCTCTAGTCCCTCACTTGACAACCAACAGCCGGATATATGTAACTGCCCCACCCCTGGAATATATTCTCTTGCACCCTGCACCCACTCCCTGGAAGCAAACACCCATTCTTTGAAAGTATAAGATTTGTAAAACTCACTCTCGATCTTATTGCCAGAAAGATTTGAACTTATGCCAAGTGGGCTTCTCTTGTTTTGTGTTTCTCTTCTGTTTCTATCAGATGAGCCAACTACCTTCATTCTCTTCTGTCCTTAAATAGAAACAGTCTTGCCAGGATTTGTAGGGTCAAATGTACTTTGCAGTCCTCCGAAGACTTTGGCTGAGTTGAATTTCTTCTGGTTATTGGTTTTTTTTACCTTGTTTCATTTTGCTGATCTGGCTTCTTTTAGACTCTTCAACCGAATTAATAGTTTTTTTTAATGTAATAAAGAGATACATTAAGATAAACAAAAGTTTCATTTTTTAGAAAGGAAAAAAATCCTGATTTGTGAGAAGATAAAAGTCTGTTTCTCTTTTTTCTATTCTCTACAACATGATTAGAAAAGTAGAGATACGTTTGGTTAGTGACTCAATAGAAGCCATTAAACAAGCAACATCTTTTGGCAACATGCCGTGTTGGAGGTGATCAATTAAAAAAATTTTTTAAAAGAGGTGATCAATGAATAAGTTACTTCTCTTGACTTTTGTTGTGCAGTGATCACTGAAAAGTTTAGATTTGAAAAAAAACAAAACCGTAGACACAATCCAGGGATCAATTTAGTATAAACATACATTGCAAATTTAGCCCTCCTCTAAAAACCTGTTCAAGGTGGGGGCAGGGGGATTTCAACAAAGATAAAGTTTTTCCTAGATGTAACAAGGAGTAAATGTTGAAAATCTCAGCCCTCTAGCTCTATTGGTGTGGCCTGTACACATGATACATATATGCATACATACAGCCAGCTAAACCAACTTGAAAATTGAAGAAACCTACATTGATAATTTTGGTGAGACATTCGGCTGATAGTTTCTAATATTAGGTTCAAGGCTAAAGAAAAACCTTTGGCCTAATTGCTAAAAGTGCTGGTCATTAGTTCAAGTAATGCAGGAACGTATTCCTGTACAACAGTGCGATATAGCCTGATATGGAAAAGTTGATGGTTACAAGTCCTGAGATTCCGTAGGAATGATCCTGGACATGACAGCTATAGGAATGAGTACAACATAACCCGATGGATCAAATAAAGAGTTTAATTTGAATCTTTTGTATGGTCTGTCCATACAACATTTGGAGTATTGATGACACTTCTCAAAGCTATGTGAAATACATACAATCAATATAGACCTAACCTAATAATACAATGGAGTTAGGCAGGCATTTAAGGAAGACCAAAGATCGCAGAAATGGAAACCTTGAAATGAAATAAGAAACATTTGATTCATCTCAAAGAACCATTGCGTGACCGTAAAGAAAGTGTTGGTTTTAATGAAGGAAACAATTGTTTAGTAAGGAAAAGATCTGTTTCTCTTTTATATTCTTCACAACATGATTAGAAGAGAAGAGACAAATGAAACAACAGGTCTGGTTAGTCACTCAATAAAAACTGTCGCATGACCAACGTCTCTTGGCATCATGTCATGTTGGGGGCGAGCAATTAATATGAATGAGAAAAGGTGTGAAAAATCTGAATTAAAAGAGGAACTAGCATGAATCCTGCCGGACATTGACTGAAGGATTCAAGCCATCTATCCTCACATATAGGTAGCCTGAAACATGACATACCGAAAGACATGCTTTTTTTAAATGAGAAAGTATCAAATAGATAGAACTGGTAAACGCCATTCTAGATTTGGTTTAGGCAGTTGAAGTTCTTCTTTCCAACCTTGATGTTGTCAGCACGACATTTTGGTTGATCTATTCTTCAACCTTCATCAGCGGTATCAATCAAGAAAAGAAGACAACTATGGATGATAAGATGAGATTGAATTGTCCATACAAAATTTGGAATGCTAATGACACTTTTCAAAGTTATGTAAAATACATACAGTCGATAGAGACCTAATCTAATCATTCAATGGAGACAAATAGAAAGAAAACACCATTATTGTTTGGAGAGATGATTGCTTCTTTTTTGATAAAATTGATAAAATACCAGCTTTAAAAATAATTTTTGCCTTTAAAATCAATATTGCACAAATTTCCCAAACACAAAATTTCCATTAAAAAAATCAAAATAGTCATTGGTATTTACTAGTCATGAAAAATGACCAACCACTGCACGCATATCAATAAATAACACAATATACCAAAATAACCAGAAAAGTTTTACTAAACTATTGACTTCTTGCCAAGCAAATCAACTTCTGATAAAAAACATATTATTCATAAAACTCTATACAAAGTGATTGATCTATTTATGAATTTAATAACAAAACTGATCTCTGAATGTATGCATTTATCTAATTTGGTTTAGTCTGACACAGGACTTCAAGGACATTTATTTTACTGTGTAAAAAGTATAAAAATTATATATACAAACAAACATCATATTGATCATATTTGCATATCATCTAAGGACCTAGAATATTTATGGTTGTGTAATAAATATCATGATTCTTCTTAAAATCATTTACATCTGTTGATAACACTATTTATTTGATAATCTATTCTATAATCCTACAACTCCATTGCTGAAAAAGTATTTTCCGATATTCAGTCTATTTTTATTTACTTTTACTGTATATATGTGGCCTCTCAGTTCTTTGTACTCCTTTCCAGTGAGAAAATACATTTGGATCTACTAGTTCTGAACCAGGCATAACCTTCAATGTTCTTATTAAGTCAGTCTTCTCTGACTCTCCTATTTTCTAATGCTGTTAGTCCCAACTCTTTTAACATATCTCCATAATGTATACTATTTAATTCTGGTACTAACTTAGTTGCTTGTCTCTGGGATTTTCTAGAAGATTTTTATCTCTCTTGAAGTACTGTAACCAGGCCTGTATACAGTGCTTGAGGTGCGGATGGACATAACTTATATAGCATAAGTAATGTCTTTATCTATATATGAAAAAAGTTTGCTTAATCAGTCCTAGTACACTGTTCGCCTTCACAGCAGCACTGGCAATATACTCGAAAACAATAATTTATCTGTTGTTACCAAGATCCTTTTCATTATTTACAATATCTAGTATATTATTGTTCATACAGTAATCGTAACATGGATTTATATTTCCTTCATGTAACACTTAACATTTATCTCCACTAAAAGCTAATAACTATTCTCTTGACCATAACATTCATTCATCTAGGTCTTCCTGTATTCTTACTTGGTCAACCGACTACAAAATTGGATGGTACAATCATCGGCAAAATTTTTACACTTTATAGATATTGTGTCCGGTATATCGTTAATATATAATAAAAATAGTACCATCCAAATACTGACCCCTGTGGCACAACACTACTTACACACGTCCAGTCAGATTTAGAACCATTTCTACAGACTCTCTGTTTCCTACCCCGTGGGAAGTCTTCCAGCCAACAAATTGGTTTGCAAGCTATATCACATTTTTCAATTTGTAAATCAGTCTACAAGTTATGGAACAGAGGAGTGAATTCACTACAGTAATAACGGACTGTGAGATTAGTTTATTAACTAATGCTCTATGACAGATGCTCATTTTAGCAACTAAACTTAGTATGACACAAGATGAATTTAGTGAAGTACTTAGTAATGATTAAACTAACAATGAGAGCAATGTTCTACAGCTGGGGGTTGGTAATCTTTTTGCCTTATTGAGTGGACGGCGGGTTAGATAATTGCTAAAATGTTAGATATGAGAATCATCCATTGTATTAAATCTATTTTTTTGCGTCGATATTTGCTCATGAGCCAGTCAAAATCTTCCTGTGTTTCAGATCTGGCCCATGGGCTTTAGATTGTCTGACTCTGGTCTACAAGACTAGTTTGCTAACCAGAGTCCTCTCAATAGATATTCACTAAGCTTAAATCATGTAAAAGTAATAAAAAAAAAGCATAGTGAGGTTCAGACTCATTCAAGCAGCAATAGTTGATAAATGTAAATGGACTTTGGTCTTTGTCGACAGACAATAGAATGCCCCCCCCTAAAGGCATATCATGGAATACCTTGTTGTCAGAACCCCCCCTCTTGGCATTGCTGATGTAGATTAGAGGAAAGTAGAGTGATATGCGTGGCATCAACTGGTCCACGGGAGCTGCTGGAAGAATGTCTAATTTGGCATCAAAGCACCTTAATGGGGGCTCCATTCTCTGGTTCGGAATCTGAGTTGTCCTTCTTCTAGACTGATTGCCTTCTCAAGGCTAGAGTGCCCAAATCTGCCCTGCTTTTTTTACCCATAGCTAGATATAAAGGGCGAAGAGATAGACATTAGTACTGTGAATATAAACAGCCCCGATTGGAGTTTGAACTCTGGTTGCCAATGCCATTGTCTGAGCTGTTACCGACTGTGCCATTCACATTTCCTTATAAACCTATCATATATTTTTGCACTTGTTTGACTGCCAAAAAGCACAACATCTTTAAAATAGCCAAAAAAATACACTATAAAGATCCTCTGAAATTGCCCGAAATTGCCAAAACGTTTTAGCATGTTCGCACTTATTTAGTGCATTTTCAAGCTGATAAATTTAGCACAAAAAGCACTGAACTGGCAACACTGCACCTCCATTTAACTCTTAAATTCATGGACTGTTTGAAACTACTTCTATACTCTGTGGAACGTTTTCAAGGAAAAAAAAAATTGATTGTCTTTTGTGAATTGAATTCTCAAAAAGTAGAAAACACTTACCCAGTAGTGTATAGGATGTAACCTGATCAGAATTCATTCCCGTTGATTTAAGATTTGAATTTTGTTACATGAATTCGGGAGTTAATGTACATGCAATTTATTGACAATCAAGATGTGAATAAGGATGATTGTATTTTTTTACAAATATAGAGACCATGCTTGTAAAATTCCATTTTCTGATAGATTTGTCATAAAGTGATAACATTTTCATTACAAATGTACTCAATCATCTTTCGAACATTTTTGGGTCCCCAAAGCATTTTCTCATTTGGTCAGATAAAGCTTTATTGACTTGAGCTAATTACTGATAAGGTTTCTGTCCATTAACACAATACATTATGTACGTGTTCACAGCTCAAATGATAATAGCAATAGAATATTATATTTCATAGGTCTTCATGCTCAACATTTGGGATGTTCGCCCAATGATCAAAATGCCTATCAATTCTATCAAATGTCCACATTTGGTGAGGATTGCTTTGCCAAGGAGAAAGACTTTATTTTAGAGTAAGTCTCTCCTTATTTGCCGACTTTATGAAATCTGGAACAGCCTGTATGAAATACTGATCACCATGGCTCAGCGGTAGTGTGCTCATCTCTGGTCCTGTAGGCCATGGTTCAATCCACTACCAAGGCATACCAAAGATTTTAAAATGATACTTAATGCCTTTCCGCTTAGCATTCAGCTCAAGGACTAAAATTGTAGAACCTCGCTCTGGGACTGTGGTGTTATGGCCAAATTACATTGAATATACCGGTTTTTGTAATATCACTGAAGTTAAGCAATGTCAGACCTAGTCTCTAACTAGATGGGTGACTATTGGGTAATGCTAAGTGCAATAAACTGAACAAAGCCTTTGATAAGCCTGGCAAGCTGGAAGTTGGTTTTACTAACAAACGCCAGTGTAGGCCTTACCCTGTGACATCAATAATGAGAGTTTAAGCTGAAAATGTTGGTACATACATACGTACATACCCAGTATAAAAAGCATTACATGCATTGAGACAGTAGGGTTGTTGACTCACATTCACTGATCACTGGTGATCATCCTAATTTCAGTTGCTTTTCATTGCATATTGTAGGGCTTCCTGAATGAGCATCTATGTGAGTTGTAGTCTTGTCTAGTGCTTCTTCAATATGTCTAGTCTGTGTAGTTTTCTGATGACCATGGACTGTCGATCTGAGTGGTTGCAATGAAAGGCAACTGAAATTCAGATGAAGAAATACTAGTCAGAAAATTAATGATGGTAATCATCATGTTTTGACAACAGCATCTGTTATTCACATTGTGTGTGTTACTTTCAAGTTATCTCTTGATATTTACTAAACTTTGTTTAGTACTGCATGAGGCTAAATGGGAGGTAAGAAGATTGTGTGGCACCAATCCTTCCTGCCTTGAAAATCAGCATTAAATATCCCATTTATACCTTCAATAATTTTGAATAGAAACATTATTATTCCCTGAGTTATTTGTGCTCTGACCCCATTAGAAATTGTTAACATAGATTTCTTCAGTTCTTGAGTAATCTTGCTTTGCTGGATTGTTTACTATCTATGTAGGTAAGTATTTATGTGTCAAGTGTACTAGCAATACCAATGGACAGCAGAAAATTTGGATAATCACTCTTTCTGGAAAAACAATTTTTGTTTTTTTGAACGCACCTCCCCAATAAGAGTGCAGGGGAGGGGGTTTACAATATGATTTATGTCGAAAAATTATCTAAATAATAGATCTTTGTCTAAAATGATCTAAAAATCATACTGGCGCAAGATTTGGGAAAATGACATTTTTGAAAAATAAAAAATGTTTTAGATGATGCCCAGTGGTGTACTCATAGCCATCTGCAAAGTTGTAGCACTAAGAATGTGACCAGGAGTGCCCAGAGACACATACATAGATAGGCACTCAAAGAGAGAAGAATCTGTTGTCCATGTCGATGGTTGGTCAGGCCATTTTAGTGCCAATAGTGATTTGATCATCTTAGTTGTCAATAACCATGGATTTTTCATGGGTTCCAGCTACTTTACAATCAATGCCAAAAAACAGTCAAGGGCTTCTTGAATTTGATAAGATCTTTGGTAGTATGGAGTACAGTTAAGTAGAACTCCTGGAGGTTGACCTTTGCGGTTGGGGGAAAGGGGGATTCCACCTGAAAAGTGGTTTCAGATTATCATGCTTTCAAGAGGATTTGGAGGTTTTTATATTGATTATCTTTAGATTATCTGCCTGTTGTAATTGACGTCAGGTTAGCATTGACTTCGATTACAAATTCATAAGTGTCAAATTTCAGGCAAACATTCAGCAAAAGAAATATCCAGTCGAAGATGCCAAGTAAAGAAAACAATTTAAAAAAAAAGAATTTTCGAATCTTGCATTTATTATATTCTCAGGAAGTGAAGTCTTTTTTTTTTTTCATGGGGATTCAAATGTAATCCAAAAAACATTTTAGAAAACAGATCTGGCTAGTCAGTCAATAGAAACCGTTAATCTACCAATGTCTCTTGGCAGCATGCTGTGTTGGGGGTTACTAATCAAAGAAATTATTCTCTTGCGTTTTTTTGTTTTCATTTTGAACAATGATCACAAAAAAAATCTTAAATTTCAAAAATCAGGTGTATAATAACTAAGGTATCAATTTATCATAAACTTACATTGCAAATTGTAACCCCCACACTCACATTAAAAACTTATGTTGGGGTGCTGATTTGAAGAAAAAAAACATTTTTTTCTGATAAGGAGTGAATGATGTAATTTTCAGCCCGATTGATCCATTGATAACGCCTATTCATGTGATGCATACATGACCAGCTTGAAAACTGCGAGAAACCTTTGTTGACAGTTTTGGTTGACGGTTTCAAATATGCTTGAAAAAATACAAGACATGACAATTCTTTAATTATTCATAAAAATAAAAAGAAAGAGTTTCTGCTCGTAGATCGATAACATTCGTGATGGTGCATTAAAACACTCTGGGCTGAATAACAATTATGTCTCCTTATCCAAATTCATGCACTTGAAAGCATAACTGTAAGGCAGAGCAAATGACTAAAGGCTGCAAAACTCCCTCCTCAGTGGTAGGTTGGTGGAAAACACTGATGGTAACTATCTAACAAAAAAAGATTCCTTACTTAGAAAAACAGGGCTTAAAACAGCATTTGTCTTGTGTCAGTGAAATAACATCCTAATGATATATCTAGTCCAGTGGTTTGAAACTAGGGTCCATCAAATAATGCGTGGGGGTCCACAGCAGCATTCATTCTAATCCTGATGTCGTGAATCTTGTAACAGAGAGTCTACTCCATTGCACAGCTATTGAAAAACATGATTATTGTACCTGTACAATATATCAGAATTCAAGTAAATGAAATCCATTTGGAATAAATATGGTTTTTGATGGTCAAAAATTGTTTATTATCATAGTTAATCGATTATAATCTTTAAAAAAATGTTTGAAATCCCAGGAGCTCCGTACACTCTGCTGGAATATTTCCTTTATAGAAGGGATCCTTGAGTTTTCAAAGTTTCAAAATCATTGATCAAGTCCAAGGGTTGTTATTAACCTCGTTCTTTTGTTACTTGTGTCGTTATTGTACGATGTGCTAAAAGAGTTATTTTGTTGATGAAAATAGGATGGCTTGAAGACAAGGGTGTTTGAGGCGGGTAGGGCTTAAACAGCTTTGCTCCACCCAATAAAATTCCGCTTAGAGTCCCTAGTACATAGATTGTACACCCAAGGAAGGTGTGTCTGTCTGTAAAAGACCTTCTTTAATTTCAAGAAGTCACTATCTTCCCTAGAGTTGTTCAGACAGTTGAACTCATTCTATTGTTGTTACTGCATTCTGCCTGATCCATTCTGCAGCCTTCTTCTGGAATACAATCCATGTTCCACATATTATGTTCCAATAATTTTTAATAGATTCATTATTAGACTATTGAACTTATTCTTCATGGTACTTTTGTTTTTACCACACTTTTTTGAATGATCCATTCTTCAAAAGAAATGTATATAACAAGTAATCCATAACAATTTCAACTTTGAATGGTTACTATTATAATTATTATGTATTGAGTGATCTATAATATTCATTATTTTTAGATATATCAAATCTAAAATAATTCCTTTTTTTATTTACAAATTTTAAAAAATATAGGATATACATAAGACCTAATTTAGGTTATATCTATTATGATAAAAGTTGTACAAGTTTTAAAAGAAGTGATTTAAAAAATGAGGCTATAAACTTTTCCTTAATCAAGAAGAACAGTAAATTTTCAGATATGGCTCAATTTAAATCTCTATGTATTTTATAACTGGTATTGCTGGTATTTAGATCTCTCTCTCTATCACTCTCTCTCTCTCTCTCTCTCTCTCTCTCTCTCTCTCTCTCTCTATATATATATATATATATATATATATATATATATATATATACATATATATATACATATATATATATATATATATATACATATACATATATATATATATATATATATATATATATATATATATATATATATATATATATATATTATTATTACCAGCCTTTTTCTAACTAGTATTGCTTAGAGAGAAGTAGATAATATAGATCTCTAAGTATTTTATTACTGCCCATATATCAACTAGTATTGCTTACAGAGAGGCTGGCAATTTCAATCCCAATGTATTTTATTACTGACTATATTTCAACTAGCCTTTCTTGGAAAGAACCAGGCAATTTAGATCCTTGTATATCTTTTTACTGGCCATATTTCAACTGGTCTTGATAAGAGAGAAGCTGGCAATTTTGATCTCTATATATTTTATCAAGGGCCATCTTTCAACTGCTATTGCTCGGAGGGAAATGGGCAATTTAGATCTCTGTATATTTTATCACTGTTTTTTTTTTTTCAACTAGAATTGCTAGGAGACAAGTAGGCAATATAGATTATTTATTATATTACTGGCCATATTTCAACTGGGATTGCTTAAAGAGAAGCAGCCAATCTAGATCTCTACATATTTTATTACTGGCCATATTTAAAACTGGTATTGCTTAGAGTGAAGCTGGCAATTTAAATCCCTATGTATTTTATTACTGGTCATAAGTCTACTAGAATTGCTCAGAAGTAGGCAATTTATATCTTTTATTACTTGTCACTTTTCAACTACTTGCTTTGAGAGAAGTAAGCAATTCAGATCTATATGTGTTTTATAACAGGTCACATTTTGACTTGTAGAGAGAAGTAGGAAATTTATATCTCTATGTGTTTTACTACTAGTCATATTTCAGTTGGACTTGCTTTGTGAGAAGTAAGCAATTTATATCTGTATGTGTTTTATTATTGGTTACATTTCAAGTAGACTTGCTTCGAAAGAAGTAAGCAACTTAGATCTATGTTTTATCGTTGGTCATATTTCAACAAATGGAGAGAAGTAGGCAATTTATATCTCTATGCATTTTATTACCAGCCATATTTCAACTAAACTTGTTTTGAGAGAAGTAAGCAATTTATATAAACATATATGTTTTATTACTTGCCATATTCCAACCAGTATTGCTTGGAGAGAAGTAAGCAATTTAGATCCCTTTGTATTTCATAATAGGCAATGTTTCAACTGGTATTACGTATTGAGCAGCAAGCTGGGGCAAAATTATTGTATCAACCATTTGAAATGACCTCCATTCTGTCTCTACGGACAATAGACCGTCCTCACTTGGATGCAAGTCTAGGCAAAGTGTACAAAGATCCTTGGATGCCTAATCATAAGAACCTGGGGGAGGATGGATTCATGCCTTTCCCATAAGCTGCCCCAACCAGAGTTTGAACTCAGGTCACCGATTCCATTTTCCTAGTCATTACCAACTATGCCAATTGTACATCCTAACCATTAAATCCATTAAAATGCAATAATACTACTATTTTTTTTTTGCTTTTTCATATTCTTCTCTATTGGAATCTATTTTCATTTGATCCTTATTTATATTGAACTAGAATATACCCCTCCAAAACAACAGGGTTATTCATGTATGGATTGGCACTAAGAAACCTAAAGCTATTTCATTAGATAATTAATTTTCAATAATTAAAATATCCTAATTTTAAGTTTTTTCAAAGTCTCAACTCATCTCAAGCTATTTTAATGTGTGATGATCAGACATGAAAGTTTCAGAGTTTCATGACATAAATTTTATTGTGATGCCATGATAGGAAAGTAAATCAACCAATAAGATCATCCTGTCTGAGCACAAACAAACAAACAAACAAATAAATAGAAAAATTTGCATATAAGCTCATTATGTTAGATTAAATTCAGATTCTTTAGTTTCTGATATTTACATTGTCATTTGCAGTGCGTATTTCAGAATAGCTTGTCAGGTTTGTCTTTTACATGTTCACTAGATTTATTTAATCTGATTTTGGCTTGAATCTAGTTGAGAATTAAAGATGGAATTTAAAATTTGTGGCAATAAAAAAAATTTCTGAAGGGTGGTCAGTGGGCTACAGGTACTCTTCTTTAGTGTCCATGTCTATGTGTATGAGTCTGTATGAGTCTGGGTGCTCCTGGTCACATTTTTTTGGGATTACAATGTTGAAAATTTGCATAAATATATCACTAGACACCATCAACCCCACCCCTTTTTTTTTCTTCAAAAAGTGCTTTTCTTGGTGTCTATGATCATTTCATGTCATTTATGGTCCATTATTGGACACAGACCTTCCCCAGCATTCGCCACATCTCTCTATTATGGATGTCGCAGAGCCAATATTTTCTGAACCAGTCCGGTTTGTTTTACCATCTCATATTTTTCCAGCCTTAGTCCCCCATTCAATCTCTGGGGATCTATGTTGTGAGTCATGATGTCCATTGTTTCTCTGCCATTCTTGCAACATGGCCAGCCCATTACCATTTGAGTTTCGTAACAGTATCTATGTCTCTGACTCCTGTTTTTTCTCTGATGGATTTTGCTGTCTTGTGGTCTCTCTGTGTGATGTTGAGCATGATTCTCTCATGTGCATGTTGTATGGTTCTCATTGGGACCTATAATGCCCAAATCTTGTACTGTTTTTTTTTTTAGATAATTATAAATAATATTTTTTTAGATGATCAGTTCTGTTACATACACGAGCTATGGTGATTCATTTATGCAATGTACAGATAATCCATAGCTTTCTCCCAGGCATTTCTATTTTCATTTTTTCACTTTCAAAGATTAAAGTGTAGTATTTTAGTATCTTTCGTTTTTCTGTCGGCTATGTTTATCTCAGCATAATCCTGACCGGTCAATTTTTGTATTTGTGTTTTCGTTGTCTCTGGTCGCACAAAGTAATCACATAACTTTTGGTTACTTGAACCATGACTCAGTTTACTATCTGTCACTCAGCGGATGACTTGTGTCTTCCACTCTGGGTTTTCAATATGGGTTCATGACCCCTGGCTCTAAGAATAAGTCTCTTGCATAAATGCACTCTTCACTAAAGTGAAACTTGTAACTGCAGACAAGACTTAGCACTCCTGAGAATGAGAAGTGGTTGGAAATAACATCACAGTTGTAGTGAGAGCAAGGGCATATCCCAGGGAGCGGATTTGGTGGGTGAGCAATTTTGACCCCCTCCAACTCCCAGCACCTTTTATGAATAGTAGTTAATCCACTGTATTTCTACTAATCATATACAATAATAAATCTCACTTAATGATGGAGTCGCCACCATATACCCTAGGAACCAAGTCCCCTTGGCCCCAAAATCTACAGCTACACCCCTGTGAGATAACCCAACACTCCCCCTTTTTTAAAGGAATAACCTTCATTTAATTGTTTATCAAAGTATTCTGTGAATGTATTAGAGCAAAGGAATATGATCATTTCTATCTCTTGTTACACATCAATGGTGTTTGATCAATACACAACTGTGTTACATGTGACCAAATGAAGTCCAAGCATGTAACCTGGTCAACCATTATTAATTTTTGACTAGTACTTCTTTCTTCTTAATGTTTTATAAGAAGTAATAATTGGCAAGGTTTTCAAAGATCAGAAATTGTTCAAATGCTAATATAACATGCCATCACAGTCTATAATTAAACAACCGTAGCATCAAAATTTGAAGTCATGTAAAAAAAAAATATGGTTAAAATGAATTCTATTTTTGACATCAGTGGCATTGTCCACTGGTAAAACATGCAAAACAGAATAAAAAAACACCAAGAAACATCTAGGTTCTGGAGAATCCAGGTGCTATTATTAAAAATAAGGCCCCAAAAAGATCAAAACAGCTTTTTTTTTCCAAAAATTGAAAAAAAATTTATAGCTGAGGTCAAGTTGAGTACTGATGCCAATTTAAAGTCTGTTGACAAAACAGTATTGCTAAGAGTGCTGGAACACACTAAACCCCAAAATATAAAATACAAGCAAATGTAAAAAGAGAAAGAACTCATTGCCACCTTTGATGGCTAGGGTTGATCAATAAAACCAATGCTTATCAGATATTTTGATAAATCTAAAATTCTTCATAAAATATCAATTATTTCTAGGTAGTGTAAATATTTTATAAAAATATATTCTGATACACTCCACTGTGTAGCTTAAGCACAGAAGGCCAGAGGGGTGTGTATACAAGAAAACACATTCGTGTTACTTATGGCTAAATAAAGTCAAAGCACATAATCTGAACTATTATTGATTTTTGACTGGTATTCTTTTCTTCTTAATTTCAGTTGCTTTTCATTGCAACTATTCAGACTGTTTGTCTACAGCAGTAAATAAATGCTGCAGACTAGAAATAAAGAATAAGCTCCAGAAGAGACTCCAAGTTACATCCCTTTACCTCAAGAAACCTGCCCATGTACGGCAACTGTTCTACCAATTGAACTACTTGGGCTATTACGATTGGCAGAAAATCAAATCTAACCCTTGAACTTATCTTTGATTTTTACCAGATCACACAAGGCCATATGCATTATTGTTTCCAAGTAATACATATTTTTAGTAATATTTTGATATATCTCTATTTTCAAAGCTTTGCAACCAAATTCCCTTCTTCATTTTGGCTCTTCAATGATATGGAACATCACATTTTACTGTTTATAGTACATAACTTCTACTTTTTATTCTTCTTCATAACAAGTATTTTGATTCCTGATTATGAATCATTTACTGTACTTTAATCAAGGATATAGACTAATATTTTTATCGTTTTTTTCACTTGGTTTTCCTTCCTATATTTTTGGTGTCTGACTGTTGTTATTTGAGTCGTGTTTGTTTCCATCTTCCTCACCAAATTCTGTTTGAATTTGTATTTCTGGTTGGCTTCATACATCCAATCAATCGAATGTTGGTTTGTATTCAGACCCTGTCTTCTTTGATGATGGTCTCATGTGAATTTGTGTTTCTTTGCTCTCGCTACAAGTGGATGGTTACCATACACAGGTGTTTACAGACATGGCTTCTGGTTTTTACCGCCAAAATAACTATTAGAATTATGTGAAAAAAAATCAATAAGAAGTACCTTCTTCAGAGTGTTTCCTGAAATAGATAACACACACACACACACACACACACACATACACAAGGGAATCATTACTGAACAATGAATTTAAATTATATCTTTACAAGCATAGTACCTTTCAAAAATGGAAGGATTATTATTATTAACATATATATCTGCATTTCTGCTTTGGATCAGAGTATCTGTGTGCTCTACCAAGAATCAAAGTGTTGCTCCTGGGCCCTCAAGGATCTCAAAGATCATATTGTAGTGTCTGCGCTCTCAGCCTAGGATCAAAGTGTCATTCTGAGCAATTCTGCCGAGGATAAAAGTGTAGTATTTGTCTGCAGTAGAACATTCTTTGGTATTGCAAAAAGCCTAGAATTTGTCCTATGGCCACAAAAAATAACTCTGCCTGGTGCCAGGGGATCGGCTCCTTCCCATTGCACAAATTGGCAAGAGTCGGGCTTGCCCTTATGCCTCCCCAACACCAATTGTGGGGACTGGAGCAATTTTTTATGTTTTCTGTTCAGAACCTTATATTAAACCGACTTTGTGTCACATCTTACTCTTGCGGGGAAGCAACTGAATACTGATCAAAGTGTTATACACGCATGCAAAAACTTTACGAATATGTGCATATATGGTCCCTGAAAATCATAGAAAACATTTCAGTCTGAATTTTTTTCATATAAGTTGATGCTATAATACAATGATTCTTGTCAAAAAAAGCAATAAAAATGGGAATGCCAGCCTGAAAGAATCATCATGTAATGATATCACTTCATCTCAAATGTTTTGATTAAAACAATCAAGATAAGGATGTAAGTCTGGAAGAATTGCTAGGCGATAACAACTTTTTGTCTCAAAGAAATGTTTTGATAAACACAACCAAGATGAGGATACAAGTATGAATGAATCATTGTATAATTATAGCACCTTATCTTAAAAGAAAGAATCACATTGTATCTAAGAAACATTTTGATAAAATAACTAAGATGAAAGAATCATTAGGTAATAACAAGACTACATCTCAAAGAATGTTTTGATAAAAACAATCAAGATGAGGATTCTAATTAAGGGAATCATTCTTCAAAAAGGAAAATGGCAGACAATGAATTAAAATTTCATTAATATATAAAACCATAATAATTCATTGATTTGATTTTTATTATTAATTTCAACTAGTTGTTGCCTTCATCTCGATTTTTCAGTTGTTTAATATCATAACATTAACTATAATTAATGATGAAAATATTGCATTACAATACTTCATCCAATAATAACAAAAATAAATTTAAAATCGCTTTATCAATTTGATTCTGAGAATTATTAATTTTAATTATTGAATATTTTTGAAATCAAGTTAAAATAGCTTTTTTGAATTCATTACGAAGCACTGCTATACTTTTAAGCTGCATATTATAGAATCAATATCTGTTTGATTCTAAATTTTTAGAGGAATGATCAGAGGGAGACATCAAATGTGTACCTTGATTGTCCCACCGACCCCTGTGACTCCCATCTCTTTGAACAGTATTTTTACTGGAAATCAAAGGTTTTTAACTATTGAATTGAACTTTCAAAAATTAAGTTCGTACAATACAATATGAAAGGGATATTGGTATAATACTTGTTGCTTTTTCATGTGTTTTAACGGAAATTAGTTAAAATCTAATCATTCAGAGTTACTGTCGTGAAAGAAACCAATCTTAATTAAACTATTCATAGAATTTCTATGATGACTGAACTTTTTCTTCTTGTTAACATATTTCGTCCAATCGATTCAACGGCTTTCTTCAGGTGCCCTATCTGAATATGATGATGGTAAACGGTAGCAGTGCTATAATATTGTTTGGCCTTATCCCTGTTGGATATCAGAATCGACATCAGGTTGAACTGTGCCCTTGTCTGACTTATACACTCAGTTGACAGATTAATGTGTGCTGCTTCTTTTATTTTTCGCATTTCAGTAATCCAAAAAACTCTTTGAATATCAATGGCCCTTCTCAAAACTATAGACAGTATATAAACTACTTTAGTATTACTAATTGAATGTGGTATATCTAGAATATTTTCCTTGTCTTTGTCGATTATTTTCCCCAATGTTTTGGCCGTATATTCACCAACCTTCCTCAGGTGTCTGTTGTGTTCGAGAATGTCAAATCTTGTTCCAAGGAGCATGCACATTCTTTCATATATACATCATTTCTGGTTTTAGAATCTCTGTTTTAGATATTGTCTTCCACTGACATCTGCTCTGGCCTTGGGACT
>OY735236.1:29143856-29148856 GCA_963457665.1 Thysanoteuthis rhombus | reverse complement strand
AGTCTGATAAATTGGCCATTTACTTGAGTATGGCGTAAATCTATCATTATGATTGTGTCATTGTTATATTACTGTTTTTATCAGAAACCGCCAACTGAAACTGTCAAAATAGATTTCTTCAGTTTTTAAGCTGGTCTGGCTGGCTATGTATGAATGAATGTATCATGCATAGAGGCCACATCAACGGAACTAAAGGGCCGAAAATTTCTACATTTACTCTTTATTATGTCAAGAAGATTTTTTTTTTTAACCCCCCCCCCCTCTAGAAAGGATTTTAATGGTGAGGTTGATTTGCAATAAAACTTTATGCTAAATTGATTCCTTAGTTTGGCAGCATTCACACCTTTTCTTTTTTTTAATTCAGACTTTTTTAGTGATCGCAGTTCAGTAAAAGGTGAGAGAAGTGACTTATCCATTTGTCACCCCCAAAATGACATGCTGCCAAAAGACATTGGTCTGATGATGGTGGCTGCATTTAGATATATATATTTTTTTTTAACAGCATAACACAACCTTTTTTTTAACCTTATCCTATTTACAAATGTCAGCTAGGAAGTAATGCTTCCTCAAAAATTATCATTTTTATCCCCTGTATGATACACACATACACACATAGACTTCCACATTGTGTGGGTGTGTATGTGTGCTATCCAAAAGTTCGGGAAATTTGACCATGGAATTTATTTACCCTAATACCTAGTTTCCTCTATGTACTTGAGCATCTACAGGGCAATCCAAGGGGTGCTAGGTGAAAAGGGGAGCTATGAAAGTTTGTACATGAGTGCACAGGATGGTGTAGCAGTTACCTGCATGAAAAATAGAATCCATGTGAATGTTCGAATTTCAGATGAGGACATTAGTCTGAATAGATCAATGTATAATAATGATAGTTCCTCATCCAAGAAATAACCAAAATGTTGTAACTATAACAACCAAGATAAAAGCTCTAGTTTCAATAGATTAGTGTGTAATGACAATAATTCCTCATTTAGATAAAAATAGCTGAAACGTTGTAACTGTAACAAATAAAATTAAGGCTTGAGTTTAAATAGATCAGTATATAATAATGATAAGTCTTTATCTAAGAAATCCAGGTAGAAATTACTTTAAGAATATTTTATGTGAAACAGCTTTTCAGTTAGAAAATGAGGTGGATATCGTATTAGAATCTGTCGAAAGCAAAAACTTGTTTCTCTGCATTTACAACAACAGAATCAGCTTGGCATTTTACTACACAGCACTTAGAGATTTTAGCAATGTTGAGGTCAGACCATCAGCTTCATTGCCCTCAAGTGTGCAGTTTGTCTTTTTTTTAATCTAAAATGTTGCTTTTATTTTGACAACAATAGGCTTTCTATCAAACCAAGGAGTGTCCTCTCCCTTTATTGTTTTATGTTCCTCTGAGAGGCCTTGAATTGGCAGGTCTCAGTTACTTCAAACATGATAAATACTAACATAAAGTGAGAAGCTAAAATGAAAACCTTGACCACCTGATCTCATGTTACGGTCTCTTTTTATAGAACAAGTGAAAAATGTGTCATTCAACAAATGGAGTTTCCATGTTTGACATAGGTTCGCCTTCAAGTACGTTCCTTCTCATTTTCCTTGCTTAAAACATTCGGCTGTCAAAATTTCAAGTGCAAAAAGCTAGAAGTGAGGGAGAGTTGGGGTTTATTTCAAATACCAACCAGGCCTCCAGTGGAGAAAGGGCCCCCAAAAGATTTACAAATAGTAGTTCACCTACAGCATTTCTACCGACAAATCTCACTAAATTTTGGAAGGGACACCTCCAGGAATCTCCTCAGGCTGCCAAATCCTCCTAAATCTCTTGCAATGCCTCTGGTAACAAGAGGGTAGTGGGGAAGAGGACAAGTTTATCCCGAAGTTTTCAAGCGTACCGGAAAAAAATTATAAAAGTTTTTTCATTTACTGTCTGTACAACAAACATGTCAGAAATAAACGCACAATGATCAAAATCGAAAATGCAAAACTGGACGAAGTATACCACTACATCTACCTAGGACTTTTGTCATGATATGGAAAGTCTTTGGCAGAGGAAGTTCAACCTTCAAGAACAAGAAAATCCCATTGGTTCTGAAGAGAAGAGTATGCAACCAATTCATCCTCCCGATTGTCACCTATGGAGCTTGATTATGGAACCTAATCAAATAACTGACTCTCAAACTAAGAAGCATGCAACTTGTACATGAAAGAATCATACCCAGCATCACATGGAGAGACCAAACGATTGAAAGGTATATAATGGAAAAAACAAGAACCTGAAACATCATCGAAATGATTATGAAACTGAAATGGCAATGGGCTGGCCATGTTGCAAGAATGGCAGATAAACAATGGACATCTCAACATGGATCCCCAGAGATTGAATGTGTAACTGAGGCTGGCAGAAATGAGATGGTGAGATATTGGCTCCGCAACGCCCACAGTAGAGAGGTGTGGCAAATCCTGGGGAAGGTCCATGTCCAACGATGGGCGATAAAAGACTGATAATGATGATGATGACTTACCCTGACATTTACGATAAAAAGCAACTAAAATTAGGATGCAAGACATACTAATTGAAAGATTATTAATAATTGATAATACTTCATCAAAGAAATAATAGAATATAAGATTACTTATATGAATTACTACTATGAATAACTTGATCTTCTAAAGTACTTATAATTTATTTGTATTCTTAAAGACCTTCTTCCTGTATTTACCTTTGATTTATAAGATTTTATAAGTTATTGGTGACACAATCAAAAATTTTAGTTTCAGGAGAGATGAATTTGATGAAACACAAGTTGACTTATAACCATCCATACAGATTACCATAATTTGTGGATATTAGAAAAATCATGTAAATATGAAAGATAGGCTTCTAAATTGAAAAAATATTTTTTTAAACATAATTTGCTTAGGTGTAGATGCATATAAGAGCAAAAATTATATAAAAATTACACCTGTAGATACTGCGTAAGTACCATGAATATATCCTTTCTTATACATGTGTATATAAGCAATTATATAGGATTGTATGTATGTATTTACATGCAAAAATTACCCTTCTAAATTTGAAAAAAAAACATTAAACATAATTCACCTAACATAGCCATGAATAAGGAAATGAATAATTGTATTTCAAAAATGGAAGATTGGTAATGAATAATAAAAGGAATATTAATAAAATAAAGTTTGTCCAACTTACAACCATCTTGAGATACAACCTGTCAGTGGGAATAGAACCAAGTCATAAGCCAGAGAATTGGTGTATAGATCAGTGGTTTCGAAACTCATGTCTGCGGACCACTGGGGGTTCCTCAAATAATACTTGGGGGTCTGCTGCGGAGTTCTCTCTGAAACTGACATAACAAATCTTGCAGCTGTGAAACAATATCATCCATAACAAAGATATCAAAAATCATAATTATTGTACACAGATCATATACTAGAATTTGAATTAATGTTATTTTAAATGAATATGAATTTGAAAGATAAAAAATTGCTTTTTATTGTAGTTCATAAGTTAAGCTAAAAACTAATTGCTGAAAATAGGGGTTCCCCCAGATTATTTTTCATAGAAGGGTCCTTGAGTTTTCAAAGTTTCAGACTATTCATATAGAGCATTTTAGGTGAATACTGATGCTTAAAGGGTTAATATCCCTATCATTTACCTCCAATTTCAATCAGTTTTTCTATCGTTTCATACCCCAATGAATGTTATTCAATTGCAAATTGATTATACAACCAATGTATAATCTATCATACAATTAATTAACAATTTATACTCTATCGTGGCTACTTTTTTTTTTTTTCTGTGTTTCATTTTTTGAGCCTCCTTTTTTTCTCTGGTTGGCAGGAGGGAATCAGGAAATGAAGCTGTTTTCAGTGGGTGAGAGTGGGGTGCTGTCGGCTATTGATTCTTCGGAAATGGAATCCTGTGGTTGTTTTCAAACAGAACATCTGAGAGTGCTTCCTACTTTTCCTGTGTGTGACAAGACACAACTACAGAGCAATTGGGCATTTTTTTCCTTTCTCTCGTTCTCTTTCTCTCTCTCTCTCTACCATGCTTCAAAAAGTATTCACAAAAGGTAGCACATGATTAAGCCTTTGTGAAAAGAGAAAAAAAATAATGAAATGTATTATAAATTCAATTATTTGTGGAGGAAATATCACTTTATATATAAAGTGAGTTTTCTCACGTAGATTGGCTTCAATTATCAAAACAGCTTGAGCAGTTATCTTTTGTGTCTGTACTTCTTTGTATAAAAGTTGGTCCTTTGGTATATCTTGGTTCAGGTGTGTATGTGTGTGTGTGTAAGTATCTTGCCTTCGCACAAACACCCCGATAAAATAGGGTCGTCCTATGGACCAGATACAAAAGCAGTGACTAAACATTGAGCTGAAACCATAAAATTCAGACGGAAATTGAGGTCTCATCTTATCTGAAGGTCGCCTTATCTGTTGGGATACATATTTGAATATATATATATAACATCGTCCTCATTGGCCATTACAAGTCCATTGCTGGACAAAAGCATATCTCATTTCTTTCCATGACGACCATGATTATGCTAACCTCGGCAATGTCTTACCAGCAAAGTTTTCCATCTCGTGTCTAGTCTTTTCTCGATGTATTTATTGTCCCATTGGTTAGCCTTTTGATCTATCTGTTGACATCTCTTCCATCTATGTATATCAATATATATATATATATATATATATATATATATATATGCATATATATATATATATATATATATATATGCATATAGATTTACATTTATGTGTGGGAAATATGAATATGGAGGAGATGCCAAGTAGCCTGACAGCTAGCCACACAAAGATTGAAATTGGTGAGCCAAGTTCAAAACTCCAACAGAGAGTTTGTAATGACTTTGTATTACTACCCTTGGGGAAGGCATGAATCCACCTGTACTCCCCACCTAGCTATGGGTAAATAGTGGGACAGACAAGGCTCTAGCTATTGTTGG
>OY735236.1:29131356-29138856 GCA_963457665.1 Thysanoteuthis rhombus | reverse complement strand
ATTGCAGAAAGGATACCCTAAAAGATGAGTTGGGTTGGGAATGTCTGAGACAAAATCATATATATACATACATATATATATATATATATATATACACATATATGTACATATATAAGTGTGTGTCTGAGACAAAGTCATATATATATATATATATATATATATATATATATATATATATATATATATATATATATATTGACTTTGTCTCAGATATATATATATATATATATATATATATATATATATATATATATATATATATGAATTATTATTGCCCATGATTCATCCTCTTCTAATGAGTTTGTCAGAAGTAGGTGACTTTGAATAGCAGAGAATGAAAATACAGTAGAAAATGAAATTGCAGGGTTAGAAATTAAGAGGACTTGAGACCAAGGAGGAAAACTTTAAAAATGGGGAGAAATTAGTATTAGAGTAGTATTTGCTGAAGCACTAATTGGTTTTTACTTTTGAAAACCATCAACCAAAACTGTCAATATAGGTTTCTTCACTTTTCAAATTAAAGTTACAATTTATGATATACTAAACGCAACTTGTAGAAGTGAGAATGGTAAAAAATTTTATTGTAGTGGGCAATCTTACTCATTGTTTAGAGTAGGGAGGAGGCTTATAATTATTAAACATTAGAAACACTCCCTGCACATGTTCATGGACAATCTTTTCAAGGGTAGGGTTTTTTTTCTTCTTCTTCTTCTTCTTCTTCTTCTTCTTCTTCTTCTTCTTCATCAGCAGTAGGCTTTTAATGTCAGTCGTTGGACACAGACCTTTCCCAGGATTCGCCACACTTCTCTATCAGGGGCATCACGGAGCCAGTACTTTCTGAATTTGAGGCCCAGCATAATTCTTCCATGTTCACTTGCATAGTTCTCAATTTGCGGATCTGTCTCTTGGTTAGGTTCCATGTTTCAACTCCATAAGTGACTATTGGGAGGATGCATTGGTTATACACCCTTCTTTTTAGGATTAATGGGATCTTCTCAATTTTGAAGGTTGAGCTTGCTCTGCCAAAGGCTTGCCATCTTAGTGTGATTTTTTGCTTGATTTCTTCTTCTTTTGAGAGTCTCATGGAGATTCGTTGTCCTAGGTGGATGTAGTGATCTACTTTCTTCAGTTGTAAATGGCTTCAATTTCGCCAAGTCTTTTTTTGTAATTAGTTTTATAGATTTATGTGTTGCTGACCAAAATTAGGCATATTGGTATTTCAAATGGTGTATGTCTGTTTAAATGAGCGCTTATTGCACTTTGATCAGAGAGATGGTAGATGAAAAGAGTCCCCTTACATGATTACAATGGTAATATCTACTAACAGGTCAAAGGAGTTAGTATGGGCAGTGTCTTAGTTCCCACATAAACTGGATATTGGAAACATAGTTTTTGAAAATCTTCCTAAACCCACTGCAGTATGTTGATGATGTTCTTATCTCAACTAACAATGTGAATAATTTGGAAAAAACTCCAATTGACCTTTGAAAATAATTCTTTACATATGAACTTAACACTAATGATAAAATCCCTTTTCTGAATGTTCTTATCGATGCTAACAATTTGACCTTTACCACATCTCCATATAAAAAGCCCACAAGTGGAAACTCTTGCCTTCTCAACTGCAATAGATCGAAATGCAGCCAATAACAGTGTCTGACTACAGACTTATTGACCCCCTCTCTTGTATACATATACTAGTATTCCTTTGACTTTAGTACTTGTTCACCCATGCAGTCAAAAATGACGGCAGTCTTTGAATAATTTCACTATTGCACTGTACTTGAAAAAAATCAGAAACATTATGTTGCTCTGCATATTTTTCCCGCTTTTGCAGACTGAGTTCAACCTCTGACGGAGGACATTGATTTTTTTTTCCTTTTGATTTATATCATCATCATCCGTTGGACATAGACCTTCCACAGGATTCACAAGACCTCTCTATCATGGGCATTGCGGAGCCAATACTTTCTTAACTGATCTAGTTTGTCTCTCCATCTTATATGCTGCCAGCCTCAGTTTTACTAGTGATCTCTGGGGATCCATATTGCAAATCATGATATTAATCTATTGTCTGCCATTCTTGTAACATGACCAGCCCATTGCCATTTAAGTTTACCAATGGATTCCATGATATCTGGGACTGTTTTTTCCCTAATATAATGTGCTGTCTTGTGATATTGCATGCAAATTTCCGATCTAATAAACTTTCAAATATTCTGAGAATTTGTCAGATGTTAGAGAAATCTATTTTTCAAGTTTTAGGAGAGGTTTATTGATGAAGTAACAATAATGCCAAACCCTTACTTTCTGTTTGTCGTAGGAAATTTGTGAACATGAATTTCCTTTTTCTCACAATGCTTATGCCAGGTTTATACTATTTTTTTTTTCAAAGAATCTAACCATAGCTGGACTGAACATATTTTTCTTAGATCAAAAACCCTACCCTTTATCCCAACCTAAATGTAATGATAAAAAGTGGGCGGATATATATGATTATTTTGACTTGTTTAGAGTCAAAATTGTACCCCTTTTCATTGTGATGAATAGATAGTGTGTCTGACAGTTATCAGTGCTTGCATAGTCTTTCTTTCAATGATCTGGATGTTGCTCGGGATATGATTCCAGGGAAGTTTAGCAGAGAATTCGGTATATATCTGCCCTTGAGGTCATACTACGTTGTGGTTTTCTGAGTGTAATCATATCTTGGGGAAACCTTCAGATCATTGAAAAAAAGACTGTACAAGCACCAATGGGCTCTTCTAAAAAACAACTGTTAAAACGCAGAAGTTATTCCGCAATGAAAAAGACACAATTTTCAACCTTGAACAAGCCAATTAAAAGTGGGCATTATCTAAATCTGATTGTCCAATTCGACTTTGCAAAGTACTGAGTGATAGCTTGGTGTTTCAGTTATTAAGACAATCGACAGATCATGGAAGCAAAAGTCCTGTTGTTCTCTGATAGCAGTAGTCAGTTTATTGAAGCGAAAGCTTTTATTTAATCCTCGTAACATTAGGCAGTTCATTGAAATGCATTGTGTTTCTATTCTCACTGCAATATTCAGTACATTGTATTGGAAGCTTTGTGTTTGTATTCTGAGAGCAATAGTCAGTTCATTGAAGTGCAAGTTTTAAATTCTCATAACAATCATACGTTTATTGGTGAAAGCCTTATGTTTTTATGATCACATCAATAGTCAGTTCAATGAAGTGAAAGCTATCTAGTTCTCTGATAGCAAGTGTCAGTTCATTGAAGTAACATATTTGTGACTTTCTTTTTATAGCAGAAGTCATTTCTTGAAGTGAAAGCATTGACATTTTATTCTTGCATCTAGAATTAGTTTGTCAGATCATGCGGGATTTACCAACAAGATTAACATCACTCATCATCAGTGGGCAATCGTGAAATGTTGCTTAAAGCTTAACTCTTTGAAAACAGACGCCTTCTGAAATTCCATAAATAGGACTGGCTGCTGATATATGCGTTTTCTTTACCAACATTGATACGTTCTCACACCCAAAGAATCACGACCCGCTGACCCTAATCTGACCTTGGGACATTGATCAGACACAGTTAACACCAAATTTGATTTATTGTGTAATGTGATTACATTTGCAGTTTCTGAATCGTACCTTGAGTGTTGGTCACCTGGGCGTCAGTGTGAGGCAGTTGTACATGTGAGGGGGTCAATGTTCAAACGGTTAAAATTCTTACAGGAAATTAACATTTTTCTTGTTCTTAAAGGTTGAGCTTGTGTTACCGAGAGCTTGTGATCATAGAGTTTTTCCTTATTTGTTTTTCTCTTCTTTTGAGGGTTTCATAGAGATTCGTTGTTTTAAGTAGATGTTGCAGTCTACTTTTTTCCGGTCTGCAGTTTCTATTTTGATTTTTGTGCGTCTGTCCTCAGTACGTTTGTTGTTTGAAACTTCGACATTTATCTCTGAAAAATAGCCCAGCAAACATGTGCCAAATATGTTTACTTTTCTCGATCAACCAATTTAATCTCTTGTTGATTTTATTTACAGTAACAGTTTTGCTTCATTGAGGGTTTCTAATTGCTCTCAGAGTTTTTTTTGTTATCAACCCCATAATTGTACAGATGTGGTTTGTAAGTCAATAGAATCCATCACATGATGTATATCTTTTGCAGCATGCAGAGTTAGGAGTGATCAATTAAAAATTTTTAAAAAGGGCTGATCAATGAATAAAACATTTCTATTCAAAGAGCTCTTCGGACAAATGAACTCCTTCTTGTTGTTTATGATGTAAACACAATGTTTTGGACTATTCATTCTACTGCTTTCTTCGGGTGTAATATCCAAATATGATGTTGGTAAACAGAATTGTCCAATGATGGTTATGAACAGAATATTCCGATGGTAGCTGTGTTACAACATGGTATTCAGGTAATGTTGATCACTTTTTCTGTCTTTATTGGGCTCAGATGTCGATACCTTGTTTATGATACAAACAATAAGAAGGGGTTCGATCGTCCAAAGAAATCTTTGAATGGTAATGACTCTTCTCGAAACTATAAAATGTACATTATTTCTTATAAACCTATGTATTTAATTATAATATTGGAAAAAGGTGATCAATGAATAAATTATTATCACCACTTGCGGGGCCATGATCACTAAAAAAAAGTTCAAATTTGAGGAAAAAAAACAAGTGTGAACACTGCCTGACACAAAGTAACAGACTAATTTAGCATAAATTTATCCAGAAAATTTTATACCCCCCAAAAACCTATTTTGGTGGGGCATTTCCAAAAAACAAAACAATATTTTTTCTAGACATTATATGGTGTAAATGTTTAAATTTGCAGTCCTTTACCTCCATTGGTATGGCCCATATGTGAGAAACATACTTAGATAACCTAGACGCACTTGAAAACTGAAGAAACCCATGTTGAAAGTTTTGAATTATTCAAACTGATCAAGTTCCTTGTATCAAGGATATTTCTCTGTTTATGACAACTTGAAGCTGATCATTATTTCTGGAGAGCATTATGATTTGTTTTTGAATTATTGGTTGTTATGTATAAAATATCCCTGTTTGAATAATAAGATGAAGGATATAAACAACAAAAAATGGTAAATATTCAATCAAAATATGACCCATTTGAAGCAGTAACCTTTTTTTCCAATGATCTTCTATTGATAATATGACATTTCTGTAAAATTCTTTAGGATTAGTGGTTACAAATTCAATAAAAGCATCAAATATGGCTTCTCCATGAAACTTTGTAATAAAAGTTTCAATAATAGGGAAGCCATATTTCATGCATTTATTGAATTTATAACCACTAAACCTAAAGAATTTCATGAAGTTCAAAATGCAGCAAAAACTGATAATCTGTTGGAGAAATGTCAGGTTAATATTGAGGATTCTGCAAGACTTCATATTCTAATTCTCTGAGCTTATCATGACTATCCACATGGTTGATTTTACATTTTCGTATCTCAATCATCATCATCATCATCAGTCTTTTAAAATCCGTCGTTGGACATAGACCTTCCCCAGGATTCGCCGCAATTCTCTATCATGGGCGTCGCGGAGCCAGTATCTACTGAAACTGTCCAGTTTATCTCTCCATCTTGTGTTCTGTCGGCCTCGGTTTCTTATGTGATCTCTGGGGATCCATGTGGAGAGACGTGATGTCCATCGGTTGTCTTTCATTCTTGCAACATGGCCTGTCCATTGCCATTTGAGTTTTTCAATAGTTTCTATGATGTCACGGACACCTGTTTTCTTCTTTACATACTGTACTGTCTTGTGATCACTCATGTAAGGTTGAGCATGATTCTCTCATGTGCACGTTGCATACTTCTCAGTTTGCGCGTCTGTCTCTTGGTTAGGTTCCATGTTTCAGCTCCATAAGTGACTATTGGGAGAATGCATTGGTTGCATACTCTTCTTTTTAGGATTATTGGGAACGTCTGGTTCTTGAAAGTAGAGCTTGCTCTGCCGAAGGCTTGCCATCCCAAAATGATTCTTTGCTTGATTTTTGAGGATCTCATGGAGATTCGTTGTCTCAGGTAGATTTAGTGGTCTACCTTGCCGAGTTTTGCATCTTCTATCTTGACAGTTATGTTCTTATTCTCAACATGATTATTGCACATGATTTTTGTTTTATTGAAGTTCATGTGTAGGCTGACTTATTTGCTTTCTTTGTTTAGATCATCTAGCATTAAGTGAGGTCAACCCTTAAAGTGCTACCTTTGTTTTAAGAATAAACTGTGGCTTCTGATAGCTTATTTCGGGTTGGATTGGATCTGTTTGAGAATCAGTGCTTTCTAACTCCAGTGGCTTTTTGGACTTGCAGCTTCTTGCTTTATCCCTGATTTTATAAAACATCCATGTTTACCTTGAAAAAATAGCTAGAATACTTGAACTAAAACAAACAATGAGGTTTGGAGTTTTAGCACCATCTTGGAGGATTTCATCCAATTCATGTGGGACCTATTTTTCTAACTTTTCAATAGCCTTTGGAAGATATGATGTGATCGCTGTTGTAGTTCTGAAGTCTACATAAAATGCTCGAATCATTGTTCATTGGTCATTGGACACTGCTATCAATAATTCTTCATCATTTAGAACAGGTTTAGGCTACCCTCAAGTTTTAATTATGGTATCTATATTTCCTCACATAAACCTATAGAACCAATGCTGAACAGTTTGCACTATTATAGTGCTCACTCCAAACATTACATCGACATTAACGGCAGCTTGCCCAGCATCATGTCCTACTTTTTGATCATACTTGAAAATTAGTCTATGGGTCGACCCGATTGAATGAATTAATCTCTATTTACTCTCAAGTGCTTGATCACCATTGTCGCCCACCAACTGTTTATTAATTTGTAAAACAACCGCCCCCAGCTTTGATTAGAACCCAACCTTTAATTTTTGTGAGTCCACTTATTCTCTCTTCTCCCTAATAGTCGGAGTTGGAGGCAGCTGTCTAATTTTCCCAATCAAAAGACAACTATGATAAACAATACAAGGGGGAGAACTTGGTTAAACTAACAGCTTAATTTTTCTTTCGAAAACAAAAGAATTGTTTCGTTCCTGTCTAGACTGTATGTTTTCACTTCCCATGTGCCTGCACAATCCTACTATAAATTTTTCACAAACAATTTTATTTTGTTCAGATCCTACTGAATTGTGTCGATGGCCAGAGTTCCTTAATCTCCCTCCCCTAGGTTACTCTAACCTTCCTTCTCTTCAAATTTTGAATGATCCCCCACTTAACATGACACCTCCCCACTGGCACTCAAGTATCTAAGAATACATTGAAATCCGCAAAAAAAATACGGCTTTAAACAGCAATACCTTGAAAAAGCGATGTTAATTTGTTCCTAAATTTGTCTGCACTGTTCAAGGTCTTATTATAATTTGAATCTTTTTATCCTAACTTATACTTAGTTTAATTCAATTGTACCACAATACCTTAATAATACTACATCAAAATTCACACTAATCAAATCCGCA
>OY735236.1:29093856-29126356 GCA_963457665.1 Thysanoteuthis rhombus | reverse complement strand
TCTACTTCTTTCTTTTTATGGTTGAGATGTCTAATACTCGTAGACAGGATTAAATTGAATGGTTTTTGAGATTTTGTTGTGCCAGATTTTAAATATGAAGTAAATTGCCTCTCATCTAATTTAAAATTCTGCCTTACCCAATGCAGATTTCAGTGCACTTAAAACCATATTGGATCTACCATGGCACCACCTCTATTCAATGATGCTATGAAAGAATAAGAAATAAGCTTTTAAGACATATTGAAAATTCCTTTTCTGAAATTACTGACGAATATGGAACTTTCAAAAGCTGCTCTTTTGAATTTTTATAGTTTTATTACCAAATCTAGACTGTTCAATTTTCTTATAATTAATAAATCAATGTTGTCTACTATATATATATATATATTGTGGCCTGTGTTACCAAATTAGCACTTTTCATGCTAAATTCGGCATGTTCTATGTTTTGGAAATCTGAAAATTCAAATTTAGCACCATTTTTAACTTATTTTTAGCACTTTTTTCCCAAATAATTTTAGCTAATTTTTGGCAATTTCCTGACTATTTGGAGACAAATCCAGCTATTAAAATGGCCTCATAATGGCTAGCTGTGTTTTTTAGCCCATTTTGGCATTTTTTATGCTTTTTCAAGGTTGATTTGACAGCTTTTTTTTGAGTTAGCAGTAATGATAATGGTTATTGGTAATGATGTTCAAGCTCAAAAGTGAAACCTTTGCTGGAGGCACTGGCTGTTGTTTTTGAATCAGGGGTTGGATGAAATGATATACATATATATACATATATGTACACGAACATTTTTGCTGCAATAGTTGCATGAATTTATTCATATATAAATATATATTCATTTATAGTCTAGAAAGCTTTACAGCTTTAAACACTGAAAACTTTTTCAAAAATTGTTTTGTGTTTCTTGAGTCACTTATTTCCCAGTGTCCATCAATGCAATCTATATAATTTTCTTCAGTGTTTTTTTCCCCCTATTTCACATATACTTTGTTATTAGGATACAATGTATAAATCGTTTCTTGTTGGGCTCATCAGTTATTAACAATGTAACCATTACAGGGGATTTTAAAAACAAAACAGTTTTATCAACACGGCACCTCAGCAGTGTTGATCAAACACCACCTCCCTTTCAGCTATGATTTTAATATATAGCTTATGTCATACATGTAGTTTTACATAGGGTATTATCAAAATGTTTTGTATATGGATGTTATTTTATAC
This sequence comes from Thysanoteuthis rhombus, assembly GCA_963457665.1. Lineage (NCBI taxonomy): Eukaryota > Metazoa > Mollusca > Cephalopoda > Oegopsida > Thysanoteuthidae > Thysanoteuthis > Thysanoteuthis major. The sequence continues at coordinate 29,125,129 of OY735236.1, read as the reverse complement.
ATTATTCAATTTTTTAAAACTGGGCCTACTTACATAAGTCACCCAATGAGCATATTTAACAATTAGAGATCAGTGAACAACAGAAGTGAGTCGCTGTTCAAGTCACTTCTATCGACTGATCACCCAGGTGAATATTAAATCTGTTGAGTAGGTTTTAATTTCATACTGCATGCAAACTAACATGATATCATCTTCAGGAATACTAATTACTCAGAAAAACTTTGAGTTGATTCTCTACCAGCGTATTCAACAAAAGAATTTGACAATTTTTCCACTAATCTTTAAGTCAATTTTTCCATGTCATATCCATCAAGCTTCTATCAGATTTTTTTTTCTTTGAATTATCAAATAAAGTATCTTTATATACATGATGGAAACTAAACTAAACCATTTTCTAGCAGGTAGTAACACTTCAATGGATTATTCCATTGATATACTAAGACAATTTGTTACTTAACATTCCATGTTTGATCTCCCATCCTGCCTAACAACCTATCAGTCAGATAAATGGACCAGTACCAAATGTTTTCCCCTTTCCCTATTTTCAGTCAATACAATGATTTTTCACACTGACTAAGACAGGGTCCATCTCTTTTGGTTACCTAATTCCCCTAACATTGATACAAATTTATCTATCTTAATATACGTTATTCATTTATTCAATTTTTTTTACCTTTATTAACATATTCTTTTTTATTATTTCATTATGGTCAAGCTGAGAAGTTTTAAAGGGTTCAGGATGTCTAGTCATAGCTTTATTAAATTGTTTAAAGATCTTTCTAATTTTACCTCCTTGATTGACTATTCTTCAAATTAGGGAAACGATTTTCGGTGTAAAATCGATAAATCCAGGAGTAGCTCTAGCTATTCTCAAATATTCTGATAATATAGTTCCAAAGAATATATAAAATGGAATACTGCTTGTTCTTAAAGGCATTTGTACAAAACAGAATGGAAAGGAATCTCACTTATCGAACAATTCATGGACAAACATTCCATCCTTGATTTAAAATCCAAATCTAGGATCATTGCTTGAGTTCCGTTATGTTAATTCTTCAATTCAAGATCCCAAGGGTATATACTAATATCCATTTTTCCAAATCCTCCTCCATCATTAAAAGAACATAAGTCCTTAATAAAGTGGGTACAACCTTAAAAAGCACAAGCTCACTTTATATTAGTTCTAATCAAGAGGACATGATTATATATTCATGTCTATGTAAATACAAATTTGTAGGGCACAGGATCAATCCCCATAGGGACATCTATGATCTGAAGTAATATTTTATTACCTATTTTAAAGTAACATTCCCCTATAAGATGATTAACAATTGCCTGGAGGATATTTTACTGATTGAGCACTATTGACAAGTCTTATATTTTAAGGAAATTTATCATACAGATATGCTCAGGCTTGTCCAATTCTAATAAATAAGTACATTAATTCAAAAAAATGTAAATTTCTATAATCTATTTTGTAAATATATTTATACTACAAAAGTTGCAGTAATCATGAACCTGGAGCTGACTTTGTTTTTCTACCATAACAAGAACAATTCTCGCCAAATTGGGGTGAGCAAAAATTAACATTCTCCTATTGTGATTTGAAATCACGATCAATTGATTGGTAGTTGTGTCTCTTACCGACTGAGCAAAATTGCGTAGTCTTACATTACTAGAAATATGTAAGCACTTATTTCATTCTAATATAAATGAGCATTCCCTTATTGTGATTTGAAATCACAACTGGTAGTCTGCACTCTTACTGACTAAGCCCGACAAGTTTTACGTATCTACGAAAATTTATCTTTCAGATACATGAGGGATTATGTCATCCTGATAAATCAATACATTTAGAGGCTGGAGGGGATGATATTTGTTGGGAGGGGGGGGTGAACAAAAAGATATGTCCGGTTGCTGGTTATCAGGTAAGGGACTAGAGTGCCTAAAGTGTGACTCATCCCAACTTCATACTGTTCATACTGACCCCTTAATACCCAGCATCTATGAGGTTCCAACTTTCCACCCCTCTCGCCTTTGGTAGGGGGGCCTGATCGAGGGGAGGGGATGGGCTATTTGCACTCCTCAGCAGATATCCACGTACGTACATGTTTTCTGAGCAAGTATACGTGCATACACACACATACACATACATAACCAACTTTTTTTTTATCCTTTGTATTTTTAGTCATTTTTTTTCCCCTGAAAAATCTAGATTCTTCAAGTTTCGTCTAATTGATAAATTACTATTGGCTTTCTGGAGAGTCTTTGCAGAGCTTCAGGCATTTTGGTTTTTATGCGTATGCCTCTCTTGAAAGCCATAATGAGCTCTGAATACAATTGTTTTCCTCCAGTAAAATGCCATTGTATATTATTGAGGCTGTTTCTCAATAATCAAGTTTCTCACTCCATCTAAGTATACAAAGATGTACACCCGTTTTTTGGAAGAATATTAAAAGAAATATAGAAATATCATAGGAACAAGTCTAGTTAGTCACTCGATAGAGACCGTCATGTGCCCATTTTTTGGCAATATGTCGTGCTGGGGGTGATCTATTAAAAAATTGAAAAAAGTGATGAACAGTGAATATGTTATCTCTTTTGCCTTTCATTGGGCAGTGATCACTAAAAAAAGTCCAAATTTTCAAAAGACAAAGATGAATGTTGTAGGACACCAACTAAGGGACCAATTCAGCATAAACTTACATTGCAAATTGAATTTCCTACTAAAACCCCGTTTAGGCGGAGAATTTTCAAAAAAACAAAATGCTTGAAATTTTAGCCCTCTAGCTCCATTGATACAGCCTGCACATGTGATACATAGCCAGCAGGACCAACTTGAAAACTGAAGAAACCTGTATTGACAGTTTTGGTTTACGATTTCTTACGTATGAACATAGAGAATAATTGGTGTAATTATATATAAATACATATACAAGGTACTATCAAACATTTTGGTGAATTTGTAAAGCCTGCATGAATCAAACGTACTGCATCTTTTTACAACTTACCCTTTGATATCACTGTATAAATGTCCAACAGGACTATTTCGAAAAGAGACGATGGAAACAAGGTGTTAGAGTAATTACTTTTCATGGTCAAATTTCCTGAATTTTTATGTAACACTTCATATACATATTTATAATCATTCTGTCGGATCATATATCCGTTTCTTGATAACATACATATATGTATATACTTGGGTAAGTCGATGTGTCTGGATCCTGGCATATACTTATTAGTCGAATTTCAATCTCTAATTTTCACTGAATAATGTATATATGTATATATATGCATGGATTAATAAGCCTGTTGCCTGATACATATTTATTAGCTGAATTCTGATCTGAATTTGACAAGGAAGGAGATTTATGTTGAAAAAAAGATTTTGTTGTGTAAAATAAAAGCGTTTTTTCATTATCTGCCTACAGACTTACTAAAGTACCTTAAGTTCAGGAAATTTGACCATAAAAAGGAATTACTCTAACACCTTGTTTCCACCATCTCTTTTGGAGTAATTCTGTTGGGCATTTGTATGTTGTTTTCACCAAGGTCAATGGTTAAAAGATTTGGTACATTTGGTTCATACAGGCTTTTCAAATTCACCAAAATTTTGGGTAGCACCTTATATATATATATATATATATATATATATATATGTGTACATATATATATTCATATATGATTATACCAATTATTCTCTGTGTTCATATATAAGAAATCGTAAACCCAAACTGTCAATATAAGTTTCTTAAGTTTTCAAGTTGGTCCAGCTGACTATGTATCACATGTACATACTTAAAAGGTGCCACCTTTAAGTTCAGAGAATTTGAACTGCACATATGAACCAAATGTGCTTTTGATGCTATTTTTTAGGGGATCACTCTGTATATGCCCAAGGGAACTACCTGTTTGGGTAATTACTAAGCTGAGCTTAGTCTAGTACAAAGCTACAGATGTAGGGCACTTAGTAACAAACAAACTGACTGAACAGTTGTAATAGTCTACTAAACTAGATCACTAACCATTATCGAATGTCAAGAGATTCTTGGTTCGTCTAGCACTGTGTTCCTCAACCTTTTTCTTCCAGATGCCCCCCATGATACCTAGCTACATGTCAATGCCCCCGCCCCCCTGTAGTTTAGATATGAGATTTTAGAGACTTGTGATAGCTTATTATTATAAAGAAAAACACTATGTTCAAAAGTTTTATTAAGGAAAATTTTATAGTGAGTAAATCAATGAATTTCTGAGCAGACACTTCTAAACAAAAGCCATTTATGCATCAGAATCATAAATGTTTATGGAATCTCCACCGAAGTCCCCTCTAGAAGTCCAAACATCCCCTCAAGGTCCGTAATCACCTTAATGCCACCTTCAGCCCTCCATCAGGGAGTAGTAGCACCCACATTGAGTATCACTAGTCTAGCACAAGGCCACCCAGTAAAATTACTAGTCCTGTTGGCCTAATGTCTAACAGCATGGGGGAAGGGAATCAGCCAAATCCCTCATATAAATACACTTGGGAAGTCTCTTCTACTCACCCAAGGCTTCAGATAAATAGCAGGGCAGACTGAGTTCTTTTTCCTAGATTGGTAGCAAGTGTAGTTGATGGACAATTCTGATTCCAGACCTGGGAAGTCAGACATTTCATCCAGCATTATTAAAGATGGATAGTGGACTGAAGGGAACATGTCAGATGGAGAAAATAACATGGCTACAGACCCCACCTCCCCACCACATATTGAATACAAATGGAAAAAGCAGAATCACTTAAAATGTAACCCCCATGATTTCCTAGAGATAAAGAATTAGATTTTCAATCAGATAAAAAGATAACCTTTGCAAAGGAAGAAAATAGAATTGGATTTGGTATAAAATAAGTTTTCCTTAGACCAAAGGTCCTCACCATTGGATCACTAACTGGTTTAGAATTAACAATATTCTTGCAGACCAGCCAACACAGGGTAGGCATTAATCTCGACCAGATTATTGGTGATAAGTCAACTATGATTCACTCTTAAGTGGCTATTAAACTCAATTTTGTTTCTAAAAAGGTATATTGAAAAAATCCAACATTCAGATCTAAGGAAATAAATCATATCAATTTCCAGCAGCCAAATAGTTTAACATGGAACCTAACCAAAAGATTGACCCCCAAACTGAGAAACATACAACATGTGCTTGAGAGAATCATACTCAACATCGCATGAAGAAACTATAAGACGGCAGAATATATTGGGGGAAAAAACTGGTGTCTGAGACATGAGAGAATCTATTAAAAACCTCAAATAGCGATGGGCTGGCCATGTTGCAAGAATAGCAGACAACCAATGGACATTATGACTTACAATGTGGATTCCCAGAGATCAAATGTGGAACCGATGCCGAAGTAAAGTGAACAGGTTCTGAAAATATTGGTTCCACTATTGCCCACAATAGAGAAATGAGGCGAATCTTGGAGAAGGTTTATGTCCAATAATAGACGAAAAAAGACTGATGATGATGATGATGATGAAGACCGGTACATGGCCCAGTGGTTGAGGACCACTGATTTAGCCAAACTTATTGGATATCTATTATAATTCTTCTTCTTGCATGACTTCATTTGGATGTTATGAACTTGTTGAAACTTTTTAGATCTTCTGACTGCAAAGAGATTTCTTTTCTTCTCCTTGTGGAGTTGTCTCTACCATCTGATAGAAACCATTTATTGTTAATCAATAATATATCAGAAATTCCTGGAATTTCTTTCCTTTTCTATTTTTTAATTTAAAGAAATAACAAAAATGTTTTAGATTTATGCTAGTTTGTATCTTTACTGGGGTTTGTCAATATTTCTGTAACCAAGAAGTTTTTTTTTTTCCCAACATAATCTCCTTCTTTAAAATGCACTTGATCCAACGTTTTTCTTTTGGTTATAAAGATTGACCATTAAACATAAAAAATTTCAGATCAGAACGGTGTCCATCTTCTGATTAATTCATTCATCCTCATTCATTAGTATATATATATATATATATATATATATATATATATATATGTATATATGTATGCATATATATATTATTGTGTCATCCACTGACAGCTGTTTCAATGAATTAGATCTCTTCAGTGTGGCTATAGACTTTCCATTAACCCATCCAGTACCGTGAGGCAGGATTGAAACCTTCACTTCAGATCCAGAGACTGATATCCTACCTCTGAGCTATAGAACTGGACAGTCAGTAAGGCTGAATTTAAGTGATATATTCAATTACGCATAAATCCCCCATCCACCGGAGTGCTCGCTTCCTATGGAAGAGCATTGCATAAGCTTACAATTGATGGGTTACCTCACTTAAAGAGTGCTCAACCCTGACTATATTGGAAGACTTTTAAAAAGATATGATTCTTTATTTCAACGTTTTGCTTCGATGAGAAAATAAGATGCTATTAGAAACTGAATGTTTTATATAGTTGATCTGTGAGTTTTCATTTCATTCTCATATTGTCAGATAAACCATAAATCTATACCAATATATTCATCATATATATATTTATATATATGTACGTATAATATATACACACTCAGGCTTCCTTGATGAGTGCTATTGTGATGCGTGTAGGTATATCAAAAAGTTTCCTTAAATGATGTTATTGCTTTAAATTTTATTGAAAACTATAACTCAACATCCGAGCTTAACATTGTTTGATTTGTATTTATTTTTCACTTTTAAAGAAAACATTTATTGGCGTTCATGAGAATAAATGGAAAATTTGGATGATCACAAAAAATTTGGACTCGCTTGCACACACCAGGTGGTATCCCATGTATTTTTAATATGGAGTTGACTCTTGATTTTATGTTAAAAAAATTGAAATTCCGATCAAAGGGGATAACTTCTGATTGAAATATACACATGATATACATAGAATATATATACAGACAGATATATATATCATATACTTACAAATACATAAATCCATCAAATTAGTGTGTATACACATGATATTCATAAATAATGCATCTATACACATGGAATATATATATATATATTGTCTAGAATATTTTGCAGCTTCAAACACTAATATATAAAAAAACTTTCAACAATTTTACGTCATTTCAGTTATTTATTTCTCAATGTAATTAATATAATTTTCTTTGTTCTCTTTTATTTTTTGTTTTACATATGCTTTAATATTATGGTAGTATGTGCAAAATTTTTTTTGTTTGAATCATCAGTTGTGTACCATGTGACTGTTCCAGGGATTCAAAAACAAAACAGTTGTATTATATGTATATATAAATATATTCATAAATATATATATAAAATATTACTGTTATATATATAAATATATATGATCATAGATTACTAATATACGCATGTATATTTGAAGTTGATATTTATTAGTAAGTGTCTCATATGACACCGATGACCAATCTGAATGAGTTTTCAACATGAAACATATTTAAATTTGTCACTGAATATATTAATGTTTAATGTTTAATTCTATATATATATATATATATATATATATATATATATATATATATACACGTATATTTACATGATGTATGTAGAGTATATATACACAATCACTCACATGTATCGACATGATGTAAACAGAATATATATATATACACTCACTATTTATGAATATAAATACATCTGATGTACATACTTTTTCATACGAATGCATCTGCATTCTTATATATAAATATATATATATATATATATATATATATATATATATATATATATATATATAGATTGATAGATAGATAGATAAGATATAGGCAGAATATATATACACATACACACAATATATGCATAATGTACTTACATATTTGCATATATGTGTACATATATATATACATAAATATATATCTATGTATATGTATATATTTATATGTGTACACACACATACATGTATACATCTTCATTTCCTTTATTTAATAGAATATTCCAATCGCTTCCTCTGAGATCTGATGAGTGTAAACAGATAGATATAAAATAGCTCATATACATTTTTGTGTTGGAGACTTTCAAAATTTATTGATTATTTCGGGAGGTAAATAGAATCCATAAAAATTTTATTAATGTGGGACAAATTTACGACTTTTCCCTCCTTTTTTCAAAACCAAACGAAAAAAATAACAACTCTCTTTTTTTTTAATTAAAAAAGAAAAACTTGATATTTCATTGCCAGAATTTTTTTCCTTCTGCTTTCAAATAGTTTTATTGCAGCTAAAGAACTTTTTCAAATCTGTTCTCAGTATTTTTTCTTCTCCTTCTCAACATACCATTTTTTTTTTCTTTTTCTATGCCAAATCATTCATCTTCTCTCTGTATTCTTAACCTTCTTCTTCTTTTTCTCATTTCTCTTCTTCTTCTCCTTTCTTACCTCCTTCTTCCTCTTCCTCTTCTATAAATGACTTATCTTCTTCTATTTTCCTTACTTTCTCCTCTGCGTACCTTATCCTCTTCTTCTAATTCACTATCTTCTTATTCTTCTTCTTCTCATTACTTTTCGTCTTCTTCATATACTAGATCTTCTTTATCCCTATTTCTCTCTTCTTCTTCTTCTCTGCATACCATATCTTTCTCTATCTTCTCCTTCTTCTTCTTCTTCTTCTTCTTCTTCTTCTTCTTCTCCTTCTTCTTTATATACCCTATATCCCTCTCTTCTTCTCTGCATATCATATCCTTCCCTTTCTTTCTCTTCTTTCCTTCATCTCTGCATTCTTCACTTTTTCTTCTTCCTCTTTTATCTCTAAATTCTTCATCTTCTTCTGGGCATACCATATATTTCTTCTTCTTCTTTTTCTTCTTCTTCTTCTTCTTCTTCAATTCTCCTTCTTCTTCAGTTCTTCAATTCTTCAATTCTTCCATCTCTCCTCAATCCTCAGGACCACCTCTTCTCCCGCAAGTTGTAACCCAGTTCTCAGCCAATCAATTTACACAATCACTGACTGAAATTTCTACACATTTGCTGATCTCTCCTGTTGCCAGTGACATTAACTCTTTCACTCTCTCTGTTCAACACTCCAATAGAGTCTGGGGGGTTTTCCTCCAGTTCTTCACATTACTCCTGCCTCAATTCTGGTCTCTTGCTAACAGATTTAGCTGTAGCAATCCTCTTGATGATTATTGCATTCAGTGTTCTCTCTCCAGACTCCTATCTCTGTTTCCAAGATAAGGATTCGCTTCCTTATTACCTCTGTCTTTTACATACTAATAAATACCTTCATATTTATTTCAACACTAGTTATTACCCATGAAAAAATTCACTGATATATTTGAATTTATATTAGTTTTTTTTTTCAAGAAACTATATATATATATATATATATTTAGTATATACTGCATGTATTGTTTTGATTTGTAACAAACAAACAAACAGAAATCAAATGAAAACAGATCTGTCATAGATGTTTAATCACAGTGCTTAAGATCTAACAAAGTAATTATAGCTATCCATAGGAAAAAAAAAAATTTACAAGGACATGCTTGTAAATATCATTTGTATATATATACATATATATATATATACATACATATATATACATATATATGTGTGTGTGTATATATATATATATATATATATATATATATATATATATATATATATATATATATATATATATAAATAAAATAAAAAAATTCCATGGTAAATAACTGATGATCCACTCACTTGTACTACTCAGTTGCAGTGCTAGGTCCAACTGCTCCCCTCTACAAATTGTTAAATTTGCACTCTTCACAGAAGTAAGAATCTTAAACCGTAAGTCTGATAGTGTCCCTAATGTTCTGAAGCCACTTTCCAGTTGTGGGGTCTGCAGGCCCCATGTGCTGCCTCTGGAGTACTGTAAGATCTATTTCTGTGTAAATCAATGCCCTACCCAGAACACTTTCTTTTAACAAACAAAATTTTGTAAAAAGACCGAGGATTACTGACTTACATGATAAACACATTTTAATCAAATAAACACATGAGACAAATGAATAGATTTAAAATTCCTGCAATAAGATCTTTAGCTTTCTTGACTGTATGTATATATGTATGTATAATATACATAAGTAATTACACCTATATATGTATACTTGAGGCAGTAATGCATTTTGTAAAAAATATCTTACCACATTTCTGATGAGTTTAAACAGTTACTTCACATTTTACTTGAAGACTTGATAAGTGCTCAATACTTCAAAACTGTGAAAAACATAAATGAATCTTTATGTCTTTTCAATTTTGTCTGTTTTATTGAAAAGTAATTGAATTTCCTTCAAGTAGAAGAGTTCATTGTTTTAAATGAGGGTAAGGAGATAATTTTATCAGTAAAATATGATTTGTTTCTCACTTTTGTTTGCTGAAAAAAATATCTCCCACCCATCATTTGAAGCAACGGAAAGTCTCTAACAGAGAAACAGACAGTAAAAGTCACACTGTTCATTATATTAGAAACCGTTAATCAAAATTGTCACCAAACTGTCAACTTTGGTTATTAAGTTTTCAAACTGCTCTGACTGGCTGGCTGGCTGGAAATGTATCATGAATACAGGCCACACCAATGGAGCTGGAGGGCTGAGGATTTAAATATTAACCCCTTATTATGTCTAGAAAGAAACGCTATTTTTGTTTTCTAAAAATTTGTCCCAAAAATAGATTTTTAAAGGGGAATTCAGTTGACAGTGAGAATTACAATGCAAGCTGTCAATAGACATCGATTGAAGTTTCTGTCAAATGACTAACTAAATCTGTTTTTAATATTTTTTACATTCAAAATATTTTTTTTCTAATGAAATAGACAAAATGAAATAAAATAATACCAAGATATCAGGAAGCAAAAAAAACTAAAGATTTCTAAGAATCAAAAATGAACTACTGAGGAAGAATGTTATCAAACACTTATTGTGATCAAAATCCATCAGTCCCAAACACTTCACTTGAAATGAATAAAAAAAACAGAAAAAACAATACTGACTGCTGAAGGGTCAAACTCTACTTCAACATCTATTCTGACTGAAGATGATGACTGCAATTTTTTTATTGCATATAGGGAAAATAAAAAATTGAGATATATATATTTGGTTACTCCCTGCCTCCAAACGCTAAGGAGTTGGTGGACTACAGTTGCTGAAATATATTTTAGATAGTTCAGAAATGTGTGCGGACAAATTCACTGATAGTTAATTCAATGTCAGATTCTTTATTTAGTTATGGAATCACCGAGATCGCGGTAAGGCAAAAGTCATTTTATTATATTTTTGTGACTGCAATCCATCAAATTCTTAGCCTTTCATTTATGTCACTTGGCACATGTTTTGAATAAAAGTATTTAATTATTAGAACAAAGCAAGCCTCTGTATATATGTATGATATATTTTCATTAATATCTATGATTTGTCAATTTAGTTCTGTTAGTAAGACAGCCTCCTCGCAATCAGTCGGTTGTGACTTCATATCACGGAGGGATAATGTAAATTTTCCATAACGGTTTACACTGCAAATTCTTGTTCTTGTTATGGTTGGAAAATAAAGTCAATTTCAGTTACGGAGTTTGACAATCTCATATTAATTTTTGATAATCTTAGTTGTTTATAAAAATGAATTAGATAACATAACAATGAATTTATAAGGATGGATGTAAATTGTTTCAATTTTTATATCCTTTGCTTAATGTTATCTGCCACTTATTGTTTTCCAAAAAACTATGTCCCAAAGTGATCACAATAAGCAGTTTCCTTTTCATTACAACAGGTTTCATGTTGATGAAGTGAACCCTCACTTTAACAAACCAGTTTCCTCACACCAATGTATCCCATCAGTCATGGTGCGCGTATGATTGGTGACTGGTTTTCAAATTTGAACTTGTTCAATAAATTAGAAGAAAGTTCATAATGATCCACGTGTTCACCACTTTGAACTTTGTTTGGTAAATCCGGCCAGTTCCAATAGACCCACAAGTTTGAAAAAACTGTAATTTATTATATCAAGGTTTGTTATAACAAGGGTCTACTGTATATTTGTTTTTAAAACTCAGTTTTCTCTGGTATAGCATGAAAAAGTTCCATCTTCATGTATTTAATTTATTCTCATTTTGGAATTTGGGAATTGTTTTCCTGTTAGAGATTCAATGAATTACATCTTATTGCTATGTTTAAAAAAATTAGTCCTAATCTCTATCAATTGATTCCATATTGAAATTTTATGACTTTTGTATTAAAAAGTGAAAATTTATTTTGGGGTTGATGATATCCCATTTTTAACATAATTTTTGTTATACATTAGATATTTTTTGCTTTAAACATTTATAATATAACTAGTATGAAATCTGCGTACCTGCGCAAAGTTTCAACATAATTATAAAAACTCTGAAAAAAAATATTTTAAGATAAAACTGACAAGAAATATTGAAGTGGCTAAATTAAACAATTTTATTGAATGAAGCTTAGTTACATGTGGGTACATGCCTCTAGAAATAGCTATTTTGTGACATTGTATTGTTCTGCTTCTGTTGCCAAGGGTGGGGATATCTTTTATCAGTTAATCATTATCCACTCATCAATGTCTTGTGAGATACATTGACTCTAAAACCTAATGTGGCTTGGTGTTAAATAACTGTCTTGTATGTATAATGAAAAAAAATTGTCTTTGTTATATGCTTAAAGAATAGTGGAAATCCGTGTTTTTTCTGTAGCCTCTGACATTTGCTGGGTTATGCTACATATGCCTGTAAAGTTTCATTTAATTCAGTTCTGCTGTTTAGGTGTGTAATAACTTCTTACTGCAAATGTTTAGCAAAAATATGATGAAAAAAAGAATTTCCTGAGACTTTGTATCTAGCATGTTTCATGACTTGGTATTTTAATAAACTTATTCCGAATAAAATATTCTGCAAGATAAAGTATATATTTTATTATAATTGATTGAGTTTTACAAGAGTAATAGCTTTGTGTGAAAACTCATCTTAACCATATTAAGGGCAAAATGCTACTGTGCCTATCCAATAATACGTTTTTAGTTCAAAATATTTCAATGTTTACGATTTTCATTTACCAAAAAAGTTATCTCATGTCACATATTATTCAAATAGTTTGTTTAAAAAATAATCAGTTAGAAAATAATTCATTAAAACATAGTTATAAAAATAGTTTATGTTAAAATGATTTTTTATAGAAATAGTTTATATTTTAACAATAGATTGTAATAAAAATAGTTTATACAATATATTTTATATTTTTATGTTTTAAAAAAAGTGATGCGATGTGTTTTACAGAAGAATTTTTTTTTCTTAACAAACTTTTTGGAAAATAATGTATTATGGATTCTTTTTTCTTTTCTTATTTTTTCACATTTCTTTGAGCATTTCTTTGAAGATAAATTTGTTTATCCCTTTTTAGAATATTTAGATAAAATCATAATTTTGTCAGAAGCATTCTGGGTAATCCTCAGGAACTTTCATTTTGTTTTCTTCAACTAAGTGAAGATTCTATAAATTTTACTCGGCTTATTTCAGTTTTTATAAACTGGAAAAATCGGTCAGATTCTTTCTTTCTAGATTCCTTAGAGGTATGAGAATTACTCAGATGTCAAATTGGTGAATTCAGTTTTTTTTTCATTCTCAATGCTTTTCTAGTGTAAAATCACTTTCAATGCATTTCTTTACTAAAATCATTTTCTATACATTTCTATATTAAATGCATATCCAATGCATTTCTATACTAAAATCATTTTCTATGCATTTCTAAGCTTAAATCATTTTCAGAACTTTTCTTTACAAAAATCATTTGCAATATTTTCCTATGGTAAGATCTTTTTCAATTCAGTTCTATACTAAATCTGAATCTATATTAAATCAATAGTCAATTCAGTTGCTATAATACATATATTCTACACTAGAGTAGATCAATAAATCCATATCTACTAGCTGAATTTTGGTTTGAAATTTCCACTGTGTAATGTACTGCCTATAAGGTTAAAATTCACCTCTTAATTAAGCGCATTGGCAGAAAGAAGACTATGTTGAAGAAATATTTATGTAAGGTAAATATTTTCTTCATCAGAAAGGCTGCAGAATTTATTAATGTACCTACTTGTAAATAACAGGTACTGAGTTCAAATGCTACTGGAGTTCCTTCTTTTTAAAGACAATGAAAATGCCATCTAGAGATGGACGGAGAATGAACTGAAGAAGACATTGTGAAAAAACAATAATAGTGAAATTTAAATATCATTTGAAAATGAATTTATCTCAATCAGTCAAGATCTCATATTGAATCACCATAGCCCTTAAATGGCCTGTCTGACCAACCAGCCTTGTGGGCTACATATTCTTCACTCTTTGTGTATCTATATGGGCTGCTATGCACTCCTGGTCATATGTTCCGGGGTACGACCATGAAAATTTACACGAGTACTATGTTAGGTACCATCAAAAAACATTTTTTGTTTTTTCAAAAAAAGTGTTTGTTAGGGTCTCTATGGTCATTCTAGACCAACAATACACAAATCCTTTCCTGTTTTTTTTATATAAGTTTAGATAAAACATCTATTTTTTTAAATAATTATAGATCATTTTTTAGATAATTAGTTTAGTACATGAGTGGGTTATGGTGATTCATTTATGCAAGGTACAGGTATACAAAGTGGAGTTTACTTATCTGGCAGTATATGAGCCCAACCTCCCTTTTCCAATGGCCCAAAATGTAAATGACCTTCACTGTCCAGTCCCACATTGGCCAGGACTTGGGAAGTTGAAAAAAAATAGATGATAGATAAGGAAATATTTCTTTTTCTTGATATTCTCTGCTAAAATGAAGGGGAATTCTTATACGCCATCAAATATGGTAAGTTTAATATGGACTTAATCTGCGTTTCTTACAGTAGTTTTAAATATCCATAAAGATTCCTGAATGGTTTTATTACTCCAGGAATTACTCTGGCTGGAAAGCCACGAGGGTCATACATAAGCAGTGATGTTTCCAGAAAATCTGAGTCTTATTCAGCAGAAATAGCTGTCATGTGTAATTCGTTATATTCATATTCAATCCGATCGGGGAGGCTTTTTTCTCCTTGGGTTTTGGCAGAAAAAATGAAACCTAAAATACGATTTTAGCTTTCAACTTGAACTGTGTGCATCAGTTGAAGATTTCAGCTTAATCCATGGAATTCTTTGTCTGCTACACATTCCAGCACTAAGTACCTGTCACACACACAAGGATTTATCTTTAGTAATACTTCCCTCTACAATATCACATGAGCACCTTGATAAACTTAAAGATACAGCACTCAAGAAAGCTTAGATAAAAGGAAATAACTAGATCAACTACATAGTAAACTTAGAGACACTTGAGAAATAAACTAAAATCCTATATACTCTTTTGTGCACAAAGACTCATATACTTATCTAGCTATCTATCAATCTATATATCTATTAATATGTATATATATATATATATGTGTATATATATATATATATATATATATATATATATATATATATATATATATGGTGGTAGTAATTTGATGATTCGGAAGTGACAGATTAGGTATATATGTATGTACATAAATATATATGTATATATATATATGTATATATATATATATATATACATATGTGTGTGCGTGTATATATATATCAAGTGTATATACTACATATATATATATGTGTGTGTGTGTGTATATATATATATATCAAGTGTATATACTACATATATATATATATATGTGTGTGTGTATATATATATATCAAGTGTATATACTACATATATATATATGTGTGTGTGTGTATATATATATAGATCAAGTGTATATACTATATATGTGTGTATATTTATATATATATATATATATATATATATGTATTTGATCCCAAGAATAAATAACATCTATATAATACATTATGATAATACCCTATTTGAAATGACAAACCACATGTATAACATAAGCTATATATTAAAATCATAGTCTAAGGGGGGTTGGTGTTTGATCAACACTGCTCAGATGCCATGTTAATATAACTGTTTTGTTTTTAAATCACCAAATCAGTTATGTGCTAAACAATTGATGATCGTAACAGGAGAAAATTTACGTGCATAACTATCATAACAAAGTATATGTAAAACATTTTAAAAAAACTGTGAAGAAAATTACATTAACAGATATCGGGAAATAAGTGATTGCAGTAACGCAAAAAATACTTTTGACTAAGTTTTTGATATAATCAGTGTTTAAAGTTGTGAAGTTTTTTAGAATATATATATATATGTGTGTGTGTGTGTATATATATATATATGTATATACACACACATATACATATGTGTATATTTATAAGTATATGTATACATACATAGATATATATATATAGTAATCTACACAATATTATCTATAGCATGTAAATATATGTTATGTACGTGCATTATACATACACAAATAAAAATATATGTAAATTTCTATGTGTATATATTTTTTGTACGAAAAAGTTTCCATCAAAAAACCCAATATTTTTGTGCCTCTGTTTTTTATATATATACATATACATATATATATATATATATATATATATATATATATATATAAATATAAGTTGAAAAAATAGGCAAAATTCAAATCAATGTCATCTACATGATCTCAACTATAAATGCCATGAAAGATAAATCTCTGGTATTCTTCACCTTTTTGTGCTTCCAGTATTTATCACATATATGGTTTTTCTTTCTTTCTCTAAGAACTCAGTTGTTTTAAATTTCCTTCTTGCTTCACATGGCTTTACAGTTTAAATCCTGTTAGTGCTATGTTAACATATACTCAATTCTGAAAGCCATCTGATCTTTTTGAAACTTCTGATAGAGAAAACTTGAGTAGTTTACAATATTAAGAAGCAGTGGCATGACTAGAAATAGCAAGGGATTCGGGGGGGCATGGGACTTGGCTCCTTGAGGGGCTCCCTTCAACATTTACTGAGAATCATGACTTGGATCCCCAGAGATTATATGCGAAATTGTGGCCCACAGAAAGTAAGATGCCGTGAAGAGCTAGACAAATTCAGAAAGTACTGGCTCCAAGACAACCATGATAGAGACATCTGATGAATCTTGGGAAAGGTCTATGTCCTATGATAGATGCTGAAAAGACTGATGATGATGAGATATGCACTCTTACTTGATTCATTCAGGCCTAGGATTTTTTAAGGATCACAAAGCCAAGGATGTATTTGTTTTTTTTCTAGTTTTCTAAGAAACCCTGGGAAGTCATACATCATTTTTGAGGTTATAAGAAATGGATTACGTTGATAGCAAATTCAATGGTCATGTGTCCTTTTTATGTATTCAAAATGTCCGTGAAATTCAAAGCACACCAACCCGCACTCCCAGTCTGAATGAAAAAAAAACCCAAAGGCTGATCTATCATTCAAGTCTGAGGAACTGTAATTTATTAAGCTTTTGTGGGCTATCCTCCATTTGAGGCCTGGAGTGGCAGATTCGAAAAGCTCTTTACCTCACCTCTGCTACACCTCAAGTAGCAGTAACTTGTGGCAAAATTAATATGACAGACAGTCTGAGTAGTTGTGATCAAATGTAACTAAAATTAAGATGAAAGAAATACTACTTAAAAATTAATAATAGTTGGCTGGACTACTTCTTTGCCTTCATTAGAAATACTTGTCAGAAAATCAATGATGGTTTACAATACTTCATCTAATGAGGAATAGATCAAAATTATATTACTACTACTAATAAAACTAGTGTACTTATAAACTGTAACAAATATGGCAGCGGGAGATTGGGGAAAAATATAGTTTGGGTTTAAGGGTTAGATTTGATCTTTTCCCAAGGTCTAGTATAGTATTGATGCCAAAGTCTGTAGACAAATTGGTAGTATCAGAAGTGCTAAAACACAAAAAATTTGTAAATCCATCATAAGGCTTCAAAAAAGTCAAAAAAGATTTTTTTTCAAAAATAAAAACATTTTTAAAAGTCTTGTGGAATACTGATGCCAATTTTCAAGTAGACAAAATGGTATGGCCAGGAATGTTGGAACTAACAAACAAAAAAACAAACAAACGCATAAATGCTTATACATATAAACATAATCATACAAAAAAGTTGATCCTTTTGCCATCTTTGATGGTAACGTTCGTTCAATTGTGATAATACCTCATCTAAAAAAATTAGATTAAAATTATCAATTATTTTCAATAAGTCAAAAATTTAAGTCAGAGTAAGCATGATAACTACTGACGATTGTGCCAAAATCTTTTCAATGAACATACAAACTTTGGAACTGGACCTAGTATTAATGAAAGAAGGTTGCCGAGTCTGATGAGTTCCACTTTCTCTTGAATATGGTGAAGGTTAGATACGTGTATATCATCTCGTGGAAGCGACGACACCATGATATACTTGGAAAAATTACAAACCACTGGAAGTGGTATGATAGTTTGGACAACATCGCACTTTGGAACACTCATTCATGTGAAGGTACTCTGTCATGTAGGATGTGTTGGACTAACATTTTCACTCAGCATAACCTCCGCCATATAATTTGCAAAAGTTAAAGGACCAGCCTTTAACATGTTGGCATTACGTATCGGAGGAAATTTTTGGAGGTCTTGTACAGTTCATGTCTGATCAGGTTTGAGCGGTTTTGTAAGAACATAGTGTACTAACACCTTATTAAACAAGTGGCCATGATGTTTTGGCTCATTAGTGTGTATGTATGTGTCATAATATGACAAATTTTCAAAAAACATCTATTGAAAATCTGTCAATTTGAAAAAAAATTGTTTGACTGTAAATGAGACTAATAGCCAATTTAGTATGTGAAGGAAAAGATTCTATTCATAAAAAAAGATAATTTTCTTGTTTTAAATCAAAAAATTATATTAATATCCTTGAAGAATCAGCAATTTTCTCATAAAATTCAATTTTGGGAAATTGGATTTGAGTTTGTATATCTTAATCTGGAATTAAATATAGCTTGAAGCAAATTATTTCCCAGTTTATTGCTTTTGGTAGTGGCATCATTTTCACAAATTCGTTGCTTTATCAAGACATCAATAAAACTCTTTGTCCATAAATGGTAATCTCCAAAATCTGTTTACATTAACTCGATAAATTACCTATTATATTTCTCCTATGGAAATGAAAATAATTTAATAATTGTTGACAAATTATTCATGGCTTTCTGATAATAGTGCTTTTAGCTGTGATTGAAACCAACTGATAAAGCATTATTTGGTAGCAAAGACTAAGGGATACATTTTCTCCATTGAAGATAGCCAGAAGTATTTCATTGCAAATTAACTCTCAAATTCATAAACTGCTTGAAACCACATGTAATTGACAATGAATAGCATAAAAAATATCTGTACCTCGCATAAATGAATCGCCATAGCCTACGCATGTGCCAGAACTAATTGATTTAATGAAACAGATCTTTTGTTTAAAATTATATTTAAAAAAATACAAGCTCAGAATTTTGGCATTGCTGGTCCAAAACGACCATGGAGACCCCAAAAAGCACCTCTTTGGAAAAACAAAAAACATTTTTTAATAGTGCCTAATGGTGTACTCATGCAAATTTTCATGGTTATAGCCCCCAAAATGTGACCAAGAATACCAAGAGACATGTATACACCCCCCCCCACAGAGATAGATAGTCATAGACACTCAGAGAGGAGGATCTGTAGCCCACTTGGCTGGTTGGTCGGGCCATTTGGGTTCTAGAGAAGTGGAAGTCTTCTGTGAACAGAATTTTTTCAAAAATTCACCAAACATTCAAAGGGAGATTCATTTTAAAGTTATTTCCCTTGAAATTGACTATCTATTCTCTAGATATGAATTTAAGAGTTAAGGAAGCTCCTGAGAATTTTACGTGACTATTGCAGATTTTATGGTTATGTAGCATGGAAAACAGAATCAGTGAACCAAGTTTGAGTATTGTCTCAGGTTGTTTCTGTTCAATTTAGACTAATGCCCTTGGGAAAAATATGGATACATAGTAGTTGGAGCCCTTAAGCCCTGTAAGGCAGTCCATCTAGGAGAAAGTTTTTCTGATAGAAAAGACTTACAGCTTCATGTTTA
Source organism: Thysanoteuthis rhombus (assembly GCA_963457665.1). Classification (NCBI taxonomy): domain Eukaryota; kingdom Metazoa; phylum Mollusca; class Cephalopoda; order Oegopsida; family Thysanoteuthidae; genus Thysanoteuthis; species Thysanoteuthis major. Next base: position 29,105,057 of record OY735236.1, on the reverse strand, counting down.
CCATAGTTAGTCCCAAGTCGTAAGTAGAAAGATCACGTTTTTTAAAATAATTTCTCACAGAATTTGTGCACACAACCAATAAAGAGCTGAGAAAACCTCAAAGAGGTTTGTTATCTCCCAACACCATTCTTTGGTATTAGAAAATATTGCATTAAACAAATAAAATATTCAATTCAATCTAATATCAATTAAATTAGTCTATCAGATTTATTTTACATTTAATGATCCATGTAACCCCGATTCATAAACAATGACGAAAAATGTATGAAAGAACATTGCAGAATTAAAAGGCTAACCCAGGCATGAACAGCCTTTTTGATCTAGTGGGACACATAAGACATTTTTCATCTTTATTTAAGCCACACATTCACTTAGAAAATGTAGATCATTTTACACAAAGTGTACTTAATTTCTGACCAAATTGAGCATTTGAAGAGCTAATTTTGACCGAATTCAACAGCTACCAAAGAAGAATTTCTTGGTCAGTCAGAAATTAAAATTTGCACTCTCTCTTTTGCTGCTGCTAGTAATATAACCATTGCTTCCCACAGAAAAACATATGAATTACGATTATCACATTATCCATTTGTGAAGCCAAAACAATTGTAATTTTACAATGTTAATTATAAAATTGACTTTCAGAGGAAAATTATGTAAGATTGTAGATAAATACCTAGATTGGCTGTAGGCCACCAAAAATGTTGCCACTTACCAAAACTGGCCACCCATATGTGGGTTAACCCAGTAAACAGGAGGTTGTGTAGCTTTCACATTTTCTCCTATATCTACAATCTGAAGCTCTTTATAAGGTGTATCTGAAAATAACAGAAATACTATATAATGCAGGTATGGATCTTTGATAACAAATATTTATAGTTGCCTTTATACAGTATTCCTGTTATCTTTAGCTTCATCCAACAATGAACATCAGAACTTTGTTTGGCACAAGGCCACAAGTGTACCTAGTTGAGATTGAACTGACTACGTATTGGTAATGATCCACAAGATTAACTCTGTATCCATTGCTCTGGGAAAGGCATTCAGTATCCTCCAATATAAGACTAGCTGCTGTAGGATTAAACTCCACTCCAACTTTTATTCTAACTGAAGATGAAGTTTTGCATTGCATATATAATTAATCAAAAAAATCATGAATATATATATATATATATATATCCGTTTTCGTTTAGATGTATTTATTGATTAGAATGAAATAAGCCAGTACATATTGGCATGATAAATTTTTCGTTAATGACTAAGATATGTCAATTTAGCTCAGTCAGTGAGACAGCATCCTGGCAATCAGTTGGTCAGGAATTCAGATCACAGTTAGGGAATGCAAACTTTACTAATTGATTTACACCTCTAATTTTGGTGAGGATTAGTCTCATTGTTCTTACGGTAGAAGTATAAAATCATCTTAAGCTTGGGAGTTTGACAATAGGCATTTACTAATCTTTACTTAGTCTGGTATAAGGTCACATTAATGATTTCTTTGCCAAAAATCAAGAGTTTCCTTATACAACAGCTTTATCATTTGATGTGAGATCAAAGTGCTGTTTATTTCTTTGATTGTATGATGTTGGGAGCAGATTTTATCCAATTCCAAAACCTTTAAACACCCTACAGAGAAATGAATTTGCTTATTTCTTTTAAACCTTTTGTATGTCTGTGTTTAAAATATGTTGAAAAATAACTTTTGTTATTACAGACATGTTCGAACAAAAAAATTGTGGGTAGAATATTGTATACATAATCTTGCTGACTGAGGAAAACAAATCCATGGTGCGGGGTGGAGTGTTCTACATTTCATTTCTGTGCATTTGAAAAATAACTTTTGTTATTACAGACATGTCCCAAGAAAATGAATTTTGTGTGTAGAATATTGTTTATGTTTTCTTATTTACTGGTTTAGACAAACCTACGGGTTGAGGAGGAGGGTTCTACATTTTGTTTCTGTGCATTTTCTCAAGGGAGAAATTCTTTAGCATTCATCAGATTCTAAAATAGATCTATGAAAAGGTTAGAAACCCCTTTTACAGAAAATACTCTCTTCAGGCTCCCAAGTAGATGAAAGAAATAAACTCAAACTTCAGCTATTTTCTATTCCCATCATGCATTGCAAATAGCTATTGGCATCAGTTCAGATATACATATTGTTATGCTAACAATCTTATCAGTATTTTAAAGATTTCAACTAACCCCTCTACAGACTGCAAAGAGAATATATGATTAGCCGAAATGAAAGTATTACCATAGCAACAAACATTATTCTGAAACCAGTGAATCATCTTTTGTGCAATTTTAACATTAGAGATATGATATGTGCATATAGACAGTTTGATTTCTGATATCTGCATACAAAATCAATGTAGAAACAGTGAAATTCGGTACAGTATTCATATACAGTATGATCATATCATATCATACCAAGTGAACCTGTGGAATATTATCCATTATCTCATGCATCTTCTCTTCTCTCAAACTCTGCATGATCTAATTCTCTCCCTTATCCTTAGGGAAAATTGGTGTAAAATGAGGGCATATCAGTGTAATTGGCCAGACCGTATCGAATTTTAGGCAAATCAAGCCTTTTGTCCCTTTTAACCAAAGACTTCACACACTCTCGGCCCTTACAATTATTGCTCATCTATGTTTTTATCTAAATATCAAATAAGTTATTTCACTTGTCTTTTGTTGGGCAGTGATCATCTGTGTTTTCATCTGAATGTTATACAAACAAATCAAGTTAATCTTTCAGTAAAACCTTTGCATGACCAATATCTCTTGGGTGATCTGTAAAAAGTTGGGAAAAAGGGGTGATCAATGAATGAGTTATTTTACTTGTCTTTTGTTGAGCAGTGATCACTAAAAATTCTGAATTTACATAAAACGAGCATAAATGCTATCTGACAGATAACTAAGGGACCAATTTAGCAGAATTTTACACTACAAATTGAATCCCTCACTAATCACCTATTTAGAGAGGAATTTTCCCCCAAAAAATGAAATCGTTTTTTTTAAGCTACATCATCATCATCAGTTAGTTTGCACCAGTTGTTGGATATTAACCTTCCTAAAGATTTGCCAGACTTCTCTATGGGCGTAGCAGAGCCAGTACATTCTGAATTTATCTAGCTCATCATACCATCTTACTTTATATCAGCCATAGCCTCACACCTGATCTCTAAGGATCCATGTTGTGAGATATGATGTCCAGCGATTGTCTGACATTCTTGCAACATGTTCAGCCCATTGCCATTTAACTTTTCTATGATATCTTATGATCTCTCCATGTGAGGTTGAGCATGATTCTCTCTTGTACATGTTGCATGGTTCCCAGTTTGATGTTCAATCTTTTGGTTAGGTTCCATGCTTCAGCTCCATAGGTAGCTATCGGTAGGATGCATTTGTTATATATCCTTCTTTTTAGGACTAGTGGGATTTTCTTGTTCTTAAAAGTTAAGCATGCTCTTCCGAAAGCTTGCCAACCTAGTGCAATTCTTTGCTTAATAAGGAGTAGATGTTTAAATTTTCTCCTTTAGTGCTGCCTTTACACATCATACATACATACATACATAGCCAGCTAAACCAGCACAAAAACCGAAGAAAAAAAAAAATTGTTTTAATGATTTCTAAAGTGGAGTACTTTTGCCAATTTACAAGTCTGTGGATACAACAGTAAGGCCAGGAGGGCTAGAATCCACAAATACATAAAATGCTCATGCAAAAAAAAGATTGAAATCCTCCACCCTCTTGGATGGCTATAGTTGTTCAATTTTTTACTCTGATCGATTGCTATCTTTTCTATAACATTTTTTTAGTTCAAGATTCTTTTCTCACTAAGCACCGAAGACATTACCGAAATTCCGTGTCTCTATCTAATGATTAATTCAACGTCTGATGTTCAGTTCCAACAAAGTGCACCAAAATCGTGTTGTTTCATAAATCAACCCATTCCTCTTGAGGTGGATCTAAGAAACGAAATTTGCAAATATTAATTTTCTTTTTTCCTCATATCTGGGAATCTGGTTCTGATTTCATTGAAAATTCTGTAATGGATACCAAACATTTCAACAGAAAAAAAAAAATTTTTTAGATTAATAAATACTCCATTAACATTTAGTGGATGAACATTAATTTTTTTTTTTTTTCCTTCCTGTTAATTTTCTCTTTTCCCTGCTCCGATTTGGAACTATGACAATTTGTGTTATCATCATCACTTTCATCATTGTAATTTCAGCAATTATCTTACCACATCACTTGTGATCAGCATCATTTTCTCATCATCAATGTATTTATATTCTCCATCTTTTTTTCCTAAAATTTCACTCATCATCACCAAATTTCTCAAAAGCCATTTCAAGTAAAATTCATGACAGATCCTTATGATAAAGACAAAATTACACGCAAAATATTCAATTGAATATCCCAAAAGCCATTTTAAGTACATTTATATATATATGTATATATATATATATGTGTGTGTATATATATATATATATATATATATATATATATATATATATATATATTTGTAATTGGATGTGGATTTGCTATACAAACAAGTTTGTGTTTCTGCCCTCTCTGGGCTTCATCAGGCAAATAATTGTATGTGTATTTTAGATTCTAGTGTGGGGAATTTGATGAGAATGTTGTGGGTGTTACCGTGAGTGGAAGGAGTGATTCATTTTGTTTTTCTTGTTTTTAGTAGTGTGCATGTTTTTGTTCATGGTTGTAAGTTACTTGTCAAAGGGTGTGAGCTAGTTATAGGAGTTTACACACACACACACACACACACACACACACACACATACACACACACACATATATGTAATTAATCATTGTGTCATCCACAGATAGCTGTTATATATATATATGTATATATATGTTTTGTTCGGCTACTGTTTTTCTCTTAAACATGTTTTGCTGAAGTCAATCAACAATTTCAATCGGTCTAATGTCTTGGTCATTTTTTTGTATTTGTGAATTACTTGTTTAACTGCATATTATATGTATAATGTTCGTATGTATTTGAATATTAAACATATATACATATATATACACATGTATATATATATATATATATATATATATATATATGTATATATATAAAGTTCATGTGTACAAGAGCATTATATACACATATATCAGTGTTATTTGAGGTCACCATTTGTCATCTCTAGCAAATTTTCCAAATTGTTATCCACAATATGGCACCAAGGGTGCTGTAATTTTCATTGGGGTACATCTATATCTCGTGAAATTTATAGGCAATATAAGGTTAATGGTAGAGGTCACCCCACCTGAGACAATCTCTCAAGATCCATGGCCTTCGCCTGACTTCACCATGATCTTCCATTGGACAGCCCAGTATTGGTTATTCAAGGGTTTGATCCTCAATCAACCTTTTCATACTGGCACATTATGGCAGAAACTCTTACATTGGGTATCCAGAAACCTTGTCAAACTAAGTGATGATATTATTTTATTTTTTTTTTTTGCATCAGAATATTTCTTTGTTCTAGCTACTTTTTCATGTGTACTTAGAATAAATAATTGTTTTTTCATTCACTATAGTGTGCAAGGAGAAATACATCAAAGAATGCATTTTCCTGATCAGTTATATTTTAGATTAATTTTCTCCGCACGAATGATGAAGTTTACTAAATAAAAATCAAAAATTTGTGAATTGTTTAACTCGAAATGATTAGTATGGAGTATAGGGACATTTTTAGCAATAACTTCAGCTCACTGACGCTCAGAGGACATGACTAGTTTCATTCACAGATCTGGTGTTATTTTTTTCGATTAATTTTCCAGTTTATCCCATAAATCAGTTACAGAGCTTGGGTTTCCTTCCCTAATGTTCTCGGTGGGATTCAAGTTGGGACTTTGCATCGGCCATACCATGACTTTAATGATTACTTCTTGAAAAAAATTTTCCACCCGTTTAGCCATTGGTTGATTGACATTGTCCTGCATTAAAATAACTGACTAGCTTAGAGATGCTCGTAGAAAAGGAATGGCATGTTGCTTCACCGAGTTTAGATACAGATTAGCATTTACCATTCCATTAATTTTCACTATTGGTCTATCACTTTCAGAGAACTTGACATCCCCGTACCATGACACTTCCACACCCAAACTTACCGGACCAATTCTCATCCTTCCAAAGAATGTGTCCTTCTGCAATCTCTAGTCAACCTTCTTATTCTTTTTACTTACGATAGGTTTTGTTGCAGGAAAACAAATTTAAAATCAAATTTGTTCAATCGTCAAGGTACTATATGGCAGCTCACCTCCTTATTGAAATCAGCTCTGAATCACCTTGAAATTCCTGCTGCAATGTTGAAGGGATCTTTCATGTCATGTCTCAATTACTCTGTCCTCTCTGTGGCTTGACTTACACGGTCAACTAGCTTTTTTTTTTGGTGACAAAAGATTTCGCTTCATCCTTCAATTACAAAATTCTCAAAATTATAATCTCCAACCTGCACAGCTCTCTTGAAACTGCAAAGAGAGACATCCCATCTGTCTTCATCTTGACAATTTGTTGTTGAAAGGCTTCAGTCACTTTGATATATTCTGGCACGTCTAACACCTGATGGAAGATTGAGAACGTTGCTACTTTTTATTTAGTGAGGTCAATATTGCCATCTGTCTGTAAGAGATTTCTAGGACATGACAAAAAAACACAACCGGTATCTTGTCAATTGTATCTTTTTCAAATATAAGTTCTTCTTGAATTTCTTTTCTCCATAACCACTCTCGGTAAAAGTTTTATTCATATATGAAGTATATACCAAGTGCTATGATTTCTATAAATTTCAAGATCTTGTGGCAATTACTATTTATAAGAACTACGTTTGAATAAATAGTTCTCCTCTTTTGATTCGTTCTGTATTTTACAAACAAGATGGAGATTGGAAAAGGAGTGAGACAAAAAGATATAGTATCACCAAAAGTATTTACAAAAAGCCTTGGAAGCACCTTTTGGGGAAACAAGTCAAAGAACATAGACAGAAAATCTTTGAACAATTTAAAGTACTGTTTGAATGGTGGTTTCCAAATTTCATTTTTTCAAAAAATTATCAAATTTTGCTTTTTATTTTTATCTCCTTTTTTCTAAGTTAGAAGGGGCTGCCTTTTTGTCCCCCCCCCCACTTGTTACTGTTCAAAAGTAAAAGTACTTTACAGATTATGGCCATTGAATTAGTGACATGCATTTATAGAGTTTTGTATTTAGACAAATTTCCTTATCTTTTACATTTTTAGAAAACTGTCAACCGAGTCTCTCAATATAGGTTTCTACAGTTTTTAAGTTGATCTAGCTGGCTATGTATGTATCATGCATACAGGCTAAACCAATAAAGCTGAAAATTTAAACATCTACAACTTGCTTTGTCTACTAAAAACTTTTTTTTTTGTTTTTCGAAAAATTCCTCCTCAAATAGGATTTTAGTTGGAGGGTTCAATTTGCATATATATATATATATATTGAAATTTAGTGTTTAAAGCAATACATGATCAATGTGTACATTCAGATAAATATATGTGCATGCATGGGTGCATTTTTACATAAATATATTCATATATATTATATCTATTGTCTTTTAACCCAATTCACGAGTCAGTGAGTTTGATCCTTCCTGGGCTCTCCACTGTCATATCCTTGTTTCAGATGAAATTGAACTATATTGAGATAGAGTAAGATAGATGACCCTTTCAAGGGGGACATTATTCTCCTGGTTTTGACAAGAAAGAAGAATTAACTCATCTTCTTCCTTTCATTACAAAAGACCAGGCTGCATGAAACTTCGAAAAACTTGTTTAAGCACTTTATAGATTACAGGCCGGCATTCTGTCTTTGAATTCCATTCTTTGGGGCTTTTAAAACAGATAAACAACATGACATAAAGGAACATGCAACATTACCTGCTGCCCATCTTGCTGACGTTAAATGACCGAGAGGACATTCCTTTTAGCTTAAAAGCAAAACTAAGCCATCACAACATTACATCTGAGTAATTCAAGTGTACATGAGACTTGTTTGGTCATCCAAGCTTGTAAACAAGCATTTTTCCACTTCTTACACTACATGGCCCTTTATCTCTTTTTTTATTCGAAAACGTCAAACAAAATTGTCAACATAGGTTTCTTCAGTTTTTATGTTGGTTTGGCTGGATATCTATGTATCTAAACCACCAGTGGAGCGAGAGAATTGAAAATCGAATGATTTACACCTTATTATGTCAAGGAAAAACTTTTTTTTGTTGTTCTGTCTCAACCTCCTCCCCTATAGATTTTTAATGGTTGGGTCAATTTGCTGGGTAAATTTATGCTAAATTGGCCACTTGGTTTGTGTCAGGTTAATTTCTTACTTGCTTTGGGAAAATTTAGACTTTTTAATGATGGGACAAAAGACAAAAGAAGTAGCATTCATTGACCAACCTTTTTTTCAATCTTTCACCCCCAACATAGCATGCTGTTAAAATATGTTGGTAACATGATTGTGTCTATTGAATGACTAACTAGACCTGTTTTGTTTTTTTTTTCCAAGTAAGATGCTGTTTTATTACCTCTACCAGCAAAGTTCAAAGAGGTATATGTATTCACTCATGTTTGCATACATATATCCAAAATTCTGAATTAATTCGAATGACATTTTAGGGAAAGATGGGTCAGAAGCCAAGGGAGAATTGATTAAATCTAGCATGGATCCAGGAATGTTTTTTCCGATTGAATGATTTCTTTTTCATATATTATGACAATCGTCTGAAATATGGAAAATCAAAACTTACACAGTTACCTCTTCTGCATGATAGCTACATATGAACTGATTTTCATTCAGTTTTCAGTGACAATAGTGTTGGCAAAGATATGCGCACTATGGGCACTTTACTGTTTTACTCATTCCTTAGAATTCTTCTTTGGTCCAAAAATTGTCCTTCACTCTTCTTTAAATATCCTTTCATGGAATTTCAGTTTTATATGCTAAATGTTTTAATATCATTAGTATCCCCCCCCCCAAAGAAAGAGTGATTATTATTTTTAGGGATGGAAATACAGGTGTACACATGGTTATGACGTATACCTACTTCTCAATTTCCAGGCTTTTTGTTTGTCCAAATGACTACTAGTGGAGACATTATACTTGGTTCCTAAAATCTATTTCTATCAGTGGCTATCATCAGCTTTGCAGTTGGTATTTCGTTGTAACTGACCGAGTGCCATCACCTCAACCAGGATAATAAGGGAAGCTAAACTACAAGAAGGCCACATTTTTAATCTTTTTTTCTACTCTACCCTTTTTAAAGTCAGGAAAATGCTGAAAAGATTATTTATTTCCATAATGCAATATCAAATCACAGTAGTGCAAATTTAATACATACTGGTTTGAAGGAAATTACTACAAATTTTGGATTGGTTTACACCCTTAATTTTGGTAAAGATTGTTCTTGTTATGGTAAAAAATAAAGTCAACCTGTTTTGGAGTTTGGCAACCATTTATATAAAGATATTACATAAATGTAGATAAAAAGCCATTTGTCAGCTTGGCCTTGAGAAAAATGGAAGAGTTTGTTCATGATAAATAACCAACAAGTTTCTTCATGTTTTTGTTTTTATCTAATTTCCACCTCCCTTGTGAATTGTTGATGTCTGCTGCTATAAGTACTTTCCATTTTTGTCTTTCTAAAATCAAACTATCAATATAGTTTAAATGGAAATGGACAGTATACCAGATTACGTTTGGGACTGCCTCCTCTGGGGCTGCCTGTATAATAATATAATTCTGAAATAGGTCCTCTAATGAAGTATAGATTGTTCTCAACAACAAAAACTGGTAGGGTTACTTGTAGATTAATCTCATCTCTATAATTTGATTCCCTTGTGTACTCGTAACATAATTAGACAATATCTCATTATTTTTTTTCTCTGTCTTCCAAAAGTGGTTTCATAGATTTTTTTTCTCAGCAATATCATTGTCAATAAATAACTGGCTCTTGAATTTCTATGGGAATAGTCATTTGGCCTTAGGCAAAACTTTCCATTCTCATCCAATAAAAATCGTGAAGAGCAAATTAAAATGTCATAACATCTGCAATATAAAAGTCTTTGCTTCATTTTGACTCTGCCATAACAAGTGTCACCCACAGGTCACTAGATTGCTTGACAGAATTCGAAAGAAAAAAAGGAAGAAGGTCTGGCTAGTCACTCAATAGAAACCACCATGTGACCGATATCTTTTGGTGGCATGCCATGTTGGGGGTCGATCTATTGAAAAATTAGAAAAAAGAGTTATCAATGAATAAGTTATTTCTCTTGCCTTCTGGGCAGAGATCATTGAAAAAAGTGTGAACGCTGCTAGGCACGGACAGAGGGATCAATTTAGCAAGAACTTTCATCACAAATTGAACCCCCACTAAAAGCCAATCTAGTGGGGGGGGGGATAAGAAAAAAAATTTTTTTGTAATAATGTGTAAATTTTGAAATGTTCATCCCTGTAATTATGAAACATACACACATGGCCAGCCAGACCAACTCAAAAACTGAAAAACCTGTGTGAACAGAAATAGTGACAGTTTGTGCTGACAGTTTTTTACAAACATGCTCCAAATATATGCAATAAAATGACAAGATAATACCAAAATATCTCTGGACCAAGTGTCAGTATCAGAGATTGAAAAAAACTCTTGGAAACTAGGTATATTCTTCAACAGAAAAATGTAGGGCTCTGTTTTTGGAACTAAGTATATGGTAATGTCTCCATTCATACACATTCATCATCACTCTTTCAACGTCCATCGTTGGACATAGACCTTCCCCAAAATTCAACCCATTTCTCTATCATGGGCATCTCGGAGCCAGTATATTCTAAATTTGTCAAGTTCATCTCTTCGTCTTGTATACTGCTTACCTCTGTTTTGCATGTGATTTCTGGGGATCCATGTCGTGAGTCGTGATGTCCATTGGTTATCTGTCATTCTTGCAACATGACCTGCCCATTGCCATTTAAGTTTTCTAATAGATTCTATGATGTCTCTGACTGTACTGTTTTGTGATCTCTTCATGTGAGGTTGAGCATGATTCTCTCATGTGCACATTGCATGCTTCTCAGTTTGCAAGTCTGTCTCTTGATTAGGTTCCATGTTTCTGCTGAACAATAAAAAAACCTGTAAGCAGATAAATGCAGTACC